>CM028132.1:414102916-415305833 GCA_016271365.2 Neoceratodus forsteri | reverse complement strand
TATTACTCTCCAATTCACAAATCCTGGTCAAGATTAGATTATATTTTGGTGAGCACTGTACTTCTAGCTAATATTTCCCTTACTGGTATAGAGCCGATTGTTATTTCGGACCATTCAATGGCATGGATTAAGTTATCTCCCAGTCCTCCCGGTCAAAGGGATACCTCTTGGAAGCTCAATACACAGCTTCTGAAGGATGAGCACAATATCGCTCATTTCAAGTCTTTGATCTCGTCCTTTCTCGAAATTAATCAGGGTTCAATTTCCAGGGAAGATTTAGTTTGGTGCGCGCTAAAGTGTTTTCTTAGAGGAGAGTTTATAAAAGTAGCTGCTAGAAGGAAGAGGTTGAGGGAGGAGAGAATTACCTCTTTGGCTAACCGGATTAAAAAGGCTGAAGGTGTCCTCTCTTCCTCTAACTCTCAAATAGATTTAGAGAATCTATGTAGACTCAGAAATGAGTATGAAGACCTGATTAAGGAAAAAACGGAATACGCTATTCTAAAATCTAAAACGCGTTACCTTGACCAAGGGGAGAAACCCGGGAGATGATTGGCTCCCAGGCTAAGAGAGGTAGAAAGCTCTAGGCTAATTCCTGCCTTAAAGGCGGCTGATGGTTCAATTAAAACTGCTCCAAGGGACATAGCAAAAGTTTTTGAAGACTTTTACAAAGATTTGTATAGTAATAGGGCTTCCTCACCATCAATATCAGATGCAGAAGCCTTTCTGGAGGGGGTATCCCTTCCAAGACTACATACGCATCAATGTGACTTACTTTCCTCTCCTATCACTCTGAGCGAGGTGGAGGAAGTCATCAAAAACCTTCCCCTGGACAAATCCCCTGGACCTGACGGCCTTCCCCCAAATTTCTACAAAACTTTCCGTAAAGAGATTGCTCCTGCTCTCCTCAAGCTATTTAACTATATTCTCTCTTCAGAACCATTGGACCCTTCTTTGCTGGAGGCTACTATAATCTTAATCCCCAAACTAGATAAGCCAAATTTGGATCCAGCTAGCTATAGGCCAATTTCATTACTTAATTATGATATTAAAATTTTAACCAAAATTCTTTCCTTGAGAATTAGGCAGGTCTGGCAGGTTTTGTTGAGTCACGAACAAGTAGGATTTGTCCAGGGGAGGTCAGCTATGGACCATATGCGTACACTTACCCACATTTTTCGTGCGGCTCAGGAGTCCCAATTACCTATGGCTTTAGTTGCCTTGGACGCAGATAAAGCCTTTGATCGGGTTAACTGGGAGTTCCTGTGGTCTACCCTAAATAAAATGGGCTTTCCAGAGAAGTTTATTCATTGGATAAAGGTGATATATAGTTCGCCTTCTGCTAAGGTTTATTGTAATGGGGTGTTCTCATCTCACTTTTTCCTGTATTCTGGTACTCGTCAGGGATGCCCATTGTCCCCTTACTTATTTAATTTATATCTGGAGCCCCTGTTGCTTCATATCAAAAGGTCACCTAAGATCTCTGGGTGTGTCATTGCTCAACGGGCATTGACCCTATCCATTTTTGCAGATGACATTCTCGTACACCTCTCAAATCTTGAATCTTCCTTACCGGAGGTACTGCAAATAGTTAGTCACTTTAGTAAAGCAGCCAATTATAGGTTGAACTTGTCCAAATCGGTGATATTTCCACTCAATTCACTCCAGCTCCAGGCTAGTGTATCCCAATTTGGTATGAAATGGTCCCCGAATCACCTCAAATACTTAGGCATTTATTTGGCCCGGGATGAGAAGACGATTAAAAAGCTTAACCTGGATGACCTGTTGGATAGAATCCAAAAGGATCTTAACAGATGGGACAACCTTCCCCTTGCTATAGGGGGGCGTATCAGCATAATCAAAATGAACGTACTTCCACGAATCTTTTATCCCCTGAACCTTCTCAACATATGGCTTCCTAAATCTTTTTTCCAGAAAATACACTCAATGGTGTCCAAATTTATTTGGGGCGGTAAGCAACCTAGAAGATCTTTCATCAAGCTCTGCCTGCCTAAAGATAAGGGAGGCCTTCGCTTGCCTAATTTTGGGTTATATTACTGGGCCAGTCATTTAGTTAAACTGGGTAGGTGGATTTGCCCTCCGAATGAGTATTATATGCCCATATGGTTAGAGCTAGAGCTTAAATTATTGGAGGAACACAACATATATCCTCATCATATCTTTTATTATAGTTACTCCTCCCTTCCGGAGGATTTTCATAACTCAGTAATAGGGTTGTCCGTTAAAATTTTAGCTCAGTATTGGAACTTCTTTAAAATCCCATATACCAAGGACTTGGCCCAACCACTAGTCCTTAACCCTAATATTAGAATAGGTGGTCACATGTTGTCATCGACCTGGCTCCCACATATTCAGGACTGCTTGGTGGAGGATCTCTATGTTCAGGGATCCCTTGGCCCCTCTGGTGATATACTAACAAAACTGAATATACCTCCCCAGAATATCTTCAAGATATACCAATTGAGACACCTTGTAAGTAAAAACTTTGGGCTGGTGAGATCATCCTCTCAAGTCAGGCCTTTCCTGGAACAACTCAGGACTTGTGTCACTAATCCCCACAGTATAGCCCGGCTATATAATTATCTTTTGTTTACAAAATTTCCTGATTCCCTAGCTGGCTCCAATATATGGACCTCCCTCGTCTCTGATCGCTCCCTTTCTTGGATCCAAGTTTGGCGTAATGTGTACAGATATCTTACTTTGGACATGAATAGGCTTATCCAGTTTTACATTTTAAATAATATGTATTACACACCAATGAAGCTGGCTAAATTTGACAGATCAAAATCTGATAGCTGCATAAGGTGTGGTATGGGAGTGGGGAATTTACTACACATATTTTGGTCCTGTGTTAAAGTTGCCTCATTATGGCATGCAATTCGTAATGGTCTGGATCCGATTTTGGGTCTAGAGGATCTATTCACAGCTGAAGTCTGTGTAATTGGTTTGTACTCGAACATTAGGATCAAAGAACGGAAATTTCACATGGCATAATTTCAATGGCAGTTAAAGGTTAGTTCTCCGACACTGGCTAGATCAAGTAGCTATTTCCTATATTGAGTGGCTTGAGGAAATCTCCTTGTGTTTCAAGATGGAAAGACTAATAGCCAGTTCCAGACATGCTATGCCTACTTTTCAGAAAAAATGGGGCAAGTTGTACGCTTTGTATCTTCATTGAATTCTCTACTTGGAATCCTATGACTGGTCCATTATGAGATGTCTCTATGTGGCTAACTGTTCTCTATTGTGTATTGTTCCATGGCACCAGTTAATAGATCTCCAGGGTTAACCTGGAGTTGGAGGTGGCACCTTCCTGGGGTGGGTTGGGGTGGGTTTGAGTATTTTGCTACTTGTTCCTACCATGTTTCTGTACATGGGTGAGGTTTTGTCTTGTTCTGTTCTGGCATCTGTATCACATATGTTCATTATGTCAAATTAATAAAACATTGAATTTCAAAAAAAAAAAAATTAATAACACTGTCTGCAGTCATTCTTTTTCAGTACTCTCCACTTTTTTATTTACCATGTAACTTGCATGTCAACTTGCTTTGAAATTGTTCCCTGTTCTGCCCCGGGGTTACACCTGACAAGGAGCCTCAGCTCAATGCGTCTTTCCCAGTAACAAATTTTCAGATAAATAGATAAATACATGTTCAGTGCTTTTCATCTTTTTATTCTTCATTTCTCCTTTTTTATTCTACCACCTTTTTACATAGCATGCTGTTCCCCTGTTTGTCTTTCCCTTCCTCATTCTGTCAGTTTCCATTTATTTCTTAATTCTAGTCTTCATCCTTATTTATTCTAGATTTTCCATCATTGTCAAAGCATGAGTGTAACTTACTGGAAGAGAAAATATAAAATTCAATTTTTCTTTAAAATGATCAGAGAAATTTAGCAATTTGATTTAGATGGATAACCAGCCATACCCACCTTGGTGAAAATATTTTAAACATAAAACTGCTCCACATAAATGGTGATCAAGATGACAGACAATTTTTATTTGCTTATTATTTTATTTCATTAGTTTTTTTTTAATAAAAATAATCTAATGAGGAGGACACATAGGGTGGCAGTGACTGGGGAACACACTGTGGTTAAAGAAGTAACAAGCAGGGTACTACAGGGCTTTGCCTTGGGGCCTGTCTTATTTCACGTATTCATTAGTGATGCAAGGGTATGAGGTCAGGAAACAATCTTTCTCTTTATGGATGACATCATGGGCCAGATTATCAAAAGGTTATGCTTGAGATTTGACATTTGAGATTCAGGACAGCAGCCTGCAACATGTTGCAGGCTGCTTGCACTGTGGTGGACATTGGCTACCATTTGTGCCATAAACCCCACTGCGACATGGCGCAAGGGGGTTTATGGTGGCAGTTGTGCCCCATTCAGTAAAGGCAGCTGCCACATCCTCAGTTTGGGATTCTAAAACAGCCCCAGTGGACATCCATCAAAGAACAATTACATCAGTTATGAGCTGGCGTAAGTAATAAAATAATTCATATTGTTAGTCAAAGTAGCCCTGGCAGTCTAGAGGATCCCCACCTGGTAGTGCCAGACTACCCCGCTGTCCCACACACCTATACGCAGCAGATGACTGGTACAGCCCACCTCTCACCATTGTGGCCAGCTGCTGACTGAGCTTCTCTCTGAGCATATACTGTAAATAGTACTCGCTCAGTGAATGACAGCTGCTGTCATTCACTGAGCATGTATTTACAGTACGCACTCATGGGAGAACTCAGTCAGTGGATGGCCACGGTGGTAAGAGGTGGGCTCTGCCAGTCGCCAGCTGTGTATGGGTGTAGGGGAGAGCAGGGTGGTCTGGCACTGTTGGGTGGAGGGGTGGGCACTGCTAGACCACCAGGGCTACTTTGACTAACAATATGAATTATTTTATTTCTATACACAAATGCTATTACAATTGTCAGGGGGATTGGGAACAGAATTAGGGTTTGGGGATTGGGGCTGTGGTTGGGGGGGTTGCTAGCACATATGGACTTTTTAACCGGTGAACAAATGTTTCAATAAAAAAAAAAATACATCTGCGGGGATGGGCTTGGGGGGCCTATAGCCCACATGGGCTTTCCATTATCTTCACTGTTGGGGATCAGGGCTGGGGGACACAGCCCATTGCCATGATGCCCGGTAGGGATTCTGAGAGTGCATCTGCCACCTACTCATCCCATGGCTTGTAGCATTCATGGTTGCTGCACCATCTGTTTGACTAATGTCACAAGCTGCCTGACGCAGACCCCTGGACCCGGTCCAATGCTGAATTGTGTGCAAGGTCCAGGATGTAGGGACTGTTGGTGCAAGCTGCCATTGTTGCAGCTTGTGGCCAACCTTTGTGAATCCAGCCCCATGTTCTGTGGGAAGGTGAACAGCGAGAATAGGAGCAGAGCACTGAGGGAGGATCAGGATGCATGTGACAAGTGGTCCAGGATATAGCAGTTGTGATTCAATGCCAGGAAATATGAGGTAATGCACATTCAGAACAAGAAACCAAAAGCACATTACCTAGTGAGGCGTAAGGACACAGGCCGAGTGCATCCAGCCTCCTAGCTGTGCGTTAGAACTGTCTAGTCCACACCCCAGAGTGTCTTATTGCACTTATAAAATTACACTGTGTATATTACATGCATTTAAAATTTTAAATCAGTAGTACTGAATAGTAAAAAAATAAAATATTTTATGTATTTTAATTTTAAATAGTTTCTCTATCTGCATTAGCTTGTCCAGTTTTGCCTTCGGAGATGAGGAGTTTTGATCTAATATGGTCACTGTATCTCACTGCTATGGCTCTCCAACCCCTCCATCCACACACTTAAAGAAATTGATATATTTAGTATTGCCAGTTCAAAGTTGTGATGGCAAAGCATTTGTTTTTAATGAAAAATGTTTCTTTTGCATTTAGCTGGTAAGAGTTGAATGAACGAGGAAGCGGGCGGGCAGTCAGGAATAAAGCCGTGGAAGTTTTTGCGGTGACATGAGGTGTAAGTGATTTCAAAAGGAAAAAAAAACATGAAATCTTGTAATCTGCACAGAGTGTGTGTAAAATAAACTAGGGAGTAACCGAGCAGGAGCAACGTGTAGTATGATGTGTGAGAAATCGAACTGTGATGTTACTGGAGTCAGCAATCGGGTTGCTGAAAGCTGATCACTAAAATATACAGGCAGGCGAATGTCCTTGAATAGACATTATAGATGAAAAAATTAAATGAAAAAGTGAGGGTAAAGTGAGATGGAGGAGTGCTTTGACTGAACTTGAGAGTGACTAGGGAGAGATTCAGAGTGAGTGCAGCACATTGGGGCAGGGAGAGGAATTAGCTCTGGCAATGAAGCCACTGGGTAGGAGGAGAGACAACCAAGCAGAAGTCAGTTTTGTCACTTGGCCATACAAAAAACTGAGAAATTGAAATACATTTTGGAGTATAAAGAACTGGCTTTAAGGAAATGAAACATGTAAGGGAATGAGTGGTGGGCAGGAGTGAGTAAGTAAAAATATCAAGAAGGGAGGTAGCAGGTAGTCGGCTGGAAAGTTGCCTTACAAAAACAAATATGATGAAAAAAACAGGACAGTAAACAAATAGGCATTTTAAACCTGGAGTGCTACAGTAACTCCAAAGAGGCTCCATATTTTGATATTGGCAAATGCTGAACATTTTAGTTCCTCTGTTTAGCTGGTGTTTATTGTACTGGAGAAAAATGGTGGCTGGCCAAGTCTGAAAGTTCTTCGGACACAAGAATTTCAAACATGTACTGTGTCCTATTTGGCAGGACAAGTTTTAGCCATGCATTCGACACTTCTAACGCACGGCTAACAGCCAATCAGATTGCTCAAAATTGTTTGCCATTTTATAATGCAAAACACAACTGAGTAAAGAGACCAGGGTGATAATATTGGAAAGTCTGAAATGTATGGCACAATGTAATAGGGCAGTGGGGAAGGCAAACCAGATGCTGATGTGCATAGGAAGGGGGATCAGTGGTAGAAGCAGGGAAGTGATCCTCTGAATAAGTTTCTATACTCTAGTTTGCCTCTTCTGGAGTACTGTGTGAGGATCTGGTGCTGCCACCTGCAGAAAGACTATGATAGGGTGGTGGCTGTGCAGAGAAGTGAAACCAAGATGATCAAGTGGCTGTGGGAAAACGTACAAAGAAAGATTAAGGGACCTTTATATGTACACCCTGGAGACAAGGAGACAGGGTGACATGAAAGAAATGTACAAATATCTCCATAGGATTAACACAGTAAAATGCAATGAATTGTTCACACTAAGCACAACATTAACACAAGGGAGAATCCACTAAAACGGGCTTTGGGAAAGATCAGAAGGGATTTCAATAAGTACTATGTCGCAGAAAGAGTGCTGGACAAGAGGAACAGCCTGCCAGAGGCAGTTGTCTGTGCCAAGATAGCGAGTGGATTCAGACATTGGTGGGACAGGTATATCACAGGGTGTGGGAAAGATAACACAACACAGGATTCTGTTGTAAAACACACTGGAGTGTGATATTTATTTTCTCAAAAATACATCAAAAATAATAAACTAAAGTAAGAAAAGGCAAAATAATATACTGCTACTTCAGGTAGCTTTATACAGTCCAAGATCTATATAGCAATTCTAGATATTCTTCTGCATTCAGTACCGGGCTACACCTCAGGCAGCTCCTGTCATTATAATTGTCAAGGCTCATCTGCCTTATTTCTTCACCAGGAGGGGTTTTTATACAGCCTGACTGGGTCACGTGACCTAATCCTTAACTCATACAACAGTATATCTAGCTATGTCTAGACAAATATCAGATTCGCCATGATAATTGTAAGTTTAGATAGATGTCTAAGATTGCATAAGGATTATTGGATAAGGGGTATTTGTCCTTTATAAGGACATAACAAGACCCATGCATTCATAATAGTGCATTAAGAGGGGTAATGACCCTCCCCATATAGCTATGACTGACAGTTGTTTTATTATAAAAATATACAGTAGAGGGTGCTGTCCCTCCTATAGGGAGAAATTCATTCTACTCCTGTACACACAGGTAAGTCTACTCCATTTGAACCTTGGCTAGAATCATTTTCTTTTAACAGCTATAACCTGCATTCAATACCCTCTTTGCTGTGTATTCCTGTCTTAATATTGTACCATATGTGTCAGGGTACCAGGACTCCTATTGACTCTTTCTGTGTATTATTTCTTATGCTTTTATTGCTTTTATGCCCCTTTTTTCCAACATTCCCTCCTATAGGGAGAATGTAGAGTTGACTATTAGATGAGGCACTTTCATCTTGGTACAGTCTTGACCAAGAGCAGCATTGATTAAGCCTAGATTTGCAGTGAAAGTGGAGCGGCAGCTGAAATATTCTTATTGCAATTGCCAACCACCTGCTCATATACTGCTTTGTCAGAGGCAAGAGGTAGAGGGAGCAAGGAGCTGTGCCACCACTTTTCTGAATTCTTTTACTCCCTCTTTCTCTATTTCATAATTTCTGAATTGCTCCACAAAGAAGAATAAGGAACACCTTTTCAAGAGCTGAGCGGTTCAACTTTAGTCATGGAGCAGCGGCTAAAAAGGTAAAAGTGAAATGTCTTGCTGCTCCATTCTGAGCCATGCTCCCTATGTATTTTTTTTTCTTTTGGGCACTTGTCTTGTGGCACACACAGTGAAGTGGCTCTTTTTACAAACTAGAGCGGCTATCCTCTGGCAATGCAAATGGCTTTAAAACATCAACAAATCTCATAAAGTCTTTGTGTTGCTCTCACTCAGGGTGTCAGAAGCCTAGACAGCACCCGAATCTGCAAAGAGAACTGCAATGTTATTTTATGGAGCATGGAAGTCTTGCCATCTGTCTTAAGTTAGACACCTCATGTACAGGGGTAAGTGCTTGTTAATTGGTAACAGGTCTCTTTCTCTTGCTTTGTTCTGAGTTGTCACTGTAACCAACAACTCCTTCCAGCTTCTTGTTTTTTGTGTTGGTGTTGATTACTGTAAAAAGAAAATGCAAATAAACAATTTAACTGTAAAAAAAAATCTCATAAAGAAGGGCAAGTTTAAGGAGGAATACAGTTATTGAGGTTTCTTTGTAAAGCTCCCTCCGCATTCATTTATATTCTTATTTATGCTTTATAGACTACACCAGGTGACTGCTCTAAGCAGTAACATACGTTTTATTTTATTTATTATATTTATTTAGTTTTTGATAACTGGGTGAGTCACTAGGCACAGAAGTGACTATTTTCAGACATGACCTGGGAGGTTTCAACATAGCAAAGGCAACAGTATAACAAATGAAAAGGCAAGACAATGTCAGAATACAGCATATAGGAATACAGGAAAATTAATTTTAACCAGATAACAATTAGGCAACTGCAATAACAAAGAAACAGAGGAATATTAGATGTTAAAAAAGTGCAGTAAGTGCCCATGATTACAGTATTAGACAGCTCAAACATGCAGAAGTGCCAAAGATTACAATTAGAGTATCGACTACGTTATACAATCACAAGCTACAATATATTCTAAAAGAGAGGAAGCAAGGAGGCAGAGTAATAAGTACAGCAGGGCATGTCATAACATATCAGCACTGTGTGTTTAGACATATATTTCTCATGAACTAATATATTCATTTATGTACAGTAGCACTTTCTGCACTTTGAAAAGGCATTCTGCATGATTTTTCAGCCATCTCTCACGGGCATAACGTTAGTGCCTAACTATGAGTTTTTGCTTTCTTGGCACACAAATTTAAAGACCCAAAGGAAACAAAAAGAAAAAGAGATAAATACAGAAAAGAACGAAAAAGTAGAGGAGATAGGAAAAGGTTGCCGTAGTTGGCCAACCTACTGCAGCCTGAGGTAATGTTTAAACAGATACAGAGATACTGCTGCAAAACTGATTTTAAGGATGAAATAATCATAGATGAAAGAAAAATATTTCCTATGATCCAATAACAATCCTGGTGGAACTCAGGTCCACCACACAACTCCCTCCTTAAGTGGAAACCAGTTTCTAAACTACAGTAGTAGCGCTGAATTTGTCAAGCAATTTTGTGAGAGTCTCTATTTATCCTTCACAAAATTTAGGGGAAAAAAATCCTCTAAAATTATTTTTGTTATACCTAAAGAAAGAGGCCAGTTCCTATTACAGTACTTAAGTACCATCTGGTAGATTTTCCACTACACTATCAGATGAGACAACTCTCTCTGGGTAGCAGTGAACACACTAACAAACAAAACAAAATCCCTAAGTAAAGGTTTCACAATTCTCAATAGGGATTTTTAAAAATCCTTAAAAATCCTTTGACTAATTTGGTGCTACTACTGTATACTGGTTTTCAAACACACTAACCCCCACAATAGCCTCCTACAAAAAGCGTATGGGGTGTGGTTGGAGCTTTCACCCATCCTTTCTTAGAAGCTCTACCCAGTCCCCTCAGTCAATTAAATACCTTGGTATATACCTAACTAGTGACCCCATTAAAAAAAAGAAATTAAACGTTGATGACTTAGTGGCTACTATTCAGCAAGATCTCCAGACAGGACCAATCTGCCTCTATCGCTATGGGGTCGAATAAGCATTATTAAAATGAATGTTCTTCCCTGCATTTTCTATCCTTTAAATGTGCTGAATTTAAGGCTCCCACTATCCTTCTTTCAACATATACACGCCATCATCTCAAAATTTATTTGGTTAGGCAAGCATCCCCACTGTGCTTTCCTTAATCTCAGTCTGCCTAAGGAATTAGGAGGTCTTCGTCTTCCCAGCTTTCTTCTATACTATTGGGCAAGACACTTAACCAAATCTGGGAGATGGCTCTCTCACAGTGATAGGGACTATATTCTTCAGATGGAGAACAGCCTTTTGAGGTCAAATGGTATGGACTCCTCTACCATCTTTTATCTGTCAAGATCAACATTGCCAGCCTCACTACAAAATTCGGTTATCAGTACTTCCCTTAAGGTTATCTCACAATGTTGTACCTTTTTTCAAGATATCCCTTAAATATGACTTTGGCCAATCACTTCTTTCAAACCCTAATAAAAAGATATTTGGCTCTTGCCTTTCTCCTCATTGGCTCCCCCAACTCCAAGGGGTCCGAGTGGAAGATTTCTTTTCCCAGAACAATTTTCTTTCTTCTCCCAAAATTTTGCATCCTGAGGAATTAAATCTTTAAGGTTTTTCAACTAAGACATTTCATAGGCAACTTCTTTGCTGTCATTCCCCAGACATCACTGGCTAGGCCCATCTTAACTCAATTGATGGAATACTCTTCGAAGCCTCACTGTATTTCCACAACATATGCATTCCTCTTAACCAATAACTGCCCTAATCACCTCCCAGGATCACGGGTTTGGAACTCCCTACTGCCAGATTTGACCCCTAATTGGGCTCAAATTTAGAAAGACCTCTATATCTACCATACTCAGGAAAGACTTAGACTCACCCAATACCATATTCTGAACAATATGTATTATACTCTCATCAGATTGGCTAAACTGGGCAGACTTCCAGATCCCACTTGTACTAGGAGTGGTAAAGCAGAAGGGGATCTTGTGCATATCTTCTGGTATTGTGAAAAAGTGGCCCCTGTTTGGCAAGCAATTCAATCTAAATTAGATCCCCTGTTGGATTTGGAAGACCTTTTCACTATAGAAATCTGTATTATTGGCATGTATTCCAGTATTAAGATTAAAGAACGCAGATTCCATATGACATTAATAGCTATTATAGTCAAAAAGCTTGTATTCAAACACTGGATGGATCAACTAGTTATCTCCTATATTGAATGGTTAAATGACTTACCTGTATAGGTTTGTTTTAGAACAGAGCTCTTGACTGTTAGTTCTCATAATAACATGGCTTCCTTTGACAAAAAATGGAGCAAACTATATGCTCTATACCTAAAGTAAGAATACCGATAGTCACACATGTCTAACTCCCTATGGTGTTACTGTCATTACTGTATTTTTGCTGCTGTGTTTTTTTTCCAACTGTTTATAGAGGCACACTCCTGGGGGGAGGGGAGGGGAGGGGGGATTTGTTTGCTGTTTTGTCTATGTTTTCCAAATGTTACTCCTTGAGTATGTACCTTATCTTGTATAATGTTTACTTTATTAAAATCAATAAACAAATTTTGAATTTTAAAAAAAGAAGCTCTACCCCAGGGCTCCTTACTAGTACATACTTAACATCAATATGCACTTCATTAGTATTCCTTCATCATTATACTAGACATTTTTACCCTGGGGCTGATATGCATGTGATACTGCTTAGTAACATAATATAAACATGTATTTACATATTTACATTTTGCCATCCATGGCCCCATGCCTGGACAAAAAAATCTGCATCTTTTTGCATTGTGCCAGCTCTGTGTTTCACAGTAAAGCTACATGGCTGTAAGGCCAAGTACCATCTCTTGATACGTGCATTCTTGTCCTTCATTTGGTGTAACCAGCATAAAGGGTTATGATCTGTAACCAGAACAAAATTGGCTCCCCATAGATTGAAATGTAAGGCTTCTATCATCCATTCAACAGCTAGGGCCTCTTTCTCTATAGTGGAATATTTCTGCTCCCTATCATGGAGTTTGTGTGATATATAAATCCCTGGGTGTTCTTATCCATCCACGGTTTGGCTCAGAACAGCCCCATCCCTGTTTCTGAAGCATCTGTGTGTACTTCCGAATGTTTGTTCAAAGTTGGGACTTCTTAGGATAAGGAGGAACAAAATATGGCCTTTATGGTTTGGAAAGCCTCTTCACACTCTGGGCTCCATTTTACCTGGTTTCCATACTTTTTTTTTTGTGAGATCTGTTAAGGAGGTAGCGATAGATGCAAAATTGGGTACAAAGCATCTATAATACCCAGCTAAGCCCCACAAAGACCTGACATGTTTTTTGGTAGTTGGAACTGGACAGTTTGCCAATGCTTCCAATTTGTCAATTTCAGGTTTCAACAAGAAACCTAAGCAGCGAGTTTCAATAATCACTATGTCACAGTTGTGTGGGTTTAAAGTAAGACCTGCTGTCTTAATGGAGTGACTGACAGCAGCTAAGGTCATCAGATGGGTTCTCCAATCAGGACTATATACTACCACATCATCCAAATAAGCTGAGCAGTAAACATTATGTGGGGTCAGTATATGGTCCATATACCTTTGGAAGGTCACCAGGGCACCATGGAGTCCAAAGGGCATGGTAACAAACTCATAGAGTCCCACTGGTGTACTAGACACTGTTTTCTCTCTTGCCTCTTTGTCTAGGGGTATCTGCCAATAGCCTTTTATTAAATCAAGAGTAGTAATGTACCGGGCATTCCCTATCCTATTGATGATGTCACAGATGTGGGGCATAAGATAGGCATCAAATTGGGATACCTGGTTCAGTTTCATAAAGTTCAAACACAGGCATATACCTCCCTTCTTTTTTGCCACCACTACAATAGGGGACCCTCAAGCACTCTTAAAGGGTTCAATTGTCCCCAATTGACTTAGTGTGTCAATTTCCTGCTTCACACCCACCCTAGCTCTTTCAGGCAGACAATAGGGTTTCTGTCTAAAAGGGGGGGAGTCCGTTCTTATGGGGTGCTTAACCCCAATTGTCCTCCCAGATATGCTGGTGAATGTAGTGGGAAGTGACTGTATTAAAACACATTTGTTCCCGTAGACGCCATATGGCGTTGGAACCATCCATTGCTAGATCTGACTCAAAATGGCCACTGGGAGCAAATGTGTTAATGTTTCCACTTCCTTCCTTTGTTCAGGGTTCAAAGCAGGGTTACTAAAGGTTTCCTTAACATCTTCAGTCTTTTCTAGTCTGTGATAGGCTACATCGAGCTCTGACTCTCCCTTTTCAGGGATGACCATCATACCCATGCTTAACTCAGGTTTCAAATAGTACTTTTTCAGTAGGTTAGCTTGGTATATCTTTTTTCCTGGGCGTTTATCCAGGGTTTCAAGTTCATAGTTTACAGGACCTGTTTGTCTTACTGCTGTGTAGGGCCCCTGCCACTTCATCAATAATTTGTTGTCTGATGAAGGCAACAACAACTATACCTTGTCCCCCACTTCAAACTCTTTTAACACCCACTTTTTGGTCATAATGTAACTTTTGTGTCTTTTGGGCCTCTACACAATTTTGGTGTGCCTTGCTTATGTATGATACTAAACGTTTTCTTTGTTGGCCCATGTACTCTGCAATGTTAACATGCCTGATATCTGTGCCATCCACCCAAAACTCTTTTACCACATCAAGGGGGCCACAAGGGTTTCTCCCATATAATAATGAAAAAGGGTAATGCCCTGTTGAGGCCTGGGGAACTTCTCTGTAAGCGAATAACAGCAGGGGTAAAAACTTATCCCAGTCCTCATGCATAAAATTTCTGAGCATCCTTTTCAGGGTCTGATTAAATCGCTCAGTTAACCCGTCTGTCAGAGGATGATATGGGGAGGTTCTGACTGCCACTATTCCCAAGTGTTTGCATAGTTCTTTCAGTAAGACCGCATTAAAGTTACTACCTTGATCCATAAGGATCTCTTTAGGGATTTCCAGGTGACTGAACACCTTCACCAGCTCTTCCACTGTTCTTGGGGTGGTGACAGTACACATTGGGATGGCTTCAGGATACTTCATGGCATAAACACAGATGACCAATATGAACTGATTCCCCTTGGAACTTTTAAGGAGGAGGCCCACTATATCCATGCCTATTCTCTCAAAGGGTGTGGTAACTAAGGGTAAGAGTAGAAGGGGCACCATTTCTTTCTGTCCAATGAGGGCTACTTTCTGGCATTTCTCACAGGCCTGGCAGTATCTAACAACCTGCTCATGAATCCCTGGCCAATAAAATATTTGTAAAAGCCATTTCAGGGTTTGATCTCAGCCTGCATGGTCTGCCCATGGTAGGTCATGTCCCACAAATATCAGTGGCTCCCTATATTTCACAGGTACTACTAGTTTCTCTACTGTATCACCTGTTTCAGGATGCATACAAGCTCTATGCAATATATTTTTCTTAATAATACACATAGGGGCCCTGAAGCTTGTGTCTGCTCAACCTGTTGAAAAAAGGTATTAGGAAAACATCATTACTTTGTTCCTGAGCTATATCAAGTTTAGCAAACATAGATTGTATTTTCTGTTCAGGTCATCCATTAATAATCTGTTTACATTGTCTCTGCAGCTTTTTCTTCTGGTTTAAGGATTTCCTATTCTTGCCTGAGGCCTCAATAACTTCCCTTTCAAAAGCAAAGGGTGTTCCCCAGTGTCTGTTCTTTTTAACTTTGGGCCAGAGTTGTTACAGCTGAGACCAATTCCTTCTCAGCTATTAATGGTGTAAATTGGGGAAAATCATGTCCAATAACAACTGGCACTGGCAATTTGGACACCAGCTCAGCAGTAACCCTGGTGCTTTGACCTTGTAAATCCAGTTCAATATTTGCAGTTGGATACTGGTAGGTATCCCCATGTACACATACAATATCCATTTCTAGACCTCCTGTATGTGTTCTTTCTATCAGTTCAGGGTGTATTAGAGTCTGCTTGCTCCCCAAATCAATTAGGCCCAAGACAGTCTTTTTGTTAATAATTACATATGTTAGATATTATCCAACAAAGGAAATCCTAGCCCCCCCTCAAAGAAAATCAGGGTAGTTAGTGAGGTAAACACCAAGATAGAGAAGTTGATAGAGAGAAGGGCAGGGGTAAATGGAGAAAAAGGCAATGGCAGTAAGGACAGGGATGGGGCAAAAAAGGGTAAGGCCATCAAAAACTGTAGCATAATGAGTACCAATGCCCATAGTCTAGGTAACAAGCTCCCTGAACTGGTGGCCTTGATGGAAGAGGGAAGCTTGGATATCATGGCAGTCACAGAAACATGGTACACAGAGAACCATAACTGGAATGTCAACCTACCAGGGTACACAATCTAAAGAAGGGACAGGGAGGGTAGAAGAGGAGGATGAGGAGGAGCTCTCTATGTAAGGGAAGGGATTAAAGCAATGGAACAAAAGGGTAAACAGGGAGAAGAGGAGGCACTATGGGTCACCCTGGAGACTGGAAAAGGCACCACAATCTGCACAGGGGTTGTATACAGATCGCCATCTCAGGGAGAGAAAATGGACAAGGAAATGATAGAAGACATCTTTAGGATGGCAGAGAAAGGGGTGATATTGTTGATGGGGGACCTGAATATGCCAGATGTTAACTGGAACACCTTTGCTGCAGCCACATCCAAGAGCAGGGCCATTCACGATGCCCTACAGGGGGCATGCCTCAGACAGCTAGTGTTAGAACCCACTTGGGAGGGAGCAATCTTAGACCTGATATTCTCAAATGGGGACGGAGAGAGTATCTCAGATCTAGAAGTGGGTAGACATCTGGGAACAAGTGATCTCCAAACAGTATGGTTTATGATAAGTTCAGTTGCAGAGAAAAGCCATACAAAAGTGAGGGTACTGGACTTTAGGAGGGCTGACTTTGTCAAAAAGAGAGGGTGCCTCAGAAAAGCACTAGCAAACAGGCAAGAAGGAGGGGTGGAGCAACAATGAGGAAACATCAAAACTCTCATCACAGAGGCTAATAAACAAATCAAAATGAAAGAAAAAAACACTATGGTTCTCAAAAGAGGTGGTGGGGAAGGTTAGGGAGAAAAAGATAGCATTCAGGAAGTATAAGGAAACACAGAAGGAGCAGGACAGAGAACCATACCAGGTAAAGCAGAATGAAGCAGGGAAGACAGTCAGAATAGCAAAGGCCCAAACTGAGGAAAAGATAGCCAACTCAGTTGAGAAGGAGGACAAAACCTTTTATAGGTACATTAGGGAGTGAAGAAAGACAATGGGAGTGATAGTGATGCTGAATAAATGGAAGGGTGGGTGGGCAGAGAGGGACAGTGAAAAAGCAGGGATACTGAATGAATACTTCTGCTCAGTATTCACAAAATAAGAGGGGGGGATACCTAATCCAATCAGTAGAAGCAATCTGGATGGGGGATTGATACCAGTCCAATCACAGAAGAAAGGGTTCTGAAAGAACTCCTAAAACTGAAGGTGGACAAAGCAATGGGGACTGATGGGATTCACCCAGAATTCTAAAGGAACTAAGGAGAGAACTAGTGACACCACTGACTACCCTTTTTAACAAATCATGGGAGGATGGTGTGGTACCTGAGGAGTGGAGGAGGGTGGATGTGATTTCCCTTCCCAAGAGTGGGAGCAAGACAGAGGCAGGAAACTACAGACTTGTCAGTTTGACCTCAGTGGTAGGGAAAATGATAGAATCACTTCTGAAGAAAAGAATTGTTGAGTACCAAGAGGCCAGTAGGGCACCGGACCCAAGGCAGCATGGATTCACAGTGGGAAGGTCATGTCAGACAAATCTAAGTGATTTCTTTGACTGGGTGACCAAAGTAGTAGACCAGGGAGGGGCTGTGGACAAACAAATTAGCCAGCCTGGGAGTGGGTCCCAGGATGGTAGCCTGGGTAAAACACTAGCTGAGCAACAGGACACAGAAGGTAATAGTAAATGGAGTCCACTCCGAAGAAAGGGAGGTTACTAGTGGGGTACCACAGGGTTCAGTACTGGGTCCAGTCCTTTTTAATGTCTTTATAAGTGACATTACAGAGAGACTGGAAGGAAAGGTATGCCTCTTTGCAGACAACATGAAGATGTGCAACAGGATTGATACACAAGGGAAGCTGGAAAGGATGAGAAGGGACTTGGCAAGGTTGGATGAATGGTCAGAAGTATGGCAGCTTAGATTCAATGCAAAGAAGTGCAAAGTAATGCACCAGGGAAACAAAAACCCAGGTGAAGAGTACACAATGGGGGTAGTAACAACAACAAAAATGGAAAGGGACCTGGGGGTAGTTATATCAGATGACCTAAAGGTTAGCAAGCAATGTGAGAAGGCAGTAGTGATGGCTGGGGGGATACTGGGATTTACAGGGAGAGGCATCACAAGTAGAAAACAAGAAGTTGTTATCCCTCTGTACAGACAGTTGGTGAGACCCCATCCGGAGTACTGAATACAGTTCTGGAGACCCCATCTCCACAAGGACATGGACAGGATGGAGGGCAGTCCAGAGGAGGGCAACTAAGATGGTGCAGGGTCTGCAACAGAAGCCATACAAAGAGAGACTAAAGGAGCTTAATATGTATACCCTTGAGTAAAGAAGGGAGAGGGGGGACATGATAGAAACTTTTAAGTACCTCTAGAGAATCAAAAAAGTCCAAGAGGGTAGCATCTTTCAGAAAAAGAGATGTGCAAGAACAAGGGGACACAATTTGAAGATAGAGGGGGAAGGATCAGGGGCAATGCAAGGAAGTATTTTTTTCACAGAGAGGGTGGTGGACGCATGGAACGGCCTTCCTGAGGAGGTTGTGGGGTCAAAAACAGTGGGGGAATTCAAGAATGCATGGGACAGACATAATGCAATTCTTGGGGGGGGGTAGGTAGAAATAGGCTGTTGGTTAACTAGGAGCTACAGCTTGTCCAGTAGGTAGGGAAATGGGCAGACTAGGAGGGGCCAAACAGTCCTTATCTGCCATCAAAGTCTATGTTTCTACATATCCAGAATTTAACAAGGTAAGATGTGCTGGCTCAGTCTTCTTCTTCATGCAGAACCTGGCAATGTGTCTCACCCCTTGACAGTTGCAACAAATGATGTTAGCGTTATAGTACTTTTCTCCCTGGCCAGCCTTCCTCTCAGTCTTGTTACAATACAGTACTAGTGTTTCAGTACAAGTATTACTTCTTAATGGCTGGGAAGCAGGGGAGGTTGTTGGATCTGTCATCCTATATCCCTTTCATACAGGCTGTCATGCTGACAAAAAATCCTCTGCTAGGATGATGGCTTGTTCCGCAGATTCCGGGTTGTGCTCCCCCACCCAGATCTGTACATCTGCTGGTAAAATCTGTAGATATTGTTCTACCACTAAGGATTCAATTATTGCCATCACAGTCTTGCCCTCTGGTTGTGAGCATTTTAAACATAGTTCTCTCAGGCGAGTATATGCCTCTCTTGGGGCATCAGTAGGATGGTGTTTCAAGGATCTGAATCGTTGCCGATACATCTCGGCATTGATATCAAACCTCTTGAGAATTTCTTTTTTGGCCAGTTCATAGTTCTCAACACTTCTAGTGTCCATATTGTTGTATGCTAGCTGTGCTTTACCTGTTAAGCAGGGAGCAATAGCACCACACATTGGGATGGAGGCCACTACAGGCGCTAGCGACTCTTTCAAAAGTGGTTAGATATGCTTCTGTATCATCTGTGGGGCTCATTTTTGTTAGCTTTATGTCTTTAGGATTATTACCTGTCCTGGCCCCATTGGACCCATGTCCTGACCCAATGAGTTGCATAGCCCTCAAGGTATCTGCCCATCTCTGGACTTGGCACCTCCACTCTTATTCCCTCTTTCAGTTGTCCCATTCTCGCTTGTGCTCCATCTCTAGCTGCTTGACTGCCAGCCACTTCAACAACCCACTGATGTCCTCCAGTGGTTCCTCGTAGGGTTCCTCTTCTTCTTCCTCCACCTCCATGGCTCTGGCACCCATCATTGCCTCTGCTGTCGTCTTCATCCGGGTTCCTCTGAACTCCAGACCTGGCAACAGGTCTTCTCTGGTCTTCAGGATTTGTGCTCTGGTCTGCATACCATGCACCTCTGGCTTCTGGTCCTTTGTTGCATTGACCATCCTGTCCACAACATGTTATCTGGATACCAGGGCTGGTATCGATTGACTGGTTTCCCCCTATTAGCCTGGACAACCAGTAATCTTATCCCACTTCTAACACCAACTTGTCACAGGGTGTGCGAAAGAGAACACAATACAGGATTCTGTTGAAAAACACACCGGAGAATATTTATTTTCTCAAAAATACATATAAAAAAATAAACTAAAATAAGAAAAGGCAAATAATATACTGCTACTTCAGGTAGCTTTACACAGTCCAAGATCTATGCAGCAATTCTAGATATTCTTCTGCATTCAGTACAGGGCTACACCTCAGGCAGCTCCTCTCACTATGATTGTCAAGGCTCATCTGCCTTATCTCTCCACCAGGAGGGGTTTTTATACAGCCTGACTGGGTCACCTGACCTGACATTAACTTCTACAACCATATATCTAGCTATATCTAGACAAATAATGTTAGACTGACCCATCATAATTGCAAGTTTAGGTAGATGTCTAAGATTGTATATACTGTAGCTAAGGGGTATATGTCCTTTATAAAGACATACAAAGAACCATGCAAACATCATAGGGCATTAAGAAGGGTAAAGGCCCTCCACATACAACTATGATTGACAGTTGTTTTACTATAAAAATATACAGTGGAGAGTGCTGTCCCTCCTACAGGGAGAAATTCATTCTACTCCTGTACACAGGTAAGTCTACTCCATTTGAACCTTGGCTAGAATCATTTTCTTTTAACAACAGGAACCTGCATTCAATACCCTTTTTGCTGTGTATTCCTGTCTTTATATTGTACCATATCTGTCAGGGTACCAGGGCTCCTATTGGCCCTTTCTGTGTATTATTTCTTATGCTTTTATTGCTCTTATGCCCCTTTCTCCCCAACATTCCCTCCTATAGGGAGAATGTAGAGTTCATTATCAGATGAGGCACTTTCATCTCAGTACAGTCTTGACTGAGAGCAGCATTGATTAAGCCCAGATTTACAGTGAAAGTGGAGCGGTGACTAAAATATTCTTATTGTAATTGCCAGCCTCCCCCTCCTATACTGCTGCGTCAGTGGCAAGAGGAAGAGGGAGCGAGGAGCTGCACCGTTCCTTTTCTGAATTCTTTTACTCCCTATCTCTCTGTTTCATCATTTCTGAATTGCTTCACAAAGAAGCAAAAGGAACACCTTTTCAGGAGCCAAGTGGTTCAACTTTAGTCACAGAGCGGTGGCTAAAAAAGTAAAAGTGAAATGTCTTGCCACTCCGCTCTGAATCACCCTCCCTATGTATTTTCTTTTCTTTTGGACACTCATCTTGTGAAGGGGCTCTTTTTACAAATGAAAGTGTCAGTGTGTGCTGTAAGAGACATAAACAAGCCTTTCTCTCTCCTTTAAATATGTAAAAGGCCCTGTATCCTCTGGCCATGCAAATGGCTTTAAACATCAAAAAATCTCATAAAGAAGGGCACGTTTAAGGGGGAATACAGTTGTCGGGGGTTCTTTGTAAAGCTCCTGTCGGGGGTTCTTTGTAAAGCTCCCTCCACTTTCATTTATATGCTTAATTATGCTTCACAGACTATACCAGGTGACTGCTCTAAGCAGTAACATACACATCAGACCATATCAGCACTGTGTTTAGACATAAATTTCACATAACCTAATATATTCATTTATGTAGCACTGTCTGTACTTTGAAAAAGCATTCTGCATGTATACTGTTTCAGCCATCTCTCATGGGCATAACGTTAGTGCCTAAGTATGAGTTTTTTGCTTTCTTGGTACACAAATTTAAGAACCCAAAGGAAGGAGAAGGAAAAAGAAAAGGAGGTAAGTGCAGAAAAGAATGAAAAAAGTAGAGGGCATAGGAAAGGGCTGCTGTAGGTGGCCAACCTACTGCAGCCTGAGATAAGGTTTAATCAGATACAGAGATACTGCTGTGCAACAGATTTTAAGGATGAAATAATCACAGATGAAAGAAAAAGATTTCCTATGGTCCAATAACAATCCTGGTGGAGCACAGGTTCACCACTAGGTAATGGGGTCTGATTAGGGCAGGTGGAGGTGTAAAAAGGATGGATAAGTGGGAGGAAGATAATCACCAGGGCCATTTCTTAAGTAATAGGTAGAGCTGGGCAGACTGGATAGGCTACAAGACCTTTTTTCTGCTCTTATGTTCTATGTTTCTGTTTTATTTTGTTGCCTGGCACTCTACAATGGGAGAGCTGTCCCTTTTCAAGGATGACCAGGTTCTTCCAGCAAATATAAAACATGCAGTAGAATGCAAAGATCAACCTACCACACTATATAATAAACATTTCAAGTTCATACTAGTAAGTCCAAGTACTTCTAGCCATCCAAGGAAGGTGGTAGAAACATAGACAAAGACAGCAGAAAAAGACCAAAGGTCCATATAGTTTACACAGAGTTCCCTGTCTGCCTGCACCTATTGTCCATACTGGGTTTTATCCCTTCTGGTCAACCTTCCTGCTCCCCTCCCTACTGCTACTGACCTGAGCACCCACCAAACCCTTCACTCTGTCCTAAGCATGCTTGAAATCATTTTCAATCTTTGCACCTACAACCTCCACTGGCAGACTGTTCCATGGCTCTACCAACCTTTCTGTAAAATAGAACTTTTTCACATCACTTTTAAATCCCCACCCACCAGTTTCTGCTCATGACCTCTGGTTCTTGACTCTACTCCTGATAAGTAGTTCCTTGCAATTCACCTTGTTTATTCCCTTCAGGAACCTGAAGGTCTCTATCATATCTCCTCTCTGTCACCTGGTCTCCAGTGAGTGTGAGTACATGTTCAGTGCCATGAAATAATCTTCATAAGATCTGCCCTATTGGCTCAGAATCATCTTGGTCACCCTGCATCGGACCGTCTCCAGCCTGCCATTGTCCTTCTTTGTCAAGGACCTAGAATTGAGCACAATATTCCAGGTGCAGCCTCACCAGTGACCTACACCAAGGTAGTAGTACCACCTCTTTTTTCCAGCTGTCAGTACCCCTTCTGATACACCCCAGCATCCTATTAGATTTACTATAAGCTTTGTTGCACTGGCTTGATTGTTTGAGGGAGTCACTAATGATGACTCCCAGGTCTCATTCACCTACTGTAGTGCTCAGTTTAACCCCTCCCATCCAGTACTCCATCCTGGTTTTCATTTTTTTGTATTTTGTGGCACTGAATTTCAATTGTCAAACCTTAGACCACCTGACTAGTCTTTGTAGATTCCTTTGCATCTCTTGGATCCCTTTATCGCTATCTATCCTACCACAGAGCTTTGTGTCATCTACCAAGAGACACAACTTGCCCCAGATTTCCTCTCCAATATCGTTGATTAACATATTGAAGAGGACAGAACCCAGGACAGATTCATGTGGCACCCACTCATACCTTCCTCTCTTCTGATTTGACCCTGTTTACCACCACCCTCTGCAGTCTCTTCTTCAACCAGCTTATTACCAATCTATGTCACTAGCCATGCCAAGGTCCTCCAGCTTCTTCAGCAATCTTTTGTGTGGCACTGAGTTGAAAGTCTTGCTGAAACTGAAGTTGAGTGAATCCACAGCATGGCCCTTATCCACTACCTTTGTTACTCAGACAAAGAAAACTATCAGGTTAGTCTTATATGACCTCTCAACCACAAACCCATGCTGTTTACTATCCTGTAGACTGTTGCTGTCTAGGTAGTCCACTAGGTCCTATTTGATCATTGACTCCATCAGTTTACCCACTACAGAGGGAAGGCTGACAGGTGTGTAATTCCCTGGTTGCTCCTTGTCCCCCTCTCTCATGTAATGGGACGATGTCTGCTACCCAGCAATTTTCTGGAGCTACCCTTGTTTGAATTGAGCTATTGAATAGCCTTATTAGGGATTCAGTCAGTTCTGCAGCCAATTCCTTGTGGACCATTATGTGCATCCCATCTGACCCTGGGCTTTATCAACCTTTAGTTCTTTAAACCCCTTCTAGAACTTTTCTTTGCTAAATACTGACTGCCTCATTTCAGGAATGCCACAGACAGCTGTCTTGATGCCACTTTCTGGCAGGGTCCCACTATCTTCCCTTGTGAAGACAGAGCAGACATAATCATTAAGGAGTGCTACTTTTCGTTCATCTTTCTCTAGTACCCTTCCCCCTGTGGCCTAACAATACCCCCTCCCTGCTTCCTGTTTTCCTTAATATATCGGAAGAATTGTTTTTCCCCACCCTTGTCTCCCCGACTAAATATGCAGCTCTGTGTCTGCCTTTGCCTTCTTGGCTGTCCTCTTCTCTTCCCTAGTTTTTATTTGGCACACTCCCCATTCCTCCTCCCCCTATTTTTCCTTGTACCTGGTGAAGGACTTTCCTTGGCCATCACTGCTTCTTTGACCCTTTCTGAAAACCATACTGGTCTTTTGTACCTATTTTGTTTTGTAACATTCCCATGCATGACTTTATTGCCTCAAAAATGGTTCCTTTGGTTGTCCTCATCTTTCCTCTACACCTCAGATGCTGTCCACCCTGGTCAGTTTATTTTAGAACAGCTGCCTCATCCAGTTGAAGTCTGCTCTTCTGATGCCTAGGATTTCAGTTTTTGATATGGGTATTCTGGTTCTGAGGGCTAGCCTGAACCAAATGGAATTATGGTTGTTGGACTCTACTGGCTCCACTACCCTCACTCTACTCACAATCTTGGAGTTGGTGAGCACTAAATCAAGAATGGCCACCTGTGTAGTGGGCTCCTTAACCAGCTGCACTAGCAGGCAGTCCAGCAAAGTATCCAACAGGGCCTAACTTCTGGTGCACCTGGCCACTGGAATGTCACAGTCGCTATCCAGCAGGTTCAGATTACTCATCATCACCACTTTCACCTTCTTCACTTATCTTTCCAGTTCTTTAACATTGCCTTTCCCTCTATCCTGTCTAAACATTGTGTAATGTGAGAATGACATGTCGCAGCCATTAATCTCTGTGGCTCTAGTTTCTGTAATGGCTACGAGGTGGTGGTGGTGATAGTGGGAGGTGGGAGACTTTATGTATTTATGTATTTATAGCTGCTTTAAAGATCATAAATCTTGGACATGGATCAATCACAATTACTTTTCAAAGTATAAATGGACAAATTTGGAACTAATACAACTGCAGCATCAGCTCAATATACACAAATGTGACTAGTCTTGACACTATGCACCACAAGCCTCACACATAAAAAAATGCTGTTCTGTTTGGTCATGTGTAATTGGAATATTCAGAAATACTGAAAAATTGGTCCTAAAATATAAACTGCAATCTTGCATGGGTGACAATCCCACCATCAGCACCCCCAAGAGATTTACAGTCTTGAAGACCTTTGATGGTGCCCCCCCTCAAAAAAAGAAAGAAAACCTACTTAAAGTACCTCAATGTGTGACTGGATTAAAACTTTGATTTTTCAACTAATTTAGATGACGTGCCAAAACAAAAACAAAAAAAACTGTGGCCCAGGATTAGTGCACTGTTCCACAATAAAATCTACCTTCCAGTTCCAAATCAATATGAAATTATCCTTAAAATGATCTTGCCAGTGTTTGACAATCTGGATTGATGGGTTTTACAGTGAAGCCCTCCAAAACAACCCTTGCCAGAGTGGACCCTCATTTCTACTCTTTTTACCTCTACCCATCATCATTTCCTCTACCTCAACCTCACTCACCCCTCCCTTGATTCCTCTCACCACCTCAACTGCTCCTTCTTTCTTGCTAAGTTCTTTACTAGGTCTCCCCCATTCCTTCCTATCTTTTCTGCTTTCCTTACTCCCTGCATGAAATCCTCAATCTCACTCTAATCCTCTGACACTGTTCCTTTCTCACCCCATGCTGCAAAACATCTATAGGACAATCTGCTTCCTATATTCATCTCCTCAGCAAGTTTGGGTAAAGCCTCCATCCCCTGACTCTGCCTGTGGTGTGAAGCCAGATCTTCATGGAGGTAGGTGACAGCAACTGGGGAAGGCTCGATGGGGCCTGAGGAATTTGGAGGTGCCAGAGAGAAGGGGGCATAAACAGAAATATAAAAAAAGGGCCTTTCTATCCATCCCTCATGACTGTCCAAATGAAAGCTAAAGGTCCCATAGTACTTATCGTAACCATAGGTGACGTTCCCCTGTGTGCTGGCCAACTTTTCCTCTTTCAATAAAAAAAGTACCTGTAACCTGTCACCCGGGATGCATGTGCAAATGAGCTATCACAGATTACTGTACCTGTGGAGAAAGAAAGAAAGAAAGAAAAAGAAAGAAAGAAAGAAAGAAAGAAAGAAAGAAAGGAAGGAAGGAAGATACATTTGTGTTCTTCATGTTTTAAATAATTTTCCCATGTGGCAGTTTAGGAAGAGACTTCAAAAGTAGATGATACTAGCTCTACGTGATGACCTTCAAGCATAGACTCACCCAGCAATGCACTTTGATGAACAGAGGTAACAGGGTTTTGTCACTGAGCTGGTGAGAGAGAAAGAGGAACTCAATGGATCAGTGGTCTTCTTTCATCCCCATCACTGTATGTATGTAAAATTCTTAAGCATAATACATTTTGTACATCCAAATAGGAAAGTATTCTGATGTTTGTGAAAACATAAATGATATTTTTGCTGTGATATTTTTTAAACTAAAATGCTGTTGATGACTATAGGCATCCAGAGAATTATTATATATAAACATAACTGGCAGCTACCCAATAACTGGTGAATAGCAGTGGCATTTTTAAAAGTCCAATATATTACAAGTAGGTGATCTAAGTATTTACCCAAACAATAAGCACAGCTCTTTTGTGATTTGACTAGGAAATACAATCATAGCACTATCAATGTTAGACTTTCTCATATTTAAAATTGAGTTACCTGATGCCCTGTTTATAAGATATTTGATAACAGACAGCAAAGAGTAGAAATGCTAAACATTACTTGGCAATCACATACAGTAAGAAGGGGAAAAAACAGAAGACTATCTTTGGCCATGCAAAAGAATAGTACATACTGCCTATTAGTTTTGCAGACTTTCCAAATGGTTCATTCTTCTTAAAGTGTGGACAAGCGTCACATGATTTTGATAATTCACCAAATATTACAACAAAAAAAAAAGGAAAAATACTTCCCCAAGGCTGCTAGCTCCTTAACCATCCAGTCACCCAGCCCTGTTACCCACCATCTCAGGGACTGATCTTGGGCTCTTAATCCCCGAAGATTCCTCTCCAAATCCTTGGAGTACAATCCAGACATGGAGTCCAGGGCCCTATCAGTGGTGTGGGACCAATGATGTCCAGAACCTACAGCCTGCTGGCAGCTCAGCCATCAGTTTTCCTGTTTACTCCCTACCCACCCACCCACCTGCCCTGATATCCCTGGTCAAATTCACAAGCGCAATCTATTGCACAACAGATAAGGGATTGTTGATGGAGCTGTTTTCATGGATCCAACCATGCTTTTGATTTAGTCAAACATGATGTATTAATTAACAAATTACTTGAACTTGGCTTCAGATCCCATGCTCTGGCCTGGTTCAGTGATTATCTGAACCATAGAAAACAGAGGGTGAAAATCGGTAATGCAATCTCAAGTACCAATGTAATTCGCAGTAGGGTCCCTCAAAGCTCCATACTGGGGCCTCTTCTGTTTTCAGTTTTCATCAACAATTTGCCAACAATCTGCAAACTAGGGCTGTGCGAATACCTTTTCCTGAATATTCGGCTGAATATTCGGTATTCGGGTCCCAAGTATTCCGCATTCGTTATTCGGTATTTGACCAGAAAAGGTTTTTTTTAAGGAAACTTTAAAAAAACACTTCAGCAACACCATTAATCACCCACTGAACCTGGTATACCATATACACCTCAATGACACTTCAGCCACCAACACTGAGCTCTTGCTATTGCAACACAAGCTTCATGTGGCACATTTGATCCACCACAATACACACATAGCACTCTGAAAACAATATCAAGCATTGCATTGGGTCAGCACTAGAGGGTGTTCATGGTCACAGACATGGGGTAGAAGGTGCTTCAGCCATGGGCATAGGAATAGTGGTAGCAGTGGCTGTAGTAGTAGTAGTGACAGCTGAAAGGGTGGCTGCTGCAAGAATGGCACTGGTGAAGGGAAGCACACTGGCTGTGGATGTAGCAGCCATAATGGTAGCAGTGGGGACACTGGTGGTGGTGTTTGCTGCTTGCTGCACAAAGCATGTATGCTCTAATTCCCCTCTACTACTGCACAACAGGATGTGACAGTGAACATACAGATGGACAGGTGGTGACACTAGCAGTAGTAGTACTGCTAATGGTATTAGTGGTAGTAGTACTATTACCAATGCTATAAGAACTAAAAGGCTTGCTTGGGGAGAACAGTATTTGAGCCCATCGAATAAAGAGAGACACCTGTATGTCATTGTCTATGTAGTCTATCTCACCACCTTCTCTGGGATTGTATTATGTATCAATAATTTACAGTGGAGCAAGACAAGATGCAATTCAATACTTTGCAGTAAATGACATCCCACAAAATATTGGATGACTGGAAGGCTTAATTGCCATTAAATTACACTGCTCCTTGCAGCATACTGCAGCATTTTACAGTAATTTTGCAAGATACTGCATTGCGTACTGTCTGGCACCACAGTATGAACTATGTTCTATAATCTTAATGCAGTGTTTCATCCTTGGGTATGTTAGTTGTGGATTGTTTTGTTACAAAGGCATCTCAGTCTCATTCATTTTAACTTCACTTATTTATAGTGTGTGTTTCTTTAAGAGTTGTATATTCATAGCGTGTTTGTACGTTCCTGTCATGCATCCTGAGAAAGACCAGGTTCTGCTCAAAGCATCAAGGCTCTATTGGCATCCTTCAGCCTTAGCACAAACAAATGTATTGGCAACTTTATGTTGCACTGCTCTTAACTTGCCTTTGTTCTACATAGATTGTTTGGGGGTTTGGCAGCCCAGGGACAACACTAGCAGTAATTGTGTGGATGTGCTGTATGTTTGTGGTCTATCATCCTGTCCCTCACCACTTGTGGCCAGCGGTGCAGATGCTTTGCTGGGGCTGGACCAAGTATGTTTGCAAGATTGCTAAAGACATGATGGATCAGGTCACTACTGGTTACTGGGTAAAACACAAACTATTACTACGTAGTACCTGTGTCTGTGATGCTTTACTTAGTGCTTGTGCAACTACAGTAATACAACAACCTTTGCAGTTATACTGCACCACAAAAAAGTAGCAGTAAAGAAAAACACTGCTACTAAGAAGTGAAGAAAAGGGCAACCTATTTAGTCAAACATGGAACTGAGCAAGGAACAGACAGATGCCATACAGTTAACTCAGTGAGACAAGGCTGCCCCACTAAGTGCAATTGTTTAATTAACAAAACAACAATAAACAAACAAAAAAATGCATGTGCACAACTGTGCACACACACACATGGCACAGACTCGCAGGGGGATATATTTCACAAGCACAGTTTAAATGTGTGCAGTGGGCTGTAGACGTGGGGGTGAGGGGAGTCAGCCGCCATGTCAGCGTGGCTCAGTTGGTAGCACATCCACCTTTGGACCAGAAGGTTGTGGGTTCTCATCCCACACTGGGATTGGACTTGCACCTAAAATTCGCTGGCATCCGAATGCAGTATTGGGGGGTGCTGTACTGCTGGGGTGTGCCATCCTTCGGATGAGACATTAAACTGAGGTCCCTTCTGCCCAGACTGGTGTTGTCCTGGTGGTTGTCCAGGTGGAAGTAAAAGAACCCAGGGCACTCTTCGCAAAGAGTAGGGAACATTCCCAGTGTCCCGGCCAACATTCTCCTTCCCGTAAACTGGTTAATGCAATTATCCAGACTGTGTATGTGTGATATGGCCACCACCACACATTCAGTCACTTCACTACCAGCCTAGCATTGCTTGTAAAGCACTTTGGGATACACTGTGTTTGAAAAGCGCAATATAAATGCTGATTCTTCTTCTCCTTCTTCTTCTTCTCCTCATGTGTACAGGGATCTATCCTCAGAACCAGAGGAGACTAACAATACTAATTCAGTGAGTCAAGCCTGACTGGCTTAGAACTGAAGAAGTTTATTTCAAAATCTGTGTACACACAGCTGTGCACACGTGTGGTCCTGCCTCATGAAAAAATATATTAAGCATGCACATGCAGGGTGAAGCCTCACAAAATCAAATATTTTGCACATATACAGCAAATTATAAGCAGTGACCTGCAGGAGGGGGAGTTAGCAGACACCCATATCAGTCATGCAGGGAACCAAGCCTGGAACCAGACAACAGCAAAAAAAAAAACAACAAAAAAATAAAATGTGCTCCACCCAAAAAAATCACACTGGAGCTATGTCAGACAGCAGCAGAGAAGGGGTGTTAGCAGACAGCCCTCCTAGTCCTTGTAACTGAGTACAGCAATAAGGACAAAATACCTGTCAGAAAGCCAAACATAGTTTTTCTGACACTGATCAAAAAACTATACTGACCCAAAAATGCCTGTGAAGCAAAAATCAATTTCTTTTTTAGCAAGTTTAAGGTCTCAAAAGTACGCAGAGCAGCTCTCAGAAACCATTGTCTCCTGTCTTCTACCAGCTCAGAGTGAGGAAGTCACATGGTGTGCTTGCCTTTGAGCTCAAGAAACAGTTTTTGATTGGCCAACAAAGATCTGCGAGACTTGCAAGTCTCACCGAATAGTAGTTCCCAAATAGTGGCCTAATAGTGAACTATTCGGAAAATGCATCCGAAAATTAGGGAAGCCTGCTATTCGTGGTATTCGGAAAATACTATTCGGCCCATGCACAGCCCTACTGCAAACCTGTACATACTCTCCTCTATACAGATGACCCAGTTCTACACAGACATAGCAAAGACTTCAATGAAATCAACCATGTCCTGGGAAACAGCTTCACAAACTTGCAGGAATGGTTCATTCTAGAATAAATGGTTCTGAACCTACCGAAAACCCAATCAATGTTGTTTGATTCTAACTACAATCTGAAAAAAACAGCCGACAAGTTCTATATCAATGCAAATAATGGGAACTGCCTGGAAAAAGTCAACTACTCTAAATATCAAGGAGTACATTTAGACTGTACCCTTACCTTTGATACCCACATTCAAAACACTGCCAACCTACTTCACCAAAGGCTTGGTTCTCTGTACAGAATCTGCAAGTACCTAATGCCCGAATCTAGACACAGAATAGCACAGGTGAATCTGCTCCCTATACTGGACTATGGCTTCTTGGTCACCAGTGCTGTTAACAAAACTATGCTACAGAACAAGCACACTCTCTATCACAAGATTGCCAGATTTGCAAAAGGTAGTGACAGCAAGACGTGTCAGTGCCTTTTTCTGAACACTCTAAACTGGCTCTCACCAGACTTAAAATCCAACCTAACACTCACCAGATTTATTAAAAGAACTATGGTTAAAAACTCCCTCATCTATTTAGCTGAAGAACTCGAGTTTGTCAACTTGCTCTCCTCTTGATCCACCTCAAAAAATAACCAAAAAATTCATTTTTTGTCAAACAAACACTGGACAATGCTCCTTCAGTTTCTGAGCCTCCTCAGTATGGAATAACCCCCCCCCCCCATTAGAGAATCACCAACTGTCTCTGCTTTCTCAAGCAATATGAACAATTTTTATCTAGCAGTCAATGTCTGCGGCTGCTTTGTGTAAATACCCCTTGTACATACCTCTATGCATCTGCACTCAATATAGTATCTGCACTAATCAACTGCACTTTCTACGTGCTGCAAGTGTGTAATCAAGTAAGTAATTTTCAATCAATGTGTGTACATTTCATTTTCTGTAACAAGCACCCACACATTTGTATGTATGTCCTCAAATGTCTGCAATTGCATCCAGGTTGTGACTGAAAAAGGTACTTGGTGCCAGTGCACATACTTGGTTAGCAAAGTGAAAATAAATAAATATATATCAGACATAGCCTAATGCTGGCCTTGACACTGCTGCAGAGTTCCCTTGTGGAGAAGCAAGCTCCCTGGCCCCCTGCAGGGGTCGCCAGAGTAACAGAACCTAACACCATCCCTTCTCAGGCTAGGAGCACTTCTTCCACTCCTGAGCCACCCAGACCTCAGTTCACTTGCATGGGAGTGCATAGTGCTACCCACTTGGCCATCAGACAGCTTTCATATGCCTACTTTTTCATAATGTGCATTAATGAGGACTTAATATGATTTGGGCTGGCTCCAGAAAGACAAACATGAATCTACTGTAGGTGTGGCAACAGAAATGTTTCCACTGTATAGTTTGTTGCATTTAAAATATACATTTTATGAGTATGGATGGCAGTTGTATGCAAGTGTTCACTTGACATAGCACTTAGTAAATCTGATTTTGTGAAAACATAAGAAATGTTGGTAAATGTTGATAATGGACTTACTCCTTAACCACTGCTTGTTTAGATCAATCTATTGGTCAGTGGGGTACCATGTTGATAGGGAGTGGGCCTGCTGAAGATGCTGATATAATCTCTCTGCAGTATGGAATCTTTTCTCCTCCCGAGATTTTTCCATAGGGACACCATTGTGCAGTGACGAACATGCAGCAATGTGTGGCCATGCTGACATCTGTTGGTTCCCCTCCCATCCCGATAGCTTTGACTGAGATCTCCCTCTCGTCACTGCTAGGAAGTGATCTCAATATGGTGCACACTTCCATCCCACCCTGGAAGAGGAGAGGGTGTCCCTCGGATACTCAATATTCATACCTCTGCCGGCCCCTGCTGACCTACTGTAAGTCCGTTCCCAAACCCAGTTCACCAGCATCATGAGCAGTAACACTATTGTAGCACTGACAGGACAGATTTATGTTTTCATGTTTTATATATATACTGTAAGAAAGGGTACCAGGACAATATAGCATGGACAAAATCGTGCATGGAATATCGCTCTGCAGGAAGTGCGAATGGCACTACAGTGACAGGGGATGTTTCAGCGTGTGGTGATAACCACTACTCTGTCACTGTAGGCTGCTATTAGGGAAGGGGAAGTGCCTGGCTGAGCTGCTCCTGTGGTGGAGTGGCTTGAGCACCTGCCTCCGGCGGCATCGTGGACCCAGGACTGCGGTTCAGTTCTTCTCAGATCCCACTGTAATGTGGCCTTTTTAAAAACAAAATTATTTCCCCAGTCTGAGTTTTCTTTGTCCCCTGCAGTTCACAACCTTCTGCCCCCCCCCCCCAGTTGATCATAATAAGTCCGGGGGAGTGTGGGGGGCAAAGCCTCCCCAAAAAAGAAAGACAGTAGCTGTGTTTTCAATGACATGCGCACTTGTTGTTTCAGTTAGGATTTTGTCCCGACGCTGTTAGAGTACTCTCCGTTGAATCGGCGCCATTCTTTATTTGCATGGTTTTGTCCACGATATTATGACACCATGCCATAAGAAAAAATGTTCATACTGAAATTGGTCATGGATAACTGAACATATTGGTTAGATAATGTGATAGCTGTTTTTGGACCAACATTCTGTAGATACTCTACATTCAGTAGATGTCGATTGTAGCACACAGGCTTTGGGGGCCACACCATTCTGTTTATCAGAAGCATGATGAAGGGTCTTGTGCATACCCCAAAAGCTTGTATACTTCAACATACAGTATATGCCCATTACCTATTTTGGTTCAATAAAAGTTATCACACTATCTAATGAATCTGTCTTATTTAAATTAAATCTCCATTTTTCTTGTTGTTTGATTTAAAAAAAAATTCCTTGTCTATGTATGTAAAACTTATTAAAGCATTATAACCCCCATCCACAAAGCAAGTTGGTACAGCTCTCCAAAGATTGTAAAGCTTGCTTTTAAACCTTTTGGTGGATGACCGAGGTTCTGATGTAACTTGGCTGCAGAATTGTTCCCTCACCTGTGGAAGCCTCCCTTACAGTATTGTTATGCCTGGGACCCACACCATCTACTGACCCATGTGTTCATACCATAAGTAATCTTGTTTATTTTCACTGTGATATTGCTGTATTGCTCTAACAAATAGAAATAGGGACCCATCATACAAGCATGGGTGCTAGGACTGTGCTTGCCACAAATATTTGGTGTTGTACATCATGTTCACATTTTTTATATTCTGTTCTTTTATTGCTTTATTGTTTTTATTGTTTTTATTCGTGTATAATATTAATTGTACCTGCTATGCTTATATTCTACAGCAATGCATTTACCTATATCATGTGTGCCTTTCATATGTCTTTTATATTCTGATATGATCATATAATCATGTGTATTCTGTGGGCCCAATTCTCAAAAGAGGTGTAAGGGTAGCGCAAGATGCATCATATGCGCCATGCATCAAAGGACCTTGTGCAAATGGTAATGCACCCATTTCTGTAACAAATGCACCTTTCAACAAACGCAGTGTGTATTATGCAAGAAAGCATGGTGCACCATATAAACAGCGTTGGCAGACCGCAAGGTGCATGCAGCATCAACATGCAGGAACGGAATTATGGCTGATCCACAGACAATGCAGCAAGGAGAAAGGGGGCAAACCACCCCAGGAACAGGAAGGAGAAAAACTGGGCACTCCAGGAAGAAGAACTTCACTGACCAGGAGATAGAAATCCTCCTGGATGCAATACAGGCTCAGGTATCTGAGCATGTAAGTGATTAGATCATAAATGCATGATGTATAATGGTGCAAAGATAAAACATGAATGTGCCACCCAACAGGCAGACCTGCTACTGTCCCTGGGAGGGGACCAGAAGATACGGACACAGCGGTAGGAAGCTTGGGACAAGGTAGCCAGACTGGTGAATGCAGTGGCCCTCTGCAGGCGCAGTGTAAGGGAGCTGCAGAAGCAGCACTGTGACATCAAGCAGCATGTGAAGGAGAAGGCAACCCACAACAAGTGATGCACAACGGCAACTGGTGGCAGATCCACACAACCACGGCCCCTCAGCAGACATGAGGAATATATATTATCATAGCTCAGCACATGCAGCATACAGGGTGACACAAAGCTGGATCTGTACCAACTACAACATGCACAAGGTAAGCACATGGCATGCATGAGGTGGGTGACACCACCATGCAGACAGCAGCCGTGGTACCACCAATGGAGGCTTACTCCCTGCATGGCCAACAGGGACCCACAATGCAAGGCCCCACAATGGATAATGACACCAGGAGGGTGGCTGGGACAGTTGGATATAGTGATAGCCTGGTCCACCAAGCAGAAGCATGAATGCAAGTGGTGACCCCTCCACTGGTCACCACAAGCTAGACATGCATTGACACAGTGGACACATACCAAGACATGTGGACCAAATGAAATTCACCATGCACGTGTGTCTGTACACCCTGCAGGATGCCGGAGTACACAGTCTGGATGACATGCCACTGTCAGGCAGCCCACACCACCACGTCACCATGATGTGTCTGACAGTGACAGTGATGGGACAGAACAGCAAGACACAGACAGTGACAGTGATGACAAACAACAGCAGTCGACTGCCAGTAACAGCTCTGCAAGCCAGGGCCATAGGTGTGATACAGACAATGACGCTGGAGAAGGACAAGCAATTGACAGTGCCAGCAATGCTGCACCTTCCAACAACAGCACCACAGTGGGGGACACCACACCTTCAGGCACAACATCAGTCCAACATTGGTCCACGTCAGACAGTGAGCAGTTGGATGACAATAGGGATGACACACATGTTGCGAGTCAGGCAGACAGTACACACACCACCAGTGACTGTAATGGACAAGCACACAGCACTGTGGGACGGTTCCCTGGAGATGCAGGTGGGACAGGCCAACAAGGTGCAGTGCCACTGCCAATGGAAGAAGACCTTGGGGACGACCTGTCACGATACTGCTAGGATGCCATGTTCACCCAGGAGGCAGCACAGCATGAGCTGGCTGGGATACATGACAGCAGACGTGACCACGCAAATGCCACTGTGGCACACATGGCTAGCTGCAGCTGAGTGTCGCAGACATCCACGCAGCCGTGATACATGGGATACAGGAAGAGGCAGGCCAAGCCACACAGACAGCAATGCTCCTCCTGGACATACGGCTGTGTGTCCAGTGCCAGACAGATGCCATAGAAAGGCAGACCATGGTCATGAAATGCAGAATTGCTCTGCACATTACACAGATGGAGGCAACAACAGCAATGGCCGCAGCACTGCAGGAGAAAGCAAGATGCATGCAACAGCAAGCAGCCAGCACGTCAATTACCCCACAGTCCTGGCCCAAAAACACTGGTTGGCAGGAATGCAGACTGCCATACAATGAATAGCACAGCACACAGCACACAGCAGGTGAGACCAACATGTGTCCCACAGGGGTGGTCAGGATGCAGTGTAGAGCTGGGAGAGCAGACAGGGCACTGCACAGCCTACAATGATCACAGGAGCACAGCTGACCACAGTGTCAACACAGAATGGGGCATGCACAGCTGGACCAGAGGACAGAGAGGTGAGTGACAAAGATGGATGTCATGGAGCAATACGTGAACTGCAGCAGATGACAATGTCATTGATGACAGACAAGTGAGTACTACAGACAACATGGTAAGGTTGGTGGCACACAGTGACGCTGGTGTAGACAGTGGAAATGGCACAGTGGTGCCCACACAGTAGGGAGCCATAAGTGATCATGACATGGAAGACACTCAAGGCAACAATCCCATGAACATGGCTAAGGATGAGGACAGGCACCAAGAGGTAGTGGAACAGGAGGTGCATTAGGGGCAGGCCACTCACCTTTTGGACAGTGTCATGGTGCAGGCCATCCACAACAGAATACAACAAGGCAGATCCCAGCCATGGCCATGACAACAGCCACTGCTGCAGAGAAGCTGGTACAGCACAAGACATCCCAAGGCTGAGGCCACAAGAGAAGCCACACTGATCCAGTTGGAATGGCCAGTGAGGGCACACAGCCAGTCAAGGAACAGCTGCAGCAGCACCCAGTGCACAGACAGCAGCACTGGGCAGCCATACCAGATGCAGGGGGAACAACACCGGTAAGGCAGGGATGTATGCAGTGCAACAACTAGGCTGGAGACACCACAATTGTCACAGAGGCACATGGTACAAGCACAGCTGGCCACACCAGGAACACAGGTGAACAGTGACGTACCACTAGATGCAGTGCAGAGCAGCACCTTGGCAACACAGCCACCAAGAGCAGCACAGAGGCAGAAACCAGCCAATGTAAACCGTAGAGGGCAGCCTGGCCACCAACATAATTAGTTAGCACTCAACATGCCAGGCATGTACACCGGATGGGGGGAACGACCTTGATGATAGTGTCTCCCACCATGCAATGTTGTCCGTGAACACAACACACCCTGTGCACAGCCACCCACCTGAACACACACCACACATGGCATCACACATGTGCCATGTGAACGTGTGGTGTAAGTACCATGGACCCATGTTCCATGTACAGTGCCCATGTCCATGACTCCATCACAGACATTCCACCACAGGCAGGGCACACACCCACATATGCCTGCAGCCTGCAGGCTGCCACTATCAACACCACAGCATTAATCCCCATGCCAACCCATACATCTTGTGCCAGATGCCATTACACTCTCCCACAGCCTGCCTTGGGATCACTGGTCTGCAAAAGCATGTGTACAACATGGCATGCATCATGCAGCACATGTCCACAGTGCAGACCCATGGGACAGACACATATACAACAGTCACACAGACCTGTAGCCATGATTGTGCTGGCACTGCATACACAGGGGAAGAACCATTGCCAGGGCATGCCTGATTGTGTCCGGACAGCACACCACAGCTGAGCACAGTGTTAACAACATGTAAGCCTGTCCAATGTGAGTGACACCCAGCAGGGGCTGCCCCTGTCACCACCAGCAAGACACTCCTGCAGGCCACCTGCCCATGACCCCACCACCACCCAATATTCGTGTGGTGGAATCACACATAGTGATGCTGTACAGACACGTGCCTGCACACATATTGCCAGTATGCCAACCCCACCATACCAATACACATTGATACTGAACCCCCACATCCCTTGTACTGAAGATAACCACCATAGAGGTTGTGGCCCCCCCACACACACCCCTGTGCCCAGGGGTGCCCATTGGGTAACACACAGCACAATGGGGAACACCACCATAGGCCTGGCACATGGCATATGCTGCCCCATGTCCATCCACTGTTCCATACATGCTGCCACACCTGGGTGCATTGCCAGTGCTGGTCACTTGTCACCCCTCCCTACACATACACGGTGTACCTCACACATCCCACTGTCAGCACACCCACACACAACACCTGCCATGTGACATGCCAACACAGCTGGTAGACTGTCATGCACACTGCATCATGATGGGTGAACATTGCACAATGCCCCATACGGTGACACACCATACAGTCCCAACATGGAATGGTGTACCACATGTGTGGAACCATGACATGCACCACACATGCAGGCCCAAACCGCAGGGTCCCATCTTGTCGACTGCTGATTTGGCTTACCCACAGTGCCATGCCACTGTGGAACTAAGAGGACCCCAATACTGGTTGCATTACATGCCCGCTGGAATACAATGATCTGACACTGTGCACAGAGTGTGACACTACCGAGCCCTGTGGCACATGTTGGTGTTCTGGCATACAGTGCAGGATACATGTTGTAGGTCAACATTCCCTAGTGCCCAGGCGAGGGGCTGTGTATGCCCAAGTGGGCTGGTAATCACACATTGCCTACCAATGCACAGTACACAGCATAGGCAGATGTAGGGCATGCACATGCATGAATGACACATGGACACAGTATGAACGATGAACAACAATGTATTATGAACAACAAAGCAATACAACACAACATCAGAAAAGGCATATGGTTAGGTAGACAGTGTAGTGTACACAACAACAACCACAACAACAGAGATGTAACAGCACAACAAGTAACAGTATTGTACACAATGTTGACCACAAACTAAATAAAATAACACCTGTGTACGGTCTACACTATGTGCCCTGTCCATGGCACGACTGTTATGTAGCACATAGAGTCCTGGACAATACTGCATGCAGCATGTCCAACAGTCAGTGTCTGCCAATGCATTCGAGGTAGTCCAGAAGGTCATGCATATCATCTTTCATCATAGAAATATGACATGCAAAGGGCCTATTGCATGCACTGAGGCCACTTGCAAAGTCACGGAAGGTGGGCAGTTGAAGTTGATCATCGCCAACACCCCCGGCATCCGTATCATGTGATGCATCATCAGCAAACGCAGGCTGCACAGGTTCAGGATTGGGGGCAGGCCCTGCGGTAGCATGCACAAGGGCATCCCCATCATCATCTTGGCCATCCCTCACCTGTTCAGCCACACACACATTGCCATCATCCATGGTCCTGTCCACTGTGGCACTGGTGTCGGACTGGCCCTCATCCCCATTGGCCAGCAACATGTGTGGAGGCAATTGCTGCTGTTCCACTGGGGCTGTCTCTTCCTCTGTAATGTCCTCTGTACCCTCCTGCCATGACTCCTGCTGACTGCCCTGGGTCATCCTCCTCCTTCTGGCAGCATAGGCCCTTGCATCACCACTCTTCAGGTGGTGCATTGCTCACTCAAGGCTACGCCACCGGGCATCAGGGCCCTGCTTTCCCTTCTGCACACCAGCAGCACCTGCAACAGAATGTGACAGACTGTGAGGGAATGCAACACGTGTATGCACCTATGTGTCCACAGACAATTCATGTGGCACAGACTGCACACACAAGGGGTGGCATGCCCTTGACATGCTATGCCACGTGTTGTGCCCCACAGCTGTTATATGCACCTTTTGTGTATGGGGCACAATCTACCTATGGTGTACACAGTGTATGTGCCCTACCCCCCAACCACATTCACAGGCCGCAATGATGGCCCTGCAGCTGTGTGCCTATGTGTGTGCATGCTGCATCATGTGACATCTGCACATGACACCAGTGGTACTTTTGTGTGGCCTGTCACAGCACTGTGTGGTGCATGTGCAACACATGCATGGCAACGCTGCATGTCAGTGAGTGTATGCATGTGTCCATCCCTGTGAATGCATACCATACCCTGTGTGTCACCCTTGCAGCCTGATTTGCCCATGTGTCCCCCATGTGTGTGCCCACAAACATGTCAGAGGGACATATGGCCTGTACACACGACATAGGATGTGTGTTGCCACCTCAGTGTAGGCAGATGCATGTGTGGCCTGTGGCCACAGGCACGCATGTCCGGCTGACTATTGCACATCACTTGGCCTTATACCACCACAGACACACATAGCACTTGGCTGCTGCCATGCCTCCCCACTGCAAGTAGGGTCCTACACAGCACATTACAATGATACATGTATGGCATGTCGAATGTACACTTACCTTGGTGCTGTTGGGCATCGAAGTGGGCCCTGTCCCTCTCCACCCTGTCCATGTATCATGGACCTCTCCTGTCCTTCATTGGTGTTGATCACGCCTGCTGAGACATAATAGAGCATGACATCATCAGTACACAGCTGGGCATCTGTGGTCCCTGTGGTGTACTGTGTATCGGTGACAGGTGTGGTAACATACATACCTGCCTGCCTTGGCCATCCTCCTCGCATCTGGACATCTGCATCGTGAGGCATCCTCCGCAGGTGGGCCAAGAGCTGACACTCCCTCCAGGCCAGGTCATTCCACCACTGCCTGACCTGCCTCATGGACCTCCTGATACCAGATACCACCTGGAGCCTGTTACCAATGGTGGACCACACCCTTTTCCTGTCTGAGGCACTGGATTGCTGTCTCCCCTGTGGGAACAGCACCCTGGTCTATTGCTCAGCCAGGCTTATGAGGAACACAGTCTCATCATCTAAGAAGTTTGGTGCCCTGCTCCAGCATGCCATTGCTTGTTTCCCAAATACCTCTTGTATGCTACTAGGACGTAACTGTCCCCATCTGCCTATGCACTGTGTGTGCCTACTGTAACCTGAGCTGCACTGCCCTATTAGACCTACAGCATGTGCAAGTTCTTACCTAGCACATGCTGTTGCATGTGCTGTGTGAGGCCAGTATGTCCCTGCATTCCCACTGCTCAGACCATGTGAGAAGCACATTGTGTCAATCGACATCATACATGCAACACATGTTGTGTCTGCGTTGGCATTGCAGTGAACCAGGCTGTGATACAGCATGCGTCACGGCAGGCCATGTGCCGTACCACATCCTGCATCATCACTCTTTGTGCCTTCAGGGTACATTCAGTGCCAGTTGCATGGTGTGTAGCTGCACACTGCATCTGTTGCACATCACAGTCAAGTACTGGTGAGAGGGGGCCTGGCTGCTCACAGTAACACTGTGTACCATCCCACATGGCCTGCCACCATAGGTATGCCACTACCCATCCATATCCTGCTGCCACTGGTGCACAGCAGCTGGTCATGCGCCACATCTTGGGCTGTGCTGCATGGTTTCTGCAGCCATCCACAGCCCACTTTACCTCCTGTCAACACCACTGGAAGTGTTCATTGTGCCCACCACACAGTGTTATTGCATATAGGCACCAACACTGGAATACTGTGTGTGGCATGTTGGCACTGTTGTGTTGTAACCAACCAATGCTGTCTTCAAGGCCTGACCAGTGCCCTAACTACAGTGCCTGGCACACATCACATCATACCATGCCATTCATCATATCAGACATAAGTCACTCTCCTCCTGTTTCATGTGCATGCAATGCCCACACGGCCACACGTGATGCTGCCAGTGTCGTAGTATCATGTGCTGTCTGGATCTGCACACAGTCAATGGGCACCTCTTTGTCAACAGTGCTGCCCCTGCCTGCCTGTCTGTAGGCCCAGGCAGTGACACCGCCATATCGCCGCAGCTATTCCGGTCCACTGGAAGTGTGTGGCCACTCCACGGTGGTCCCCAGGTACCTGGCACTGCTTTGTTGTTCTCCGCAGCATGATGGCATTGCTGGACAATGTCCCTGTAGTGTGTTACATACATGCATGGGTGTGGCCTTCATATGACCCAAGTGCTGTGGTCCATGCTCTGTGTGACACCATGGTAGTGTTGCTGTACCTGTGCATGTGCATACTGCTCATGGTGCTGTGTGCTCATCCAAAGTGTGACCTGATCAGACTTGCACACATGCGTTGTCTGGCTAGTGTGCATTGTAGCTGGGCTTGTTGTTACCAGTCAATGGCAGGTCTCTCCTCCTCCTCAGTGTCACCATCACCTCTGGGTGCTTGTTCATCCTCTGGCATTGGTATGCTGTGTTCGAGTGCAATGTTGTGGAGCATCCACAAGCTTCACATGTCCACCTGTTCTCTGTGTGTACGTGTTTGTGTGCCTTACCTATCAGCCAGCCATCTGTGAGTGTTCCATTCTGGAATGCCTTGTACACTCCACTGTTCCTGTAGATGTATGCATCATGTGTGGACCCAGGATACTGTGCCACGACATCCAGTATACAGCACCTGCTGTCACAGATGACTTGAATATTCATGGAATGGTATCCCTTGTGATTCACATAGGTGTCTTGTTCATCCATCGGTGCCCTTATGGCAATGCATGTGCAGTCTACTGTACCGAGCACATGTTGTAATCCCTGCTTGATTGACAGCTGCTCATGGGCATCCATGGGTAGGTGGATGTATTGCTGCAACCTATGTACCAGGGCATCCACAAATGCCCTTAGGCAGTGTGCTACAGAGGGCTGTGAGATGCCCACTGTGTCTCCACTTGGTGTCTGGAATCCACCACTGGTTAATATACGTAGGGCTGCACATACCTTCACCTCTGTTGGAATGCATGTCCTCTACATGTCCTGCTTCTCATGTCGGCCTCCAGATCATGGCATAGCTGTGCAATGGCTGCTTTGCTGAGCTGATATCATGCAATGCACTGCTCCTCTGTCAGTTCCATATGTGAGGTACGTGGGCTGTACACTGGCAAGGCATTCCTCCTGTGTCTGCGTTGCTGCTGTCTGTGTACCTGCTGCATCTGTCCTTGTGGCTGCTGTACAGCACCACCCTGTTGGGCTTCTTGTTGGACACGTTGCCTGTGGCATAGAATGGCCAGCTCTATGCCCAGTAGGGCCAGTGGTGCAAACATCCTATGGGGTGTCTCCCTCTCTCCTGCTGTAATCCTCTGTGTCAGTCCTCTAACACTACCCCTGCCTCATACTTTCCTTTTTCTAAGTCTTCTTAGTTCAGCTCTGACTGGTCTAACAGGTGTTTGTCATTTCCTGTTTAGTGCAGGTTTATGAATTGTACTGCTGCATCCTGCATGCCATGCCCATGTCATAACGCACCTTGTGTCAAGGCGCTAGCTAGCATATGGTGCTGCAATGGCACACAGGGTGATTGCCACACCGGTTCTTGCTTAAATGCACTGTGCATTTGTGAATGCCGTCTAGCTTGCATTTCTGTGCAAGGTGCTACTTGCATCATTCTGCTTGATGCAAGCACCTTGCATCTTGGTCCAGCACTTGAGAATTGGGCCCTGTGTCTTTTATCAATGTATTTCTGCTTATTTTGCATTCTCTTGTTCATAGCTTATAGCTGACAACGCAGTTCTGTTCTGCTGAATTTCTTATTGACTTTGCCATGTTATTTCCTATGTATTTTCCCAAGGGAGATGTCCTACTGTAATGCCTTGTCCAATGGTGTATGTTTATTATATCTATAACTGCACTGTTATCAGTCAAATATAATTACTTGCATACCAGCTCCTCAAAGAGAAAGAACCATACTCGAGGGTTAGCTGGTGGAAATTTACTCCCTTGTGATTGCTTTGTTTTCACATGCTTGCTGTGAGTATTTGTAATAAAACTGCTTTTATCACACATTACCTGTTATTGTGTTCTTTGAACAGTCAGACACCAACCAGAACCTAACCTGGGATTTTCCCCAGTATAACAATGAGCGAGCCACCAGACTGGTCTTTGACTGGCAAAGAATAATACTCAGTTTCCATTATGATATGGGTTCTGGGATATAGTTTTCTCCAAAAGACATGTAAATATGAGCTCTGGCAGCTAGTGACTCCAGTGCATGGACTGACGACATGTGGAAGGACAGCTGCTCACTGTTGTCAGCCCATTTTACTTTGTTATTTGAGATCTGGGATGTGTTTTCCCCAGTGGCAAATAGCTGTGAGCTTCTGCTGTTTAAATCGTCATGGTTTGCTGTTCTTCATTGTGCAGAGCACTGGCACTAGTGACCCTCGACTGTTCAGACTGTTATTCTGTACAGAAAGGCTGCCATTCTCCTTTGGTTGGACAAACAGCTGTAATAGATTCTTTGTGGATAGTCAGTTTGCTCGTAGGTTGTGGGGTCTTTTTACAGGCTGTCACATACACCTTGCCGACTGTGTGTATTCAACTGCTGTGGTTTGAAGCACAGTAGCTGAGCCATAAACGGTTAAAGATTTCCCCTGTTCAATGACATGTCTGAAATACGTGCAGAGTTGAGACTAAATGTCTCAACTTATCTCACTGCCCACGGTGGGTGGGATGATTTTGCTACAGTAGCTAAAACCAAAGATAATCCTGTACAGGCTATATGTAGGCTGGAAGAGGCATTCCAGTCCTTATCCAAAACTCTGGTTTGTAACCTAAAGAGTTAATGGCTGCTGATCGGTCAGCGGCTGTATCATCATGAAAGTTTCACATAAACTTTCATGAGGCATACTTGAAACTACTGAAGTTCCTGGAACAAACATTTTTTTTTTGAAATTCATCATCTTTATTGATTTTATATCATACACAAAAAACAAACAGCAAAATAAAATACCAAAACCTAAGTTACTTCTAAACATGAAAAATTATTACCTGAACCCGGTCTGTCTTCAGATCAATTATAACAATGATGATACACCTTTTAAACCCCCCTACTCCCAACCCCCTCTTTTAGTTTAGGATTAGGAATTGTGCAGTGTGACTCTTGGGGGAAATTTTGAAAAAGTTCCAACACTGGGCTAGAACTTTAAGCGAGATACCAATAACGGAGTTTTGTATTGGGATTGGTAGTACCAAGTTAATAAAAAAGAATATCATAGGCGAATTAAGGTTATGCAAGTCCAGTAACCTTTTTTCTAGCTGGAGCCAAATAGGAAGGTACTCATTGGCTGTGGCCAAGAACGATCTCCCCAGTTTGGACAAGTGACTAGCCCAGTAATCCAAATTAAAATTGGGGAGGTGAAGTCCTCCCAATTCTTTGGGGAGACTGAGCTTAAGAAAGGAGCGTCTTGGATGTCTGCCTTGCCAAATGAATTTGGAAAGGGTGGAGTGGAGTTGCTAAAAATAGGACATTGGGATCCAAAGATTCAATAAGATTAAAGGATAAAAGAGGCAGGGCGAGACATTCATTTTAATAATACTAATCTGACCCATAACGAAAGAGAAAGTTTTGCCCATCTTTGGAGGTCCTGCTGAATATTCACCACTAAGTCATCCAGATTGAGTTTCTTGAAGGCCTCCGGATCTTTAGTAAGATGTATTCCTAGATATTTTATTGAATGGGAGGACCACTTCATATCAAATTGAATGAAATTAGCTTGGTGGGAGAGAACATTTAAGGGAAATATTACTGTTTTTGATAGGTTCAATTTATAATTGGACAGAAGTCCGAACTGTGTGATAATTTGTAAGGCGTGTGCTAGGGAAACATCTGGATGAGCCAAATGGAGAAGGATGTCATCAGCATACAATGAAAGGGTCAGGGACTGCTGAAACACTGAACAACCTACAACATGAGGAGAGTGTTTGATACTAAGAAGGAGGGGTTCCAGGTATAAGTTAAATAGAAAGGGAGACAAGGGACAACCTTGCCTGGTACCGGTAAACAAAGAGAAACAAGAAGAGAAAACCCCATTGCAATAAATTTTGGTGTTAAGAGCTTTATATACTATCTGGATCCACTGAATAAAGGATGCGGGGAAACCCATTTTCGTAAGTGTTGCCCAAAGAAAATCCAAGTTGACTCTGTCAAAGGCCTTTTTGGCATCTAATGAAATTAGAGCCATGGGAATCTGAGAGGTTTGAGCAATGTGGAAAATATGTGAGAGAGTTCTGAGATGATAAGCTGAAGAGCGGCCTTGCACGAAACCGATTTCTTCAGGGCTCAACAAATGAGATCAAATCTTTCTAATCCTAAGAGATAGGATTTTTGTCAATATTTTAATATCGCAATTTAATAGAGAAATTGGTCAGTAACTGGCAGATTCTCTATGTGGTTTATCCGGTTTAAGGATTAGAACTACTGTGGCTTCTAGCATAGTGGGATCTAAAGTGTCAGCGGTGAACATATATTAATAAAAAATTAAGAAGAAGGCGGGCTAATTCTTTACAAAAGGTTTTATAGAAATTGGAGGGAAAACCATCAGGACCAGGTTACTTATCCAGTGCTAACCCCTTAATTGCTTCTTCTACTTCCACTAATGTGATTGGAGAAGACAGAACAGAACAATGATGGGCTTGTAGGCAGGGAAGGCTAAGGCCTTCCAAGTAACATTCTATACTTGAGAGAGGTGCTGGAGAGGAGCATTTGCTATATGAAGTATTATAAAAAGTTTCAAAGACCTGGGTAACGTCCCGTGGCGAAGTTTTAATGGTGCCATCTGAAGCTTGCAAGGAGGGGATTAACCTCGAGCTTTCCATTTTCCGTAAGCAAATGGCCAGTATTCTACCCGCTTTCTCCCCTTGGTCAGTGTATCTAGCATTAGTTTTTAAGATGGCATACTCTGCTTTTTCTTTTAACAAATCTGCATATTCATTCCTAAGAGTTAACAGGGTTTCCAGGGAGTTTGGAGAAGAGAATGAAGATAGAGAACTTTCAACGTCTCTTATTTGGTTCAACAGGGAAGCTACTCTTGCTTCTCTTTGTTTTTCTTCTTGAAAGCTAATTTAATAAATTTCCCCGAATATAACACTTAAGAGAGCACCATAGTGAGTCCTCCCTTGACATAGACCCTTTATTAATATCCATGAAGGTGGAAATTAGCGTCTTGATATGGGAAACTGTTTGTTCTTCTTCGAGAAGTTGTGTGTTTAATCTCCAAGTAGTGTCCCTCTGGAGGTCCGGATCAGGGGAGATCAACAGCCATGTAATTGAATGGTCTGATAATAAAATTGGTTCGATTTCTGTCTGGCAAAGACCATATAAAAGGGAGGCACTGATTAAAATGTAATCTAGTCTAGACCACGGCTGGTGGACCTGAGAGTAGAAAGGAAAGACCTGATTAGAAGGACTGAGAAGGCGCCAGGGATCACACAAACCCAGAAGCTCCATAAAATCCATTAAGGCCTTTTGTGGGGGGGATAGGGATTTTAATGGCTGATATGTTCTGTCAAGATCTTGAGATGGCGGAATATTCCAATTGCCACCCAGAATTAGCAAGGAAGGCAGAAATCCACCCAACCTATCAGGTAAGCCCATAAGGAAATCTGCATCTTCCCCTACTGGTCCATAAATGGAACCCAGCACTACTGTGGTATTATTAAGAGATCCTTTAATTATTATGAACCTACCTTCTGGGTCTAATAGACTCTTTTCTGCCAAGAACAATATGTGCCTTTTTATCAAAATTGCCACCCCCCTGCTCGATGATGACCCACTTGCAGTAAACACTTGAGAGAAGCCCTGTCGGTGTCACTCATTTGTTTCAGTAACCAGAAGATGGGTTTCTTAAAGCAAAAGAAAATCAATATTTAATAAAGTACAGTTTTTGAGAACCTGATATCTTTTCTATATGTCTCTGATGCCTCTGATGTTCCATGTGGCAATTTTAATTGGTGCAAAGCCATTGTCTACTTTAACAAAAGGAAAGCATTCATGGATAGCTAACTGAAAGATATAACCCAAAAGGCACACTCCAATCCCATCCACCTCCCATGTCGTCCCCTGAAAAAATACTCTAGTAAACCAAGACCGTCTTCCCCAGACAACAACATCAAACTTGTACATTGCTGAAAACGTGACTAACACTAACCATCTCTCTTTAACTTCAGCAGACTTTATCAATGGGAACGACTTCTGAACAGTAAAATTCCCCTCCCCCAAACCCCCCGACTATGTACAAAAGGTCCCCAAGTAATTAGGAAAACTAACCATTACCCCCTTATATAGGATTCTGAGGCCCAAACCCTATTGGCGGCATTTCTACGAGAACCTGAACCTGAGCATTGATTCCAGACCTGAGAGGGAGTACTGTAATCCAACTTTGAAAGGTGTCTCAGGTAGTACTGAAAGCCTCTATAGTCTCCATGGTTCCTTAGAAATGCGCCACTCTCCCTCTTCACAGGTACGTTGCGTAGCTCTCCCTGAGCCTGCTCCATCCAGGAGCCGCCCACCCCCACCAACCCTTAAATCAACAAGGATAAGCCCCACCCTAGTATGTCTTAATTCAGGTCAACATAAGGAAAAAGAAGGGGGCACTAAGAAACTGGAAGGGCATAACTCACAAATCCTTTAGAATAATTAACCATGCCATAGAACCTATTATTAGTACAACTGCCTAATGCCATCTTATTTTAAGACAGGACTGTTGCTGTAAATTATGGCTTTTAGGACCTTCTGGATTCATTAAATGGGGTAAATCCAAAAGGTGGAAGCTCACGAGTCCCCAACTAAGATGGCAGTATGCAAAATAACCCCAGAATAGCCCAGACCTCGAGGAGGCAAGGAAGTAACAGGGGAACTTAATTCCTGATTGAACCAGGCCATCCGTCCCTAATACAGGTGCATGGGAATGCCCGCCAGTCAAAAGTTCCTACCCACCCAGATCAGGAGTGTACAGACACATCAGCAGAGAAAAGATTGGCCTGTAAGGCCTCGCTATGGCCTATTTCTCATTCCTGACCCACCATGGTAGAGAGAGGGAGAAAAGGAAAGAACAACCCGCAAACAGGTAAATACTCTATCTCAGTACAGATACTGAACACAAATAGCCCCCAGATGAGTCCTGTAAAAGTTCAGCCTGTCTTAAGCAGGTTGAGTAGCTTGATAGCAAGATCCTTAGCTGCCTGCTCAGGAGAGTCATAAGAATGCCAGGTACCCTCAATTGCCACCTGTAACTTGGTGGGGTATATCATCTTGAAGTTTATGCCTGCAGCAATCAGCTAGCTGACCATTGGGTGGAATGCAGAACACTTTTGGCATGTTTCAAAGGGGAGATCCTGCGTTATTATTAATTTGGAACTACCCCATAAAATGGATTGCACCTCTTTTGATTTTGCTAGCACATGCTGCTTTTCCATGAAGCTTAGGAATTTGACTATGATTGGCCTAGGTGATGCTCCGGGTAAGGGCTTTGGCCTGAGAGAGCGGTGGGCCTGTTCTATGTGGTACTGTGGGTTAAGAGGAGAAGGGTCGATGATCTTGTTAAAGAATTTTTGCAGGAAGGTGATAGTGTCAGCTCCCTCTTCAGCTTTGGGTAGGCCTATAATCAGCACGTTATTTCTCCTGCTTCTCCCTTCCAGATCTTCTGTTTTCAGCTGAAGCTTATTTATTTGTTGGCGGAGGTGAACAATCTCTGGGTCGACCTTCTCCTTCCACTTCTCCAATGAAGAGGTTCTGGCCTCTGAGTCTGCCCACTGTGTCGACAGGCTGCTAAGGTCACCTCGATTAGACTTTAATTCTGTGGAGATATCCTCTAATGTTTCCCTGAATGGCAGCAGCTCTTGAAGGAAGCGATCTTCAGCCGGGGGAGTCACAGGAGAACTAGGGGTGCGTGTTTAGTAGAACTCCCAGTGCTCTGCTATTTTGATTTTTCAGAAGTTTTCTCCGGAGTAGGTGGCAGAGTATGCCTGATCCCAGCCTGCCTCATCTCAGTGTCCATCGCTGCTGTAAAGCCAATTGCAATGCCAGATTCAACAAAAAAGACGATCGCTGAAGGCAGGGATGTTTAAGAAGTGTGGGATTTGAATTTAGCCTGTGTTCTTTGCAGATATTAAGGCAAAAAGGGGTCTAGCAGAGGGCGAAAGGTAGGAGCTCTTGTCTAGTGCTGCTTCTATGTGCTCTGCATCACGTAACCCCCCACCCCCGGAACAAACATTTGTCTGTTATGACCCAGGAGGAATTAAAAAAAAAAATCTGGCTGGGTGCTAAACCTGTCCTAACGCTTCTTTTCAACCTTGTCCATGGTGAGTACTTTTAATTATATCTTTTGGTTGATCAACCTTTCCTTCTGTGTCTACTGCAATGTACAACAGTTCTAAGGGTAAAACTTTTGTCTATTACAGATGTTCCTTGCTACTCTCTTTAAGAGACACTAAGACTTAAAAGTAACACGCTATGTTGTGTTCTCTGTTATGTAAATGCCAATGTTTACTTTTTTCTGCTAGACTAAGAACTGCCTCTCTCAAGGTTGCTCTGTATCCTGCAACTGAGATAATGACTAATTGGTGAATGCTCAAAACACCGGTGACAGTACTGTATTCTGTAATGTAATTTCAGGTTTAATCATATCAGCCTCATTGACTATTATTGTGTGTTTGTTTTAAAACTGTTTTGCTTGCAGTCATTAGTGTTTTCTAGGCAGGAAAAGTTGAGTCTGTCTTTTAAATTGGTTACGTCATGTGGCTTTGGTCACTAGAGTTCATTAATTTTAAATTAGAAGAATCGTGTTTGCCTGATAAAGACTGGCTTTAGTGTTACAGGGTAGAATAATGTGCTGTTGTAGGTGTGGGGATATGACATCATGGATTGTAATTTGTGGAAAAGATTTGTTGTTTGCAGGCAATGTGCCAAATTAGCCAACTGCTATGTCAAAATCTCACTGTTACCAGTTAACGATGCATCTAACAGGGATTTTAATGAAGTAACTCATTTTTTGTATGTCTTTTCTGCAGAAAAAAATCTGCTTGTAAAATGGCTGATAAATTTGGCTTTTCACCAAGGGCGTAGTCCAGTCTCTTAGCTGTGCTTTCACCCGCAGCCAGATCATGTGTTCTGTAATGCTGCAAACTTTTTGGATATTCAAATGAGACTTTGCTAGTGATTCGAGGTTCATGTATATGTATATTTCAGCTAGATTTGGGATGGTTTCATTAAGGTTGATTCAAGTCAATTATAGGTTGTTGATAAACAGCAAGAAGGCAAAGCATCTCACAAATACTTTACAGTTTATTTTGCGTATCACATATGGCCTCTCCATCGGCCATCATGTAAAACATTTTGTGTTAAGCATTATTTTTTTGCTGCCTCAGCCAGCAGTACTCATTGCTCTTTAATCAGTAAGAACTCTCATACAGTGCTGTGTTTTATCAGTAAGAACTCTCATACATTGCTGTGTTCAAGGACATTGCAGCTACAGCTGGGTTTCAATCCCAGGAACTGTCATACAGTGCTGTGTTCAAGGACATTGCAGCTGCTGCTGGGGTTTCAATCCCAGGAACAATTGTTTGCACACTGTGTGACCTATGGCAAGTCACTTGACCTCCTTGTGCTTTTCAGCTGTACCTGTTTTCTGACTCAGAATTGATGTGGTTCTCTAATTAAATCACTATTTCTTATTCAAATACCAGTTTTAATAGGGGGTGCACATCAAATATAATTTATAAAAAGTTTACTTTTTTTGTTACAGTCCTCCTCTTCTGTCTGAGAAGTAAGGACTGTCATTTTCTTCTGGGCTTCCAGCCAAGAAACTTTCCTATCTCTAACCCCGATCACCCCCAGCATTTGTAATAAGCTGTTTACTTTAACAAAGCCTGCTACGCAATTTGTCATTCTACAAGAAATATTATAACTGTTTTAGAGAATTTTACCAGATATGTTACTTAATAATTTTTCTTTCTGAATCCAGGCCTGGCTTTACAATTTTTTTTTATAATATATGTACATGATGTCATGAAATTCAGCTAGTGACATTAATCCGGATAATGTGTAAATTCAGCTGACATGTTTTTTGATGTTAAAGACAGAGAAATTAGGATGCTTCTTTCTTTGACTTTAGTTGTAACCTTATTTTGATTTTCAGGAATCCAAATGCCTACCCCCAAGGGTCGCCAAAGGCATACATCTGTATAGAGTTCATTTAAGTATCAACATTTTTAAAAATCAATGCTACCCTCCCACAGGGAGAATGTGCTGACAAGACGTTCCCTTTTGTGGCTTGTTTTTTTCTTTCTGTCTCCTCTCTTGCAGGGAAAAGACAACCACTGGTAATGTATAAAAATGTTTTAACCAGTAGTCTGATTTCAATATAATGTTGTTACCATTTAAGTAATAGTGGGATACTGTATTGACCTTATGTTATAAAAAAAATAACATCTAGCCTTTAGTGGTTTATTCAGCATAAAACTTTTAAGGGGATGAATGATTGGCTAAGACAGATTACCAAAATATTTGTGGATAAATATCCACACCACTATTGTGAATAAAGTGTTATCTAACATTTATGTAGAAACCTGTTACAAGTAAAATGTCCTATTGTTTTGTCTGGCCTCTGTTCCAGCATTGGTCACCCACAGTATACTACAATATCTGAGCTACCTCTTTCACACAAGAAGGAGCTTTTGGGAGCCAAAGACATGAATTGTATGTATGCCCCATCCTCATTAACTGATCCCTTACAGTAGACTCTGTTTTAACAAATGGTATGCCGATAAGGGGCAGATAACTATTGGAAATGTTAATCACACTGTTTCAATTTACAGTTAGCTACTAGCAAATCATTGCATGCCTTTTTGTTTAACAAATAGTTTAGGAATGGTGTCAGCTGTATGTGTGCTATTTATTTCAGGCCACACTCACTGATAGAAGGCTTTATGGTTTATCAGTGATGGGTCTGTGTAATACTGAAACTGTTACCATTCTTGGTGTGATTCACATTGTCTCTAAAATTTCCATAGACAATGGCACCCTACAGCCAAGTCTCCTTACCTATGCAAGGAGCCCGACGGGGGGAGTGGACCATGCCCTGTTCCAATGCAACACATACGGTGGTTGCAAACAAACAAAAGTCCCTCTGGACCTGACTGAGCCACAGCTAGCAGATCCAGAGATGAGGGAGGTAAACCCACTGTCCCTCCAATAGGTGCAAATGAAAAGAAAAATGTGTGTTTGAAATTAATCTATTTGTTGCTTATAGTTTGAAAAGGTCCAAACTATTATAACATTGTACACCAGCTTAGCCCATTTGTTTGTCAAGTGTGGTGACCAAACCACACAAAAACCTATTCACAGGTAGCTTTATGCCAACCAGCACCAGTCTGGTGTTAGGGCCAAAGCCCTTAATAAGTAATTAGATGAGCTGGGGGGAAGGTGTTGTATTTTCAGCTTTTCCTTTTTGTCTCCACAGGACAATGCAAAATGATTCAACTGACCAAGAAGAAATATCCTTTTTCAAACAACTATAAGCTCCACCTAATTTTCCTTTGGTTTTGATTGTCATATCCTGATAAGGCCCTGCCAATTCTAAAACACATGCCTGGCAACACATGCTGTCTAGGCACCCTTTTTCAAACCCACAAACACAGAGAGATGGGATACAAAAATAAATCTCCTTTACCAAAGACATGCAACACCATTTGGTCTCACACACTTAATGGTATACCCACACTCTGCCACACATCTAAATAAGTGCACTACAAATTGTATGCACACAAATGTCAACTACAGCTTTCACAAGGAAGGCCTGACTGCAATTTCAAATGTTCATGACATTTGTGTCTTTGAAAATTTAAAGATATTGTGATGCACTATGCCCCCATGGTCATTGTGTCATTACAAACATGTTTGAGTTTTAAGTTATTATGATTTTACATATAGTTGTAGCTTATCAAGTATAAGCTCAGGAACTTGAGCCACATCTAGGAATGTTCCACTCAAACGTCTCCTGAAAATGTGGGTGTAACAGGCCTGATGGGGAGTGTATTACAGATGAAATCTGTCACCCTAACATGGGGGAGGTATATACCACAACTTCAGAAACAAATTGGCTGTTTCTTTTTGCAAACTAATAATGTTATAGAACTTTCCAACAACGACCTGAGTCTAAAGTGTCTTCACCATGCCCTGCAGCCACAAATAACTGCTTATTTCTTCTAGTTGCATGCCATCACCAAACTCAAAAGGGTTCAGCAGAGCTGCCTCACCCACATTCATTACAACAAGGTAAACCATACACACCTGAACACCATAATGGTGGCACCTGACCAATCTTCACTACACATTAAGTGGCAGATTGACAGCAATGGAAAATAAATCCACATGGTTCTCCTAGCCAAAGGCACCTTCCTAGGTTGACCCAATGCCAGAAATTCACCCAATGAAATCTTGTTTATATGTCAGGCCCAAGCACAACACACTGGTTTATACACTTGTACTGTACTCATAAACCCAAACTGTGTGCTCTGTTTCCATATACTACTACTACATAGTATCGTACACCTCATTCCATTGCTAGCACTGCCATGTTTCCAGTTGTTGTTACTTCAAAAGAGAAAAAGCCTAGCCAATGTTCCAAGCATAAACCCAGACCACCTAGTGGTCTGATTGCCTCATCGCTCCCAGGTACCCTTGTAAATAATGTGTAATACACACATACAATATGGCAGAATGTAGATTCTGCTTCAATACAAACACTTCTCGGTTTCATAGCACCATGTTACCAGACCCCTTTGCAACAGATCTGATACATACTCAAGACCCAGTATATGAGCAACACTCTACTGAATATCTAGAAGTATTTCACCATGGACAACAGACTTAATAGAAGAGACCTTCTCAAATCTCACAGGTGCAACAGGCACTGTTGTATATCCCAGTGTTACATGGTGTAAATGGCATACTGCCATATGATAAAGGTTCAAAGTGCACATAACAAGCATAGTATCGGACTTTCATTTCATGAGACAGACCTAGACTAGGTCAAACAGCAACACATATTTAGGGAAACTATGTTTTTTTTTCTACTGTCACAACCTCTTCTGAGACCTGGAAACATGGTGAATTCACAGATGAATAAATGGTATATTTTCATTATTGGACCTTGACCTGCGCCTCTGAGTGCATGGCAGACGCCATCATTTGTCTATGTCACACCACACCATAATCAAAGTCATTGCTAATAACCATACCATTTTTCTTTTCCCTTTCAAAACAACTATATGTGTGTTTTAAAACTAAGTTTTTAGCAAAGTTTTACAAGTGTTTAGGTTTCCGAAGAGTGGTACTAGTAAGATCTTCAAGCAACACATGCAACTTTTCTACACGGCTGGTTTTCTAAACTTGGCTGGCACCTCATATGAACTGGTTGTTCTTTTATGGACGGTGTTCTTGATCATTCTTTTATGGACTGTGCTGTCTGTTGCTCTTTCAGGAATCGTGTTCTTTATTGTTCTGTTATGAAATGTGTTGTTATGAACTTTCAATATTTGTGTAAAATGTGCTCTGTTTACAAAAAACTATGCATATGTGGGCATGGCTATTACAAGAAACATTCAATGGACAATCTCGTGCAACCCTTGCCAAGGCCTTTGCCAATCCAGCCAACCAGCAGCCAGCTACATGAACAATACCTTTCTTACCGTGCTGGTACACATCTGCACAGCCCCATGTGCCATATGGGGTTATGAACTTTCAACAATTGACATTTTGAATGTAACTACACTGCTTTATGGTTACCAACTCGAACCTTATGGACTGGTTCTTCTTTCAGGACATTGTTATTAGATTCTTCAAACAAAAACATATGCTGCTGTCCTGTACACCACCATTATCTGCCTATTCCACTCTCAGTATGGACTGTTCTTTATGAATGGACAATAACTTTAACACTGTTTTTACAAATAATGTTCTGTGATAATACACATCAACAATTTTTCTTATGCACATATGCACTGTGGTGTTGACATACCAGTTTCTGTTTTGTGTTTTATGATCTGACCATCTGTGATTACCCCTGTGCCAACTTCTGAATAGGGCTACTTTCACAGTTACCCTGACTATCTGTATGCTGTAGCAATCATTACGAGTTTTTATGTGCTTTGAAAAGTAGATATTTAAATCGATGTTTTAAAGCTTGATAGTAATTTATATCTTGTTTTAACTCGTCCACTACTAATCCTTTGCTGTCTGTGGTGTACTTTTAAATAACATCGTGCAGAGCTACAGTTCCTTTACATGGCTCACACCTCAGGCTTGCAAACAGAATGTAACTAACCATCTGCTTTTTGTTGGGTTGCCTTTTCTGCAAGGCAACAAGGAAGGGTTTGTTATGCCTGGGTCACACATCATCTACTGACCCATGTGTTCATATCATAAGTAATCTTGTTTATTTTCACTTTGATATTGCTGTATTGCACTAACATATAGAAATAGGTAGCCATCGTACAAGCATGGGAGCTAGGACTCTGCTTGCCACTGATATGTGGTACTGTACAGCAAGTTCAAATTTTTTTATAGTCTGTTCTTTTATTGGTTTTTGGTTTTTATTGTTTTTATTTATTTACTTTTTTTATTTATTTTGATTAGGATTAATACCTTTGAGTCAGAGACTCATTTTGAAAGGTTCCAATTCAAGGAAAAAAACAGTACAATACAATACTATACAATACAATACAGATAGCAGAGATCACAGGGTAGGCATCATGAAATCAATATAGTGTCACATGAGGTTCAAGACTTGTTAGTTTCGGGTACAACTTAACAATAGATAAAGTGCATTACATCATTTGTTGCAGGGTAGCCAGGTAGGAAATAACATGTCAGCAATATGGCAATGTTATGGCAGGGGGATGATAGAGGAGGGGGGTAAGCAACCAGAGTGGTGTTGTCAAAATGGAGGCGGTGTGGGTAGGAAAAAATGAGGAGGGGTAAGGTGGTAGTGGAGGGTGGTAAGTTGATTTCTGGGAGGATTGGGGGAGAGGGGGTAGTAGAAAAAGGTGAGTAAAATCAAGAGGATCAGTAGATGATTTGTTTGCACAGTTACAGGTAGATACACTCTTCAGATGGGACCGTAGCCCTCTTTTGAACTGGCTCAGCTTTATGCCTCCTGTCAGCTTGTCAGGTAGCTCATTAAACCATTTGGGGCCGTTAAAGGTAATGGATTTCTGGGCCAAAGATGTGTGTTTGAAAGGGACTTTGAGTCCTCCTTTTGATGTGCTTCTGGTTTGCTTTGTTTGCACTGCCTTCTTGAACAGACTACTTAGGGATTCTGGCATGAGGCCTAGTTGCGCTTTTTTTATGATCAGGCAGGTTTGGTATTGGGCTCTTATGTGCAGAGGGAGCCAGCCAGTCTTGGAGTAGAGGACACAGGTGTGAGTCCAGCGATCTGCCCCAAGTGCCAGATGACAAGCCCTGTTAACGAGTGTTTTTATCCTGTTTAGGGCAGTTTCTGACCCTGCTATGTATATTGGTAACCCATAGTCAATGGATGACAACACAGTGCTGCCTGTGGCTAATTTGAGGGCCGCAGGTGTCATCGAGTGCTTGTTTCTATGGAGGATGCCCAGTTTCATGTTGGCAGTTTTGACAACTTGATCAATGTGGTGGGAGAAATTGAGAGTGCCGTCAAGGTAAACACCCAGATATTTAAACGAGGAGACTTGTTCTAGTGTGTCACCTTTAAGGTTCTGAATTCGAAGTGGGCAGAAATTCCTTTTGTTCTGAGGGACCATGAACAGCACAGAAACATAGAAACATAGAAACATAGACTTTGATGGCAGATAAGGACCGCTAGGCCCATCTAGTCTGCCCATTTCCCTCCCTACCTACAGGATAGGCCGCAGATCCTAGTTAACCAACAGCCTATTTCTTCCTACCCCCCACAAGAATTGCCTTATGTCTGTCCCATGCATTCTTGAATTCTCCCACAGTTTTAGACCCCACAACCTCCTCAGGAAGGCAGTTCCATGCATCCACTACCCTCTCTATGAAATAATACTTTCTCACATTGCCCCTGAACCGCCCTCCTTCTATCTTTAAATTGTGTCCCCTTGTTCTTGCAAGTCTCTTTTTCTGAAAGATGCTACCCTCTTGGACTTTGTTGATTCCACTGAGGTACTTAAAAGTTTCTATCATGTCCCCCCCTTCCTTCTTTCCTCAAGGGTATACATATTAAGCTCCTTTAGTCTCTCCTCATACGGCTTCTCTTGCAGACCCTGCACAATTTTAGTTGCCCTCCTCTGGACTGCCTCTATCTAAAGCATGCTTTTGTTTTTTTAATGGTTTAGTAGCAGTTTGTGTTGGCAGAACCAGGTTTTGAGTTTGTGGAAGCTATAGAGTAAGCCTTCCTTGATGGTCAAGTGGTCCCTTCCTGGGACCAATATAATGGCATCATCTGCATATAATACAATGCTTGCCATGCAGGCTTCAGGGAGGTGGTTAATGAACAGGCTGAAAAGGAGTGGTCCAAGTATAGACCCTTGAGGTACTCCAAGGGCCACCACCTTTGGGTCTGAGAGTGAATCGCTGATTCTAACTTGTTGAGTTCTTTGCAACAGATAGCTATGAAACCAGGTGACTGTATCTGGCGCCAATCCCATAAAGAGCAGCGAGTTTAGTAATAGCTGGTGGTTAACTGAGTCAAACGCTTTTGTGAGGTCAATGAAAACTGACCCCACTGCCATCCCTTGGTCAAGGATGTCATAGAGCTGTGTGGTTTAATCCACCAGTGCGGTGATGGTAGAGTGTTTTTTGTAAAAACCATGCTGATAGCTGCAGAGTAATTTGTGTCTGTTGAAGAAGTCAGTGAGCTGTTCAGAGACTATTCTCTGGAGTGCTTTGGAGAGGGGTGGGAGGATAGAGAATGGCCTATAGTTGGCGGTGAGTGTTTTGTCCCCAGATTTGAAAACTGGTATAACCAGCATGGATTTACATGCATCTGGGAACATGCACAATCTTAGAGAGGCATTAAAAACCTTGGTAATTGGGGCTGCTAGCCCATCAAGCATTGGGGCAACCAGTTTCATATCAATTAGATCACTTCCCATTCTGGTCTTTCCAAGGACCCTCTTTACATGCTTGATGGTCTCTAGAAATTGCAACTTGCCTGAAATAGAAAGGTGGAAGCCCATCCATCACTGAGGAGGGTATGGTGTTGCTGTACAGCTGGTTATTCTGTGGGTTTGGGAACTCTCTGGGAAGCACCCCTGAGAGACCAGAGAATGTGGCTTTGAACTCGTTGGCAATCAGTAAGGGTTCCTAGATAGACCCTTCACCACTGGTAATCAGGTTGGGTGGTGCCCTGGAAGTCCTTCCACTTAGTGATTTTAGTGTGTTCCAAAACCCTTTGGAGGACCCCCAGTTTTTGTTAAGGAGATCCTTGAAATAGCTTGCTTTCACTGAGTGAATGAGCCTAGTACAGGAGTTCCTTGCAGCTTTGTATGCAGATACATCATGCAACTTTCCTGAGGCCTTAGCTTTGTGCCACGGTTGTCTCTATCACACATTTGATCTAAGAGTGTGGTATTGAGCCAAAGGGTGTGGGTTCCTTTGACTTTTTTGGTTTTTAGGGGGGCGAAGATGTCGCAAGCCTGGGTAAAAGAGTTTTGGAAGAACTCTAGGGTGAGGTTGCCATCAGTTGCATGGTCCAGCAGTGACCAGTCAATCAGGGATAAGTGGTGTTTGAAGGCCTTTAGTAGCCCCAGTCTCAGCACATGATTTGTTGTGTCCTTTGGCAGGCAGTTTGTGAACTTGTTTGTCCAGGTGCACATGACTGGCGAGTGGTCGCTGAAGCTATCAGGCAAAACCATAACATCTGATATGTGATCAGGATTGGAGCAAAGTAGCCAGTCAATGAGTGTACTGGTGCCTGTTTTGTAGTTTTGCCTTGTGGGAAGGGTAACCATCTGCATAAGGTAGAGGCCAGCTAATAGGTCTCTGGCTACGGTTTCCTTATTTGAGTGCCAGTTTACGTTGAAATCCCCAACAATTACATGCTCCCATTTTTTCCCCAGTTGCTGCAGATTCTCCTCAAAGAGTTTGAGCCCAGCAACCTGCTTCACTGGGGGTATGTAGACCTTTGTTAGCAACAGTACTTTGTTTTGCTCTCCAATGGTGAGTTTGAGGTGGAGGATTTGTGCCTCACACAAGTGCAGGCTGCAGTCCAGCATCTGTACTTTAATGTCGTTTCAGACATAGACTAGGCAGGTGCCACCCCATTCAGAGAGCCTGTCTTGGCGGAATGAGTTTTTAACCTTTCAGTGATGCAGATGTGTCTGTATTCTTAGAGGATAGCCAAGTCTCAGTGAAGGCAATAATGTCCGGTTTTAACTGTACCACCCTTGCTTGGATCTGAGGGAGCTTAGGGAGGAGGCTGTTTATATTAAGCAAGATAATTCTCAGCACTCCTTTTAACATGGACTGCATGGGAGTGGTCCCAGCAGTGGGGTGCATGCTTCCCTGCTGTAGATTGCAGAGGAGTGGCCCCGGGTTAGGGTGGACATTCCAAGATAGCAACAAGAGGAAGAGTATGAGCTTGCAGCTTTGGCACATCCAGGGTATTCTTCTAGTATCTGGATGCCTAGGCCCTTGTTGTACTAGAGTATTTGAGCTTATGTGGACAGATCAGTCACACAGTAGTGCTGTTATGGGGTAGGAATAAATTTTAACCTCTGGTAGCATAGATAGTGCTTGAGGGAGGTTAAGCAGTCCCCCACTACCTGTGGTCATCCCTATTATTAGGGACCAGTTCTACTCCTGGATTGCTAATGCTGTGGGAAATTCCTGGTCAGGTCCTAGAGTGGTGAAGCTCAAACCCACCAGTGGGACCAGGAGCAGCAGAAGAGGCAAGAGCCCTCTCATTGTGTGCCTTGGATCTGACATTCTGGGGTATTCAGTGGCTATAGTGCAATTTGGTTATTCATCTAGCTTTTCTGCCTGATTAAATTAGTGGTATAAATGTGCAGTGGGAGAAGGTGTAATAAATAGTGGTCGAGCTTGGGGCAGGGGGGGCAGAAAAAAATTAGTTTGGCTTAGTGGTGAGGAGACATCAGCTATGCTGTCAGAAGTCAGTCTAGCCCTGCAGCCCAGACAATAGGAGTAGTAATCATTCACCTTAGGATTGTCCCTTGTGAACTGCTTTTCTTGTGGGTGGGAAATGAGAGAAATCAGGCTGACTATTCAGGTTCAGTTCAGGTTTGAGAGGAGCAGGCAGGGAAGAAGAGCGACAGAGCAATAGGGAGTAGAGGAGCAGACTGTAATGATGAGGAGTAGAGCAGTTAGCACAGACCAAGCTCACTTTATACTTAAACCCTAACAGGAAGACAGGTGATAGGCAGGGTAAGTAAGCCAATGATATTGCAGATGTACGAGAAGGGAGTGGCAGGAAGTGTATTTAAAGGAGGCCTGGGAGGGAGTGGGGGGGGCAGGACAAAAAAGGGAGCAAGTTTTCACCATTAAAAAGGTGCAAAAACAGCTATTCCTAACACAGTCAAAAGCGCTCCAATCAGATGGCTCGGGGGTTGGAGTACAGACCAATCACAGTCCGGTTAGCCAACCTCTGTACCAATCAGAAAGGAGCTGGAGTTAGAGGACTCTAGTGGCTGTACCTATGCTGTGAGTCCGGGCTGGAGAATCAGGAGGGCGGGCAGGGATGGCAGTCTAGTTGGGCAGGAGCTGCGGTGATGGCCGTAGGTGCCACCTTGTTGCTGCTAGTGCCATTTGAGTGCGAAAGTTCCAAGTTCATGTATAATATTCATTATACCTGCTATGCTTATCTTTTACAGCAATGCATTTACCTATATTATGTGTGCCTTTTATGTCTTTTATGTTCTGATATAATCATATAATTATGTGTATCCTGTGTCTTTTACCAGTGTATTTCTGCTTATTCTGCATTCTCTTTGTTCGTAGCTTATAGCTGACAATGCAGTTCCTTTGTTCTGTATTTCTTTTTGACTTTTCAACTTTATTTCCTGTGTAGTTGCCCAAGGGAGACAACCTACTGTAATGCCTTGTCCAATGCTGTATGTTTATCATATCTATAACTGCACTGTTATTAATCATATATAATTGCTTGCATACTAGCTCCTTGAGGAGAAAGAACCATACCAGAGGGTTGGCTGGTAGAAATCTGCTGCCTTGTGATTGCTTTGTTTTCACATGCTTGGTGTGAGTATTTGTAATAAAACTGCTTTATTGCACATTACTTGTTCTTGTATTCTTTGAACAGTCAGACACCAACCAGAACCTAACCTGGGATTTTCTCCAGTATAACAGTACTTTAGCACTTAGGATTATGCTATTCCCCCCCCCCCCAGAAAACCCATCTAACAGCAACAGAAATACCTACTACTCCTACATAACACAGTAAATAGTAAATATAATGTAAATCAGGGATAAACATTACCGAAGGACACAGGAAAAAGGCTCTAGGAAAGGAAAGGTAAGGATTAGGGTAACGATCAATCAGGTGAAACAATATTTACAGCAATGCCACATGGGCCTCATCCCAGAAATCCCTCACAGTCCTGTCATTATCTGGTGTCCTGAGTAAAATCATATTGTAATTTGGGAGTACCCTATGTACTAATGTGGTGCCACACAGTCTAGTGATGAACATTTGTGACCTAACACTGGGTAGAAGATGCTAATATGCAGAATCACCAAGGCAGAGAAAAGAAAACAAGAAACAATTACTGTATTGTAGTTGTAATCCTAGTACTGATGGCCTACATGCAGGTCTTCTACCTAGGCTGTCCACAAGGCACAATCCTACCCAAGGTTTTCAATGCTTATTGCTCTTTCTACCTGTCTAACTAAAGAACAAGTTTTGGGATCAAGGCTCTGGTTGTTTTCACACAGCTCTGTAGACCATTGGCCCCCAAAACACATCAGCAAATGGACAGGTCTACTTTCTGTGGTTCTGCTGATACAGTACCAGAATTCAGGAGCTTCCTTCTGGTGGCATGACAGATACTGCAGTACTTCCGGTGGAATTCAGGAAAGAGCTGTGCCATGGGGCAGTTGTCTCAGCCTTGCTGATATTTGTTGTTTGTGGGGTCTGTTGTCTTTACCCTTTAGCAAGCGACTTTGTCGCCTCTTCTGCCCCACATGCAGACTTCAACAAGAAGATAATGGGTTGAGGTAACCTTGCTCTCCTTGATGCTCCTTTCATCGGCTCTGGCTCCATTTGAAACACAATCAGTTTCTAAATGGCTGCCTGATTATCTCAGTCACTGCTGATGGAATGTGAGCTACGGGTTGAAGTAAGGTGCAAAAGGGTGGCTGCACACACCTCCGTCAGGCTGGCTAGTCTCTCAGCTGTAACTCTATGCAGATTCTGTTTCTCCTTCACTGTCCAAGGCAAATTTGATCTCCTGCTGCTAAGGCTACAGTCTCTTAGCAGGAAACCATCCCCTGCTCCAGACTGGCAGTCCTTCAAGGTGGGGGCAAAATCACAAATTAAGACCTTTCATTGGCAGCTGGATTAATAAAGTTCTAATATGCCAATATGCCTAGAATCCCATTGTTTGATTTCTTGCCAGTCCTTTTAGGGGCCCTCCATCCCAAATGACTGCTTAGTCAGTGGGCAAAGCTGCCCAGTGAACCACTTTATCAGTAGCTCTGGGGGGGTCACTAGGTAACAAACATGATGGCTGTCCTGTATGCTTATTTACTAGAGCTGTGCAGAATGTTGAAATTCGAACGGAATGGAATTCTGTGGTATTTCAGAATATTCTGTGGAATTACTTCGGCAGCAGAATTCTGACATTTCATACACAAAATGGTTTTCCTGTAGTAATGATCTGTAGATTCTTTTTCCAAAATCCATAGAATAATATTACATGGTTTAAATGATCCATGCAAGGAAGAGGTGACACCTGTGAGGAGTGTCTGTGTGGTGTCAGTAGACTTTAAAATAACCTGGCGAAGAGACCGCTGGAGTACCACGCTGGTGTTTCTCCCTTTTGATACATTATGCTAGTCATCAAGAAAAAGCAAACAAATCCTTCATTTACAGGCAATGCAAGGAATGTCGAAAACTATCAGAAGAGTGAAGAAGATAGCAGAGCTACATTTTGCCAAAAAGCTAGCCTCCCAGACCTGAGATTTCTACCGGAGGTAACGCTCTCTCCACTTCCCACTACCCTAGTAAAACAGACTCAGAGAGAGTCTACAGGTAATATTTTGCATGATTTCTCCAGGATGAGGGATAAAAAAACTGCCTGCAGCCGAAGTCAGAACCCGAAAGACAGTTTGTTGAAATAGCAATCAGAGGTAGAAATCTCTGCTACTGATAATCTAGAGCAGACTACAAATAAAGAAAAAAATATAGCAAAAGGGAGTGTGGGGAAATGTGGAACAAAGTAAAAATGCTGAAATGCAAATACAGGACCTGACTTATAGCAACGTTACTGTAGTAGAGCATAGCATAGCGCAAAGTAATTTATTCAGTGAGACACCAGTGGGATTACCCACTTCTGATATCGTAACTCTAATGGCTCACCAACAGGTGCAATATGCAGATAATGAAGACCAAGGTACAAACATTTTATCAGTCATTAACCCCCAAAGGTCTGACATGCTTGAGGCACTCAATGAGATAAAAACTGCCTTAACTGGGGTTTCAAGTACATTGGGAGAGATTACAAATAAAATGGATAATTTAATGCTTCAAACCAATAAATCAAGGATGAGTCTCAAAATTAAAAGATTTTACAACCCCATGAATAAAACACAGAAACAAATTGAAAAACAGTACAACTATAACAAAAAGTTGCAGAGCAGGAAGACAGGCACGAAAAGGTAATCTATGTCTCTGCTGATTACCTGAAGATATTGAGGGCTCAGGGGATTCACTCTCCTTTTTTGAGAAATGTATTACTGAAGCAATGCAGAGAAAATATCCAGAGGAGAAAATATCACTAGCCAGAGCCCACAGAGCAGGTTCACACTTTGTAGCTGACAATGCAAGCTTCCCATGCACTGTTTATGTAATAGCCATACTACAGAAAGTGAGGATGGCTAAAAGCCTTACTTTCAAAAATATTAACTTCAATGTATACCCTGAACTGTCTGCAGAAATGACAGCAAGAAGAAAGCTGTTTAACCCTGAAAAACAAAAATTGTATGATTAAAATTTAAGATTTACTATGATGTATCCAGCCAAAATAAGGTTTAATGTAAAAGGAAAACTGCAAACCTTCGAGGACCCAGAGGTAGAAATGGAAGCCTATAAAGCTGCTTATGAAGGATACCTGGAACATTATGCTATCAAAGATAACAGAACTAGACCAAATCCATACCCTGCTTCATCACAAATGACAGCCTCAAATCAAGAGACAGAAATTAAATAAAGAAAAGAAGTGGTTCTGGCAATTACATAATGAAATAAATGCAAAATAGAGCACAAGATAATGAAATTGAGTGCTGAATGAAAAAAGTGCAGATTAAAAAAAAATATGAATGATATATATATATACTGCCTCTAAAGTAAATATCTTAAGGAAAATGAAGGTGCCATAAGAAACTAGACAGCCAGTGGGGAGGCAGAAAAAAATGCTGTACTGGAATAGGATATAATAGAAGTTTACATGAAGAAAGGACATGGTCATGGCTGTTAGATAATGAAATAAAGGTGAAATAGACCACAAGATATGAAAATGAGTACTAAATGAAAAGAGTGCAGTTAAAAAATATAATAATTTTATGATGTATATATATATATATATATATATATATATATATATATATATCTGGGGGTTGAGAGCCAGAAGTGCATTTAGAGAGGAATCTGGGGTATCTCCTAACCATTTACTTATCCATTTTCTTATCCAGGTTACCACCTTATTGTCCACCCTCATGCTACCAAGCTTGTTTACCAGCCTCCTATGTGGAACGGTGTCAAAGGCCTTGCTGAAGTCCAAGTAGGACATGTCCCCCCCCCCCACCCTCACCGATCCAACACCATGGTTATCCAGTCAAAAAATCTATCAGATTTGTTTGGCATGATCTCCCCTCTGTAGCCATGCCGCCTTGGATCCTGCAGTCCACTGGATTCCAGGTGTTCCACAATTCTTTCTTTTAATAGTGTTTCTGTCAGTTTTCTCACTACTGATGTTAGGCTGACAGGCCTGTAATTTCCTGCCTCCTCCTTGCTACCACTTTTATGAAACTGGACTACTTACACCCTCCTCCAGTCCTCCAGAACCATGCTGGTCTCCAGTGAACTGTTAAACAAGTCTGTCAGGGGTGCAGCTATCACATTCCTGAGTTCCTTTAGCACTATTTGATGCACCCCATCAGGTCCCATGGTGTTGTCCACCCTCAGACTAGTGAGCGTTTTCCTGACCCTCTCCTCAGAAAAGGGACTGGTGTCCATTCTCTCCCCCCCCCCCAATCTCTTACTTGTGGTCCCTCCCCTTCCCCCTCAACAGAGAATACTGAGCAGAAATATTTAAGACATTTGCCTATTCTTGGTCCTCCTCAGTATAGCCCCCTGCCTCCTTTATTGACCATGCAATCCCTCTCTTGGTGTTCCTTTTCTCGCTGATAAACCTGAAAAATGTCTTGTCTTCATTTGTTGCTGTCTGGGCTATTCTTTCCTCAGCTTGTGATTTTGCACTCCTTACTGCCTTGCCTGTCTCCCTCTGTTTCCCCAGATACACTTCTCCTCTCCTCTCTCTGGGTCTCCTTATAGGTTCTAAATGCCACTGTTTTTGACCTTACCTTTTCTGTCACATCACTCGAGAAGCATAATGGTCTTCTCCTCCTTCTGCTTTTGCTTTTTTGCCCAACATACACGTTTGTAACCTTTACTATGCTTTCTTTTATTCTGGCTCATTTTCCCTCCATTTCCCCTTACCAGGTCTTCTCAGATGCATTCCCTCATCTTTGTAAAGTCATCCCTTCTGAAATCCAGAACCCTCATCCTTGTACGGCTGGATTCCACTGCTGTTCCACATTAAACCATACTGTGCAATGGTCCTTGATCCCCAGATTAATTCCCACTCTGATGTCCACCATACTATCCTCATTCATAAGTACCAGGTCCAGTATTGCATCTTCCTGAGTGGGTTCACTGACCAGCTGTCTCAAGTGTGCCCCCTGCAAGGAGTCCAAGAGGTCTCTGCTCCTAGCTGATGGTGTAGCAGGTAGGCTCCACTCTACAGCTGGCAGACTAAAGTCCCCATCAGCACCACCTCCTCCTCCTTCTTAGCCATTGTGCCTATGTCTTCCAACATCTCTTTGTCTATGTCCTCTCTCTGTGTCAAATGCCTGTGTACCACTCCCATGTGAATGGTGGCTCTAGTTCCAGAGTGGAGGTTGACCCACAACACCTCGATCCTCCATCCTCCATGCACCACCATAGCTTTGATGTTTTTCCTAACAAATAGCACCACTCCTCCACCTTTCCTTCCTACCCTGTCCCTTCTAATAATTGTGTAGCAAGGTATGACCATTTCCCAGTCATGGTTGTTCATGCACCATGTTTCGGTGATGGTGACAATATCCAAGCCTGCCTCAGCCATGGTGACCTCCAGGCCTGGCATATTATTTCCCAGACTTCTAGCATTGGCACACATTGCTATCCAGATTTTGTTAGTCCTACTCTTGTCCCTTCTCGTGATGTATAGTTGTTCCTCCTTCTTTTCCTTTGCATACTGCTTGCTTCTCTTCCCCATTCCTCCCATGCTGATCCCTTTCACCCTTGGTTGTCCTTCATTTTGGCCGGAATCCTTTCCCCCAGAAATTCTCTATCCTACATCACAGCCTGGGGTGGCATTTCCTGACACCCCTTTGACTTCCACCACCCAACTTTAACTAGTTAATTGCCCATCAAAGTAACACTTAAGCCATCTACTGAAGACTGCAACTCCCTTCCTGGATGGATGCAGACCATTCCCCTGGTACAAGCTCTGATCCCTAAAGGTGGAGGCCCAGTTCCCAATGTAGCCATACCCCTCCTCTCTGCACCACTCTTTAAACCATGAGTTTAAGGCCTAAGTGCAGATCTCCCTCTCCTTCTCCCTCTTGTAGACAGGCAGCACTTCCATATAGGCTACAGTGTGCGCTACCTGCCTAAGACCCTTCCTCAGCTCCATAAACTGCTCCTGCACTGTCCTTGTCTCTTCCAGAACAAGGTAATTCATCCCAAGGTGGACAATGACATCCAGCTCCCTCTTCCTTCCTGTAGCCCTCATGATCCACTGGATACACTTTCCATCCCTCCAAGCCAATGCTCCAGGTAGGCTCTTAACCTCCCTCTCTACACCCTTTCCTTCCCCAAACTCTATCTCCCTAACTATGGTATCCCCCACTAGAAGTTGCTTCCTACCTTCTCTGGGGGTCTCCTTCCTCCATCCTGGGACTCCATTTAGGTGGTACCCCACATCCGCTCTGTTCACCACCTTGAGTGCCCATTCACGATAGTCTCGCTCCTCCAGAATGGTGTAGGAGTTTCTTAGTGGCACTGGATGAGGAGTGGGCCTGTTACCCACTCCCCCAACCTTCCTGATCCTATCACCCCTGCCCTGCTATCACCTCTGCCCTCCTTGAGCTCACCTTAGCCCAACTGCTCCTTCCTTCTGGCAACATTTGAGATAGCGGTGTCTGGCTACATGGTCCCTGGTTGGGAGAGATGGTGCCCCAACACCTTGCCAATGCCACTTTGAGTCTGACAAATTCTCTAGACTGCCTGCCAATGCTGCTTGGAGCCTTGGGATCTGTTCCCACCACCCATAGAGGCTCACACAGATGGGACATCACCTCAGCCTCAAGAAGGTTTTCTTGTAGACTGCTGCCTAACAGCCACTGTACTGCACCACTCCCCACATTCTTTTTTCCCTGTTCTTCTAGTCTTTCCTTTTTTTGTCCCAGACCCAGTCAGACTATCCTACTAACACCTAGTAACCACACACCATTAAACGCTGAAGCTCACTAATACCTAGCAGGCTTTATATGGCAAGTCCCTACAACCTACTATATCTAGCAACTATTTAGCAGTAGACTCCTGATCCCTGAATCACCATAACACCTGGCAACAGTTTACCTACTATCCCTACTACCCAGAAACATACTAAAACATTGTATCAGTTAAAAATAAACAACATCATACTAAAGAAAAGGAAAAACAATGCCAAGATCCTAAGCCCACTGACATGCTTAGCTGGCCTACCAAGTACAGGCACCCACTAATGCAGCCCCCAACAAGTTTACCTGGGTAGGGAGCCCCTTGGATCAGCAGGGGAGCAGAGTGGCTGGCTGTTGGTGCCTTGTTAAGTTGACTCTGATAGGCAGACTCTGGCATCCTTTGAGCATGTGTTCTTCATGTGGGGTGCCGCTTGATGGCCAAGTCCTTAAGAAAGTCACTACCAACATTCTGTTTTCCCAGGCAACACCCAGGATTGACTGTTGATCAGGGAAGGAGCTGCTGCTAGAATCTGACCAGCTTCTTTCAGAAGCCTCACAGAGCTTCCAGGCTCTGCTCCTCCCCATTTACTTAGTAGATCCTACACTTCTAATAAAGTATCTGTCTACTTACGTCCTAGTCAGAATAGTTCTAGCAGAAAAGTTCTAGCTTACTCAATCAGCTGCCTCCTTGCTCTGAAGGCCAGGATATCATTGACCCACCAGACCCACCAGGCCAATTACCTGAACCATACTTATGAAGGAGCCTGAGAATAATGCAGTTACAGAAGCCCATAAGAAACACGCAAGAAGGGGGATGAGGGGGACTTACACAGAAGAAATGGTAACCAGTATCAAGAGAACAGAGGACAACCATCAAGGAATCATTCACAGAACGGGGACAGAAATATTGAGAAAAGAAGTGCAGGAGCCAAGACAGGAGACATCCATATTTATAAATTTATTGGGCTAAAATTTATCAACGGCTGAGTTCAAGGTGTTACAGAAAGGCCTCTTGTATATACCATCCCAGAACAATAATGAATTTGAAACAATTGTTGCTATTCATAAGATTACTAGACCTCCATATTCAAATGAGCTGTGTGGCACAGCTCAGCACATACTGTAGATGTGCCGTGCAGCCCAACAAATGTGCCGAAGTATGATATTGAGAGGTTTGAGATGGGTGGCCCAAATGTGAATTAACCATGGCCCAAATATAATGTATGTGGCGAATGCAGAAGGGGTTGTTCCCATGAATGTGCCGCACATGGACATATTCATAGGGAATGCATCCCGCATGTACCATCAATGCGCCACACATGGATAGACTCAGAAAAGCTGGCCTAAATTGGCTGGCCACTCACAGGCAGGCTACTGTAGTGCACATAGGTACACAGCAGCCTGCCAGCCCCAGTGGTCCAGTGGAACCCCCCTCCTACACCTGAACCCTGCCAACAGTGCAGCAGTCCCCCAACCCGGTACCACAGTGTAGGTTCCCCTCAGCCCTGGACCCTGATGCAGGAATAAATACATCCCCCTTCATGTCCATAGGGCTCTTTGCCCCCCACCTGGCCCTGATCACTGTACCGAAGAGGATCCCAGACCCCTCTCATCCCTGATTAACAGGGTAACACTTCCCATACCCTTTCCCATTTCCTATCTGTAGTACAGTCATGCCTCCAACCCAGCCCCAATCCCTGAAGCCAAAAGGACTGCTCAGGGCATGCCCAGTATTGCCAAAGTGTAGTGGTCCCCCACCCCAGTACCCCATCCCTGTTCCATACAGAAGTCTGGCCCGTATTAAGTAGCACACCACATTCACAGGCACCCCTCTGCAAACCTGACCCAGGAACCCCATTTGTATCATAATCCTGCCCTGTACAATTTTCCATAGTGTAGTGGCCCCTGCCTCAGACCCTGGCAGGTGGAACACCCTCCCTGCACCCCCCTCGCACCACCCATGCTGGTGACTGGCACAGCCCTCTGCTCATCACCATGACCAGCCACCAACTGAATAGTTCAGGAACAGGACTGTACAGAATGCACACTTGACCAATGAGCGCATGTTCTGTACACTGCCATTACTGGCCTATTCCCCCAGAAGGGGAAGGAAGGAAACATATTCAATTTAGCGCTTTAGAGTAACTGGTAATTGCTACTTTTCTTTTAAACTTAGATTGTGGGCTTTTAGTGACACCGTACTTTCTTTGTTGTCTTTACTTAGAATTGTTTTTGGGCTGTTGAAAATCTAAAACGTTAGTGGTGGTGTAATTCTGTGCTGTCTTTAATTGCTGCCAATTTTCCCCCCTCCCTCCCCTTCCCCCAAATCTTAATTATATGCCCTGTTAAATCTGATTGACAGGAGCTAAAAACAGGGTATAGTAAGGGGAGTGAAGTAGAAGAGGCATAAGGGGGAAGAAGCCCACCCTCAGCATGACAAGTGTTTTGACTCATTTATTTATTTATTGGTTTCTTTTCCTTTTTTTTGTTAAAGAAAATTATCTGAGGATCAGTGGCCGGATTTTTAGGACAGTAAAATAAAAAAAGGGAACTAGGAGAGCTTCAGTAGCAGACAAGTAGTGAAATAGCAGTATAATTGCAGTATAATGTGGGGAATGGTACAATGCAGTGGCTGTGGGGCAGCCATATTCAGGCAGACCTTCTGGACACTGAGGTGCTGCCCTATCCTCATGCATCCCTCTGGACTGTGGGATGAGGTAGCCAGACTCAGAGCGGAAGTAAACTGGGTCAGGAGTACCATCACCCCTATCCAGAGACCACCCAGTCCAAAGCAAATGCCTCAAAGGATGCTGAGAATGAGGAGCACTTGGATCACAGTGGGCTCAGGGAGGGTTAGAGTGGTTAGGCAGAGGCACATCCCAAATCCTATTCCACTCAAGAACTCATATGCCACACTGGCAAATGAGGACAACCAAATAGAGGTACCCAGAGAAGTGAAAGGAAAGGATGTGGAGGTTAGCCAAGGAGGTGACCTCAGCGGGGAAAACAGTGGACCCCAGAAGAGGAGGAAGCGAATCCTGGTGGGGGACTCCATCATAAGAGGGATCCAGCTAGGAACACAGGAGGGGAAGGACAGGAAGGTGAGGTGCCTACCAGGTGCCACGGCATGGAGGGATGGAAGGAAGATCCTGGGGATCACTGGGAAAGCAAGACGGGAGGCTGATCTGGATGTCATTATCCACCTAGGTACTAATGACCTGGCAAATGGGGAGCCAAAGGAAGTTCAGGAAGAGTTTAGGAAATTGGGGAGGGGTCTCAAGCAAGTAGCTACTTCTGTCACTTTCTCAGAAGTACTTCCTGCGAGAGGCAAGGGAGAGCATAGGAGTGCATGCACCAGGAACTTTAACTCATGGTTGAAGAACTGGTGCTGTGAGGAAGGGTTTGGATTCATTGGTGACTGGGGACCCACCTGGAGGGATGGAGGTTTGTTCAAGCCTGACGGCCTGCATCCATCCTGGAAGGGAATCCAAGCACTCAATGATAAGTTTAAATGCTACATTGACAAGCATTTAAACTAGCAAAGGGGGGTGGCAGGCCAGCAAGGAGGGTACTTACTTGCTCACCCCCCACAGCTAGCAGTGGAACCAGTGAACCAGAGGAGTGGCTATCTCTGCAAAGCAGTGTGCCAAAAATGGAGATTAGTGCCCAGTGGTGGATAGACAGAAAAGGGGCAAAATTCAGCTGAAGGGCAGACAGCAAGGAGAACCAAGGATAAAGGACAACTAAGAAAGGGGCTGGAGTAGAACAGTGAAACAGTCTAGGGAGGTCAAATCATGGAAAGCCATGTGTGCAAATGCCAGGAGCCTTAGCAACAAGATGGAAGAACTGGAGGCTGTCATGGTGCAGTCAGACCTGGACATTGTGGCCATCACTGAAACCTGGTGTAATGATAACCACAACTGGGAGATGGTCTTACCTGGCTACAACATATTATGAAGAGACAGAGCAGGCAGGAAGGGAGGAGGAGTGGCACTGTATGTGAAAAATGACATAAGGGCCACAGAGATCCAGGAGGAACAAAATGGGGGAGAGATACTGTGGGTTAAGCTGGAGAGGAAAATGGGGTCAGCCATCTGCACAGGTGTGATCTATAGACCACCAGCCCAGGAGGAAGAAACAGATAGGGAACTGATGCTAGCCATCCAAAGGATGGCAGACAAGGGTGAGGTAGTACTGGTTGGAGACTTCAATATTTCAGACATGGACTGGAGCATCCCAGCAACAGCATCAACTAGAGCAGATTTATCCTGGACTCCTTCAGGGTGCCTTCCCTCAAGCAACTGGTCATGGAACCAACTTGGCAGAAGGCAATACTGGACCTTGTGCTCACAAACAGGGACAGTGTGATGGGGTAACAGTGGGGAGCACCTGGGGAACAGTGACCACCAGTCATTGTGGTTTGAAATCACAGAAAGAGCAGAACCAAACCACACAAAAACATGTATCCTGGATTTTAGGGGGGCAGACTTTGGGAAAATGGGGAGATACTTGAAAGAGGCATTAAGGGGAATGGGACAGGAATCAGGGGTTGAGGAACAGTGGGCAGTATTTAAAATGGGGATTACAAGAACAACAGAATTATGCATTGAGCAGGTTAGCAAGAGGAAAAGGAAGAGGAGACCATTATGGTTTTCCAAAGAGGTAGCAAAGAAAGTGAAAGCCAAAAAGATTGCATTCAGGCAATACAAAAAGACACAGGCAGAAGGGATAGGGAGAAGTACCAGGAGAAGCAAAGGGAGGCAGGGAGGTCAGTAAGGGAAGCCAAAGCTCAGACAGAAGAGCACATTGCAAAATCAGTGGGTAGAGGGGACAAACTTTTTACAGGCACATAAGAGGAAAAGAAAGAAAGACAAAGGAGGGATAGTGAGACTGAAGGGGAGGATGGGTGCCACATGGAGGATGACAACAGTAAAGCTCACATATTGAACAGGTATTTCTGCTCAGTCTTTACTGAGGAAGAGGAGGCTAATGGGTCTGAAGGGAGTACAAGGTGAGAATGGAGCAGAATGGACACAAGTCCCTTTACACAAGAAAGGGTCCTGAAGGAACTGGAAGTAATAAGAGTTGATAAAGCTAATGGGCCAGATGGGTGCACCCCAGGGTCCTTAAAGAACTAAGAGAGTTGGTGGCTGAACCTCTGGCTATCCTGTTTAGCCAATCACTGGAAACAGGGGAGGTACCCAAAGTCTGGAGGACAGCAGATGTAGTCCCCTTATACAAAAGTGGGAACAAAGAGGAAGCAGGGAACTACAGCCCAGTCAGCCTCACCTCGGTAGTGGGGAAGATCATGGAAGCACTACTGAAGGAGAGATTGGTGGAATATCTGGTTGTCAATGGACTACAGGACCCAAGGCAGCATGGTTTCACCAGGGGGAGGTCATGTGAGACCAACCTCATTGAATTTTTTGACTGGGTGACTAGGGAGGTGGATCAGGGGAAGGCAGTGGACATGGCCTATCTGGACTTCAGCAAGGCCTTTGACACTGTGCCACATAGAAGGCTATTACACAAACTGGGGAATATGGGTGTGGGTAGGACAGTAGTGTGGTGTGTAGGTAACTGGCTGGGTGGCAGGACAGAGGGTGGTGGTAAATGACTGTCACTCCACAGAGGGAAGAGTGACCAGTGGGTACCACAGGGATCAGTGCTGGGACCGGTCCTATTCAACATCTTCATCAGTGACATTGCGCAGGACCTAGAAGGCAGAATTTCACTGTTCACTGATGACACAAAGCTCTGTAACAGAGTAGACACACCAGAGGGTGTAGACAGAATGAGAAGGGACCTGCAGAAACTTGAAGAATGGTCAGGGGTTTGGCAGTTGAAATTCAATGCAAGGAAGTGCAAGATAATGCATATGGGGCACAAAAACCCTGGCACAATACATCAGTTGGGGGGTGAGGATATAGCATGCACCAAACAGGAAAGGGATCTTGGGGTTATCATCTCTGATGACCTCAAGGTAGGGAAACAGTGTGACAAGGCAGCAGGTAAAGCAAATAGGAAGCTGGGATGTATTGGTAGTGGCATCACCAGCAGGAAAAGGGAGGTCATAATTCCGCTATACAAGTCACTAGTGAGGCCCCACCTGGAGTACAGTGTACAGTTCTGGAGACCATACCTACGTAAGGTCATAGACAGGGTAGAGAAGGTTCAGAGGAGGGCAGCAAAGATGGTGCATGGATTGCATCACAAGTTCTATAAAGACAGGTTGAAGAAACTGAACTTGTACTCCTGGAGGAGGAGGAGAGGGATATGATAGAGAGACATACAAGTATCTTACAGGAGGAACAGGGTGCAGGAATACACTATTTTTAAGCAAAAATGATGTTCCAAAACTAGAGGGCATGGGATGAAGTTGAGGAGGACAATTCAGAGGAAACATGAGGAAGAATTTCTTCACAGAATGGGTGGTGGACAAGTGGAACACCCTGCCAGAGGAAGTGGTGGGGGCTGAAACAATCACAGGATTTAAGAATGCATGGGATAGACATAAAAGAATTCTAGAGGTCAGGGGTAAGGGGCAACAGACTTCTAGGAAAACATAAACTGAACTTACAAGCTCAAATGGGCAGACTGGGTGGGCCATAGGCCCTTATCTGCCAACACTGTCTATGTATCTATGTATCTATGTATTCCATCAGCAGCTGGCCATGGTGATGAGCAGAGGGCTGTGCCGGTTGCTGGCATGGGTGGTGTGGGAGGAGGTGTAGGGAGGGTGTTCTGACTACCAGGGTGGAGGGCCACTACACTATGATAAATTGTACAGGGCAGGATTATGATATGAATGGAGTTCCTGGGTCAGATTTGGGGAAGGGGGTGCCTGTGAATGTGGTGTGCAACTTAATATGAGGCAGACTTCTGTATGGAATGGGGATTGGGGTACTGAGGTGGGGGGCTCTGCATTATGGAATATGTTTGATTGGGGATTATCATTTGAACAGGGTTGCGGTGGGTTGGGGGACCACTACACAATGGAAACAGTGGTGGGGACCTTCACTATAGTAGATCAGGGGGCCTCATTTCTATGGGCAAGGGGCATCAGTGCTGGGTGGGAAGTATGTGCAGTTGTTTGCCTGCTGGAGAGGTCAAAGCTGGATGGGGGCTAGCTTGGTGCATCCCGTTCAGTGCAGCTATGCAAATAAGCCCATAATAGGCATGCATGAGGGTTGTTTGCTCCATGCATGCCTAATTGGCTCATTTGCAGTCTGTAGTTGAATATTGTTTTTGGAGGCACAGCACATCTTGGATGCGCTGGCACATCCCCATTGGCAGTATTCAGCCCATCCCCGGGTGCTGCAACTGCTCATTTTTTACCGCCCCCATTTGCACTGCACACACTGGTTGCAATAGTCAAACAAGATGCATGATCCCTTGGGATCATGCATCTTGTTTGACTATGGAATTTCCTTGTGACGCAGCAACTTTTTGGGTGGCACATCTAACTGCATCATGCATAACCCAGCTTTGAATATCAGGGCCCTAGAGTGTTGAATTTAAAGTGCTTCTAAAATAATCAGAACAACGTGGGTGGTACAACAGAGATTTTATTTGCCTAGTACAGTAGAACATTGCAGATTATCCATAAATATTTTTGGAAAGCATCACTGTTACAAATTTTAGAAAATATGAAGCATAAAATGAATTAATGTTCTACTCAGAAAAATCCCATCAGATGGATGTGAACCACTATCCAGAAAATTTAATAACATGTTTTTATTTGTTGATTTTAAAGTTTTATAACTGGGAAAGGCATACTGAGCCGAGACTTGTTTCCAGGTGCGACCTGGGGGGTAAAGGGGAGCGGGATAAGGCTTGCATGCTAATATGAACACAAAGATGCAAATAATGTCAAATAAAAGTGCTGCAAACAACTGGCAGCTATTCAAAGTACAGGGCAAGCTGAATACAGACTGAGAGGCATACAGTGATATGCTTAAGTACAAAACCAGGTTGTAAAGGCTACAGTAAGAAAGAGGAAGGAAAACAGGTTGGGGAGGTTGACAGGAACAGGAGGGAGGAGGAGAGAGCCTGGGTAGCAGATTAGGTGGGAGCAGAGAAGGTATGGGCAAGAGGAGCAGGAAGGAGTGCTAGGGAGTTGGGAGAGATAATATAACACATAAGGAAACAAAGCAGGGATTAAGAGGCTCTCAATTGTGTGAGCCTATGGACATGGGGGAGGGAAGCTACACAAGAAGGGGAAATGTGGAATCATGAGGAAGAGGAGAGGCAGGAACAGGGAGGAGGGTGAGAGATCCTCAGCAGACATTTTAGATAGGGGAGAGAGGAGAAAGGGTGAAGAAGATAGGGGAGCAGGTTCCACAGGGAGGGGAACCAGTAGGAGATGGCAGCTGGGCTACAGCATGGGCAGGGTTGAGGTAAAGAGAAGGTGCAGGGATCCTTGGAGCATAGAGAGTAAAAGGAGGTGGGGAAGTGGAGAGGAGAGAAGATAAGTAGGAAGAAAGCAAGCCAAACCAGAATTTGGCCATGAAAAAGGTACAGTGGTAAAAGCAATGAAGAGGTTGGGTGCATGGAGAGGGAAGAGTATAGGGTGCAATGGTGGGTGCAGGGTGGAGAGTTAGAAGCAAAGTGACCGAAGGCATTAAAGAGAGTGTCCAGTCTAGCAAGGGAAGAGGAAGGGCAAAGCATGATCTGTAGTTTTGAAGAGGTTGATCAAGCTGGGGGTAACACAGGGAAGGTGCCTAACATGGAAATGTAGCCTTTTGTGGGGGGCATGAGTGTCCCAAGTGTTTAGGAAGATGTTAATGAAGGCTGCTAGAGCAGCATCGACATTAGGTGCAGTGAAAACCCCAGACCAGTCTGCCAGGAATAGGTCTGACAGAAGTGCTTGGGTGTTGCAGGATCTTAGGGGGTGGAACAAAGTGTACTTAGGGAGGGAGCATGGTGGGGCAGGAATTTCTGAAGCAGTAGGTGATGCAGTGATCACTAAAAGCATCTTGAAGGATTCCTGCAGAGAGATACTTGAGAGGGTAGGATGTTAAAATTAATTCTATGAGAGAGTGGGTGTTGGATTGTGGATTTAACCTGGTTGGATTAGTTATGAGCTGGCTCAGATTGAGGGCCTCCATCTCATGAGTAACAGTTCTAGATAGGGAGGCAAGCCAATTGAGTTTAAAGTCACCCAAGAGAAGAGGCTCGCTAGACTGAGTGGTAGGGGTAAGGGTGTCCAGACTCGTAATAATGGAAGAGAGCTTGGCTATGGGTGAGAAATAGCAGACCCCAATAAAGATGGGTAATGTGGATGGGAGGGTCAGTTTGATGCACAGCAGCTCATGGGAAGACAGAGTGGTCTCCTGGAGGACAATTGAGAAAGGGAAGGATTTGTGGATGTAAATGGCGACACTGCCTCAACCTTTACCCCTGTCCTGATGATTTAGTGAACAGCCAGAGATCTATAATGAGGAGTTATGGGTCCTGGAGGAGAGACAGGTCTCTGATATGCATAGGATGTCAGGGAACTTTAGTGGTACCCATGCCTTTATATGATCTAGTTTAGGCAGAAGGCTTCTGGTGTTTATATGGTAGAAACCAAGGCCACTGTTTGGTGAGGGGCTGGAGGTGGAATTTGTGGGCCATTTAGTTTGATTCAATGTCCCCAGCTAGAATAAGTAGAAGAAGACAGGGTATATAAGGGGTGGATAAGGGTTCCATGGGCTAAGTATGCAGAGCCATATAAGGGCATAAAACAAATATGTACAGTTTCAAACAAAACAGATACTAACCAGAGATAATTTTTGGAAAACATAACTGTTACAAATTAAAGAAAACAAGAAGCCCAAAATTAATACATGTTATGCTCAGAAAAAAAAATCCTGTCAGCTGGATTTAAACCATAGACCACAAAATTTAACAACATGTACCCATCAACATTAGAGTTACAAGTAATATAAAACATCAGGCACAAATTAATTTTTGCTGTTCTTTAAAAAAACCCATTAGCTGGATTCGAACTACTGACCACAAAAATGTAAGATAATTTACTTATCATACTACACTACAGCAGAAGTCTTCTAACTGACTTCTAAAATGCTTAAAGCTGCAGTGCAATTAAATTGGGCAAAAAGGTTGACCCTACCTTTTTTTCACTTTAAAAGATTCCAGACATTTTCCAGTTTTATTTGGTGGTACAATTGTCTTATTCTGCCAAAATCTGTGGATTTTATGAATGTTTTAGTTTAGTTTTTTTCTCAAGAAAAAAGACAACTGCCACATGTTGCCTAGACATAACATTGGTAAGGGTTAGGATTAGGAAAATAATAAAAGACTCATGGTAGGCAGCATAGGAGGTACCTAGAGAATTACATTTGACAGGTGTGCTAATATTTTTCCTAACTGTAGTTGAAGCTAGACTTTTTGGAAAAACATTTTCTGTTGCACTGCTGCTTTAGTTAAACTACAATATGCAAACTTTCAAATAAAATAGACATTAACCAGAAATCATTTTTTTAAAACATCACTGGTACAAATTATAGAAAACACAAAGCACAAAACTAATTTTTTTACACTCTCAAAAAATCCCATCAGCTGGATTTGAACCATTACCCACACAATTTAAAAAACATGTAGCCATCCACACTACATTAACAAGTAGTATACAACATGAGGCAAAAGTTAATTTATGCTATACATGTAAAACTCCCATCAGTTGGATTTGAACCACTGACCACAAAATCTAACATGTAACTATCTCACTGCACTACAGCACAAGTGTTCTAATCACCCTCTAAAATGCTTCACTTAACTGTCATATGCACAGTTTCAAGCAAAAGAGATATTAACCAGAAATAATTTTTGAAAAACACCACTGTTACAAATTATAGAACACATGAAGCACAAAATTAATTTATATTATATTTGTAAATTTATGCTGTACTTGAAAAAAATCCCATCAACTTGATTTAAATCACTAACTACAAAAATCTGTTAATATGCAGCCATCATACTGTGCAGTGCATCATACATACATAGGATACAATATGACATAGTAGTTAAAAGCACTGAGCTGCAACTCTGGAGAGCTGGGTTGAATCCCATCAGTTCCAACGTGCACACTGTGTGCACCTGAGCAAGTCACTTAACTTCTTTGAGCTCCCAGGTCACACCTGGAAACAAGCTTTGGGTTACTGTACCTTTCCTGGTTAAACATTTTCCCCTTTCCTTTTGCTATACTGTGCTACAGCTGAATTCTTCCAACCAATTTGTAAAATGTTTAATTAAGCTACTATATTCACAGTTTAAAACAAAATAGAAATAGAAATAATTTTTGGAAAATATCACAGTTATAAATTATAGAAAACATGAAACATAACTAAATTATGTTATAACGGTACTTAGAAAAATCCCTTCAACTGGATTTGAATCTCTGTATCATCTTGAACTCATACCTTTCAACCTCCCTCATCACAAATCAGGGACAAGGCTTAAAATGATCAGGGACAAATGACCAAAATCAGGGACACATCTGAAAAGAAGTAATATTAGCTCCAGAAGCTGTGTACAATATGCTTCTTAGTATGAATAGCATTTTGTTAATGAGAACTACAATGTAACACAGATGGCTGGGATTATTTTGTGATTCAAATATGAAACAAAAATGAGAAGCCCTACAAGGAAAGACTAAAGAATTTAAATATGTACTCACTAGAGTATAGAAGGGAAAGGGGAGACATTTTAGAAACATTCAGATACTTCAAGAGGATTGATAAGGTACAGGAGGGTAGCATTTTACAGAGAAAGAGATGCTCAAAGACAAGTGCCCATGATTCAAAGTGGGGGGGGGCAGGCTCAGAGGGGATGTAAGAAAGTACTTCTTTATTGAAAATGTGGTTGACATCTGGAACAAACTCCCAGCAGAGTTAGTGGGTGCCAAAATGGTAACAGGATTCAAACGTGCAATGGATAGACACAAGGGAACATTAATAATAGGTACAAAAGGGGGGTAAGATTGGAGATCAGCTAGCATCTGCGGTAACACAGGAGGTATGGAATTGCAGGGCAGACTGGGTGGACAAAGGTGCCCTTTTCTGCCGACATCTTCTGTGTTTCTATGTTTGTAAATCTCTACTCTTTAGTGACAGAAATGCCAAATTTAAGAGGGATAGAGGAAATTTTTGAAGCAAAATCAAGAATATCCCTGAAAATCAGGGACAGCTGAGAGGTATACTTGGATTATAAATGTGTTCATTGTATGTATCTCTCTGACCCTGAGTAATCCCTGAACAAGGCTTTTTATGCTTAGTGGAACTAACCCAGTTGCCAAATAAAAATCAAATCAAATCAGATGAACCATTGACCACCAAATTTAATAACCTGTAGCCATCAACATTAGAGAAACAAATAGTGTAAGTGAAAAATCTTATCAACTGGATTTGAACCATTGACCACAAAATTTAATAACATGTAACATCAACATTAGAATAACACACAGTATAACATTTCAGGCAAAATTTTATAAATGATTCTATGTTTGGGGAAAAATACTGTACTTTTGTCTGTTTTTTCCATTACCGCTTGATTTCTGTACTTTTGTCTGTTTTTTCCATTACCGCTTGATTTCAGGATGCCACCTGGTGGGTATTCCTAAACTCTACTTTTGGTTTGACAAAAATCATGCATGTTATAGCAGTAGTAAAGAACACACACCATCTTGTGTCCATTCAAGATATAACAAAAAGAATTTTAGAGGATTTTTTCCCCTAAACTGTTTGAAGGATAAATAGGGAATCTCACAAAATTGTTTAACAAATTTGGTGCTACTACTGAAACATGACATCAAATTTCACTGCAGTGTTCTCCCCTCAGGTACATGGAATCCTTCTGATTTTACAAAAGCTGTGGCACATTTTAGGCATGGATAGAAAATTAGAGGCAATTGTTAAAAACATGCCCAAAATAGTGTACAGGAGAAAACCTTGAGGATAGACTGGAGAATGGACTAAATAAGGAAAACCATGAGACCATGAGACAGAACACATCTTCACTGAGGGGGCACACATCACAGGAAATTGCAACTGGTGTAAATATTTGAAACATGGTAAAGTTTTTAAACAACCTGTTTCAGACCAGAAATTTGATATTTACAACTTGATTACATGTAACAGTATGAATGTGATCTACTTTGCCACTTGCAAAAAATGTCTTGCATTTTATGTAGGAAAAACAGAAAGAAGACTAAGGGATAGAGTCAGTGAGCATTTACCTGTATGTAGCATCAACAAATAAGATAGGATTAGTGCCCTGTCAGCACATAATCAAAAATGGGAAGGGAACACAACTTTTTTTCAGGGCATTGAAAAAATACATCCCAAGATTAGAGGTGGAGATCTGGACACACAGCTCCTAAATCAGGAGATGTTTGGGCAATACAAACTAAAAGCTAGTTGCCCACCAGGGCATCATGACCATTTCCAACTTGCACCTTTCCTGTAAGGGGGTACTATATGAAATTAAAATCCTACATTGACATGCCGTTATCCATTTCAGAAGATGGAGGCATTCTGTATGTAAAGTAGTCATGCATTGATATGTAAAAAAAGTTGATGGAAACTTGTACTGTTGGTTTATCTTCTAGAAAAGAACACTGTGTCAGTGTAAATCACTGGTAGTAAATAATGAATCATACTGCATAAAAATGCTAAATATCTGAAATATACTTAAGAATTAATACAAATAACAGAGATCCATGTTTCATCTTTTATCCTCTGTCTGTGTGTCTTTTTCCTCCCTTTGCCCACAGCCTGATTACATTTTTTCAGTAGTGCCAGGAAGTGGTGATATGAGGATCCTAATAAGGAAATAAATAATAATTCCTTAAAATCTGGAAAGAGCAAAAGAGACACCTGCTTGCTGAAAGAGGAGGCCACCAGCTATAAACCACAGAGGTTTTTTTTTTTTTCAGATTGGGATCTGGCAATCCCCAGGTACAGGGTTTATAGGAAGGACAGAGGGGTGGGGAAAGGGGAGGGGTGGCAATTTACGTAAAGAATGGCATTAGATGCACAAGGGATGGGGGCAGGGGAGGACAGTGGCACTATGGATGCAGTTCCTGGATTCAAGGGGTAAGAAACTGAGGCTAGGGGTGGTGTATAGGCCACCGGCACAGTCCAAGTAGTTGGATAGGGAGTTGGTGAATCAGATTCAATGGGTATGTAATAAAGGCAGTGTGGTGCTTGTGGGGGACCTCAATCTACCTGGGGTGGATTGGGGAAACCAAGTTACTTCTAGTGCCAAGGGATAGGTACTTCTGGATGCATTCCAGGATAGCCATCTGGTGCAGATGGTTGGTGTTCCAACCTGGCTAGGTAATACATTGGACCTGGTATTATCAAATTGGGAGATGATGAGGGAGCTACAGGTGGAGGACCCGCTAGCTGGGAGTGGCCACCTTTCAGTGTGGTTCACACTCATCATGAGCAGGGAGGCTGTGGGGTCAGCAACAAGGGTTGTGGACTTCAGATGGGTGGACTTTGGGAGGATGAGAGAAATACTGAGGGGTTGCCTTGGGGCATTAGGTCAGAGATTGATGCACAACAGAAGTGGGATATCATAAAGTCTGGGCTGAGGAGGGAGGCTACTGGAGCATGCACCAGGACTCTGAGCAAGAAGGCCAGGGCTAAGGTGCCATGCTGGATGACCAGGAATGTGTTGGAGGGGGTGAGGGCCAAAAGAGCTGCTTTTAGGAGACTGAAAAGAACTGGGAGGGAGGAGGACAGGCAGATGTACATGAGGAGGTCCAAGGAGGTAACCAAGTTAGTGAGGCCAAGACCTCCAAGGAGCAGAGGCTGGCTCGGGGCATCAGGGAGGGAGAGAAGGAATTCTATAGATACTTAATGAAGAAAAGGAACTGCAGGGACTGGATAGTCCAGATCGGTGGGTGGAGAAGGATGAGAAACATGCAGAAGTACTAAATGAATACTTCTGCTCTGTGTTCACGAAGGAGGTAGGAGGTCCACTAACTCCATGGACTGGGAGGGTGGGGAAGAGGGGGGAAGAGGTGACTGATGGGGTGATTCTGGATAGCAAGGTATTGGAAGGTCTGAAGGCACTTAGAGTGGATAAGGCACCAAGTCCAGATGGCATTCACCCTAGGGTGTAGAGGGAGATGGGAGAGGTGTTGACTGGGACTGACTAACCTGTTCAACACCTCCCTGGACATGGGGTATGTGCTGCAGGACTGGAGATTGGCTCACGTGGTGCCTATCCACAACAGCGGCCCAAAGGATGAGCCAGGTAATTACAGATCTGTCCGTCTCACTTCCATAGTGGGTAAACTTATGGAAGCAATCTTGAAGGAGAGACTAGTAAGTTTCCTGGAGGTCAATGAGCTCCAGGATGGGCAGCAGCATGAGTTCATCTCTGGGAGATCATGTCTGACCAACCTAATAGAATATTATGACTGGGTCACAGGGGAGTTGCACAAGGGCCATGCAGTAGATGTCCTATATTTGGATTTCTTTTTTTTTTGAAACGTCATATTTTATTAGGTGTTTTCCTGTACAGTTATCATACAATCAATATTCTATTCAATTTAGACATAGGTTATCTCTTTCCATTTGAAGATACAATTATTATTTTACTTTATTGCATCCAGTTCATGACTCCTTCTTCTCTTTTTCAGATGTATTCCCTCCTTGAAAATCCTATGGATCTTCCCAAAAGTCACAAGAATGAGTCACTGCTGAGTTTAATGATGTTTAGGTCCCTCCATCTGCAAGCAACCAATGTCCCATTCTTCCAAGCAGCACAGATTAACACAATCCATAAGCTCATTACAAATAAGACTTTTTGCATATGAAACATAACATTTAACAAACTCAATGTGTGACTGGTCTATACCAAAACTTATAGGTATATAGACCTTTTATTTATATACTGTACTATACGGGTTCAATTTCAAGTAATATTTTAGGCCTCCTCTTCATTACTTATTTGGAGTTCCCTGCAGGGAATCCAAGGCAAACCCTCCTGGGAGAAAAAAAAAAAAAGAAAAGAAAAAAACAGAAAACAAGTACTAGAAAATAAAGTACCCCCCTCTCCATCATCCCATTGCCATCTGTTCAAGTATTGTGCTCTCAGTCTGCCCCTCCACCAAGTCCATGAAGGGAAGCCAGACCTGATCATGTTTATCTTTATGTAAATGCAGATTTGCCATGATCTTTTCCATCCTGACAATTTCCTTAACTATGGTTATCCAATCCCCAACTGTCAGTGACACTTGGGAGAGCCAACATCTTACATAGAAACATAGAATTTGACGGCAGATAAGGACCGCTTGGCCCACCCAGTCTGCCCATTTCCCTACCTATTGGATAAGCTGCAGATCCTAGTTAACCAGCAGCCTACTTCTTCTTACCCCCAACCCCCAGAATTGCCTTATGACTGTCCCATGCATGCTTGAATTCCACCACTGATTTTGACTCCACAACCTCCTCCGGAAGGCCGTTCCATGCATCCACAACCCTCTCTGTGAAAAAATACTTCCTTAAATTACCTCTGAGCTGCCCCCCCTCTATCTTCAAATTGTGCCCTCTTGTTCTTGCACACCTCTTTTTTTGAAAGATGCTACCCTCTTGGACTTTGTTGATTCCCTTGAGGTACTTGAAAGTTTCTATCATGTCCCCCCTCTCCCTCCTTTCCTCGAGGCTATACATATTAAGCTCCTTAAGTCTCTCTTCATATGTCTTCCGGTGCAGACCCTGCACCATTTTAGTTGCCCTCCTCTGGACAGCTTCCATCCTGTCTATGTCTTTGCGGAGATTGGGTCTCCAGAACTGCACACAGTACTCCAGATGGGGTCTCACCAGCTGTTCTGTACAGAGGATAATAACTTCCTGTTTTCTACTGGTGATGCCTCTCCTATGCATCCCAGTATCCCCCACCCTCCTTGCTGCCCTCTCACATTGCTTGCCCACCTTTAGGTCATCTGATATGACTATCCCCAGGTCCCTTTCCATTTTTGTTGTTAGTATCTCACCCCATTGTGTACTTTTCCCTGGGTTTTGTTTCCAGGTGCATTACCTTGCACTTCTTATCATTGAATCTAAGCTGCCATACATTTGACCATTCCTCTAACCTTGCCAAGTCCCTCTCATCCTTTCCACCCCACCCTGTGCATCAACTCTGTTGCAGATCTTAGTGTCATCTGCAAAGAGACATACTTTTCCTTCGGTCCTTCCACAATGTAAGCTTATAAAGACATTGAAGAGGACCAGTCCTATCTGAACCCTACGGTACCCACTAGTAACCCTCCTTTCTTCTGAGTGGACTCCATTTACTATTACTCTCTGTGTCCTATTCTCCAGCCAATTCTTTACCCAGGCTGTCATCTTGGGACCCACTCCCAGGCTGGCTAACTTGTATATTAATCTTTTGTGTGGGACTGTCCAAATGCCTTGCTAAAGTCTAGGTAGGCCATGTCACAGCCCCTCCTGATCTACTACTTTGGTCACCCAGTCAAAGAAATCTATCAGATTCGTCTGGCATGACCATCCTGCTGTGAATCCCTGCTGCCTAGGGTCCTGCCCCTCTGGCCTCTAGATACTCAACAATTCTTTCCTTCAGAGTGATTCCATCATTTTCCTATCACTGAGGTTAAACTAACAGGTCTGTAGTTTCCTGCTTCTTGCTCGCACTTTTTGTGGAGGGAATCACATCTGCCCTCCTCCAGTCCTCGGGTACCACCCCATCCTCCCATGATTTGTCAAAAAGGGTAGTCAGTGGTGTCACTAGTTCTACCCTTAGCTCTGTTAGAATTCTGGGATGAATCCCATCAGGCCCCATTGCTTTGTCCACCTTCAGTTTTAAGAGTTCTTTCAGGACCCTTTCTTCTGTAAATGAGCTGGTATCAACTTCTGTATCCAGAGTGTTACTACTGTTTGTTTTATGTACCTCCTCCTCTTCATTTGTAAATACTGAGCAAAAATATTTGTTTAGTATCTCTGCCTTTCACAGTCTCCCTCTGCCCACCCTCCCTCCCTTTATTAAGCCTCACTATCCTCCCTTGGTCTTCCTTTGCTCCCTGATGTACCTATAAAAGGTTTTATCCCCTTCTTAACTGAGTAGGCTATCTTTTCCTCGGTTTGGGCCTTTGCTGTTCTGACTGCCTTCCCAGCCTCCTTTTGCTTTAACTGATACAGTTCTCTGTCCTGCTCCTTCTGCGATTCCTTGTACTTCCTGAATGCTTTCTTTTTCTCTTGATCCTTCACTGCCACTTCCTTTGAGAACCATAGTGGTTTCTTACATACCGTCTTGTTTTGTTTATTTGCTTCCACAAAGGCTCATTACCTCTGTGATGGCAGTTTTTATTATTCCCATTGTTCTTCCACCCTCCTTCCTGCCCATTTGCTAGTGCATTCCTTAGGCACTCACCCATTTTGGCAAAGTCAGCCCTCCTAAAGTCCAGTACTTTTGTCTTTGTTGTGGCTTGACTCTATTGCTGTGTTTATTGTGAACCATACTGTTCGATGGTTGCTAGTTCCCAGATGGCTACCACTTCACATCTGTGATCCCTCTCTATCTCCATTTGAGAGAATCAAGTCTAATGTGCTCCCTCTCAGGTGGGCTCCAGTACTAGTTGTCTAAGGCATGCCCCTGTAGGGCATCTAGAATAACTGCACTCTTTGAAGTGGCAGCTGCAACTGCACTCCAGTTAACATCTGGCATATTCAGATCACCCATCAACCAATATCTCCCCTTTTCTGCCATTCTAAGTATACTTTCTATCATTTCCCTGTCCATTTCCTCCCCTGAGAAGGGGTCTTACAAACCCTGTGCATATTGTGGTGCCATTGCCTGTCTCCAAATTTACCCATAGTGCTTCTACTTCCCTGTTTACCCTTTTTGTTCGGTTGCTTTTATTCCTTCCTTATGTAAGAACTCCTCCTCCTCCTCTTTACCCTCCCTGTCCCTCCTGTAGACAGTGTATCCTGGTATGTTTATGTCCCAGTAATGGTTTTGTGTGTACCATGTTTCTGTGACTGCCACGATATCCAGATGTTCCTCCTCCATCAAGGCCACTAATTCAGGAAGCTTGTTACCCAGACTACGGGCATTGGTACTCATGGCTCTCCATTTTTTGATGGCTTTACCTTCTGTTGCAGCATCCCCCACTGACCGTTCTACCTCGGTCTTTTTCTCATTTAGTACCCTGTTTTGTAGGGAGAGGCTGGGATCTTCCTGCTGCTTGTCAGTGCTTGTGATACTTGTCAGTATCTTGTGATGGCCTTGCATGCTGCAGCCCGTAGAATTCCAATAAATGATTTCTGTCTGTTAGACCTATGACCTTTCGGTAATTCGTCCAAAATTAAAATCTGAAATGCTGGAGTTTCCTCCCAATCAAACATACTTTTCATGTGGGAGCTTATTTCCCTCCAAAAGGGTTTGATAACAGGACAATCTCAGAAAATATGGGAGTGAGTTCCTTTACCCTGACAATTTCTCCAACAATAGTCAGAACCTCTTGGTGTATAGTGTTTTGTCCTCGTAGGGGTATGGAAGTACCTAGTGTTTTAGAAAGGCACCTTTTTATAAATAAAATTGATTGATTGATTGATAGTGACAATCTTCCATCTAAACTCTTTCCAATTGTTTGATGAAGATGTGCTTTTAACTCCTTCCCAAACTCTGTGCCAGGTTTCATCATCTAGAGATATATTTTGTTCTTTTTCCCATTCTGTTTGACAAAGAAGTGGAGGTGGGAATCTAGTATCTCTGTATGCCATAATGAGTCTTGATATTAAGTTCCGCTCCCCCGGCTGCTAATTGAGTCCAGAATAACCTGAATTAGTGGGAGGGGGGTTGTTGAACAATTTCTAAGTTATTCCCTGTATTAATAAAAGCTCTAACTTGGAGGTATCTATAAAAGTGGGAATGTGGAAGTTGAAATTCCTTCTGAAGATTCTGAAAGGATTTAACATGTCCACCCAAGACTAACTGACTAAAATACCTGAGACCATGACGCTTCCAGTTAGCAAAAACCTTATCCATTCTGGGTGGGATGAATTCTGGACAACCGGTTATCTCTGACTTATTTAGTGTTTCCTTTATATTTAACTCCCTCTTAATTTCCCCCCATATTCTATAAGTATGTTTGGTCCAAGGGTTATCTGTATCTTTACTCAACAAGTAACGTGTAGAACCCCCAAACTCCACCTGGGGATTTACCTCCGGCAGTCCCTGTACCTCCTGGGAGACCCACTTGTTAAGGGTGTCTGTAGCCAGATAATTAACCCAAGTCCATAAGTTTGCCATCTGGTAAAATGATCTCAAATTAGGGAGTCCCAAAACTCCACCCTCCCTCACTCTCTGTAGGGTTTCCCACGCAATTCTGGGTCTCTTAACCCCCATACAAAATTGTGTAAAGCTTTGTTTATTTTTTCCAATCTAGTTTTGAAATTTGCAAGGGAAGAGTGTTGAATAAGAAGAAGGAAGAAAAAGATAGCATTCCGGAAATATAAGGAAACACAGAAGGAGCAGGACAGAGAGCTGTACCAGTTAAGGCAGAAAGAAGCAGGGAAGGAAGTCAGAATAGCAAAGGCCCAAACTGAGGAAAAGATAGCCAACTCAGTTAAGAAGGGGGATAAAACCTTTTATAGGTACATCAGCGAGCGTAGAAAGACAAAGGGAGGGATAGTGAGGCTGAATAGAATGAGCCGTGGGTGGGCAGAGGGGACAGTGAAAAAGCAGGAATACTGAACGAATATTTCTGCTCAGTATTCACAAAGAGGAGGGGAAGTGCCTAATCCAATTAACAGAACCACTCTTGATAGGGGTCGATCCCAGTCCTTTCACTGAAGAAAGGGTTCTGCAAGAACTCCTAAAACTGAAGGTGGACAAAGCAATGGGTCTGATGGAATTCACCCCAGAATTCTAAAAAGAATTAAGGAAGGAATTAAAGTGAAACCACTGGCTACTCTTTTAATAAATCATGGGAGGATGGTGTGTGGTACGCCGAGGACTGGAGGAAGGTGGATGTGATTCCCTTCACAAAAGTGGGACCAAGACAGAGGCAGGAAACTACAGACCTGTCAGTCTGACCTCTGTGGTAGGGAAAGTATGGAGTCACTTCTGAAGGAAAGAATAGTTGAGTACCTAGGGTCAGTGGAGCACAGGATCCAAGGCATGGGTTCACAGCGGAAGGTTGCATGTCAGGACGAATCTAATAGATTTCTTTGACTGGGTGACCAAAGTAGTAGACCAGGGAGGGCTGTGGACATGGCCTACCTAGACTTTTAGCAAGGCATTTGACACAGTCTCACACAAAAGATTGATAGTCAAATTAACCAGCCTGGGAGTGGGTCCCAGGTGATAGCCTGGGTAAAACATTGGCTGGACAACAGGACACAGAAGGTAAGGTATGATAGGTCCACTCTGAAGAAAGAAAGCGGTTCACTAGTGGGGTACGCAGGGAGTTCAGTAATGGGTCCAGTCCTTTTTAATGTCTTCATCAGTGACATTGCAGAGGGACTGGAAGGTAAGTATGCCTTTTGCAGATGACAAAGATCTGCAACAGGTTGATACACAAGGAGGCGGAAAGGATGAAAAGGACTTGGCAAGGTTGGAGGAATGGTCAGACGTATGGCAGCTAGGATTCAATGCAAAAAGTGCAAATAATGCACCTGGGAATCAAAGAACCCAGGAGAAGAATACACAATGGGTGGGAGGTAGTAACAACAACAAAACAGGAAAGGGACCTGGGGGTAATCATATCAGATGACCTTAAGTTAGTAAGCAATGTGAGAAGGCAGTAGGGAGGGCCGGGGTATACTGGGATGTATAGGGAGAGGCATCAGCAGCAGAAAACAGGAAGTTGTTATCCTCTGTACAGACAGTTGGTGAGACCCCATCTGAATACTGTGTCCAGTTCTGGAGACCCCATCTCCGCAGGGACATAGACAGATAGAGGCAGTCCAGAGGAGGGCAACTAAAATGGTGCAGGGTCTGCAAGAGAAGCCGTATGAGGAGAGACTAAAGGAGCTTAATATGTATACCCTTGAGGAGAAGGAGAGGGGGACATGATAGAAACTTCAAGTACCTCAAGGGAATCAACAAAGTCCAAGAGGGTAGCATCTTTCAGAAAAAGAGACTTGCAAGAACAAGAGGACACAATTTAAGATAGAAGGAGGGCGGTTCAGGGGCAATGTGAGGAAGTATTATTTCACAGAGAGGGTAGTGGATGCATGGAACAGCCTTCCTGAGGAAGTTGTGGGGTCTAAAACTGTGGGAGAATTCAAGAATGCATGGGACAGACATAAGGCAATTCTTGTGGGGGGCAGGAAGATATAGGCTGTTGGTTAACTAGGATCTGCGGCCTATCCTGTAGGTAGGGAAATGGGCAGACTAGATGGGTCTAGCGGTCCTTATCTGCCGTCAAAGTCTATGTTTCTATGTTTCTATGTTAATAAAAACAGAAATTGGGGCAGTATATTCATTTTAATTGACTCAATCCTCCCAAGAAGTGTTAGTGGGAGGAGACTCCACCACTTTAAATCAGTAAAAACCTCCTGGAATAATTTATTATAATTTGCATGGTAAAGTTGTAATAAATCATTTGGAATATAAATGCACAGATATCTCATTTGGGTAGAAACCCATTTGTATGGAATCATCTGATCTAGTTCATCAGATCGATGACCACTGACCAATATTACTTCTATTTTATTTTCATTCATTTTAAATCCTGAGACTTGACTGTATTGTCCTAATATTTCCTTTAACACTGGGAAGGTCTGTATTGGATCCCTCAGGTACAGCATGGTGTCGTCCGCATAAAGCGAGATTTTGTTTTCTTCTCCACCGGTTATAATCTCTTTTAGTCCCTGATGATCCCTGATTACCTGGGCTAGGGGTTCTATACTAAGAGCAAAGAGGGAGGGGGGCCAGGGACACCCCTGCCGTGTTCCCCTGTTAATGCTTAGTGTTTGGGAGATTGTGCTATTTACGTTTACTTTGGCAGAAGGTTGATTATAAATTCCTGTTATCCATTCTATGAATTGGGGCCCAAATCCAAATTTAACCAACACTTCCCTTAAGAAATTCCAATGTAAGTGATCAAACGCTTTTTCCGTGTCAATAGATATTGCTATTTGAGTATCTTTCCCCTTTTTTCCCCAGATGTAGTATATTTACACACCGTCTTACATTGTCCCTGAGGAATCTACTGGGAACAAATCCAGCCTGGTCTGGATGGATCAAATCAGGCAGAACAGCATTTACTGTATTTGCCAAAATTTTAGTGAAAATCTTTGAATCAACATTAAGGAGCGAAATTGGTCTGTATGAACTACATAACTTGGGCTGCTTCCCTTCCTTGGGGATTACCGTAATATAGGCTTCACCCCATGTACGTTTGAGACCTCCCTCCTCCATTCCCCTATTAAAAACCTGAACCTGAGCTGGGATCAAAGTCTTTTTGAACTTTTGGTAAAATTCTGAGTTAAATCCATCAGGACCAGGTGATTTACTCCCCTTAAGATCCTTAATAACCTGGGCAATTTCCTGTGCTGTAATTGGTGAGTCCAACTGTGCCTAAAGGCTCTCTTCTAGCCTTGGGAGAGAAATCCCATCTAGAAATGTTTAATAAGAGCTTCTGTTTGCACTATTTTAGGAGGTGAATCATATAATTCCTCATAATACTCTTTAAAAGCATTTGCAATATCATTTGGTGTATATACTTGAGTGGGGTGGGGGGGGTGACTGTCTCCCTATAGTTAGCATTTTAACATATCTGTCTGCCTGCCTACATCTAAGGTAGAAAGCCAACAGATGACCTGCTTTATTACCTGATTCATAATACCTTTGAATCAAGTATCGAAGCTTCCCTTCCACCTGGTGGTCAAAAAGGTCATTTCGTCTTTTTCTTGTCTCTTGAAACTCCTAACTAAGACCTGTGTTCTCCACTCCTTTCATCTGGGCCCTCCCCTCTAGATATTTTAGCTTGTTCTCTAGATTGTTCTGTTGCTCCTGTTTAGATTTTTTTATACTGTGATGCATATGAGATTATTGCCCCTTCTGGAGTCTGGGCCTACCGGGGAATTGTGGGTCAGATAGTCCTCCAGTACCCCCTGTATGTGGGTGTGGAAGTCCTCCCTATCTAGCAGGGAGGAGTTAATCCTCCATTGTGTAATTCTACTCCAATCCCCCAACTTCAACGTTAACTCCAGTGCCGAGTGATCTGATACCACTCTGGGAAGAATTTCACATGTTAATACCCTGTGAGAGTCTGTTATACTACATAAAAAGTAATCAATTCTGGAATAAACTTTGTTGAGTAAGGAGTAGAAAGAGTATGCCCTCTCTGTTTTGTGTTGGTTTCTCCAGATGTCTACTAATGCTAATTCTACCATTCCACCTCTAACTGCTCTATTCATTCCCTTATTAGTTAGTGTGTTCTGGGAGGACCTATCAAGTTGTGGGTTAGTGACATAGTTGAAGTCCCCGCCCACCAACAACATTCCCTCCTTTAAGTCTGCCAGACTTCTGAACATCTTAGTGAAGAAAGAAGGTTCATCCCAGTTGGGGGCATAAACACTAGTGATATGAATCACTTGATTAAAAATATTTCCAGTGATAGTTAATCCCCTCTCTTTTTCTATTATTGACTGTGAGCTCATTTCTAAAGGAGTGTTTTTCTTACACAATATAGCCACTCCCACTCTTTTCCCCGAGGGTTGGGAAGAGAAATATACCCTGTCCACCCAACTTCTCCTCACTTTTTCATGTTCTAAATCTGAGAGTCTGGTTTCTTGGATTAATCCAATATCTGCCTTCATTTTTTGCAAGTAATGAAGTATCTTGGCACTTTTAACTGGCGAGTTAACCCCTTGAACATTTAAAGAAATCACCTTCAGAGACCCCATTTTTTTAATTAACTAGCCCCATCAACTTTGACCTTCTTTCTTCACTACAATTGTTTTTACTCATTTGTGTTCCAGTGTTCCTTGTTTTAATCATAGTTCCTTTTTCCTCTGAACCATGACCTTTAAATAATACCTTTGTCACACATTTAACATTATAACTACAATAACTCAACTTGCACTTTATTAACTTGCTTCAATTTGTTGTTCATCAAGAAGATGGAAAATATATCTTCCAAAATTATTAAACTTTGACTTCCAAGGTGTTTAGGTGTAATTGGTATCAACCTCCCAACAATGGGAGGGAATGAGCTGAAGCTCTTTTGCCTACTAAGCGTAAGCCTATTTCAAAGAATCAGTGATCATAGTGGACGTCACCCAAGGTAAAGTTTCACCAAGGGTTTCACTAAACCAGCAGTTGCCTAGTGCTCCCATCCGGGCGGCCCTATACCATAACCAGTGCGGAAGAAAGAGGGGAACTCGGCCCAACCAGACATCGGATCATCCCCCCTCCAGCCCCCCTCCGTGGAGGAGAAATCGGAAGAAGAAGTGAAATGAGGAGTCCCCGCACCCTGCCAAACCGCCCCTCCATCCCATTTTTTTTTCCTTCCCAACTGGCAACTTAAAGCCCTGCACACGTTATCTACATTGTTCCCCATCAGGGGGTAACTTATCCCTTTTACATTCTTGTCATTTCTTTATTAACAGAGCTATATTTTAAGTCCTTAGGCCTTCGATAAGGACCTTAACCAGTAGTCCATCCTTATTGTTTCTGTCTTTCAGCTCACATATTAATCCATCCACAATTCTCCTCAATTCCCATGAAAAACATACATGAGCCCAAAACCGTCTGCTTTAAGTGGAAACAGTACCTTTAATGAGGCTTAGGTTGCCCCCTCTAAATAGAGACCCCGTAGGGGGAAGATTCCGAATTCAAGATCTTGTTCTCTCACTTCATAATAGCTTCCATATCTTGGCTTAAATGGGAGGGCCAAGTAAGTGATGAGGTATGTGCTCTTCTAGGTTTACCTGCCCTTTTCCAGGCTGAACGTGCTATTTCCTTCTCCAAGATGTTGGCTTGGCATTCGGGGCATTGGAGACCAGGTTGCTTTAACATTGGGGCAGCTTCATATACCGTATCGTAGATAATAGGTCCTTTCTCTGTGTGTATGCATAATTTTGCTGGGTAATACAGTTGGATCCTGATCTTCCTCTCCTTAACCTGTCTTATTATGCCTCGGGCTACCTTTCTCTTTTTGTTTAATAGATCCGAGAAGTCCTGGTCAAAATACAGTGCTTGATTATCTAGTTTAATGTCTCTCATTTTCCAGGCCATGTGTAGTATTAACTGTCGGTCTAGATAGTTCAGCATTCGTATGATTATCGATCGGGGGCTGGAAGCTTGATCTTTTGGTTTTGCAGCTAGTGAGCAGTGTGCTCTTTCATTTAGAAGAGGGATCTCCTCTGTAGGCTTCAGTACATCCATCAAAATGAGTAAAACAAATGTTTTCATAGATTAGAACGATTTCTCCATATCTGCTGGAACACCGTAGACTCTTAGATTATTTCAATGAGCTCGGTTCTCTTGATCATCTAATTTTGTTTGTAATTCCTTCTCTCTTGTAAATAAATAAAGTAGTGCATGATCGTTTTGACTCGAAGAATCTACCAGATTTCCTACACAGTCCTCCATTGCTGAGGTACGCTTGTCCATTGCCCTTAAATCTGCCTTTAGATCTGCCACTGAAGATTCTACCCTGTGCAATGCTTTTATGATCCCATCCAGTTTCGACAAAATAACTCCTTGGTCACCCCCTTCAAATCCATCTTCTGAGTCCGCTATACTACTAACTGGTGAGGCTGTGCATGCATCCTTGTTTAGGCCTTGTGTCCTATCCGAATCCATCAGACTTTTTATTTTAGCTGCCTTTGAAGATCTATGTCTTGTTCTACTTGATGCCATTCACCTGTACTTTGATGAGTATTATTTTGTGAGCTCTGCTGAGAATTCTCCTACTTTTCTGTTGGTTAAGTTTATTATTAATCAGAGTGGCTCCAGAGCGCGAACACTAGGCTGCCATTCTTTGTGGTGACGTCACCGGAACCTATATTTGGATTTCAGCAAGGCCTTTGATTTGGTCCCTCACAGGCAACTGGGGGAAAAGCTGAAATATTTATGAGTGGGGGCTAAGATGGCTAACTGGATCAAGAATTGACTGGAAGATAGACTGCAACAGGTGGTTGTGGGGGGAGGGAGCTCTCATTTCCTATGCCAGTGACCAGCGGTGTGCTGTAGGGCTTTGTGCTGGGGCTGGTGTTGTTTGGTTTGTTCATATTGGATATTGCACACGGGGCTGGGAGCAAGATCAGTTTGCTTGCTGACAACACCAATATGGATGCTGTTGTGAATGACATAGAGGGGCATCAGAAGCTACAGGGTGACCAAACCAGATTTGAGGAGTGATCGACAAGGAGGCAATTGGGTTTTAATGCAAAGCAGTTCAAAGTTGTGCACTTCGGGGCAAAGAACCCGAGGAGGGAATTTGATTGGGTGGGGTGTGGTTGGGTGTCACTGAGGAGGAGAAGGATTTAGGGGCCATAGTAACAGGGAACATGAATAACTCTGCTCAGTGCAGGAAGGCTGTGGCTAAGGCCAATAGGATGCTGGGGTACATTGCATGGGGATTCTTGTCCACACACAAGGATGTGATCCTGCCTCTGTACAGGTCCTTGGTCAGGCCACATTTGGAGTACTGCATGCAGTACTGGCGTCCATATCTGATGAAGGATATCAGGCTGCTCAAGACGGTGCAGTGTAGGGCAACAAAAATTATACAGGGGATGGAAGGCAGAACCTGTGAAGAAAGGCTGAGAGAGACACTTGAGTTTCTACACCCTGGAGAAGAGAAGGGATTGGGGGATATGATTGAAACTTTCAAATACTTGAGGGGTATCAACAAATCCAGCACAGAGGGATGGTTTAATCTGAGGAAGTGAAGGGACACGAGGGGGCAAGGGGTAAGATTGGAAGATGACAGATTCAGGAGGGAGATGAGGACTCATTATTTCACTGAGAGGGTGGTGTTGAAATGGAACGCTGTAGCAGAGGAGGTAGTGGCATGCAGGATTGTGGGCAATTTCAAAAGAGCATGGGACAGGCCAAGGGGAGGGGCTTGGTAAACAACACTGAGCAGTTTCTGATGGTGAGAGGGGGATGGGGGTTGGGGCAGATGCAGTATGGGGAGCTAACTACGTAGTTAAGCAGACTTGCTGGACTGTGAGACCTGTTTCTGCTGGCAAATTTCTTATGTTCATATGTTTGTATTTACTTTATCTTCTAATAAGGAGATTGAGGTCAAAATGATAAACTGAGTGGACTCATTTGTTTGCACTTCCACTTTCTTTAAATGTTTAGTTATAAGTAACCGTGCATTGTCAGTTTTAGTTTTTGTCTTAGCAATTTTGGTTTCCTTTTTTATTTTATGAAGCTTTTAATTCTTAACCTCATCCCCTGATAAAGAAACCACTAGAGCAGTATTTTGTTTTCTACTGTTTCTTCTGTTTTTCACCCCATCCCTCTGTTACCCCACTGAGGGAGAGGGAGTAATGTGTCTTATTGCTCCTTGTTCTCATGATAATATTGACTAGAATAGACTAACTCTATTTATTAAAGTGCACAATGTTTTGTTTGTCTTAAACTGATATCATTCAAGAGATTGCAATAATAGCTAAATGAAAAAAGACACAGATTTTCTAGAATATGGAACTTATCTGGATGGAGTTGGATTTACTATTTTCCTATGATTATAAATTATTAAGTATTTGCACTGGCAATAAAATCATTCAACTGGAAAATATGTAATTTAAAATAAACAGAAGCAAACAGGCATATTTCATTCTTAACTGATCCTTAAAGGGACACTGTCAACCCATTCTGAGTCATACTATTTTTAGTTGAAAATCCATATATTATAATTGTTTACCTTCTCTAAAATTAATTGTTGTTGCTGGTTGTTTAATCTTCCTTTTTTCTTAGTAGAACTAAATGCATGCTAATGGTGTATTTATACCACCTTCTTTTGTTTCAAATTCTTAATCTACTTCTATTGCATACTTGATGAGCATCAGGAACACTCCCAAACAGAACAGCCACTGATTGATGCAATAGTCTCCTCTCCTCCCACTGCACCCAGAGTGGCTAGATTGTGCTGGTGGTGTCCCTAAGTCCAGGAAAGATGCAGTGTGAGTTGATTAATGAATGTTATAAAATGGGTCTTTAAAATAAAGCGCTCTGATTGGCTAACAGCCCTTTAGACCCGTGTCCTTACCGAGCAATATCATAGCCAACCGACACTAACTTTCTCCCTGCAGCCCAATAACACTAACATATCACTGACCTCTGCCTACTGTAAACCCACTACAACACACTTAACAATCATGCAGCAGAAAATGGCAGTTGAAAAATCATGCCTGTCTTCTTATCATTCAACTTAACCCCCAACACTTGAGCAGCCCCCCCAGCAAAATTATACTAAAGCAACTTTTTGTGTGTGTAAAGCTCATCTTGTATCTTTGATTTTCATCTGTTTTCAACTCAGCTCCTCCTTTTCATTACCACTGTTTCTCTGGTGTCCCATCCTCACCCCTGCTTAACAGAGCGAACAAACGACCAACTCGAGTGAGAACACAAAAGGGAAAAATATATTCGAGTGCATTTTACACAGAAGCGTAGCGACTGGGGCAAGAAATGACTAGACAAAAACAAATCTCTCATACATTCTCCATACAGTTATTGTCGAATAACAGCTGCTAACTATAGCAGCCGACATAGACCCACTCGCTCCCGCTCCTAGACTCAAGTTACAACACAGAGGAAAAAAATATATTCTACTGGATTTTACACAGAAGCAAGTGACTGGGGCAAGAAATCTGACAGAGAAAAACAAATTCTCATAGATTCTCCATACAGCGCTATGAACAACAGCTACTAACTATGGCAGCTGACATGGGATATGCTCTTCCCACTCCTATCAATACAAATCACTGGGTATTCCCTCACACATGCAAAAATACACCTAAAATAAGACATGGAGGAAAAACATATATTCTCATGGATGGTGTATGTGTGTGGGGGGGGCAGACAAGCACCACAGTCTTCTATACGAAAACATCTCCATTACTATAAAATGACAAGGACTACTTTTATCCATGATATCCTCCTGTATTCTATCTTTTTATGTACAATTTTTTCTGTATTTTTTTAATCATTTATTTATTTATGTTTTTTACTGAAGGACCCATTTTATAAGCGCAATAACACACAACAAGGTGAGGGTTATCTCATAATAGTACTCCTGAGGTATACATAAGGCACTAAGCGCCTTGTGCCTCATAATGCACCTGGGCATGCTCTTATCAGGAGATAACCCACACCTTGTCATGTGCTATTGCTTGCTAAACAAACACATTTTGATGTGGTAACACCAGCATGGTGGACAGTCTGTTTTTCATTTTAAAAAGAAAAAAGGAATCAGAATCAAACTATCAGCTACATTAGCACATTATACAGAGTGTAAACAACCACAAAATGTGTTTTTTAAACTAGGGACAGTTTAAGGCCTAAGGGGTGTTGAACAGTGTCCCTTTAAGAATCTTACACTAATTCCCAATACAAGCAGCAAGTTTAGACTGCAGGTTTAGACTGAGTGTTGTTTCTGTAAGTAAATGCAAATGCAAATGCTGAATTCAGTTACAGTCAAAATACGATGTGTGAGACTTAGGCCTAACCATTATGGCTTAACAGCAGCATCCTTAGTGACACTTTCAATTCTGGTTCGGCTTGATGGATATAAGCAGCACACACTCTTCCGCAGAGAGCAATTTTCTTTAAATGCTTTCAAGTAGATTTTCAGAAGTCTTTGCTTTCACTTTCTGAGTAGCAGTTTCCTAAATGTAAAACATATAAACTAATAACATTTGTGTACACACTAATCCTGTGTTTTAATGCAATCAGTAAAAATGATCTGATATCCACTATTAATGGTCTTTGAAACATCAAAAACTTACATCCTGTTCTGATTCTTGTATTGCTAAATGAGTAGTTGCACAAAATGAGGCTTCTTAGTTCAATTCAAGCTTAAAATATATCCACCAGGCAGTGAACTCTATAACAGAAAACAGGAAAAACAGAAAAATTACTGTTTAACAAGCATTGTCAATGCTGAATGCTTGCTTGCTGGTATTAGCATTGGAAATGCAGGAGTTAGATGCAGAGTAGGAGTGACAGTGAAGTATTGAACTTCACGTCAACCCGACCTCCACCCTGCAGAGATGGAAAGGCATTGGGGCATGCGTTTGGGTTGTCGCCCATAACGTTCATACCATTTCACCTCACCCTATCCTGCAGACACTGACAAGTGCTGAGGTATGCCTTGGGGTGTTCGGTTTACAGTCACCACACTCCATAAGAACATATGCTGAAATGGGTCCAACATAGAAAGGGGTGGACTGTGGGGCTGAAGTGTCCAAGGCCTCTGCCTTCCTTGTTCTCCTGAACTTCCAGTATGCAGCCCTCTTTGCTCTCACCCCTTGCAGCACTTCCTTGTTCAGCCAGCATGGTTTCTTGCCTCTGTTCTTCTTACTCCTGGCCTTGGTGCAGGCAACTGTGGCCTTTGTTAGCCCAGTCTTTATGACTCCCCACTTTTGTTCTGCATCCATCCCCAGTCTTATATCCTGGAGTCTTCCTTGCAGTATTGCTCCCATCCCTCCAAAGTCCACCCTAATAAAGTCCACCACTTTAGAGCCCATGCCTCCTCTCTCCCTGCCCAGTGCGACAACAAGCCACACTGTTTGGTGGTGGCTACCTGCTAGTGGGTCCACCACCCTTACCTCCCTCGTCACCTCCCCATTTGCCAGTACTAGGTCCAGAGTGCTACTAAGCCTTGTAGGCCCACTTACCAATTGCGTGAGAAGGCCATACTGGAATGCATCAAGGAGCATCTGTTCCCTGGTAGTGCTAGTGACAGGGTGTTCCAGTCAACCAGTGGTAGGTTAAAATTCCCCACTGTCACCATACTCCCCCTTCTACACACCCTCCTTATCTGCTCTGCCAACTCGCCATCCAGTTCAACAGATTGGGCTGGCGGTCTGTACACCAATCCCAGCCTCAGCTTTCTGCCCTTGGAGTGCAGGAGCTGCACCCAAAGTGCCTCTGTCCTCTCATCTCCTCTTCTCCCTCATTCCTTATGCATTTAATCACTTCCCTCACATAGAGTGTATGCCCCCCCTTCCAACCTTCGGTCCCTCCTGTATATCTTGTATTCTGGGATTGCAAAGCCCCAGCCATGGTACTCTGTGGCTCAAGTCTCTGTCACTGCAGCAATGTCCACCTTCCCCCTCTAAAAGGAATGCCTGAAGCTCTGCAGTTTTGTTCCCCAGGCTTCTTGCATTGAGAGAGACCACCTTCCACCAATACCCCTACTTCTCCTCACTGTTCTCCTCCTTGGCCTGTGTCCCTCCTCCTGGTAGACAGTGATGAAAATGAACAGGAAAGCACAGGAATGTACCTTTTTTGCAGTAGGAATGGAGTTCCTGTACTTCTTCCCACTGACAGTGGAACTGAAATTCTTAAACCAGCAACATAATGACAGTTTCTGGGCCTTTGACCTGAAATCAAGGTTTCCATAACAACATTTGACTTGTACAACAATAATGTTTTACTTCAATATCTCTAACTGAATATACTAGTGTTGAAACAGATAGATGTGTCTTGACACGGCTATCCTTTATACTGAGAATCTTCATTCAGCATTTCATATTTGCCAATGCCTGAGTTCCTGTACTTCTTGCATACCACTTGCACCACCGGCGGTAGTCCGTACCCTTTCTCCTCCTTATTCTTAGCGGGTGGTGGTGCCTTCTGTATTACACTCAGACCACTCTGCCTGCCACCTCCCAGGGTTACTACACCTCCGCCTTTACCTATATCTGGGGGGGGGGTGAGCTCATTAGGCTCCCCTGTCCAGACCTTTCTACTAACCTCAATCTTTAGGCCACCACCCTCATTAGTTTAAATTCACCTTAGTAGAGATATACCCCTCTAATCCTGCCTTTATTACTCCCCTTCCCGCTCAAGTGTACCCTGTCCCCCACACATACAAGTCACTATTTCCCCAGACCCTACCCGAGTTAGTCACTAACCCATAATTTTTGGTGTGGCACCAATCCCTCTGTCCCTTGTTGAACTCCTCAATCCTACCCTTCCTTCCCATGCGTGCACATGGTACGGGGAGTAACTCCAAGAATGCCACCGACTCCCCCTTCCCCTCACACTGCTTGCCTAACTACTCGAACCTCCCCATCACTACTTCCACAGTCTCCCCCGCCAAGTCGTTTGTACCCATATGCAACAGTAAATGAGGTTTCTTCCTTCCCCTCACTGCACACTTGAGCAGTGCCTGCCCTGCCCCTCCTGCAGTCAACCCGGGGATAGCTTCAACCCAGATATGGCTGTGCCTTCCCCCCTTCTGCCCCACCTCACCCCTTTCAGTATACAATCCCCTAGGATGAGTACCTCCATCCCTTAGCCCCTTTCCCTTCTTATGCCCCTTCCACCACCCCAGTATTCCATCTTCCCTGCCACTTACCCCCACCAGCTTCACCCTCTGTGACTTCTGTATCTGTACCCCCTACTTCCACCTCACCCCTTTTCTCTGCCTTATTCCTCCCATCCCCTTGAACCGCTTCCCAGTCTGACTACTTCCTACTGGGCTTCCCATGTTGACGTCCCCTTCTCCCCTGCTGATTTCCAACCTCTCTCCTATCCCCGCTGTTGTCAATTTAGAGCCACTATTCTCTTCTACCCCGATAGTGATACCCCTCCCATCCTTCCCCTTCTCGTAGCCTTCTCTCCTCCAGTCACCACTCCTCCTTCCTTGCTAGCCCCCCTTCTACCCTTTCATCCTCGCTATCTCTTCCCCTAGCTGTTGCCATCCCTCTCATGCCCCTTGTCCTCCCCCTTCAGTATGTTCCTGCTCCCCTCACTCTCCTGTAGCAGAGGCTTGAATGTATTCCTAGTCAATACCCCTCCTACATCTCTTCCCCCTATCGCTTCCCCCCTCCTACTTGTTCCCCTCCATGCCACCCCTGGTCCCACCCCTGCTCCCTCCTTACCTGGAGCCATCTGCTCTCTCCCCTGGTACACCTTGTGGTCTCTTCCTCCTGCAAAAGAAGGCCCCCCTCACCTTGGGCACCCCTCCCATGTCCTTTCTTTTTTGCTAGTGCCTCTGATACTGGGGTTGGTTTCAGTCAGTAGTTGTTCTTCCTCCATCCCCCCTTGCAATACCCTATTCTCCCCCCCAGCCAGGACGCCTACCATACTCATCTGCCCTGCCACTTAGACTCCTCCCTAACCTTCACAGTTCCTCCCTCAAACTAGCCAATCATCTACAGATCATACACCACCCCCATCCTCCAAGCCCAGTTCAGGATCATGGCAGACCCACACCTTGTACACCCTGCCACCCTTCCAAAGATGCCTGCCCTATTGACATGTGGCACATGCCCCAATTTGACCCCCATCTTATGTTATGGGCTCTTACTCCCAGGTTCTGTACCCTACTATAACTGTTAGGCCCCTATTTACTCAAATTCCTGTTCCCCCCACACTAGTCCCCCTACTGGCCCCTTGCTGACATGAGTAATTTAGTCTCAAATCTCATCCGTTAGATACTGTATTACTGTAACAATCCTAAAGCCTTCTTGCCCGTTTTTCACCCCTCAGCTACCATACTTTTTGTTCTCAGCTCTCATATAGTTTCACTTAGCCCAGTTAGAAATCCTATTGCACTCCAAGTAGTACTCAACTCAGAGAAATAAACAGAACAAATAAATATGTATTATTACAGCAATCATAACAGCATAGCTCAGTACTTAGCTCAGTTAGAGAAATAAACAGAAAAACTAAATCTGTATTATTACAGCACTCCTGCAAGTATCCAATCATTGCTTTGTCTCCACCCCAGAGACCTTGCTGTAATATAGGAACACAGAGGACCCTGGGCAGGAGGGTGGGCAACTCTAAAGTTCCGGCAGAGCTCCATTGAGCTCGCTCACTCCCCCATCTCTCACTCGCTTATTCTGTTTCTCCCGGTGCTGCAGGCTGCCCTTTTGTACTGGACTTCTGCCTGTGTTGGTGCCTTTTTCTGCCCACAAAGAAATCTGCAGCAGTCCCAACAGAGCTCCTCTGAGCTTGTTCACTCCTCCTCTCTCACTTGCTTGTTCCATTTCTCCTGGCGCTGCTGGCTGCCCTTTTGTACTGGGCTCCTGCCTGCATTGGCACCTTTTTATGCCCACAAAGAAATCTGCAGCAGTCCTGACAGAGCTCTGTTGAGCATGTTCACTCCCCCTCCCTCACTTGCTCATTCTGTTTCTTGAGGTTCTGCAGGCTGCTCTTTTGTACTGGACTCCTGCCTGCATTGGTGCCTTTTTCTTCCCACAAAGAAATCTGCAGCAGTCCCGACAGAGCTCCATTGAGCTTGCTTACTCCCCCTCTCTCACTCGCTCATTCTGTTTCTCCCGGCGCTGCAGGCTGCCCTTTTATACTGGGCTCCTGCCTGAATTGCTGACTTTTTCTGCCCACAAAGAAATCTGCAGCAGTCCTGAAAGAGCTCAGTTGAGCTTACTGACTCCCCCCTCTCTGTCACTCGATCTTAATCTGTCCCAAATACTGATTTCCCAAAGTGACCACACTATTCTGAACCAGAAGTGCAAAAACACATTTTGGCCAGGATTTGAAAAATGTCAGCTGTACTGTTCATAAGGAGGTGTGAAAAAATGCCAGTGTTGAAAATCTGGCATGAAAATATTACAAATTTGTGAAGTTACAAGGGTGCGTGGAAACATTGCAATGCACACTTGTAACACTGTCATTTTATGGACTTTCATCAGCAAATTTTCAACATAGGCATTTTAGGACCTCTTCTCATGAACAGTGTCACTGTCATTTTCTCAATCTGTCCCGAACACTGATTTCCCACAGTGACCTCACTATTCTGCGCCAATAGTGAGAAAACACATTTTTGCCAGGATGTGTGAAATGACGGCTGTACTCTTCATAAGGAAGTGTGAAAAAATGACAATGTTGAAAATCTGAATTGAAAATATTACAAATTCATGAAGTTGAGGAGGTTGAGAAGTCATAATAAACAAATCAAACTTAAGACAGTAAAAAAATGATATATACTATTCCTTTGTTAATAGGACAGGGAGAGTATGGAATACATTGCCTAGAGAAGTGGTGGAATGTAAAACATTAGAAGAATTTAAAAAAGGAATTGATAAATATTTTCTTAGAGAGCAATGAAAGTGGACCCACTATGGTGGGGGACAGTTTATATGGACCTATTGGTCTTCTACTGTTCTATGCCAAGTATAAATACCAAGTATAAATTATGAGCGTGCATGGAAACTGCGCAACACACACTCATAAAAAATTCATTTTTTTGGATTTTTTTCACTAAATTTGTAACATAGGCCTTTTGAGAACCCACCTCATGAACAGTGGCATTGTTGTTTTGTTAATTGGTTCTGAAAGGTGATTCCATGCAGTGACTGCAAAATCACCTTTCGGGACCAAATAACACAATGACAGTGACTGAATTCATAAAGAGGGGCCCCAAGAACCCCATGTTGAAAATCTGGTGCCAAAATTCCCCAAAATGCCCAAGATATGCACCAAAGTTGAAAAACCCTATTTATGCCATTATACAGCTTACCAGCATTTCTTCAATTTGAGGTCAGCTTTGAAGAGTGCAGACGTGTTCCTGGTCTACCGAAGATCATCACGCTGGGCTCTGGAGGTAAGTATGTGGTGATGGTGGGGTGTGGGGAGGTGGGTGCACAGAGGGTGGGCACCGGATTAGGAGGGGCTATCAAACTCTTGAGGACTGTTTTCTTATTTTACAGGTGTTGAAAAAACAAAAACTTTGTGGGAGTGTTTTTTTCAGGAATTTAGCATACTGGGGTGGGCTTCCAGCATGCCACCTGAGTGTTTTTGGGGTCTGTAGCTGACGAGGTTGGGCACCCCATTGGCACATACCAGTTGGGAGGAGAGCCGAGGAGGATTAGGCACCCCTCGGCACATAGCAAACTGGGGGGGACATTATGCCAATGGAGAGTGGGCTCCCCATCAGCAAATTGAACTGGGGGGACACAAACCAACTGGGATTGGGGCCCCCGTTGGCTAAGAAAGACTGTTGGGGGGGTGCATGCTGCCGAGGGGGATTGGGCACCACCTTGGCACACAACAAATGGGGGAAGGAGATTACAATGTGCCGACGGGGAGTGGGATCCCCTGTCAGCAAACGTACCACACTGGGATGGCATAGGGACAGCAAGGTACCGCACTGCAATGATGGGTCGTTCCCTCATTGTAGCGGAATGGCTGACGCTGCAGTGACGAGGCAGCTCCTGATAGCAGTGGTGAAAATGTTTTAACTTGGTGGCACTTCTGCAGAACCAGTGTCATCAAGGCACTGGGCCTGCATTGATCCACCACTGCCAAGCCCCCAAATGCAGTGCCCCCACTAGGTGCCAGAGTGCTGCACCTCCACAACCCACTTCTCTCCAGAGCTGCCGCATAATGTTTCTTGTGCATGCGCGCAAGCAAACATAAAAAGGGAGCTTAAGCAGAACAGCAGGTTCAGTAACTTTTGGATATAAAACAAAAATCAAGAAAACACCCTGTCACCAAAGGTGCTATTGCTATATTTTGTACTTGCTGCTCCCTAAGCTTCACAAGAATAGGCCAGATAAAACCCCAATATTCAGCAAGAAAATGGAGCTACAACTCTTCAGGTATCCTCTATGGAGTCTTCTAGAATTTGCAAGGACTGCTGGGTAAAAAGCAGGAAGTACCAACCACTTAAATTACATAAACTTAGTTAGTGAGAGACTGCCATGGAATGAAAACTTAGCCCTTGAAATACATAATAAAAGTTTGTATAAAACAATAGTTTTAATTGGAAATCATTGCCCAGACACATTAGATTTGACCTATTCAGGTTTGCCTAGCACAACAATATTTGTACCACAAAGATTTCCAGCTGGATGTTCACAATTTATAATTTTCTCCCAGCTAAGAAAAAATGTCAAGTGCAAACAAAGTACAAGCATATGCCAATAGCTATTTTCGCTGTTTTAGCATAAAAGTCCAAACAAATTCCTTTTCCAGGTTTTTCTTAAACTTGTAAAATCTTAATTCTCCACTACCGTTCCCAACTTACACAAATTTCTTGTCTCTCCAAAGTCCTCTCCATTGTTTTAATTCTACTGAGTCTTCCACTGAGAGCTTAACTTTCTTCTATGCTCAGTTTGCTTCCTTTGGTCTGTTTATTACGTATACAGATATGCTAACAAGTTTAGCAAACCAGCATCAGAGTCAAATCACTTTAGTCTGGTTCATCACTTGCTGTTTCCTCTATTTTATTGTTAATCTTTTTATTGAACAATAGAAGAAAAAGTACAACAAAAACATCAAACAGTGGTACACACAAAATAAACAACATTCAGATATGTACTGTATGATAAAAAACTTGCAGTACAGTTGGAGACACTGTCATAGTGAACACCAAAAAGTTTTATTCCAATCAGTTGAAATAATGTGTCACCCAAAAGGAGGCAGTGTGTTAAGCTGCAGGGTTGATGATGGCCTGCAACACAGTAGAAGTCAAAGCAAGATGACAAAAACAAACAAGGATTAAGCCATCTAAGTGTTAATTATAAAAGTATACAGCTGAAACAATGCAGTAATAGGATGATAACATGCCATATATAACTCAAAAATACCCAACATTGCAATCAAAACACAGTAAAACTAAAGTACTGCTTACCGCTGCTCAAGGAAGGAGATCTGCTGAAAATCTGTACTGGGCAAAAAATAGTCTACTTAACTTACAGTAACTACTGACATTATAAGGGGCCTAAGAGCATTAACAGAAGGAGATGACTGTCATTCTGGGTTGTGACAATATTTGGATTGAAACAATGGGCCCCAGCATTTGGTATAGTGGGACATCGTACGGGCTGCTAAATTTGACAGTGTCTCATATATAGCTAATTGTTCAACAGCATGGAGCCATTCATTTGAGGAGGAAACTGGTAGTTCTCCAATTACAGAGTATTAACCATTTAGCAATGACTCCAATCACCATGTCCCATTGTGCTTCTGGAGAGTACTTGGACTTATTGTCTAAACAGCAGCCCAGCAAGAGGAGCGGAGCATTAACATGGATTTTGGAGCTTACTACTTTCACACAAATCTTAATGAGAGTCTGCCAGAATGAAGTAAGGAGAGGGCATTCCCATAAAATATGAAAGAGGTGGGCAACTGGACACCGGCATCTCCAGCAAAGATCTTGGTTCATCAGTCTGAGTGCTTAGGGATTTGAGGTGTCCTATACCATCTATGGATGCTTTTGTAAAGGATGAGAGGACTCCTACTATCTCTGTAAGCTTTATGACCCCAGGACCATATCTTGGACCATTGAAAGTCCATAATGGTAATCCCCATTTCATCTTGCCGTTAGAGTTTTGCTTTCTCTGAGATGTCAGGCTGAGCATCTCTTAGTGCTTGATATATGCAGTTTGCTCTCCCTTTTTGCTTATTATCTGATCGGGCAAGGGGAGAGGTTTGTCAGATCGATCAGGGCACGTATTCTTAGATTCAAACAACTCACAAATAACTGATCTGATTTGCAGATACTTCTAGAAGTCAGCTTTCTGAAGCTGAACTCGAGACACTAAAGAGGTGAAGGAGTTCAGTGTCCTTCTACCCGGTATGTAAAGGTCCTTAATAAAAAAAGGATGCCCTGCATTTCCCACATTTTCCATCTGATCAGACCTCCTCCTATCTGTATAAGGGGGTTATCCATTAGAGGGGCATAATCCAGTGGGGTGGTATCTTCCAATAAATCCCTGTAGACTATAAAAGTATCTGGAAGAAATTTGCATTGATGGAGATGGCCAAGATGACCTTCTGCGGGGAGAGTATAGTGAGACAGCCGGCATCTTATTGCCGAGAAGTATCAACTCAATATGAAGCCACAAGGATTCTAGTGGGCCTGGGTGGGAAAACCATCTGGTCATTTGAGCTGTGAGGAAGGCCATATGGTGCTTTTGAAAACAAGGGAGGCTCCACACACCTCTGCTCCAGTGGGAACAGAGCTTAGCCCTGCTAAATCATGGGGCGGTTACCCTCCTACAGGAACTGGTTTAATAGATTGTCAATTTTATGAAACCATTTAGGGGGGATATGTAGAGGTAAGTGAGTAAAAATGTAAAGGAAGCAGGGGGCTATAATAAGCTTGATGGCATTGATCTTTCTTGCCAGTGAAAGCTGGAGGGCTGTCAAATGCTCAAATTCTTTCCACGAGGAGGAGGAGATCAGGGGGTCCAAATTAAGGGGTATTAATTTAGCAAGATCTGAATGTAATTTGATCCCAAGTAAGTTATAACTTTGGGTGTCTATTTTAGGTCAGAGGATAGAAAGAAGTCAGTCTTACACCTGGAGATGAGAGGTAACTCTTCAGTCTCTAAATGATTTACTTTGAGCCCCAAAATCTTAGTAAACATATCAAGTAAGGGAAGAACATGAGAGATTGATTGCTCAGCTTCCGAAAGGATGAGGAGTAAATCATTTGCATATATGAACATTTTGCATTCCCATTGTCTGACCTTGATTCTCCAAATGTCCCGGTAACTGCAAATGGCTTTATGACTAGGGGTTCTACTGCCATTACAAAGAGCAGAGGTTACAAGGGGCACCCCTGTCTGGTGCCTTTTTGTAGGGGAGGAAAGTGGAGATTTGGTAATATTAGTCAGGACTGACGCCATAGGCAACAAGCAAAGTAAGGAAACCCACAGCCAAACATAGGGCCAATTCCCATCTTGGACAAAGTTTCATGAAGGGCGCTCCATTCTACAGAGTTGAATGCTTTTTCGAAGTCCACAGCAGGAGCAGCAGCCAGGGATGGAGACTATTGAGAGTGACTTATAAGTGATATTAGGGATCTCAAATTGTCTGAACTGGGATGACCTTTGATGAACCCAGCCTAGGAGGGATACATTAAGTCAGGCAGAATTGTTTCCTGTCTGCTTTCAAGTGCTTTTGCCAGAACTTTGGTGTCCACATTTATAAGGGAGATAGGGCGGTAGCTGCCTGGGAGAGAATGAACCCTTGTCTTTCTTGGGAAGTAGTGTTATGACAGCTTTTCTCATGGATTATGGCAGAATACCTTGAGTAAAAACAGCAGAAAACACACGCTCTAAGTAAGGTGTGATGCCCTGGCCCAAGACTTGGTAAAAGTCAGCTGGGAAACCATCTGCTCCTGGGGCCTTGTGGGGATTCAGGGCCTTGATAGCCCAAAAAGTATCAGCCTTTGTAATCATGGCATCCAACAAGAGGGATTGTTGTGGGATGATCATGGTGATAAGTGGGTTTTTCAGAAAGGTTCTGATATCATCCCCTTTTGATGGGTTTGGAGAGGAGTACAGGGATAGATAAAATTGCTGCATTATATTGCTTATTCTTCTTAATGTGGTGTCTGTCTGGCCCTTTAGAGTCCCAGAGGCCTCTAATTGTTCTGGTCACTTGCTTATACTTTAACCTGTAGGCAAGCAGTTTGCTGGATTTCTTTCCAACTGCCCAAAAGGCATTACAGAGCTGCCTAAGGGGCAAGTTTGGCTTTCCTAATGAGGAAGTCATACAGATTGCTTGCGTTAACAAGTTGGGCCACCAGAGGGGTAGGTGGTTGGGGAGAGGCTTCCCAATATTTCTTCTCCAGCTCTTTAGCCTCTGATTCAAGCTGGAGCTGTTCTGCTTCCCTTGTTTGCCATCTATGGGCAGCAAATGTCATGATGAAGGCTCTTATGGAGGGCCTTAAAGGCTTCCCATAATGTGTCATCTGCAACGTCACCTGTGTCATTGACAGGCCAGTAATACCAGATTTCTTCTTTACAGCAAGGTATGAAGGTGGGGTCCTACAATAATAGGGGTCCTGTCTCCAGGATCTCGACCTCCCTATTGGCGTGTCCCAAAGCAGCCAGATTTCTAAAGGAGGATGGTTTGATATTACAATCAGGGGAATGGTGGACTCAACAACCTGAGAGGTGAGACAGTGAGATATCAGCCACAGATCTATCCTGCTGGTGGTTCCATGTGCTGCCAAAAAACAGGTATAGTCTCGAACCCAGTTACCAAAGAATGAGAACCCTGGGATATTGAATCCACCAAGCATCAATCAACTGGTAAGTCAACATTAGGCCATCTAAAGCCGAAAGAGACTTTGAAGGGGATTCAGCCTTCCCAGCACTTCTGTCTATTATAGCATTGAGTGTTACATTAAAATTACCCCCTAACAATATTGGTATATGTGAGGAACTGAGATCTACAATATTCTGACATAGCTGGTGAAAAAAGACTGGGTTATCACAGTTGGGGCTATAAATATTGATTAAAAGCAGCAGGCCTTGTGGAGTATATGCTATCCCCAGAACCCCTCTCCCTTCTTTGTCTTTCTTAATCTGCTAAAAAGTCTAGCCTAAGGACTTATGAATAAATATGGACACCCTCTTTTCTTGTATGAACCATACTATGTGCCTCTGTACCACCCAATCATGAGAAAGTTTAACAGCCTCCACACCACTTAGTCTGGTCTCTTGTAAGAAGACTATTTGAGGCTTGAGTTTTTTGAGATGGGATCAGGCCTTTTTCTCTTGACAGGTGAATTTAACCCCTTAACATTCCAACCAATTGCAAAGTAAGTTTATAATTAGTGGTAAATACAAGCAGCAATAAGTGAATTACATCTCGAAATAACCCCCACAAATATCCCCAACATGGAGACTGTATCACTCCCCACCCTTCAAACAAATTGTACATTAAATACATAAGCACATGGAGGCCTTTAGGCATAGCAGTAGCAGTACCATAAGATAAACTAAACCCAGAACTATATACAAAATCTATTCCCACCCCCAATTTCACAAAAGGCAACAGGAATGTATATAACACCAGAATATATCATTTCAAGGTATCCACAAACTGCACCAGGTATGACCACCACATCAAAACACACAATATACCCACCCCTCACATTAATAAGTAAACATTTAAAAAATCCATAACAAAGACCGTGTACCCCAGTTATCCTGATTGGAAGAATTCATGTCCATCTGCCCCCCCCCCCATTTAGCCAGCTATGGAAGCAACCCATGGAGAAGCAAACAAGGAAGGAAGGAAGGAAGCTTCATGTAGCATCTAGTGCCCCCATCCCCCACCCCTGGGCCCCATCATGAAGTTATGGATGTACTACAAAAACAACATCATAAGGGCGTGAGGGGACAGAAGACCCCCCCCCCCAGAGCTCGTACAGGACTGTGAGGCCACCAGTGTGTGTCTAGAATAAGACAGGCCGTGAAGGAGGAAATACTGTGGGGATCTACCTAAAGGTAAACAAAACAAAAGCAAGGAAGGAGTACAAGGATGGGGTGGGTCCAGAGGGAAACCCCTAAAGCTTCGCTGAGTCCCCATTGCCGGTGACCATTTGAGAATGGTCTTGAGCTCAGATTGCTTCAGTATGCGAGGCCACATAAGGGATGCAAGGATGTGCAGGGCAAAATGCATTTAATGAATTTAGAGGACTGAGACAAGCTGCAACCCCGGCCCACACATGCGCACACACACACACACACACACACACACACACACACACACACACAAACACCCACAGATGTCTGACTTATCTTTATAATAAACCACAGTACACATTAGGCCCAAGTAACATAAAAGGGCCAGACACAGTTCTATATGCATGTCATAATTTCTTTTGTTTGTTTTAAAGTGTGGCACTCTAGTTAACTACCTCATTGTATTTACAGCAAAATGGAAACAACACCTATATTATTAAATATTATTAGCCAGATTTAGGAAAGCAGGGGCACTTTATATCATGGTAACCCCCTTCCCCAAAATTAATTGAAATAGACCCAAGCCACCCACCCCTTCAGATTGGCAGCAGTTATTATTTCCATCTTGCCTGTTGTGTGCGTTTACAGTATAGCATTGCTGTTGAGCGGCCGCAAAAGTGGGATACAGCTAAGAGGCACTATCTATAAAACTCCCCAAGGGAACAAACATAGAAAAGCATTTGCAAACCAAGGAGTTGGTTCATATGCACAAGGACAGAAAAGCAATCAGCCACACAAGTCCACACAAAAGACCACAGGAAGTGGCCTAGGCAGCCCAGGTCAGCATTTGGACCACACCTTGTGGTGAGTCTCTACTTTCTCCTCTGTACTGGTAGAGCTGGTGGAAGGAATGTTGGTGGCGACAGCAATATCAGCCCAGGATTGGGATTGTGGTCTTGTAAATGTGTCTCTATGTTCATTGCTACAGGTAGAGTGACTGGGTTTGGCCAATCTTCAGATAAGGTGTGTACCAGAACAGTGAATCTGTTCCCCTCTAGCTTCACTGAGGTCGACCCGGAAGATAAGTAGCAGTCCTTGTTGTGGCTCTGACTAGAGGAGCGAACTTGTGGGGACTAGTCCTTTCATCTCCCCTCTGATTTCCTTTGTTTGTTCCTTCTGTGCTGCTTGAGGGATGGGAGCCACAGGCCATTGTCAGCCAGAAGAGGTGGCAGTGGAGGGTCTGGAAGTTTGGCTGAAGAGGAGGGTATGCCAACTGAATAACAAACATCTACAGCGAAGACCATTACCGTGACAGAAATCGACAGGTCACTTTAATGGTCCCTGCTGACACTTGCACTGCATCTCCCAGTGTTTCACCCCCTCCCAGAGACAACTCCGACTCACAGTTGGATATATAAATACCGGGGGGGGGGTTCTGGTGGCGCAGCCCCCCAAAGAAAACACACCGGTGTACTGACAGCATAATGCCGACACTCGGCATTGTGTCTGTCAATATCAGTGATGTCGGCGACTTTGGTGTCACTGTGGCATAGCTAAACCAAAGAGGAGGAAGAGGGGCTGCTGCATGGTGGGGAGGTATCCATCCCTGGAGAGAATGAATGAGTGCAGGCCCTATGCTTTGCCGGTTGATACTTGTTCCAGTTGAGCTGAGGAGTTTGCTTGGTCAAAAAAGATTCAGTGGCCTCCGGGGAGTCAAAAGGGTGGAAGACTTCGTTGCTAGAGATTTTAAGGATGGTTGGATATCACTGGCTAGTTTATAGGCTTAGGTCAGTGCAGACTTGGTGAGCCATGGTGAATATCTGTCTCCTCTCTGAAAAAGCCTGTGAGAAGTCCACTAATCTTTGGATCTTATGGCCCTTACAGGTTAGTTCTTTCTTCTTTCAGGCAGCTTGCAAGATTTCTTCTCACATAGTAAATCTCAGAAATCTGGCGAGGATCAGATGTGGATGACTCCTAACCAGTGGCTTTGGAGCTAGAGATAAGTGGGCCCGGTCTATCCTGAGCAGACCAGGCCATCGACGGCCAAGAAAGTCAGACAGTATGGTCTGGAAAAAATTAATGGTATTTCTGCCTTCACAGCCAGCTGGAAAGCTGATGAACCTGAAGTTATTCCTCTGGCTTCTGTTCTCCAGTTCCTCAACCCAATCCCAGAACAGCCTGACTGTACAGTCCTGATCCCTGATGTATGCCGTGAGGCGATCTGTCTGGTCCTCTGTGTTGGCTATTCTCTGTTCAGAGATATTGAGAGGCTGCAAGAGATCAGTTATGTCAGCACTGGTTCTCTGTGATGCTAGCTCCATTTTATCCATTTAACTAAGTATAGTTTCAAATGGTTCCACCAAGTTGAATCGACAACAAAGTTGTCGAAATGCAGCTTGGCTAAATCCACAATGTCGACTGGTGAAATTTCACCTGTCAGACATTGATTGTTTTTTTGCAGGGGCTCTGCTCCCCCACACCTCAATGTAGGGGAACTCTGCCCCACCACATCCCCCCATTTCTATATAACAAACTGAGTAAGAGTTTGTTTGCAATGGGTGGAAACACAGCAAAATGGCGAAATTCAGAAATGAGGACCATTACAGTGATGACATCGAAACTGGTCGAAGTTTTCACTGGAATGGTTTTCGTTGTTTGAATTTTGTTGTTTCACCAGTATACCATTTCAAATATGGCCTTAAACTCTTGTAGGTTGGAGCCCTTCTGAGGAGAATTGGAGGCAGCCATTCTGTGGGTGGGTTTCCAATGCTTAGAGAAGTGGACAGCAGTTGGAGCCTTCCATGAGGAGAAAATGCCAAAAAAGGAAGCAAATCAGGTCAAGAGACAAGCTACCAGAGTGAGAGATAAGTCCTGACCACTAGGGTATAGCAGAGGTTATATGTCCAAGTGGTATTGCAAAGGATGCTGACAGATTTTGACAGGGATGATTCAGAACAATGAAATTAGACTGCCATCTTGACAGCTGCCAAGCCACGCCCCTGCCATTTCCTCTCTGCTTCCTGAATGTAGTTTGGCTCAGCTTGGCACTTCATCCTTGGGAGCATTAAAACTCTTCAACTCCTATCCATCTCTTCTGTCTCCTTACCTAGTCCTCATCCAACTCCTTCCCTGCTTTGTGTTTTTGCTGTTTAAACTGAAAAAAGAACTAAAATTAGCAGCACAGCACAACCAACATATATCAATATATATATAAGATGTAGCTCCCTCAGGCAAAGGTGGCATACCAGTGTAAAACAGAGACAGGCACAAAAGCAGTATCTACAGGAGCTACTCAGAATGTCAGATGTTTGGTCGCCATCTTGATGCCCTTCTTTTTTACATAAGGGACTTCTGGCTAGACTGGATTACATGTAGTTCTCTGCATTTGCTAACAAGATGGCTTTGAGTGTCACCAGTTTGAAAGTTACCACGTGTAGTGTTGACACTCAAATTCTTCTCATTTTATGTACAACTGACTCTATTCATTAGGATTTGTGATTACTGAAGTAGACACTGTGGTTTACATGCTCTTAGTTGAGCATTTTCCCAAACTAACTGTATATTTATAATGACTGCATGTACTGTTGTTTTTCTGAAGATGGATCTTAAGAATCAAGTGCAATCTGAACATTCTTAGACTCAAGTAGAACATGATTATGTCTAATTGTAAAATATGCTTCTATAATAGGGAACACTGCACACTTATTCCACTGTTATGTTTTTTTTTCTATGTTCTGTAATGTCTTCATCTTATTTTCTGTTTTATGTCGTAATGGCTTGTGCTGAACAATAACATTTCTGATGACTACTACAAAAACTACAAGTTTGGCAACTGAAACTTAAAAAAATACAAAAGTTAAATCTGAAGATAAAAAAAATACTAGTAGGCAAAAGAACATATTTTGCTGAAAAACCCATGCAGAAACAAAACTTTTGTAAATGAGCTCAGAGAGGTGTTGTCCCTTTTCTTGTGGACAGTGGTGGGTGCCCAAAATCAAGGCATCACTACCTGATGTCGCCACTGCCCCCCCCCCAGCATCAGCTCTACACTTGCCAAGCCTCAAGCTTCTGCTAGAGGCTGGTCAAGTGCCAAGCAGGAACCCCCCTCCCACCCAGGAGAAGAGAGCTGTCCTCAGGATGCTCAATCTTCTCCCTCCTCTGCTGACCCCCGATGGCCTGGGCTCATTCTCAAACCCAGGTCGCCGGCATGGAGCGAGGTGTTGTGTCCAGTGCCTCAACCCTCAGTGCCACCGGACCAGCCCAGGTCTTTTTTTAACGATGATTTTTGTAATCCCATTTTTCTCCCATTCCACGTGTCTGCCAATCCCTTTCTTGGGTTGCCATTTCTGCACCCATTCCCTGACTAAGAAGTTGGGCAGACGAAGAGATACCTTCATTACTGATACCAATACCACTCCTTGGCAAGCTAATAGGGTTCCAAAGATTCTGAGCAATTCTTGCCCTTCTTTCCCAAAGGCCAGGTACCTCTGTGAGGAACCCAGCAAATCTTCTATGTCAGTGTGGAATTCCAGGGCTCGTATGCAATTCCCTGCCTTACATGTTGCAGTAAAATGCCCTGCTACTGCACCACTAGACCCAGTGGTGCTATACAAACATTTTTAATTTGTTATTATGACATGGGTAGTAAGAATTCTAAAACCTGCATACACAGCACAACAGCCTGGCCGATAGTAGATCCAGGAAATCAGGATTCAGCACTTGCCTCCAGAACCATCCGCTTCAGTCTCTGGCTGATTTGCCCACATCAGATGTAACTGTCCTGGCAGCTACTGTACAGTGGCTGTTCCACAAAGCCCCAATCAGACTGCTGCTGAAAGCCACAAACAGCATCTGATTCATGAGTCATGAATCGGCTGTTGATAAGCATCAGTTGTTTCTCATAGGACAAATTTGATAAATGAGACTCACTTACCATGGCTGTTTCCTAATACTCACACTCCTCATTACACACTCTGTATTGCCAGTGCTGACTGCCACTGCAGTACTCACAAAATGTAACTGCTGGTTTCATGCTTCTGCTAACAACTTCTACTATTGCACAACACATTAAAACTCTCCCAGGGTCTTTCCTCTATGTAAATGTCAACAATCGTAATGTCCCACTCCACCCCTCAACCCAAACAGAAAGTAGCTTACCAGTCCTCTGAAGCCAGTGCCCTTAGCATTGTCTTTGCTTCTCTGATAAATTTATCTAGTGTGTGTGCCACCTTCTGTCCAGACACTGCCACTGCATCAGCTATATGGACTCTTTTTTTTTTGGTATAATTTTTTCTTTTACTATTGTCTCTATTTTAAAAATGCATTAAATAACAGCTTATTCATAAACTAATGCAATGGACTAATGGATCCATTTCATAATCGCAATAGGTCACTCCAGGGGCAGCACTGTGGTAGGATAACAGCCCTTCTTGGGTGGTGCAAGCACTCAGCTTCACCTCGTGCTTCATCTCACCTGGGGTGGGCCATTATCCCACCACAACACATCCTGTGTCATGCATTATTGCTTAAAAAGTATAGGGTTCTGTGTTGTTGGGTATGGAAATCTGTACAATTCCAGATGCTGCTTGTCCTTGTCCTTGTCCATGGCAGAGAGAAGGGACCAGGGGATATGATTGAGACCTTTAAGTATGTAAAGGGGATAAACATGGCAGGCACTAAAGGGGTACTCAGGCTAAGGAAGGGGAGGGACATGAGAAGGCATGGCCTTAGATTGGAGGGGGGAAGATTTAGGCAGGAAATGAGAAGACACTTTTTAACGGAGAGGGTCGTGGCAGATTGGAATGCTCTGCTGGAGGAGGTGGTAGCCTGTAAGAGAGTGGGTAGTTTCAAAAGGGAATGGGACAAGGTGAGAAGGGCATAGCTGGGAAGGGGGGTGGTGCAGCTGCAAGGTGAGGGTGCTAGCTGCACACTTGAGCTGACTTGATAGACCAGGTGGCCTATTTCTGCTGGCACATTCATATTTTCCTATGTTCATATCCTGTACCACACCTAATGATGTCAGAACACTTTTGTACCACCATACTGTAACTATGTCACTATTGTGGTATCACAGCATAGAATCCCGTGTCTATTAAGAATCCTTATGTTTACCAACATTGCAGATTCCACATAACAAATAAATCAGCAAGAGTGAAAGAAAGAGATGTGCAAATACCTTTTCCCAAATATTTGGCCAAATATTTAGTATCTGGCAGCCAAAAATTCATTTACAGTATTCGGGTATTTGTATTTGGTCTGTTTAAAAAAAAGAAACAACCCCCATCCTCCTCCCCAGCCCAAAAAACAGTAACAATGTAACCCCACCCCTCAAACTGTTTCAATAGTAGGGCTGGGTGAAATTTTAATTCTGCCAGCAAAATTCTCATGAAATGCAGAATTCACTTCCATGAAATTTCATCAAAAAAGGTTGAAAAGTTAGTGAAATTCCATCTTAAACTGTGGAACTTTGTCACGCATGTTGGAATAATGTGGTGATATGAGAAGAATTTCTATGGAACTGTTTGCTTTTTTCCTTTTATTTAGTAAGTAGAAACTGGTGTTACTGGGACAGTTACTGGGAAGTGGAGATGCTGGTGTAACTGTGAGCAGAACTGACTAACTGTGAGGTGACACTGCAGCAACTGATCCTGGTGTAACTGGGAATAGACACTGGTGTAACTGGGACGAGACACTGAGATGATAAGCTATGGTGAATCACATGTGACTACAGTGGGATGCACTGACGTAACCAAGCTGAACTTTTACTATCAACCTCTACCCTCTGGGCACTCTTTTCTAACCTTCTGGATTTCATACCTACCCTTAAACCTGCCTGCCTTTGGTTTCTGACCATGACCTATACGTGGATGCTGCAGATACCTACCCTGTGCCTCTATCTCTATTTCCAGGGCACATAACCCTTACAATCTGAGTGCCTTTTACACTCTGCTCACTGGAAGCACTTCTCTTGGTGCCCCAACCCCCCCCCATTTCCATCTACCTAGCTCACCTCTGAAAACAAATTTCTCTTCCCCACCTCTTCACAACTATTTAATTTAAATCAGAATTACTGCGAAAGAAGGACTGGCACCATAACTCTAGGTGCCACAACTCTCTGATTCGCATCTGATTTCTCTTCTCCCACCCCTTTCTATCACTTATTCCCTCTCACTATTGTCTCCCTCTAGTCTGATCCCCCGCTCCTCTGTCCCCTTGCAATTCGCATTTACTTAACTGACCTTCCTCTCTCTGTTCTTCCCTTCAGATCTCAGCCCCCACGGGTGCTCTGCAAGCCAGCAGCCCAAGAGACGGTGAAGCCTCTTGGTGCCCAACCACCCCGAATCAGGTACGGTACTTCATGAGTCCACAGAAATCCTCAGATTGCTCACGGCGAAGTGAGGCTCCCCTATTGGCTGGAGGCACTTGTCTGTATCTCCCTGATTGGACTTAATTTCCAGCTCAGCATTTCAGCATCTGTGGCATATGATTTTTAAACTGATTTCAGCCACAGGTTATTCTGGCTGGCCCTGCTCCTTTCGTCTCTAATTTTTTTCCCACCCTCCCCCCCAACCCCAACAGTTATTAAATACCTCTCCTCCCCACAACACACCACCCCTTAGCTCCTCTTTTACCTCTAGCTTGCTTCTCTCCACCCCTTAAAGTGACATTTCTCATTATCTATAGCCTGATCTGCTCTCCTTATCTGCCAGTTCTACCAAACACAGTTAACTAGCTATCTTAACATGGCTCGCTGTTATACAGTCCATAGCTTTATATTTTAAACCACTGTCCCCTCAAGTTACCTGTGTCACTCATTGCAGTCACAATGTTCTTTCCTAATGCTACACCTCTCCTTTTTTTCTCATTGTTCTTCCTTCTACCTTCACTGTCCCCCCCACTCCACTGCCCTCATGCATTATACCCCTCAGAGACATTCCATCTAGCACATTGTGCTTTGACTCCTACTCTGCCAGGCTGGCCATTTTGACCCATCCTATCTGTGGATGCATAAAAAAATGCACCCTAGAGTACTGCAATCACCTATTCCTGTTCCCCCCTATTAACAACTCCCATCCACAGATAATCTCTCAATGGCAACAACTGAAGCACAATAAGTTCCTTGCTCACCACCTTCTTAGGATTACACTGCTTTAGTTACTTATCTCAGGTAACATCCACTCAAACCCAGGTCCTCAAACAACATCTATTCACCCACACAGTACCTTAAACTCCCTCACCCTAGCCTCAATTAACATTTGGAGCCTACTGCCCAAGCTAGATAAACTCCAAGTCTGGATATCTATACACAAACCGGACATCCTAGCTTTCAATGAAACCTGGCTGTCTCCCAAGGTTCCTGTCAATGCTGTGGCTATCCCTGGCTATGTCCTCTTTAGACATGACCGTGTTGGGAAGCATGGTGGAGGGTGTGCTATTTATGTAACCGAAACCATTACATGCCATGTCCTTCCAACAGTACTACCTGCCAACAAATCCCAAATTCCTGCAGTCAAAATTATCCTCAGACAGCAGAGAAAATCCCTCACTGTCGTATCCATTTACATCCCCCCCCCACATGACCAGGCCTCAGGTATTCAAATGATTACTGAGTAACTTGAAAATCTCCCTTATCATATGGAGTCAGAGGTGCTAGGGGATTTCAATGTAAACTTGATGTCCCTGGAAGCTGAACCGCTTAAAGACACCCTTGCCTTAATAGACATCACCCAAATGGTTACCTCACCAACTCGTATGAACTACAGAACTGGCTCTGGCTGCCTCTTTGACTGGATTCTCACCACCCACCCTAGTAGAGTCTCCAACGTTTAAGTCCTCAGTGACTCCCTAAGCAATCATTCCCCAGTGCTCTTCCAGTGGTCCAGCAAGATGCGCAAACCTAAAGCCAAGTTCACCTACCACCGTAAACTAAAATAAGGGAAGCACTTGCAATTTTTAAGCACACCCTTTATGATTGACTGGTTCCCCCTTAACAACATGAACTGCATTGACAAGGCACTAAACTTCTTCATTAGGCAATTCAATGTGGTGTGCTATCAGTTTGCCCCCATCAAGAAAATAAAATCTCAGACCGGTCCGGTGATGCTGAGGTTTGAGACACTGGATGCCACACCTCACGCCAAGCCATGCCGGTGACCCAAGTTCAGGAGTGAGCTCGGGTGCAGGGGGTCGGCAGGGGAGGGGCTGGATTGAGTGCCCACTAGGCTGCTCTCCTGTACCAGGGGAGGACATTGGGGAGCTCGACGCTCCGGCGGCCCCTGGTGAAGACTGAGGGGTGCTGCAGTAGCGCGGGGCTGCACGTAATAGCATGTCTGATGCTGGCAGGGTTGCCATGCGCCATAGCATTGGGGGGTACACACGCAGGGATGGGGAGGGCAAAACAGAACATAGGAAAATGCCGGTTCCAGGGATAGGTGATGGCACCAATCCCCATGTCCATGACTGGGTCCAACTCAGCAGGCCTTCATAGACTCTTCACCCAGGGGCCCATGTCCACAGCTGGAGTCTATAAATTGAAGAGCGCCCAAGGTAGGAGGGGTGGCCTCACTCCAGAGGGGTTAAGATGGGTGTGCCATCTGTGAGGCAGGGCAGAGGAGAGGAGAGGAAGGCTCAGTTGGGGGGACTTCAGGCAGGACAGGACAAAGGTCGGATGCCTGAGAGTGGCTCCTGGATCCATCATTGGAGGGAAAAAGAATCAAAATAAATAAATAAAATCTAGGGGAGTGTCAAATCCTTGATTCACCCCTGCCCTTATAACAATGATGAAGAGTAGGTATAACCTCTGGCACTATGCCATGGCCTGTGGCCTCCATGCCGATATGCAACAGTAGAAAGTTGCCAGAAACCAATGCATTCAAGCGGTTCGGAGAACCAAGCAAGACTTCTACAAATGGGTGCTTACTAACAGTTGGGGCAACAGCAATAAATTTTGGGATAACATAAAAAGCCTAACAGAAAAACCTAATAGACCCCCCCCCCACGGTGATTGAGATCAATGGCACTCTTACTCAAGACCCTAAATTGATTGCTGACTCACTTAATATTGCTTTTACTGATCTAGGGGGAATACTCCCCCATGCTCTCCGGCTGCCTCCACCCTTCCCCCCAACAATGTAATTCCCATGCCTCACCCCAATGCTCCCTCCTTATACTTCCGGAAGGTATCTCTTATCGAAGCTTGCAGATATCTAAGTAAGGTGGCGGACAAATCCAGATTTAGTAGTGGCACTCTTAACTTAAAGCTCCTCCATCAGGCACTGGAAGCTGTCCTTCTCCCTCTCATCAAACTCCTAAACCTCTCACTCATCCTCAGACAGTTCCCCCCCAGGCTTGGAAATCAGCCACTGTAATGCCTGTGCACAAAAGTGAAGATCTTACCCAGCATTCCAACTACCGCCCCACCTCTATCCTCCCCCACTCTCCAAAGCCTTAGAGTGCATAGTGTCTGATCAGCTGACAGAATACTTGGATAAGCACAATATCCAGTGTCTGCAGCAACATGGTTTTAGGAAGGTGCATAGTACGACCACTGCCCTACTCAATTTCACAAAGCATATTCATAAAGCCTTGGACTCTGGACAGCTGCATGGGGCAGTGTATATAGACTTAACCAAGGCATTTGACACCGTTAATCACCAGCTGTTGGTGCTCACACTCTTTGTCCTAGGCCTATCTGCTGAAGTAACCAGCTGGTTTGAAAGCTACCTGATGGGCAGGCAACACGAGTTAGGATTAGTGACTCTATCTCTGACTTCCTCCCTGTGCACTCCAGAGTCCCCAAAGGATCTATCCTTGGCCCGCTTCTTTTTAGCCTCTTTTTAAACAATCTTCCAGCAGCATGTGACACCAACATGATCCTTTATGCAGATGATGCCGTCCTCTACTCCACGCATACCAACCCTGACCAACTATTCTCTGACCTGCAGTCCAATTTTAACACTGTCAGAAAGTGGTTTGATCAACACAAACTATTGATGAACTACAAAAAAATGAAGTCCATGCTGTTTGCCAACTCACACAGCAGATACAGAATGGCTAACTTACACATTCTGAATAAGCAACTCCTCCCACTGGAACAAGTCCACAAGTTTAAATACCTGGATGTTACCTTGAACAGTCCACTCTCCTATACCTCCCACATAAAATTAATCTCCAGAGCAATTAACTCCAGAATAGGTACCCTCTACTGGCATTGCAACTGTCTCACGCAAGAGGCGATGTGCGTAGCTGTAAACAGTTCAGTCATCTCTTTGATTATGGGTTGATCTTCTATGGAGCTGCCATGGACACCACCTTAAACAGAATAAAAGCAACTCTGAATAATTGCTGCCACCTCGTGACCGGCATGGGTAAAAGAACCCATACCTGTGAACTCTACAAACAGTCATCCTGGCTACACCTGCAAGGTAGGATTGCCTACCAGACCTGTCTGCTGGCTAAGAAAATTAGCCTTGGCCTTACTCCTTCTGCAATGCATGGCCTCATGACAGCTACCACGTCCAGATTCCTTTCTGTCGCACTCCCCAAGCACAACAATCCTTTTTTAACAGGGTCCCCTCCTTAATGAATCATCTCCCTCCAGAGGTCTCATCTGAAACTAGACTTGGCCCTTTCGAATGCAACCTATGCCAGCACCTTACTAATCTCAGCAACTGTGATTGCTCATGCTAGTCTCCCACAGCACATCACGCCCTCTCAGCCCTCCGCCTCATCCCCTTCCCATTCTTTTATTTTCCCCTTCCTCTCTCCTTTCTCTTCTCCCTCTCTTCCCCACCCTCTCTCCCCCCTTCCCTTGTTACTCCTAATATCCCTCCCCTGACTGGTGCGTTAATGCTGTTCCACACCCCCAATCACCTGCAACTTGCATCCTCCTTGTATCCACTATACTAACCAATTTTTTCCTTGCTCTGCTCCTTTCCCATCTTTCCCATCTCCCACTCCTTTACTCACCCCTCTACTGCTGATCTTACCTTGCCCTGCCCCCTTCATTCTCCCCAACACCTATCACTGATAGACTGCACTTAAGACAAAGTCCTACTCTGACTGCCACTTTACCTGTTGTCTATTTTGCCTCTATATACATGTTTACTTTTACCTTCTAATTATGTGTACCATGCACTATTTTCTAATCATGTGTCAAGCTTAGTAACTGCTGTATTTAGCTGTCCCAAGAATTGTTACTCAGGAAAGTCCTGCATTTTGAGTATTGTCTCCTTTGTTTTCTGACATGGAACCTTTGTAAACGAACCATTGGTTCAAAGGTCATTTGTAATCCTAAATCTCAATAAATAAATAAATAAATAAACCTGAAATGGATAGCACGCTCCGTCACATTCTCGGAAGTGCTACCTGTTCATGGCACAGGGGAGGCTAGGGCATGCCACATCCAGACCTTCAACTACCGGTTGAAGGATTTTTGCAGAAGGGAGGGTTTTGGCTTCATGGGAGACTGGGACCTGACCTGGGCAGATGCGAGTTTATACAGTGAGGATGGCCTGCATCTGTCCAAGAAGGGGACCTCAGTCCTTTAGTGAGATGTTTAACTGCTTCAGCAGTGAACATTTAAACTGGCCAAGGAGGGAGAGACAGGAGAGACAAGGGGCTTAGAAACACCACCCTGTGGGAATATGCAGGAACATAAGCTGAAAACATTAACAGCTGAATCAGGCAGAGAGGGACATGCAGGCAAAGCATGTATAAGGAGTGAGGGAGATACGGGGGGCAGAGTACATAGGAAAGCAAACCAGGGTGGGGGGGGAAGAGACAAGACAGAGAGAACAGAAACATAGAGAGGACAGACTGTAAACAATGGAAGGTAGTGTTAATAAATGCCCGTAGCCTGGGAAATAAGGTTCCAGACCTGTAGGCCTTGTAGGTAGAAGCAGACCGTGAGTTATCAGCAATAACGGAGACATGGTACTCTACTTATCTCAGCTGATATGTCAATGTACCAGGATATATACTGTTCAGGAGGGATAGGGAGGGAAAGAAGTGTGGGGAGTGGCCCTGTACATCAGAGATAGTATAAAAGCTACAGAAGTTCAGGGAAGACAGGGGGAGGCTGAGGCAATGTGGGTCACCCTTGAACTAGGTAATGGCACAGCAATATAAACAGGAGTGGTCTACAGACCTTCTGGCACAGAGGAAGGAAGTAAATGGAACTAGTGGAGGACATACACGACGTGGCAGCAAAAGGTGAAATCCTGTTACTAGGGGATTTCAATATGCAGGACATGGATTGGACCACCCAGGCAGCTGCTTTAGCCAGAAACACAGCCATTCTGGAATCCCTGCAGGGAGTTGGTCTCAGGCAGCTGGTGCATGAGTCAACTAAGGACAAGTCAATTCTGGACCTGATTTGGACCAATGAGAACAGAGTCAAAGGAGTACAGGTGGAAGGGCAGCTGGGTACCAATGATCATCACATGGTGTGGTTCAGCATGAAGACAGGGACTCAACTGAGCTACATAAGGGCAAAAGTATTCTATTTTAGGAGGGCAGATTACATGGAAATGGCTATATGTTTAAGAACAGTCTTGGGGAAAGGGAGATGTATTTGGGGGTGGAGGAACAATGGGGGAAACTGAAGGAAGCCATACTGGAGGTAACAAACTAATGCATTAGGATTGTGGCAAAAGGAAAAAGAAGAAGGAAACCACTATGGTTTTCTAAAGAGGTTGGAAGACAAAGTAAGGGCTAAAAGACTGAGTTTCAGAAAATATAAGGGGACCAAAAGGGAGGAGGAGTACAGGGAGGTGTACCTTGAATGTCTAAGGAAAGCAGGGAAAGCTGTAAGAAGAGCTAAGGCACAAACAGAGAAGAGTTTAGCCCGAACAGTGAACAAAGGGGACAAGACATTCTATAGGTACAGTACATCAGCAACTGAAGAAGATCAGGGGGATAGTGAAGCGTAAAGGGGAGGAGGGAGAGTGTAAGGGGGGGAGCTAGACAAGGCAGAAATACTGAACAAAATACTTTTGCTCAGTATTCTCTAAGGTGGTCAAGGACCACAGTTGGGTGGCAGAGGCAATGGAGGGGTAGAAGTGGAACCAGTCCATTCACAGTGGAGAGTTCTGGAAGAACTCACAAAGCTGAAGGTGGATAAAGCAATGGAGCCAGACAGAGTACACCCAAGGATATTAAGGGAGCTGCGAAGAGAACTTGCAGCACCTCTGGTGGCCCTGTACACAGAGTCACTCAACACAGGGGTGGTTCCAGAGGACTGGAGGAGGACGCATGTAGTACCACTGCAAAAAAGTGGCAGAAGGGAGGAGGCAGGGAAGTACAGGCTGGTCAGCCTCACCTCAATGGTAGGGAAGATCATGGAGACATTGCTGAAAGAAAGGATAGTGGCACACCTGGAATCCAGGGGAGCCCAGGAACTGAGCCAACACAGATTCACAGCAGGAAGGTTGTGTCAAACAAATCTGAAAGATTTTTTTTGATTGGGTGACTAGGGAAGTTAATCAAAGAGATGCAGTAGATGTTGCCTACCTACATTTCAGCAAAGCCTTCGACACCATCCCACATACAAGGCTGGTTAATGAGATGGGACATCTGGGCATGGGACAAAAGGTGATACACTGAGTTAAAAACTGGCTAACAGACAGGAGGCAGGGAGTGGTGGTAAATGGCATTAATTCAGGGAGAAAGGGGTGACCAGCAGAGTACCACAGGGATCATCAGTACTGGGATCAGTCCTGTTCAATGTCTTCATTAGTGACGTTGCAGAGGGGCCTGAAGAAAAGGTCTGCCTATATGCGGATGACACCCAGATCTGCAACAGGGTGGATAATACAGACGGATTCAAAAAATGAAGAGGGACCTGGAGAAGCTTGAAAGGTGGTCAAAGATGTGACAACTGAGGTTCAATGCTAAGAAGTGCAAAATAATGCACCTGGGTAGAGGGAACCCTGGGGAGTGCTACAGGATGGGGGGGGAGCTGACTGTCACTAAAGAGGAAAATGACCTAAGGGTATCATCTCTGATGACCTCAAGGTATCAAAGCAATGTGCAAAGGCTGTGGGGAGGGCCAGTGGCATGCTGGGGTGCATAGGCATGGGTATCACTAGCAGGAGGAGGAAGGTGGTGATACCATTGTATAAAACATTGGTAAGGCCTCACCTGGAGTACAGCATGCAGTTCTGGGGGCCACTCCTGCACAAGGACATAAACAAGGTAGAAGCTATCCAGTGAAGGGTGACAAAGATGGTGCAGGGCTTGCAAGACAAAACATATGAGGAGAGACTAGGGAACCTCAATATGTACTCACTGGAAGAGAGGAGAGAGCGGGTGACATGATAGAAACTTTCAAATACCTCAAGGGCATAAATAAGGTGCAGGTGGGGGACCTTTTCCAAGGGAGAAAAAGTAATAGAACAAGGGGGCACGATAAGAAATTGGAGGGGGGTAGATTAAGGGGCAATGTGAGGAAGTTTTTCTACACAGAGAGGGTAGTCGACGCTTGGAATAGTCTGCCACAAGAAATAGTAGGTGCAAGCACAGTGAAGAGGTTTAAGCATGCCTGGGACAGGCACAGGGGAACCTTGAGAGGGGAAGGAGTGATGAAAAGCCATTTATCACATAGGGTCAGTGGTCACATACACTGTATAGGGCATACGGGTAGACTGGATGGGCCTAGTGGTCCATCTCTGATGGCAATTTCTATGTTTCTATATTTCTATGGACTCAGTGACCTTTCTTCAAAGACTGATCCTCATATTAATAAAAGCCTCAGGAGACCATCCAGTGGAGAAAGATCAGGCATACAGATCCCTCAATCCAATGCTGAGGCAATGGAAGACACCAAGGTCCAGGTTAGTCAGATTTATGAGGTTTAAGGACAAAGAAATAATTCTGAAACTGATACAAGAGTGAGGTCCCCTCACATGGTAGGGCCACCAAATTTCTATCCTCCTGGACAATTGAGCCAAGTTATCATGCAAGCGTAGAAGCTACAACCTGGTCAAAGAAGCCCTGTGCAGACTTATGCTTACCTCCACCTTGCACTACCCAGTTCAACTTTATGTGCCTCTGAATGGCACAACTCATCTCTTTGACACCCCTGAGGTAACCCAAGCTTTTATACTGAAGACCTCTCCTTATAACAGGCTCCACAACTTCTCTGAACCTTCAGATCATCAGGCAGAGGCCCTGACAGAGATAGAGACTATACCTCCAGATACAGAGGCAGAGCCCCAGAACAACCTGATGGAGGACTCCTGACTCCCTCCATGGCATGACCAAAGAATACAGAAACAATGGAATTGGGACTGCAGAGACACCAAGACACACATTTTTCAGTCCTTCAACCATAACAGAAACAGACCATCCTCTTCAGGCTTTCCTGATCCTGACCCCCGGGTTGCCCACCACTCCTCCAAGAAGTACTGTATGTACCATTGTCTCTAGCCTCACCCCAGACCCATATTGATGAGAAAGTGGCCCCCCTGCAACCTTGGAGGAACACATATCATTGGCTGATATCACTGCAGAGTCATCCACCCCACTGCCAGAACTTCAAACAGTCTCGGTGCCTGCAGCATTGGGTCTGAACAAGCAACCCACTCCTCCCTGAAAGCAGACCAGTAAGTATTTTATGGCACTAGCGTGGTTTCTTTTTCCCCTCTCTCCCACAATGACACCTTTATCCACCTCCCCCATGCCACAGCGCTGATATTGATAAACTTTACCTAATGAGAACCATAGCCTATCTTCATACTAGTGTGGGCTATGGCACCCGTATGATTGCTGATGGAATGCCCCCCTCACAGACTGCTGGACTTGCAAAACACACCAACACTGTCCTGCCAAGTGGACTCACACAAGACCCTCACAAATGTTCACAATGACTGCAGTTGGTGATGTGAATGTTAGAGCAGCATTCTGCAAGCAGGCCTGTCAGTTTGAGCTGGACAAGCTCCAGCACTTCCCCCTTAGCCCTGTGAACTCCATCTGCCCATGTTTTGGCTCGAAAGGCTGTCACCTTCTTGGTCTGTTCACAACAGGTCCTCCATCAAAGCCTGCTCTACTGCATAATATTCTGTGTTTTCTCAGTAGAAGTGTCCTCTTCTGTATGCTGAGCCACAGACCTCCCACACATTTCCCCAAGTTAAGCCCTTTGTATCCTGACATTCACCAACCAGACTCTGGAACTGGCCTTTAAATAACAGGGGAACACAAAGGAAGAGCCATTCCCAGTGTCTAGGTAATTGCAGCAGCTATTGTGCTGTCCCCCCAAATCGCAGAGATGCAGTGGCCCATTTTGATGTCACCCAATTGGTCACTGAGGGCTCAGGGATGTATCCAGTCATCATGATTTACAGTTAACCCCATTTGGACAATAGGTGCTATGGATGGAAAGCACTTGTGAGGTGTTGACTTTCTGCAAGGACTATTGTCATTAGAAAGGATGAAGCAGATGCATACCCCTTTATACATCTAATGCTCTACAAAAATGACTGCACTGATATTCAGCCTTCAGATGGACACAAGAAGGTATCTATTGGAAACTACTCCTGCATATTCTTTGAGGGCCAACATTGTGTGAGCTCATGTCCACTGTACTTTAGGGGCTCCACCAATGTAACTCAATACAAACCGCTTCACACTGGAAATCCCACCCTGGAGGATTACTCAAATGTAGCAGACAGAGCCTCCACATTACTTGGAAATCAAGATGGCTTATTTGTTTCTGGTCCACCTTAAATTCCTATTGATGCTCCTGCTACAGTGTGGCTATAGTAACAAGGATTACTCCTTTCCTAATTGCATTGCTACAATCCCCCCCCCAGGCTCCTGATGTGATCTCAGGAACTCCTTCAGATACAATAGCCTACCAGCCTGTTTCCTATACCTCAGCACTGAGGGGAATGATGACTGTAGCAAAAGTCGTGCTATACCACCTGAGGGACCCAGCAGATCCATTGCGAACACAGGGGAGGGTAAAAAGACAATGCATATCCTCTCACAGCTTCCAAAGTCTACCCTTCCTCTTACTCATCCTACTATGTAATACAAAACATCTCTAACAATGACTAGCATGCAATAGTGAGGGGTACATAGGTGATCCTCTGCCACTGCTTTGTGAGTCCCAGGTTTCCAAGGATGGCCCTGGTGGCACAGTTCTCCACCTTCCCCAAACAGATGCTCTGCATAAGCAGGAAAGGTTCTAGCCACCAACAGGCAAGGAGAATTCTGTGTATTTGACATACTTGTACATGGATGCTAGGTCTATCATATTCCTAAGGGTTGCTCAGTGCTTGGGGGGGGTCCCCACCCCCCCACTCCTTCCCGCTGGGAAATTGCAATGCAAGGACACCTACAGAAGTTCCAAAGTTTACCACCCTTTGAACGAAGGTGTACGTAGTGAAGCAGATCATGATATGACCCAGTACTTAACCTCTCCCTTTTCACCCTCCACTCATATCTTCCATAGGAGGCTTGGGGCAGCAACAGCTCCAATTCACCCTCCTACACTTGTGACCACACCCTCCAAATTCAGGCAGCTGCAATCTAAATTACAGAAGCAGCAGAGTCTGAATGCTGACTCCTAGTTGACCACCAAGGTCAAGGTGAATGATGTCCACCCCAGTGATGGCACATAGAATATTGGACATAGGCACATGTCCTGCTTAACACTGTGTGCCAGTTGCCCACCTTTCAAGGAACCCTGCAACTACAATTCTCAAAGAAGTCAGGTCCTTAAAGTACTCTTTTTCTACAGGGATTTCTGCAAAGGGAGGTGCTGTTGTTCTCATTTGGTGGCCAAGACAATAGCAGGTTTGGAAGCACCCCTCATGACCCAAGAGCTAGAAACTGCACTGAATCAGTTAAACCATAACAAGGCTTTGTGGGGTGGACTGACCAAATACTCCCACAGCTGGTATGCCCAGTCCTTCAAAAGCTGTCTGAGGAGGCCAGATGTAAAGTCTCACTTCCTTTTATTATCAAAGATGTCATGATAATTGTCCTGCCCAAGAAGGACAAGGATCCAACTAACTACTGACCCATTTCACTGATTAATATGGATGCAAAGGTACTAGCCAAAGCCCTTTCCAACAGGCTAGAGAAACTACTCCCCGCTTTGGTGCATAGCTTCAAGATGTGCTTTGTCAAGGGAAGCATGTAGTAAGCCAGCTGATCATGTGATCAGTTGGCTTTACTATACAGAGAGAGCAAGCACATGAGTGCTTTCATGAGAAGGTGGATGGCCATGGAGGAGGGCAGGTTTGTGATGGTCACCTTCTCATATTAAAATCTGGGTACTGAGCAGGTGGAGGGTGGGAGTAGGGTGCCACCAGGGTGGAGGGTGGTGTGATACAACTAATATTTTTTAACACACAAAAAACAAGCTATATAATAAGAAGGATGGTGGCCAGCCTTGGAGGTGGGTGGGTTGTGTCGGTCATCAATTGGGGGATTTACTTACACATTTCTAATTAAATATAACAAATTGTGGGTGCTGGGGAGGTGAAAGGTGGACTTCAGTTGCTGATAGAATGTTGGGGTATGGGGGTTAAATGTTACTGTTCCAGGGCTGGGAAGGAGGAGGAGGAGGAGGAGGGCCTTTTTTTTTTATTTTTATTGTTTTATTTTTTTTATTTTGTATCTGGCCGAATGCTCTTTTTCTGAATATGACTAGTCCCCTATTCGGGAAGGGATCCCAAATAGTTGGGAGCCCTATGGTTCATGATATTCGGGAAATAATATTCAGCCCCAGCACATCCCCACCAACTACCTGACAGGTCAAGTGTCCAACCAAAAAGCAATGATATGAAGGGGGGCTATAAGTAAGTTTTCTGCTGGGAAACTAAACTAATTGCCTGGTGATGGGTGGTCATGAACCACAGTGTTCAGTGTAGAGAGCATTACTGAAAAGCAGTGGCACTGTGTCAAAGTCCTTCTTCTGAGCACTGTATACAAAAAATGTATAACTGATGGAAGTGATCCTCATGTTACTACAATTATAACAGTGACAATGGTGAGACTGTAAGGCCAGCTATTAAAAGAAACAAAGATAACAACATAAAAAAACTCAACTCCAGTTTTTTCGGCATCAGCCAAATCTAGTTTTCTTCTTGAAAAACAAAATCTGACCTGAATACTGAATACCCGAATAGCTCCCTACTCAGAAGGGGCTCCGGAATATTCAGGAGTGTCATTGTTATGGTGTTCAGTAAATAATATTCTGCCCCTGCCGAGCCCTACTAAAAATACCCCCGGTGAACTAAATGCTTGTTAAAAGATGAACATCTATAAATGTTGCTGGCTCATGTATTGTAGGTATTACTTAAATCACATTTAAGGTTTCTACCCTTCTTCTGTTGCCTTCTGTTTTCTGTTTATTTGACCACAGTACAAGACAAGGTTAGAAAGAAAATTAATGAATTAAAGTAAACATATACTATGCAAAATAATGTATGGGCTACCATCTGCAACATGACTTTTATTTCTATTTTGGGGTGAGACAACATTATCTGGACCTTTCAAGCTTCACTCTCAGTTTATGATGTCATCTTACCCCCTGATGGAAACACAGCTTTTAAGTATAAGGTTGCCTGTACATTATTCTATATATGCACGCTTTAAAAAGTTTCCTTGTAGTTCCATGAAGGTTGCTAGCATAAAACAACCAGTTATAGGCAGTTATGGGCAAACCAGTTCCAGTATGGATTAGTATCAGTTTAAATTTGAAGTGGTAAAGATTTGCAAAGTTGTTTTTTTTAAGTTACATTTAAACATTCAGTTAGCATATCGTGTATATAAACTTAACATGCATGCGTCACCAGCCTGATCTTATACTTTCGCCACCCGGGGGCATATGTATGCTGTTTACTTCTCACATCCAGCCATTCAGTCCAGTTTTTAAATGGGAGTTTCAGCTAGCAGCATTAGAACTGACCAGGTCTGAGTTGAGTTGAATAGTGTTTTCAGAACAGTCCACCTACCCTTTGTAACAGCAGCAAGACAGAATGACTTGGAATGTTTCATTCCAAACTGTCAACAGAGGTTAGGTAGAAGAGGAGAATGTTAACTCCGATTTCCTTATGGGCAACATGAATATGCAAATTTCTACAAGTTGATTGACTTCAACAGCTGCATCTCTGAAGGTAAGTAACATGGACATTGGAAGCAATAATTTGCATATTCATAGTGTCATTTGTTATGCTGTGGCTTTGATGCTCACTGCCAGAAGAGCGTCTGGAGGAAGGCAGACCGTCCCTTTTATTTCAAAGGTTCATTTTCTTGACAGAGAGCTCTGAGCCTGAATTAAATCTAATCCCAATGCGTAAAGGTACAGTATGTGGAAATGCTAACACTAGCAGTTCTTGCAGTGCCCATTCCTGTAATTGTCTTTAACACATTACTAGAGAAGCAGGGCACTGCAATGAAATCAATTCACAGATAAATATGTGCAGATCATAATACTAAAATTGATCTGCCCTTCCATCATGTCCGAAAAAGCATTTTTTACTGTTAAGTGAGCCAATACCGTCAAAATGAATTCAGCTTCTCATGAATCAGGGATGAGAATCAAATTATTGTCCTCGATCCCAAAAATATGACACTGTAGAATGCTGTGATACTGAATGCCGTGAGAGTCAGCCTGGTTAATGATGCAGCCCACATCTCTATCTCCAAGTTTCATTTTCAAAGAGAAAATAGGAAAAACAAAAGCTGTAACTGTTCATAGTAATTTTTTCCCCTGTAGTTCTGTAAACCATTTTTAATATTTACATGCACTTTTGGGGACTATTATTCTCTGTTTTTTTCAACGGTCTCCGACACCAACAGTTAAATGACATATTGTTCTAACATGGTAGCATAATAATTGAAGGGCTCTAGGTCAGTCATATCTAACCCCTTCCCCAGCTTCATAAGCAGGGATGAAATTAGTATGCTGTGCAAATACTTACCACATCTTAGAGATTCCCTGTCCTCTAACTCTTTTCTTCAACTATGGATCAGGGAGTTTTACATTTTCAACTGTCCCATGCTTTTCTCTGCCTAAATAAGTGCTAACAGTCAGTTTTCAAAATGGTCTCTTGAAACAACAGGAATGTTATACTCTTCTGTTTTCTAATTCTGTACTGCACCTGTGGGGAAAATTACATTCTTCCAGGTTTGCAACAGTTCTGCACCTATAGAGGATTACTACCTATTATTTTTCTTTAAGTCAAACTATTGTTGTGCTCCAGCTTGTTTTGACCCAGCACCTCACCCAGCCCCGTCACCAAGCTTTTCATGGACATGTACATGGAGTGTCATATTTGTAGTGCTTGTGCCTGTGGGGGTGTCAGCACTATCTTTGTCAGACTGAGGCTTTTCTTCTCCTGGTTTTCTCTGGTAGGGACTCAGCTGTGCAATGACACACACATGGACCAACTTACTGTATAGCCAAGACAGTGTCTAGTGGCATCACTCCCCTTCTGGTGGCCTCGACTGGGATTCCCACGAGCCTCCACTAGGTGATAATCCCAATGTGGAACACACATGTCTCTTGCCACAAAGGAGGAGAGCTGACCCTGGGATGCTTCATCTTCCATTCCTAGGCCTGACTCAATGACCCCAGTTTGCTCCTGAATCCAGTTCACTAATGTTGCAAGCAGTAGTGCTATCACTGCACAAATGGGTACCAATTATTATCTTTTCTGTTTGCTATATCTGCTCCTACCCTGACTAGAAAATGTTTTTTTTTTTTAGTCTTTGGTAACTGGGTAAAGCCTACTAGGCACAAGTACCTATTTTTAGAGACAACCTGGGAGCACTGAGGAGGTTAAGTGACTTGCTCAGAGTCATATAGGCTCAGATATTCAGACTGCGCCAGGCAGTGGTGCAAGCCTGGGCAAAAACGCAACCGGGATGCACCAGGGCCAGGACCAGGCGATATTCAATGGTGATGCACCATGGTGCAGCACTGTTGAATATGGCATGCACTGCGCATGATGCAGTGGCACTGCACTGGCGCAAGCCACAGATAGGAAACACGGGGATGCACCAGTGCAAGTGCAGTTGCGCTAAGTGCATCACCCGTGATATTCAGTGGCGAGGGCATGCAAATGAGGCCATAATATATGCAAGCATATGTAGCCATTTGCATGTCATTATGGCTCCATTTACATGCCTTGCACAGGGCAGCCCGGCGACTTGTGCCTGGCGTCCTGCACAGCATGACGTGTGCTGTGGGGATCTCAGAGCATCCCCCACCCCATAGCCACAATTGCGGGTAGCTGTACATCAGCACAATCCCTGGTAGTCTAGTGGTCCCCCCTTCCTCCCAATTCCCTGATGCCCTGAGAAATATACAAGACGACCGTCCCTGGTGGCCTAGTGGTCTCCTGTCCACCCATGACCCCGATCACAGGTATCCGATGGACAGTTCCTTCCCAGGTAGTCCAGTGGACCCCCCCCAATTCTGCGATTGTGGTAAATGTAAATTAAAACATGTCCTGGCAGTCTAATGGTACCCCCTCCCATCCTTGTCCCAGATTGCCGGTATTTGACGTTTAAGTAAATCCCTGGTAGTCTAGTTGAACCCACCACCCATTGCCATGATCGCAGTACATCTCCAAATAATAAATCCCTGGTTATCCAGTGGCACCCCACCCTCCCACCCACACAGAACCCTTGCCCACTCCACACCCCCATCATTTGGCGGGCGGCAGCAACCCACCCGCATACCGCCCAGCCACCCACCGAATGACAGGTACAGTAAGGGCTGTAAGCCCATTGGTCTCCAATGTGGACCAATGGGCCTGCAGGGTATACTGTACTTGCCAGTCCCAAATATGTGAATGACCACCAATTTTTCATACAGAAGTTAAAATATATGAGCTTTTAATTCCATACAGGTCTAATTATCAGATAATCCTCTATTTTCAATACCCTATTAAGTCATTTTGTGTTTACTAATTCAGATAAAAAAATCTAAGTTTTTCAGTGCCCACTGTGTCTACAGAAAGTGTTAAATTTTCCCTGTTTTCAGACATTTTCCAGGCTTTCAGTGGAATAACATACTTCTCATTTTCTGATACTTCACTTCACCAACAAAAGCGTTACAATTTCTGCTCATCGTTGTTACATTCCCACATACCAAACATTGCTACATTCTCACTATTTATCAGCTCTCCCCCACATCTTCAGGAGTAAGATGTTAGTACATGTTTAACAGGTACAATAACAAACCTCAAACAGTAAACACTTTTCCCGTAATTCTCCTGTTAACCTGAAATCCCAGCATGGCATACATTATGGGTGTCAGATTATGGATCATGGGAACATCATGTGATGCTCTCAACTAATCACAACACTTCTTTCAGTTCTGCATGAGGCACATTTATTTCAATATGAGTGCCACATACACTATGCAGCAGTGATAGGTTTCTTGACAGCTGCTTGCACCATCAACATTTTGCTGAAAAAAAGGTCTCTTTTTAAGTAATACAATCTGTAATCATTTTATAGATCTGGTTGGGGGGGGGGGGCCTCTAATGGACATGAGTGTTGCTTCTTGTTTTCTTTGGACAACAGTACTTCTTACCTTCAGTTCCCAGTTCTCTCACCCTAAGAGCACACAAGGTGACACTCTTATATAGAAAAATGGAGCTTTTGAGATGTCTCTTGTTTTATCAAGAGTGTCATCTCATGCCTTCCTAGGGTTCGAGAACCATTAAGTGAAGATGAGTGGTTCTGGCATGGGATGATGCTCTTGATAAGCCCAGAGACACCTTAGAAACCCCATTCAACCTTTATAAATCAATTACATTTACTAAGGATTCTGCTTCTTTCTGAATATGTATCATTCCAGTCAGGTTAACATAATAACTAAGTGACAAATATGATGACATAGAGAGGCATGCATAATTGAACATCATAAAAAAAATAAAATAGTAATGCAAACAAGGTAGTTCAGTTATGAGCATGTGTGGTCCCCACCTCCACCCATTCCTCTACCCCCAAGATCCCTCTCTCTGTCCCTGAGAAAAGGCTGTCTGCTTTGTAAGCCACACTTTAAAACAAGCATTTGTCAATGCCAAATGTTGGCATTGGCATTTGTAGTGCTGGAGTTAGAGAGATGCATAATAGTAATGGCAGTGAAATGCTGAACTGATGCCAACCCCACCCCCACCCTGCAGAGACTGACAGGCATTGGGGGTGTGCCTTTGGGTCATTGGCCATAACGCTCACTCCATTTCACCTCACCCTACCCCGCAGACACTGACAGGTGTTGCGGTGTGCCTTGGGATCTTCGGGCCTTATACTCACACCATTCCATAAGGAAATACGCTGAGATGGGTGCGTTATAGAATGAGAATGAGGTGAACATTGGGGCTGAAGACCCCAAGACACACCTCAATGCCTGTCACTGGCTGCAGGGTGGGGGTGGAATGGTGTGAGCATTACGGCTGATGATCTTAAGTCACTCCCACAATGCTGATCAGTCTCTACAGAGTACAGTGTTATGGTTGGAAACCCTAACACTCCAGCCGTTTGTTTATATTTTTGCTCCAAATTTTCAAAATGGGATTTTTGTGACCCTACCTCATGAACAGTGGTACTATCATTTCCTTACTCAATCCCAAAAGGTGGTTTTGCACAGCAACTGCGCCATTTGACACCACAGGTGTGAAAACACATTTCTGGCAGGATGTGAAAAATGACATCTGTACTGTTAACGGGGTGGTGTGAAAAAATGGCAATGTTGAAAATCTGGAGTGAAAATATGGAAAAATTGGTGAAGTTATGAATGTGTGTTGAAACTGCACAATACACACCCATAACACAATCATTTTTTGGAATTGTTTCACCAGATTTTCATCATGGCATTTTTGAACCTCTCCTCATAAACAGTAGCACTGTGATTTTGTTAATCTGTCCTGAAAATTGATTTCCCAAAACTACTGTGCCATTCTGTGCCACAGGTGTGAAAGCACATTTCAGGAAGGATGTGACAAATGACAGCTATACCATTCATAAGGAGGTGTGAAAAAATGGCAATGTTGGAAATCTGGAGAGAAAATATTAAAAATTGTTGAAGTTGCGAGCGTGCGTAGAAACTACACAACACACTCATAACGCAGTAATTTTTTGGAATTTTTTTACCAAATTTGCACCATGGGCCTTTTGGGACCTCCCCTCATGAACAGTGGTACTGTCATTTCGTTAATCCGTCCCGAAAGGTGATTCTGTGCAGCGACTGCAAAATCACCTTTCAGGACTGAATAACTAAATGACAGTGACATGTTCATGAGGTGTGGTCCCAAGAACCTGATGCTGAAAATATGGGGCCAAAATTCCAAAAATATATCAACCTTGGTTGAAACCCCCCTTAGCCTCCCATTACAAAGTGTGCTGTCATTTCTTCAGTTCGGCTTTGAACAGTGCAGACGTGTCCCAGTTCAGAGAAGATCACAGCTTCCAACCTCCAGAGGGCAAGTATGGGTGAGAGGGTGCAAGGAGGTGGGTGTGCAGAGGGAGGGTGGGGAGGGGGACGAGGGAGACAACAGTGAACTGTTTTCTTGTTTGCAGGGGAAAAAAAAGACCTCAAGGGAAGGTTGTCTTCATTTACAGGTTACACAAAAAATAAATAGGCACACTGAGGTGGGCTCCTAGTGTGCTACAATTCTGGGGAAGGGGATGCTGACACAGGGATTGGGCACCTCGATGTTGGCAAGGCATATAGATGGGGGATGCCCATCTGACACCAGGATTGGGCATCCTGGTGTTTGGAAAGGAAAGGGGAAACTGTTTAACCTGGAAAGACACACTAAGAGGAAAGATGCACTAAGAGGGGGGATGCCAACATGGGGATTGGGCACCCTGATGTTGGCTTTTCAGGAGTGAGTGGTGGGTAGAAGAAGATGCCATGTTATGGTGAGCCACATAATGTGGGGGGGGAGGAATGCCAACATGGGGAATGAGTACCCCTATGTTGACTTTCTGGAGATTGTGTGGTGGGCGGCAGGAGCCACCATATTTATTGGAATGTTTCACCAGGAAAGTCACATACTGGAGGCGTCTCATCTGCTGCTGCAATGATGAGCCTGTCTCAGATTGCAGAGGCAGATTTGTTTCAACTCCGTGGCTGTCTCTGAAACTGCTGTCATTGGCAGCATGCTCACTGGTTGGCGGCTGAGGAATGCACCCACTACACCACCCTCTGCATTCGCCACAACACTGACACACCTCGGAAAGTGCTACTACCACAAGTTGTCCAAGACAGAGGCAGGAAACTACAGACCTGTCAGTCTGACTTCTGTGGTAGGGAAAGTGATGGAGTCACTTCTGAAGGAAAGAATAGTCGAGTACCTAGAGGCCAGTGGAGCACAGGACCCAAGGCAGCATGGGTTCACAGAAGGGAAGGTCATGTCAGACGAATCTAATAGATTTCTTTGACTGGGTGACCAAAGTAGTAGATCAGGGAGGGGCTGTGGACATGGCCTACCTAGACTTTAGCAAGGCATTTGACACAGTTCCACACAAAAGATTAATAGTCAAATTAACCAGCCTGGGAGTGGGACTCAGGGTGGTAGCCTGGGTAAAACATTGGCTGGACAACAGGACACAGAAGGTAATTGTAAATGGAGTCCATTCTGAAGAAAGGGGGTTACTAGTGGGGTACCGCGGGTTCAGATTGGGTCCAGTCCTTTTAATGTCTTCATCAGTGACATTGCAGAGGGACTGGAAGGAAGTAATAGCCTTTTGCAGATGACACAAAAATCTGCAACAGGGTTGATACACAAGGAGGCGTGGAAAGGATGAAAAGGGACTTGGCAAGGTTGGAGGAATGGTCAGAAGTATGGCAGATAGGATTCAATGCAAAGAAGTGCAAAATAATGCACCTGGGAAACAAGAACCCAGGGGAAGAATACACAATGGGTGGGGAGGTAGTAACAACAACAAAAAAGGAAAGGGACCTGGGGGTAATCATATCAGATGACCTTAAGGTTAGCAAGCAATGTGAGAAGGCAGTAGGGAGGGCTGGGGGTATACTGGGATGTATAGGGAGAGGCATCAGCAGCAGAAAACAGGAAGTTGTTATCCCTCTGTACAGACAGTTGGGGAGACCCCATCTGAGTACTGTGTCCAGTTCTGAGACCCCATCTCCGAAGGACATAGACAGGATAGAGGCAGTCCAGAGGAGGGCAACTAAAATGGTGCAGGGTCTGCAAGAAGCCGTATGAGGAGAGACTAAAGGAGCTTAATATGTATACCCTTGAGGAAAGAAGGAGGGGGGACATGATAGAAACTTTTAAGTACCTCAGTGGAATCAACAAAGTCCAAGAGGGTAGCATCTTTCAGAAAAAGAGACTTGCAAGAACAAGGGGACACAATTTAAAGATAGAAGGAGGGCGGTTCAGGGGCAATGTGAGGAAGTATTATTTCACAGAGAGGGCAGTGGATGCATGGAACAGCCTTCCTGAGGAGGTTGTGGGGTCTAAAACTGTGGGAGAATTCAAGAATGCATGGGACAGACATAAGGCAATTATTGTGGGGGGTAGGAAGAAATAGGCTGTTGGTTAACTAGGATCTGTGGCCTATCCTGTAGGTAGGGAAATGGGCAGACTAGATGGGCCTAGCGGTCTTTATCTGCCATCAAAGTCTATGTTTCTATGTTTCTATGTTGTTGCTTGCTTGTGCGAGCAAGCCAACATAAAAATGATATGTAAAGAAAATGAGCAAAACATAATGAGAGGTGTCACAATCTTGCTAATTTCTGTCAACAGCCTCTTTTGCAGGGTCAATGGAGTGACTGTCTGTAGTCATTTTGAATGTTAGTCTGCTATTTTTCTATTCCCCTCTCTTCCTGACATTACTAACTATTCTCCTTATGTGACTTGTACTTTGCCTGAAGGGGGGGTCTTGTTTTTCTGCTCTCCCGATATCAGTTTGTTGTGTAATTTGTTTATTATTGTGTAATTCAGAAACACATATGTGGTAGCAGGGGTAGAGCTGCACTATTACAGTGCTGAAACCCCAGTTACCTGTGCAGAATCACTCATGGCATCTCAATTCAAAATTAAGTGCTGGTTAGAAAAATATTAATTGAATGTGATTCTGGAATGCTGATAATATTCAAGACTGTTGCCCATGAAGACCTCTTTGCTGTTTAAGAGGTCATCACATGCTACAGCCTCTGCTATTCACTTGAAAAAAGGGACATGATTAATAACATATGTAACAGGAACTTTAACAAGACCCATAAAAGCACAATATGACAATAATGGAATTTGGGCCCAGATATTTAAAGGAGAAGTGCCCTGCGCAACTGAGTTGCACTGATGCATCCCCAAAATGGACCCCTGGGCCATATTCAAAAGGGGTTGATGCACCGCGCAAATCCAGATGCACTGCAGCACAAAGATAATGTATGCGGCACATCCGGAGAGGGTGTTCCTCTGCATACGTGGCACATCTCCATATTCAGCCGAGATGTGTTGGGCAGCTGCCCACACATCTCAGAGATGTGCTGCACAAAGATAGGCATGGAGAAACCATGTGTAACCCCCCGCCCTACAAATGGGGGTTCCTGAAAAGTCTTCCTCAAGCTTGCCTAAATGCTCACTGCCAGGCTGGTGTCCAGCATTTTAGCAGTTTAAATGTGATTGCCAGAGAGCGCCTGTATAGCCTCTGTGTACTGCCTATTTAAGAGCTGCCTGGATCACAGTTATAAATAATCTGAGAGGGAGCTCTGTTGAAAGATGTAACTATTTGCTGAAAATCATTTAGAGTGATAATGATAATGTAGTTTGTCTAACCTGCCTTCTTTGCAGCAAGGACTGTTTTGTTTTCTCCACTGTCTTGGTCCTGGACTGCGAATTTGACCAATCAGTTCTGGTGGAACCTAAAATGGAGCCAGACTACAGGAGCTGTCTGGAGTCAAAATCTGTAGGAATTTTAGTTGTGGGCTTTTGGCACCTTTTTGCACCTGAAGGGGGAGCCTTTGTTGTGACAGACAGACAGATCGGCCAACCAAAACTTTAGGATTCTGGGAAAAGTCTCTGGCTTGCTGGCAGTTGAATCAGATCTAAGTTTTGAGCTGAGAAGTGAAGAAGGAACAGCTCAAGTGATTTTGAGCAGCAGTTCTGTGTAGTTTTGCATGGGAGAATTGTGAAAGGGCTGAGTTTTGGCCCGCTTGTCTGCCTGCTGTCCCTGAGAGGGAAAATAGAGTTTATGCAGGCTGAATCTGAGTTGTGAGGACTATTTAAGCCACTAGACTTTGACCAGGCTTTAACCTGAAGAAAACCAAAGATTTGCTGAATGCAATTGGCCTGTCAGGATTTCCAGCTGCTTTTGAATCCTGGGGTGTGCAGAGACTTTGCAATCATGAACGGAGAGCGGTTTGCCTGGTACAGTAGAATTTCCTTTACATGTAAGTGTGCTGTGTATTGAAAGTGGGTCGTGATTTGGTTCCCTACTGTGTGAACTGTGTTCTGCCTGCTGGAAGCTTTAGCCAGCCTAATTGAACTGAATATGCATTCATCTCCATTCAGCCTGGGCCATGCCACGCTGGCCCTGCTAGACTACCCCTCTGCACAGGGAAAACCACTAACGAGAGACCTGCCTGGGGATCAGCCCCCTGCTCCACTCCTGAACGGGAACAATGCCTCTGCGAATCATGTGGGCCCTGCTTCTCCTGGCACTCCAGATTAACCACATGCTGTCTTGATTTTTGTCCAGCCTGTGGCCAGTCTTGGGTATTGTGAGTAATCATCAGGGTAGCTCCCTGCAACAACAGCCTAATCTAAAAGTGTGTCATCTGATTGCCTTGTTATCCTTTCACAAACTGAGCCCTCCGTCTCTGGATTACAAATAGTGTGTGTTGTGCATGTTGTTTTCTTCCATCACAGGGCTCCAACCAGCTGCAACGTTCCTGGCTAGCCACCATTCTCCATTTGGGTAGCCAGAGTATGTGACTGCTTATGGACACTGAAGTGCATGCATTACTGTTTGATTGATAGGGCCTTTAAGCAAATTAACCTGATTACACCCCTTAAATAAATCAGATCTAACTCTTTTTTGCATTTACCCTGACTGTGGTTCCAGTTTGTGCAAGAGTACTGTATTGCTGTTATTTGCTGTGTATAACCTTGTTTTACACGGGTTCCCCAGGGCCAGGCCAGAGGAAAGCCCTGGTGGTAAGTGTAAACAGTGTGGGTACTTGTGTGGTGTATCAGGGGTATTGTGAAAGTGATCATTGTGTATTTTTCTGGCCACTAGTAAGGAAAGAGGGGGGTTACAGTGTCCCAGAGGGCTATGTCGAAGTTAGCTTGACCACTACCAATGGAGGCACCCATTTCAGAACTCAGGCCCCTTAACCTGCTACAAGCCAAACAGGCAGGGCTAGTAGCCCTTGGGATAGCACCACCTAGGTGTTATACATGCCTAAGTCATTGCCACCCACAGGCAGGCTGCTGTATTGCACAGCGCAATACAGCAGCCCAGCCCTGGTGGCTACACCCATCCTTGAACACATGCCACAAAAGGGCAGCCTTCCCTGTCAGTCTAGTGTCCCCCACCCATCCCTGATCATATAGAAAATAAATCCCCCATCCCTGGTAGTCTAGTTGCCCACCCTCCCTTCCACGAACCATGTACGAATTCCCTGAAACACCCTAGTAGTCCAGTGGTACCCCTCTCCTTTCCCCGAACCATGTCCGGATGATGATAATTCCCCAAAACACCTTGGTAGTCTAGTGGTCCCACCCTCCCTTCCTTCCTCGATCATACAATGGAATCCTGTCTCCAGACTTCCCTGGTGGTCTAGTGGACCCTCAACCCACAACCACTGAAGAACCCCCACCCTACCCCTCTCCCCCATCCCATGCAAGTCCAACAAGTCAGCGGGCAGCACAACCGACCCGCATAGTGCCACAGCTGCCTGACAACTGAGTTGTCACTGAATGACAGCGTACAGTACTCCTCTAAGGCTATTGGTAGACATTGTCGACCAATGGGCTTACAGTATGTACTGTACACTTTCATCACAACTTTGTGAATGACACAAAGTTGGCCGAATGAAGAGTACAGTACACTGCAAGCCAGTGATGCGACGGTGTCTACCAATGGCCTTACAGGAGTACTGTACGCTGTCATTCTTTGATGGCTCAGTCAGTGGGCAGCCGTAGCAGTGTGTGGGTGGATTGTGCTGCCCACTGACTTGTCAGACATGCTGGGATGGGGGGAATAGGATGGGGGTTCGTTTGTGGTTGCGGGTTCACTAGACCACCAGGGAAGTCTGGGGAATGGGATTCCATTGTACAATCAGGGAAGGGAGGGGGTGACTAGACTACCAGGGTAATTTGGGGAGTTATCATTATTCGAACATGGTTTGGGGATGGGAAGGGGCTAACACTAGACTACCAGGGTGTTTCAGGGAATTAAAATTATTTGGAAATTGTTCAGGGAAGGGAGGCGGGACCACTAGACTACCAGGGTATGCTGTGGGATGCTTACGTGCAACACGGAAGTTACAGGGTGCCCAGTGCATTCTGACAGGTGCATCACTGCCTCAGACATGCAAATGGTGCCATAATGACATGCAAATGACCCTATTTACACCCTACATGGCTAATGGTCCCATTTGCATGTCATGGTCTGAATATCTGGAATTTGTGCCCAGCGCATCCCCATTCCAGGTATTCAGACCACACAGCGGGATGCGCCAGTGCATCTTTGGTGCCCCCTTTGCACCACCCAAATCTTTTGTTATATTCAGACAAGATGTGCAATTGCGTATCCCATTTGAATATAGCACTGTTGTGCTCAGGCTCACTCAGTTGCGTGGCACAGGCATTTGCGCCCATTTGGGGGGCAGTTTGAAAATCCGGGCAATGGTACTTACAGAATAATACAATAATCATAAAACATTTTTTAAGTTGGAACAGCATGCAGCATATACATTATATTAAGTACAGTATATACCCTCCCTTATCTGTGACACAGATATTGAACATCTAGAACTGTTACGCATGTACAGTACATTGAAACTTCCTCTAATGGTAGTGTAATTATTTTACCTAGAGGGGAAGAACAAAATTAAGTGTCACTTGATTACTTCTCCTAAGATTCTGCCTGTCAGCTGTTATCTTTTAGGAGAGTTGTTTTTTTCTTCAGGAGATTGCTTGCTGCTTCTTCCACATTCAGGCTAACATGAAAAAAAAATTTCTAGAAGCTGCAGTGGCACCCAATTCTTGTGGCTTGCTGAGGGCTTTTAATGGGTGCTTCAGTCAAATGTACCCTCTTTTACCACAGACCTATTGACCCTATTCACCCATAATCTCTTTGAGGGGACAGTATATTTCTTTATTCAGTTTTCTGTGCTGAGTCACTACACCAAACCATTAAAAACCATAACCTGAGTAAGACTGTCACTTTTTAGGGTTGCAGGTAAGAGCCTACAGCCCTCCTGCACTCACTCTTAAAAAATGGCTTATCGTGGAACTTCCTTTTTGGACCTTTGGGTGTATCCATCCACGACTGCAAAATAGTGCACTCTCCATCTGATTTTTGCTGTTTGCTTCTCTGCCTTAAAAGCATCTGAAGGGAGGGGATATAAACAAACTCAGGATATAAATAAACAAAAAAAGCTTTTGAAAGCTGTGGTCTGTCCAGCTCAAATAGATTCATTCTAGTTCTTTCAGCAGCCTAGGGGTTAACTCATTATCTCCTTGGCCATTGTACTTTAAATGGGGCCCCAAAAGGGAAACAGCTTCCAGACAGATACAGAGACATAGCTGTTCCATGCTCTGAAGGCACTAAGTGTGTGTGTGTGTGTGTGTGTGTGTGTGTGTGTGTGTGTGTGTGTGTGTGTATGTCACATAGGAAATGGGTAAAACCCACAACAATCATTGTCATACAGTGCATTATTGTGATAATAAAATGGACCCAGTTGTGAAAAACACTAAACCACTAAATTAATAAATGTTTTTTTATTAATCAATACATAATGTTGTGATGAGTCCACCAGTCAATAAAATAGTCCTTAATTCAATTGTTTAGTGCAGCTGAAAGTAGATTGTATCACAAAAGCTGATTTTCATTTCTCCAAAACAGGTTCATGTCTACCTAATTCCAGTACATGTACTTTTAAGAACTACATAAGCTATAAGCTAAAGCACTTAAACTCTAGTTTCCTTTTGTACCGTTTCTTTTTTTCTTTCTTTCACTCTCCCCAACAGGTTTTCACCTTTGCAAGAGCCCGGCAAAGACAGGCAGGGGAAGAAATTCGGTAACTAGGCAGTCATGCACCAAAAGACATGGATTCCACAGTGGGATGCCTGAGTCTAGTGCAGGCTAGTAACAGGCTTTAATGGCATGAGACTCTGTTTTTAGATTTACAGACTGGAAGATGTTCAAGCATTATCCAGAGAACTGCTAGTTTTGTTGCCTGTCAAGTGCTAGGGCTGTGGATCTCACTTCAAATTGTTGGTGGGGATAAAGAGAAAAACTGGTAGCTGTTGTTCATATTGGGGAGCCTGCAACACACATTTACAGGCCTACAGTAGGTGAAAAGTTCAATATGGTCCCTTTTCTCTAGTAAAGCAAATACACATTTGTTGCAGACAAGACGCCACCTTAATTGTAGCAGCAGAGGTAGCTGTAGCCTACTCCCGTGATCTTAATATAACAGGGCTGTGCTTCTACACATTTCTTTCTGTGGCAGTTGACAGGGAGTAAAAAACCATGAAAGTATATTTATAATTATTGAGCTTGACTCTACATAGTCATTTATTTAAAAAGATTTCCAATATTTCTTTTTAATAATACTGTCTAGGTTATTTTCTTGTTAATAATTCAGGGTCAGATGTGTATATTCTTTCTCAGTTCCATAATTAACTGAATGGCTAATGTTAATTTTTCATGCATTCTATGAACATACGAGCATACAAAAATGCCAGCGGAAACAGACCATGCAGTCTATTGAGTCTGCTCGATTGTACAGCTAGCAACTCATCTTGCAGCTGCTCCTCCCGCCCCCCCTTTCCAGTATCCCTGCCCCTCACCCTGTCCCACCCCTCCTGAAGTTGCCCATTGTCTTACAGGACACTATCTCATCTGGCAAGATGTTCCATTTGTCCACCACTCTCTCAGTGAAAAAGTGCCTTCTCATCTCCCTCCTAAATCTTCTCCCTTCCAATCTCAACCCATGCCCCCTCATGTCCCTCCCCTTTCTCAGCTGGAAGAGCCCTTCTGTGTTGGTCTTTTTTATCTCCTTCAGATACTTTGAGGTCTCTGTCATATCCCCCCTATCCCTCCTCTCCTCTAGTGAATACAAATTCAGATACTCCAGCCTGTCCTAGTAAGGCTTGCTTTCCAATCCTTGGACCATCTTTGTGGGTCTTCACTGCACTCCTTCTAACAATCTGATATCCTTCTTCAGGAATGGGTTCCAGAACTGCACGCAGTACTCAAGGTGGTCCTAACCAAAGACCTATACAGGGGCAGGATAACTTCCCTTCTCCTGAAGGAGATCCCTCTTGCAATACATCTCAACATTTTGTTGGCTTTTGCTGCCACCCTCCTACACTGAGCAGAGATGTTCATACTCACTGTAATGATCATCCCTAGGTCCTTCTCCTCTGTGAAGCTCCCCAACTGTATCCTGTTCAAGTGGTACTCCCTCTCCTGGTTCCTGGCTCCGAAGTGCAGGAACTTGCACTTCGTGGCATTGAACCCCAGTTGCCATGTCTCTGTCTACTCCTGCAGCTTGGTCAGGTCCTTCTGTAACCCCTTCCACCCCTCCTTATCATCAGCCAAGGCTCCCATCTTGGTATCATCTGTGAACAGACTGATCTTGCTCTGGATCCCATGGGAGACATCTGCAATAAAGATCCTGAACAGTATTGGTCCCAGCACCATTCCCTGTGGTACCCCACTTGTCACTGCTCCTAGTGATGACAGATCCCCCACCACCACCCCCCTTTGCTGCCTTCTCCTTACCCAGTTAGTGATCCATGTCACCATTTTGGGTCCTACCCCCATGTTTTTCAGTTTCACCCCCAACCTCCCACGTGGCACTGAGTCGAAGGCTTTGCTGAAGTCTAGGTACAAGTCATCCACTGCATGGCCCTTGTCCAGTTCCTGCATCACCCAGCCATAGTACTCTGTGAGGTTTGTCTAGCATAATCTGTTCACTACAGACACATGCTGTTGACCATCCTGGAGACTGTTATCCTCCAAGAAGCCCACTAGCCTCTCTTTTAGGATGGTTTCCATGAGCTTTCTCATGATTGATGTGAGTCTCACTGGCCTATAATGTTCTGGTTCATCCTTTGGTCCACTGTTATGGATGGGCACCACATGGGCCGATCTCCAGTCCTGTGGTACACATCCTGTGTCCAGGGAGATATTGAATAGGTCGGCCAGTGGCCCCGCCAGGATCCTTGCCAATTCCCTTGGTACCCTACGGTGAATTCCATCTGGTCCAGGAGCTTTATCCACCCTTAATGCCTCAGACCTTCTAGTACCCTGCTCTCTTTAATCCCTATATCTATCATTTCCTCCCCCTTCCCAACCCCCTCACCTGGGAAATCAATCCCCCTTCTCCTGTGTGAATACTGAACAGAAGTATTAGTTCAGTGCCTACGCCTGCTCTGCCCCTTTCTCCACCCACCATGTATCTTTTTTTTTTCCCTTTCACTCCTCTTCCCAGGGTCATGGAGTACACATGCGTACTCATGTGTGGAGGCGTGCAAGCACGCCAGGATCCGTTGACACCTTCCACCCTACCCCAGACTTATGTCGCCACTCTTGCCACCTGCGCACCAGTCAGACCTCCATCCGATGGGTGCGGGACTACAGATAAGTGGGTGTCCACCCTGGAGGGGAAATCCCACTCCAGCCCTTCCTCCCAACTGGCACCCCAGTGACCCATGGTCATTCCCGAACTTGGGTCGTCGGCATGGCACGAGGTGTGGCGTCCAGTGCCTCAACCCTCAGCACCACCGGGCCGCCTCTGTCTTTTTTAATCCTCAACAGCTGATCTTTGCTCCTCCTTCTCTCTCTGATGTAGTGGAAGAAGTCCTTCTCCCCATTTTTGATTCTCTGCACCAGCCTTAGCTCCCTGACTGCCTTGGTCACCCTTACCAATCTGATAACCTCCCGTGACTTCTCTGTGTAGTTGGTCTTATCTTCCCCACTACCAAATTTCCTGAACTGATGAAATGCTACCCTCTTTGCCCTCACCACCTCCATAACCTCCTGCATTAGCCTTCTGGGTTTCTTTGCCTTTCTCTTCCTGCTTATCTTCCTGATGCCCAAATCCGTGGCCTCTGCCAGCCCTTTCTTTATAATACCCCATTTCTGGTCAGCATCCATGCATGTTGTATACATGCTAGGTGACTGAACAATATCTCCTCCATTTTCCTAATGTCTGCCCCCTTAAACTCTATCACCCTCATACCTGTGCCCCCTTCTTCCTTCCCCATACTGAGTGTGAACCATACTGAATAGTGATCACTCCCAGCCACTGGTTCCTCCACTTTCAGATTCCTTACTGCTACCCCATTATCCAGGACAAGTGCAGAGTGTTTCCTACGCGAATCAGCTCCCCGGACAAGCTACATCAGGAAGCTCTCCTGCAGTGCATCTAAAAGAACCCTCTCCCTTACACTTGTGGTGGTTGGGATATCCCACTCCACCCTCATTAGGTTGACATTCCCCACCACCACCACTGTGCTCCCCTTCCTGCAGACCCTCCTGATTTGTTCTGCTAATTCCTTATCCAGGTCGCTCTCCTGAGATGGTGTCCTGTATACCACCCCCATCCTCAGTGTCCTATTCTTAGCATCCTGGAACTGCATCCATGTTTCTTCCTTCCTCCCCTCCTCCCCTTCCACCCTCATGCACTTTATCCTGTCCTTTACATAGATTACCTAATAACAGTATAACAGTATGCTTGTGACCATTGGTGAGCTCCCTTACATAGTCAGCATGCACCATACTACTTTAATGTGGTACTTCTGCATTTACTTACACACATGCCCGACAGACTCTGGTGCAGCGAGACCAAGGCAAGAGCTCTGAGTATTCTTTTACTCACTCTTGCCACACTCGCATTGCTCTGAGGAGCTGTATTTACTCTGACCAGAGTTTGTTTTTAATTAGCAATACTTCTGTATGTAATGAGTCTTGCTTCACAAAATCAGGACTCAATTAAATATTCCAAGATAGTGACACAGAGCAGTTCCTTCAATATGCATCTGGTAACAAATACTAATGCTACATATATTAAGAATTTGAGACCGTAGGTAATACAATGCTTTTAATCTATTGGTGGCAGCTTCTTAATTGTTAGCTTTAATGGGAAGCACAGCACATGCTATTGTACAGTTCAGAAAGCTGTATGTGAGCTTCTGTTGTTTATTTTACTAAATATGAATGAAATGAAATGTGCATCACCTCTTGCAAATGAGACAGTCTTAATGCTATGGTTAGATTATCATGGGCCAAGGTACATGACGACAAAATCTAAGTTGCAAAAATAAAAAAATACAGATTTTTAGTGTATTGTGCAAATGACATCTGAAGCACAGCCACCAACTCTTACAATGTTTATTTTTGCTAACACATTCTCACAATGTTTATTTATATTAGTTGAACCAGTAGTTGCTGCACAGATGTATTGCTAAGGTCCAGGAGCTGATTCATATCACTATGTGCGATTCCTTTTGCAAATGAAAAATAGCAATTCATCTTCTGTATGTAGGGCGGGTGATTCAGAGGAAACATGAGGAAGAATTTTTTCACAGAATGGGTGATGGACAAGTAGAACACCCTGCTAGAAGAAGCAGTGGGCGCTGAAACAATCACCGGACTTAAGAATGCATGGGATAGACATAAGGGAATTCTGGAGGTTGGGGTAAGAGGCAACAGACTTCTAGGAAAACATAAAGTGAACTTACAAGCTCAAATGGGCAGACTGGGTGACCATAAGCCCTTATCTGCAGACAGTGTCTATGTATCTGAGTTTCTATGTATCTATGTAATAAGTCTTGCTCCACAAAATCTTGTACTTTATGGGTTCCTTCCAGTTGAAAAATGAAGAAATAGGGACCACTAAGACAAGATACTCTACCCAGGGTAAACAGACTATACAAACAAAAATAAGAAAAAAGCACCACCACATTGGAAAGACTTGTCAATACTTTCTTCATTACAGCTGGTTATGCCTGTATTACTAGGTGTGGGTCCATGCAGACAAACTGAACAGATTGCCTATAAACATTTACATATACCTGTACTGTATTGAATGCATGTTCAGACTATACCACTTGGTGCCTTTCTTCTTTGAATACCCATTTTCATACACGGCTTTGCACATATTGCTTCATGAGGCAGGGTCATAACAAGGCTATGTTGAAAATTTGGTGTAAATGTAACCAGGGGTTGGGTTGATGTTATTTTTTGTTTTATTAGCACTGTGCGGTGCCTTCATTATGTAACCCACTACCTGGCTGTCTGGGTTTGGGGAGAAAACTGTTGCGCAGCATTTTGACTAGGTTTGACTTCTAGTCGGGGGCACCCAAATAACTCCGGATACTGGAAGCAATAACTGTAATGTCCAAACCGGAGTGGGATTGTAGAGCGTGGCTTTTATTCACAACAACAGCAGAATAATAAAGCATAGATGGACCCCCATGGGGCTAGACTGCTGGTAATGCAGACAAACGGAGACCAGAACACATCTTCTTACACAGTGTAACCCTCAGGTTCTGAAACACACTGGGCTCTCAGCCCGAACTTATACTCTTCTCTGGATTTCCCTGGCATGGCACTACTGGCCAGCACTTGGACTACTTTCCATATGGCATGGATATTTATTGGTGGCTTCCTCTACCACCCATGAGCACATACTGTCTCTATAAAGGTAAAATCTTCCATCTAATCCCATGTCTGGGTACTTTCAGTGAACACTGGCCAAGTGTCCGGGAGAAAGCTTAAGGTGCCCAAACTGAACCTGTAGAGGTAAATCTGGTTACTCCAGATGGGGGGTCTCCCACCTCTTGCTCCCAAATCTATACCCGGCCATCCATTTGGAATCAACACCTTTCTTGAAACACACTGTTGTAGAATGCTGTCTCGAAATGTGTATCACACTTAACAATCTACAGTCTCTTGAAAAAACAGTGTCCTGACTTGTAATGTTCTTTAAGTGGCTATGTCAATCCCTGTAGACCCCCACTGTTTAGATACATTTTAAGCCACACACAACTGTAGTACTGTACTTGGCTGCCCCTCCTTGACCCCACAGTAACAGATACTATACACACTGTCTGGTGAAAACATAGGATCTCTGGCAGAGCTGACTTACCCTGGTTTGCAGGTGCCCACAGGTTTCTGGTAAAACAAACACTTCATGTGCCTCAGTACTTGAAACAACACACAATAGGCAGCTTTCCCTCTTCAGCAAGGCCAGGGGATTGCCCCTGAAGTTGTTGGCTTCTCTTCCCCCCATCCCTCCTGGGATGGGGCACTGGAACAAACTGGGGAACGGTCTCTACTACTAGACCAATTTCTTCTGTGTCTCTATCTAGGGCGTGAACACACACCCTCTATCTCTAGGTAGCTCTATAGCAGAGCTTAGCCCTTAGGGGCTGCCAACTGCAGCATACCTCCTTCACTCTCTGACCCTCACTCAAGACTGATTCAAAACCTCCCAATGTTCTAACTAACTCCCTGCTGCAACATTCCAATGTGGCTTTATGCTGCTGCGAGAATTCTATATGATGTCATCCCTCCAGCTAAGCTGAGACTGAGGACAGAGCGAGACAGTGTGAAATCCATTTAACTGGTGTTTCACAAGCTGCCTTTCCTTGCCTGCCACTATATCTAAGTGGGATTCTTGTAACCTCGGATTTTCAATATTTACACCCCCAAATCCTTGACTGAAATGTTCTCTTCTCTGGCCAGAGTTTGTTGTCTTCTGCATTGTGTACAGTATTTACTATGCTACTGTTAACAGCCCTTATGACAGTTCTAAATGATCAGCAATACATCAGTCAGATGTTTGTAAAATAACATGATTTTATTAGAATACTTTTGCAAGGCAGCTTGCATCCACTGTGGTCTTTCTTTTGTCGGATCTGTATTTGGCAGAAAATGAAAGAAGTGCAATGAACTAAATTGATTCACCTTCTTTCTTCTAACAAAAGATCCTGAGTGATTGGTGAGTGCGGTTGCCTCTGTGTTTCACAAAACTACTGGCCTAACAGCAGCACCACCTCTCCAGAGCCTGACCACCCGGAAACATTGATACTTTTGCAATTGTTTTTTCTAGTATAAGCCCCCACCCCCATCTAGGGGTATCCAGGTGATATTACAATTGGGAGGGGGCACTTCACAAACACAAGTAACCACAGTCCAAGTCATCTGAAGCAAAAATACTATTTACCTGGGTTCTTGGATCTTAGTGACTGGGACTCACATAATAGGGATGCAGGCACCATTCGTTAGACAGATCTCCTCACCTGTAGGGACAAGGCTTGTTAGAAAACAGGCAGGCATGTGCAGTCCTTTTCAGTAAGTTCATTGTCCACTCCAAGATCAAAATGCAAAAGGATTTAATTAAATGTGAACACAGTAACAACCACTCCATGGAGCAAGGGGTATTAAATAAGGTGGGTTTCCTTTACAGATACAGCTGGAACATCTACTGCAACAGTCTCTTGTGCTAACAGACTATTTATTTCATGCAGATCTTCCATAAGCCATAAAGGCTAGAATTTCTGGCAGCATTCTTGGGGCTGAAACAGGGCCTTCACTTGAGGGAGCTTGGTACTGATAACTGTAGCAACTCATATACCATTCCTTGTCTTTTCTCTTTGGCAGTTACATTCCTTTCCCTTTACTCTCTCTTCAGGCAATTTCATTCCTATACTTTTCCTCTGGGCTTATGACAGCATGAGACATTTCTACTGTCCCAAACCCTTACACTCTCTACAATTCATTTCCACTGGCCTGATCTTATACTTTCTCCACCTGGGGGCTATTACTTATGGAGCACACTTTTCATTTCCTTTAATGTCTTATTTCTGTACGTTTCATTTGATGTTCTTATAGCAAGACCTGAACCACCAGAACCCTTTCAGACATTCAATCGTTGATGCCTTGGCCGGTTGTTGGGCCTTATTCAGCTGGTTTTGGGGACCCCGGACCTGATCCCAGTCACTTCCGGAATGCTCCACTCATGAAGTGATTCCAGCCTCTGAACTGACTCATCAGGGGGACTTCTGCCAGTGCCACACAGATCACCCAACAGACTGCTAATCCACTGGGGTCCCAAACATCACTCCCCCAAATTGACTTTCCCCTGCTCCATAAGTGGAACACCCCATGGGTTCCAACTCTGTGGTGGCCTTCAACCTGGGGAATAGGGGTAACTCTGCCACTGTTACACCCTAAACTGAAAGGGCTGCCACTTCCAAGCCATGCCCCAGGACCTATTTACCATGGTGGGCCCACCCACAGTAAATCATTCCAACCCAACAGCTGAACTCACCCATGGGCAATCTCCCTTTTTTAGGACTTTAGGCCCTGTTGGTGCTTATCCTACCAAGGTGCCGAAGTTCACTTGGTGGGCATTCATTTTCATTTCTTATCCCCAGGCTCTGGCTCCCAAATGTACTGACAGGCCCCATCAGCTTCATTCCATTGCTTCTCCTTTTTGCACCCGAACCATTGCTCTCACATTGCGGGTCTTCAGGGGTAGAAGGCCAGGGTAGCAAGTGGCCTACCCTGGCCCTGCCGCAGCCCTCTGGCTGAACTTGTGGGTTGAACCCCCCCGGTCATCTTTCTCTGGCTCAACTCTCCCAGAATCCTCTTAAGTGCCAAAACCTTCTCTTTCATACCTGCAAGAAGGGACCTCCTGCCAGTAGCAGCAGGCCAGACCCAGACTCACTGGCACCACTAGCTCTTCCTACCTAGCTACACCTAGTAACCAGCCGAGCTACACTTAGCAAAGAAAATTGACTAGTAAACACCCAAAGGGTGCTTACACTAGTGTCACATTCATTAGAAATCCCAGAAATGTAGTAATCAACACACACAGCACAGTCTTTAGTAGTCCTGACTTGAATACAAGAAATGTCCCTCAGAAGAACTGGACTTGCTTGAAAACAGTCAATGAGCATTTCTGCTTAGTTTCTTTAGGCTTTTTTTTTACTCTGTGGCTGCTTCTGGATTCATGGGGCCCAATTCTCAAAGGCTTTAGAGGGTCACAAGCTGCCTGCATCAATGTTTTCTGATGAGGATCTATGAAGGGGAAGGGTGGAAGGGAGGGGCAGATGCAGAATAAGGGGTACTAGCTACACATTCGAGCAGACTTGATAGACCTCTAGGCCTTTATCTGCTGGCAAATTTTGTATGTTCATATGATGTGACACCTTCCATCAAAAGATGCACCAGAAGTTATTCTGGAAAGCAGCTGGTGTCAAATGCAGGCTGCATGTGCCAAAGGGGGCTTGCACCAGCCTTGAGCACAAAAAGGGGCTGCAACATGGTAATAGGGGACTGACAGCAGATGTAAGCTGCCACATCCCCTAAATCAATATTCTAAAAACTCCCCCCAGAGAACAACTAAGTCCAATTAGACCAACCAGAGGCTGGTCTAAGTGTACTTAGTTGTCCTCTGAGGGTTGCAACAATATGTCACGGTCCCAATCCTAGTGCATTAAGTGACCACACCCCCAGCCCCAATCCACATAAAAATATTCATTTAGAGTATAGAGCACCACCCCAGCCCCTATCTCCAATGGTGCATCAAAATATTAATTTGTAGTATAGGGCAACCCCCGCCCCAGTCTCCGATTGTGTATCATAATATTCATTTGTAGCATAGGGCATCCACTCCCCAGGCCTGATCATTGGTCATGCAAAAAAATATTCCATGGTAGTCTAGGGCCCTCCATCCCCACTCCCCAATTCCCAATCCCTATGTAATGTTGAATAAATTAACCTCTTAGTCTTGTGGTCCCCCCAGCCCTGATCCCCAATCCCCTTGAAAAATATGACAGATCATTCCTTGATGGTCTCGTGGTCCCCCCACCCCAGTTGGCAGTTCTCCACCACCCTGTTCCCCCATATTGTATACAGTACACACATTGATAGCTCAGTTGGTGGCCAGCTGTGGAGGTGTGAAGAGGGCTGTACTGGTCACTGGCTCAGGGATGGGAAGGGAGCAGGGTGGTGGGGCACTGCCAACTAGGATGGGGGGGACAACTAGACTACCAGGGAAATATTTGTCATATTTTTCAAGGGGATCAGGGATCAGGGCAGGGTTGATAATTAGACTACCAGGTTATTATATTCAATATTACATGGGGATCTGGGATCGGGGTGGGTGGGTGCCCTAGATTACCAGGGTAGGGTTTTATACATGATCAGGGATTGGGAAGAGGGTGCCCTATAGTATAATATTTTGATGCACAATCAGGGTTGGGGGTTGGGCGTGCCCTAGACTACCAGGGAAACTTTTTATGTACCATCGGGCATCAGTGCTGGGGGTCGCTAGGCACCAGGCACCTGTCCATGTGGCTATTGCCACACAGCTGATCCATGGCTTGCAATAAACCTTCCTGATGTGCCCTCTGTTTGGTGCAGGGCCAAGTTTGCCACAAGCTGTGGGACTTTGACATCGAGACCCAACCCATTAGAGAATCAGGTGCAGGGTCCCTGATGCACCAGCAGTCGGCACAAGCCACTTTTGGCGTGGCTTTCACCGACCTTTTGAGTATTTGGCCCATAGAGTTTTTAACTGCCTGAGCAGGTCTTCCCCACATAGCCTCGATAAAGTGTATGGTGTGCCTCAGGAGTGGCTAACTCTTTCCAAATGGCACAGTCTCAGAGAGATGTGAGCAAACTAAAAAGCAAGCATTTGTCAATACCGAATGTTTGCTGCTGGTATTGTTGTTGACTGGGTCTTGGTTGTACACAATTTTACTATATATTTACCCAGGATAGAGCAGATGAGCTGCAAGATCTCATTTTCAGTGGTGTCCTGCTTAGACACACTGTTAGATTGTAATAACCAAAGATCAGGCAACTTAGAGGCAATATCTACTTTTAAATGGTCTCCCACATTTTTAGCCCAAATGTCCACCTGTCTTTTTATCACTTGCCATTATGCTCAAGACAGGTGGAATTTTTAAAATTCCTTCTGAAAGGTGATTTTGCTGTGTGACTGTGGAAACAAGTTTTGGAGGGGATTTGAAAAATGACACCTGCCATGTTCAAGAGGTGCAGTAACACAAAAGATATGGGGACGCATTGAGAGGAGGAGTCAGATGCATATCTAACATGGCGCTGTGAGGTGCTGCACATTGGAGCTCCCGGACAGTAAAGCAAGCCTTTCTGGAAACTCGCTGGAGTTGGGGGATATGAAATGCTACCTTGGGTAACATTACTAAGGAAGGTTTGGGTTGTGTTCTTGAAAGTAAAACCTACTCTGATTAAATTAAATTAGAGCTTTATTCAACACTGATGTTTTAGTGTCTTTTGGATATTTTTTGACTGACCCTGGGCGTATATTCTGACGTAAGGAGACAGTACCAAAAGTAAATCATGATACTTGAGTTGAAAGTTAGGTTGCTGTATTAAACAACATGCTTTGATACCTCTTTCTATTTTTGCTTTTAAATGGCTGAGGAAAATGGGCACAGGGTTTGATAATAGGTGTTTATGCTTGATGTCGGGAGGAGGAGGGACTTCTCAGGATATTTGAATCGATTTGCAAGATTCTAGACAACTTTTGAAATGGAGAAAAGAGAAAAAGAAATATTGGGTAAAAATCTAAGAGCCTTTATACTCAGAGAAATGAGTAGACGCTGACTGTTTCTACCCTCCCCTCAATAGGTTATCTCACTTAATACTGTGTTAAATGTTTTTTCTTTTATGTTGGCATTGGTGTTTTTTGAACGGCTGAGGCTGTTGAAAAGTAGACGCAAGGATTGCTCGTAACCTTTTTTTCTCTTTCTTTCCCTTTATCCCTGTGTTAAGCTGGGGATGTATGCTTAAAAGAAAAAAAAAGTTGTAACTAAGCTCAGAGATATACAGCTTCAAGTTGAAGAAGGGTGAATTTGTATAATCTTTTCCTGCCTGATTTTCAACATGTATTGGAGCTAATTTCTGGGTTCTATACTCTGAAATTTGCTATGAAAATAGTTTTCTTTCTTGTTTCTCTTAATGGCCACTAGACCCAAAAACTTAAAGGAGATCATGGCATTTTTTCCCTAAATCTGACCTGAAACCTAAAGGTAAGAGAACTGGGAAACAGCAAGAAAATCAGCAAGCAGCTGAGGGGGGGAGTTGTTCCTTGAACAAGATAAACATAGCACCAGTAAGCAACTGTCCATCACCTTCCTACCTTAGTTGTGAGCAAACAAACAAGCTAAACATTTCTGGGGCTGACTCTGAGGTGTTACCTTCACTTATAACCATTGATATACAGGGTGATTCCTTCTTTAAAAATGGTGGTGAATGATGAATTAGTGGATAAGACCTCAACTGTAAACAAGAGAACAATACTATACTTCAGGATATTTTATTTCAGATTAAAACTGGGTTTCACAATGTTGAGGAGAACCTGCAAGGCATAAATAGGGAAATGAGAGAAGTTAAACAAGAAATCTCAGACCTTAATGGTAGAATGTCCCATTTTGAAGACAGGTTGTCTGGCCTTGAAGATGAGCTTCCCTCTATTAAATTAAAAACAGGAAACTTCTCACAACAAATGACAACTTTAAAAGAAAAAGTGTTGGACTTGGAACTTAGATCAAGAAGAGATAACCTGAAGATTATTGGCGTCCCTGAAGGGGAGGAGCATAATGATATTCTGGATTATTGCGAAAAAATGTTGACAACTTTACTGGATAGAAAATACCCTGAAGAAAGGGTTGAGTTACAGAGAGCTCACAGATCTCCAGCATTTGCTAATCCAAGCTTTAAATATCCCAGAACAATATACTTTAAATTTAAGAAGTATCAAGAAAGAGAAGCACTTCTGGCTATTGCTAAAAAAAAAGAAACCTTTAAAATTTAACAACAATAATATCTTGATTTATCCAGATCTAGGTCAGGAAGCACAACAAAAAAGAGCATCCTTTAAAAATATAAAAAAGAATTTATTGGAAAAACAAATTCCTTTTTTCCATCCGACGCTAATTTCACTGAAGATTATATATTTAGGAGTGGGGAAGGTGTTCTTTTCTGCTGAAGATGCTAAGCACTATATATAATGATTTAAAGTTAAAGAATGATAAAAATAACACAGAAACAGGAAGTGGCCCACCAAACTGATTGAGGTTTGGCTATAAGTCCGGGAGCTCAGATAATGCACTGCAGTGGCAGGTATACATATGGGGGAATATGGGGTCTTGGAAAGGATAGACTCTGTGGGGAGGGGGGGTTATGTTAGTAGAGAAAAAAGAAAAGTATGGGTTCCTTGGATGGGGAAGAAAAATTATTATTGGATTTTTGGTAAAAGGGAAATTATATTACATTTTAGGGGGCTTAATTGGAAAAATATCCTATGCATAAATGAAGGGAACATAATCGAAGGCTCATGCTATTTAGACAAAAATGATCAGCATGAACTATGGCAGATCTCTTAAACATTATGACGTGGAATGTCAATGGTATCTCCAACCCAGTTAAAAGAAGAACATTTTAAATTTTGTGAAAAAGAAATGGATTAACTGTCTCTTTCTACAGGAAACTCATTGGAATCAACAAGAATTTGAAAAATTTAAAATGTTATGGCGAGGGCAGGGTGTGCATTGTGCTCCAAGAGGGAAAAAACACAGGGGAGTAGTGATTTTTTTATCCTTGAAATCTAAATATTAAACTTAAAGAGACTTTCTTAGACAATCAGGGTAGATATTTGATATGTCAGGTAGTACACAACATTCAGGATTTAACTATGGCATCACTGTATGGCCCTAATAATGATGACCCAGTGTTTTTATAGATTTTTTTCTTAATTTGGCTAAATTCTCAGGTCCATATTTAATAGGAGGGGACTTTAATTTAATCTTGGACCCAATTATGGACAGAGAAAGGGCTGGTTCCACCCTGTCGAAGGCCTCAAGCATATTAATCAGAAGGATGAAAGAATTAATATTTTTGATTTATGGAGATCAGAGAATCCAGACTCTAGACAATTCTCTTTTTTTCACATCCCCATAGGACATACTCACACAATTATTTCATATTGGGGTCCCATGAATTGGTTAAGAGAATGAGTATGAGTTCATATGCAGGGATATTAATTTCCGATTATTCACCACTAATCTTGAAACTCCATTGTAAGCTAATTAATAGGCAAAAAAGATGGTCTATGGACCCTTGGTTATTTCAAGATGATAAATTTTTGGAATTTCTTATTAAAGAAAGTGTAATTTATATGGATCATAATTTATCCTCTGGATGTTCAATGGATATTATATGGGAAGCCTGGAATGCATATATAAGGGAAAGAATTTCTCATTATTCTTATATTAAATATAAATCTCAGGTGACACAACTGAATCATTTAGAGAAGGAAGTTAAAAGGGCAGAACATAAGCAGTTACATACTAAGAAGGACAGGGACCACCGTAGGTGGGAAAATTTGAAATGGCAATATACAAAATATTGAATGTGAAAACAGAAAGAATTATAATGAAGGCTAGATCAAAATATTATGCTCAAGCTGACAAGTTGGGAAAAGTTCTGGCATATCTCTTAAAAAAAGAGAAAGCTAGTAGAGCCATAAGAGAGTTAGAGATTACTGGAGGGAAAAATACCGACCCCATAGGAATTAATGAGGTATTTAAAAATTTTTATCAACAGATATATATCTCAGAGGTGTCAGTTATGAATCCTGAAACTTTTAAGAAGTTTAAAATTTCAGAGATAAATCAAGAAGAATAGCTAAGACTTAATGCAGAAATTACAGAAGAAGTGAGAGAGGCATTTAATTATCAAAGTAATGGTAAAGCACTGGGTCCAGATGGGCTCCCTACTGAGATTTATAAAATTTGTATAGCTCTGATTACACCTGTTCTGGTTAAACTTTTCTATTCTTTTACCTCCGGCAGTTCTAGTCCAATATCTTTTTTGGAAGCTGTGATTGTGTTACTTCCTATGGAGGGTAAAAACCCACTTCTTCCAGGATCATATTGTCCAATTTCTTTATTGAACTCGAATAATAAAATACTAGCTAAAATTTTGGCTAGGAGACTGGAAGATATTATTGGAAAACTTATACACAAAGATCAAACTGGCTTCATAAAGGGTAGATCTGGCCACAATAACATTAGAAATGCACTTAACATCTTAATTAACCCTATTAGTGAAAATTATGCTGAAGATGCAGTGATTTTATCACTAGATGCAGAGAAGGCATTCGATAGGGTGGAATGGGAATACTTATTTAAGATTTTGGAAGAAGTTAATGTGGGCGCCCATTTTATTAAATGGATTAAAATATTTTATGCATTTCCAACAGCTCAAATAATTTCTAATCAAGAGATCTCCCCCAAATTTAATCTGTTTAGAGGAACAATGCAAGGATGCCCACTGTCACCATTGCTTTTTGCACTGGCTATTGAGCCTTTGGCAAAAGCTATAAGGAAATTACCCCCTTAAGGGTCTTTTTTAATACTAAAGAATATCTTAAAATTTCCTTGTGTGCAGATGACCTTTTGTTATATATTACTAATCCTGATAGTAATTTAGGACAGATTATGGAAACTATTAAGCTTTCCAGGGAAATATTGTGGTTTAAAATAAATTGGGACAAATCCATTCAGTTCCCCATTCATTTAAATAAAGTTCCTCAGAGTTTAAATCTTTATCCATTTAAAGTAGAAAGAGAAAAATTTAAATATTTGGGTATTTTTTTGGCCTGAGATATAAATAAGTTATTTGATTATAACTATGCACCAGGGTTGTCTACTCTGAAAAATAATTTGGATTCATGGATGGATCTTCCATTGACTCTTTAGGGTACAGTGCAGACAGTAAAAATGTGTATTCTTCCCAAACTTCTTTATCTGTTTCAAGCTTTACCTATAAGATTAGAGAATATTTGGTTTCTTAAACTGGAAAACAGTATTAAAAAATTTCTTTGGAGAAACAAAAAGCCAAGGATTAGTTTGGAAAAACTGAAAACTACAAAAGTAAATGGTGGCTTGCGATTGCCAGACTTTAAAAAATATCATTTAGCATGTAGGGCTTGTCAAATGGGGGAATATTATAAAAATGATCCAGCATGGTGGGTATTATATGAAAATATGGTTAATGAATTTGTTAGTCCGACTCAGACACTTTTCTCCAAAATCAAGAAAGCAGAATTAATCAAAATTTCTAATGTCTTCCTTAAACATAATACAGAAATATGGCTGGAGTTCCATAGACTTCCCAAAGAAAATTTGAGAATTAATCTTGAGACTACCATTTATAATAATGCTTGGCATGAATGTTCTAGGTCTCAGATATATAAAAACTGGATGTTACATGTCTTAAAGATATGTATGGATCAGATGGACAATTTGTTTCATTTGTCCAGTTACATGAAAAATACCATGTCTCGGTACGTGAATTCTTCATTTACTTGCAGATAACGTCTTTTTACATTAAGAAATTGGGAAGTGAGTTAAACCCACCCCCTGAGACACAATTGCAATATTGTTTATCAAATGACAAAAAAAATGTATTTCTAAAGCTTAAAAATATTATTAGATAAAAGTTTATCCCCTATTCAAGTATTAAAATATAAATGGGAAACAAAACTTGATAAATCCATTACTTCTAAAAAAATGGGAGACTATGATATCAGGAATTTCAACTACTATTAATAATCGACTTAATCAGATTCAATTTAATATTTTTCATAGATTATATTATACCCCATATGTTTTGAATAAATTTAATTCTGAAGTTTCCCCTTTGTGTAACAGGGGTTGTGGGGAAGTAGGGACCCTGGAACATGTGATAGTCGCCTGTCCAACAAAATTTCCATTCTTGGGATAAGATTTTCCAAACACTTAATAAAATACTGGATGTAAATGTCCAGAAGGAGGTGGAATTTTGTATATTAAGTACAAGTTCACTACAAGAATTGCCATCTGGTTATTTATGGAAGACATTACATATTGCACTACTGAATGCTAGGAGGTATACTGCTAGGAACTGGACCAATGTAGAACCTCCAACTTATGAGTTATGGAAAAACCTGGTATTAGATTGTATGAATTTGGAATGTATTCATTATTGCAATAAGGGACAGGAGATACAATTTAATAGGATTTGGGAACCTATAATACAGTTATTGCAAACAAATCAAATATAAGTAAGTTCCTGATTAGACTCATCTGCGTGTTTGTTAGAATTTAGCAAGATAAGCATAGGTTAAACTTTTAAATAGTAATATACTGCATAGGTTTTGTCTTCTTAACTGTATATGCAACCCAATTTAGGATATAAAGGGGAAGGGTAGATGAGTTAGGTAGAACCAGTGTGTCACAGAGTGACTCTGTGATGGATTAGGGGCCCTGGAACTTTTGGGCTTGGTGCTTTACTTAAAGCCTTTTGATACTATAACTATGTAAAATCAGAAATTAAATAAATAAATGTAAGCTTTAAAAGTTGAGACTAAGTTAAAAGATAGTGTAGTGGAGACTAGCAAGGTAGAAAATAAAAAAATAAAGCAAAGGGGAGGACAGAAGTAAGAGTGAGTCATTTAGAACCCCTCCCCCCCAGGTAGTTCAGTTAAAGAGAGAGGGAGAACTGAATCCCTTGTGTAAGGGTAGTTGGGATTCTTTACATGGTAATTGAGTTAATTTGGAGCTTAAATGAGCAGCACCAGCAATCTGTTTCTACTTGGGTTGAAAGAACACTTTTAGTCCTTCTTTTTAGAGGTGTTTGGTACACCAGAATACAGGCACTGCTTGACTAAGGGGAAGAATGGGTTGCAAGTGAGGGGAAATAAAATAGTCATTTAAGTCACTGTTCTGTTTAAGTTTCAGTCTTTAAGGGATGGTATCATTTGGAAGTCATTCTTCTCCAGTGGTTGTAAATATTAACAGTAGCAAAAGTATTGAAAAGCAACATGTGCTTATTGCACATTTAACTTCCCCTGGCAGAAGGTCAGTGTAATGTTAATTCATACACATGTGCTCTCCTGTCTTTTAATAAAATAAAGACTAGGGACAAGGTATTTGTAGTGGGCTGTAAAACCATTTGTAAAAGGCTGGTTAGTTTGAATTACTTCCTGTTCAAAGCTCCCTGTTTGAAACAATCAGTTAAGGCACATGTTGGTAACAGCCTGGCAGTTGTGTTTAAGTAAGCAGGTTATGAAACTATATGGGGGATTGTACACCTCGGAGAATAACTGTATAAATTGTGTGGTACAGTTCTCACTTACAGAAAGGGCACCTGTTCATGTGTCTTTGGATTTTCAGCTTCTGCTTCTGACTCTCCTTGCACCACTCCCTTCAAGGACAGCTATAGTGCTGATCAGCCCTTTGTTCTTTGTTTAATGCTGTTCTTCTGGGGCGGTGCCTGATGGTCAGAGCTGTTTGTAAAAGAGCAGGAATTGAAATAAAATGGACTGAATATGTATATAAATGTATGTGAATTATAAACTGTTTAGTTAGATAGTTAAAACAAAATAATTATGTTTAAATAAGAAGTTTTACTTTAGGATTAATGATGTGGGTGGAGTTGGGAGAACACATGATCATGTCCCTGTATAAAAGGACTATCATTTGAGATTGTTTTTAGATTGTGCTCCTGGGTCTGAGGTGTAAACCCATGGAGCTTTGTGAATTGCTCCAGCAGGTGTTAGAGAAGAACATCTTCCAAGCCATGTAAAAGTCATGGAATGAAGTTTATTTGCCATTCTGATTATTTTATTTTGTTGTCGTACCAGTCCGCTGATGTTATATTTGTCCTGCTATGAAGAAATTTTGAGATAGAAGTGAATAAATGTCATTCATTTACAACAGAAACTGTCACGCTACCAATTAGTCCACAAAGAAGCCTGCGCCCACTCACATATAGTGTCAGTGGTTGGATCCTGATATCCCAGGTGGGATCTCAATTGGTCTGTATAAGGGCTGGTGGATGGTCAGTATTGCAGGACAGTACAGCGGAATCCTTGGGGTTGCTACATAATCCCTTGGATGCTGAAGTACATGTATAACGACTAGTGGAGATGATTCCAGCAGAGCCAAGGATGTGGATGACTGGAGGTGGTGACCTGGGTGAGGTACCATTGAAGCAGGAGGCATCCGAGGACCAGGTGGCTGAGCTGATAAAGCTGGTAAATTGGCTCAGTGGAAAATGGTTGGAAGCAGACCAGCACTGGAGGGAGGCTGAGCACCGTTGCCAGGTGCTGCTGGAAATGTCCCGTTCAAAGGAACAGGTGGAGGCAGCAGAGGGCCCGGAGCAATCGGACCTAATAGAGGAGGAACCTTGGATGGAAACCCCGTTGCCCTTATTACCAATTTTTCCCGGCTGTTACCTGGAGGAGGAGGATCCACAAGACACAAAGTCCCCAGGTAAGACTGAGACTGTCCGTGAATATTCTGGGGTGAAGACTCCAAGCAACAAGGAAGAGGCCATTAAGGCTGAAGGGACTTTGTTATGTTGTAAAACACCTATCATAAATTCTGAATGTTTTTGTGAACCTGATTGGGAACAGTTACAGGAGAGGGACCCTGAAGTTACCCGTCTAAAGAAATCTATTAAGGTTCAGGATGGGAGACCAGTTATTGGTGGGGTTGGAAATAGGTTATGGTGGTATGAAAAGAGACAAGGAGTGCTCTACCACATGAGGCCTAACCCACGGACAAAGAAAGTGGATGCCCAGGTTGTGGTGCCTGCAATCCTTAGGGAAAGGATACTGGACATGGTAAGTGGCAGTCCAAAAAAGTCTTTAAGCCAGGAAGAGGTTTTATCTCAACTAATCCCCTATTATTATTGGCCTAGGTTGTATAGACAGGTGGCGGACTACCTGAGGGATAGTACTAGGTACAGTAAGGGGGGAAGAACCAAAAAGGTATAGGGTAGGTGGTGCTCGATGGATAGAAGGTCGACGTAAGTGGCACTTTAGACAGCAGGGGAGGTTTCCACATAGAGAAACGGGTTGCAAATGGTAGGTGCCCTGAAAGGTTATAGAAGGGTTAGCTATTAAACCTTTTTATCCAAAACATTATTTGAAACATGGTTACAGGACAGAGGTATACCTTGATAACATGTAATTTTTTTTGGTAAATAGAAGAACCCCAATGTGTTTCCATATCTGAATGAATTAGGGTTGCATGGGTTATGCTACCTAAGAGATCCCTGTATTGGGCATCAGATATGAGAAAAGTTCTCAGCTCAAAACCCCCCTTTCCAGGAGGAAAAGAAAAGAGGGAGTGAGATGACATGATATAGATTATTTGTGGGTGTTAGCATTGTTCAGTGCAACTAATACTGACAGTACAATGATATATAAAGTGAGCTTATATTGCATTTTGAAAGGTCTGTATATGCCTTATTTAGTGATCTCAGAGATCCATTAATGTTCCATTGAAATACGCTGAAACATTGTTATATTTTTCTTTTTCTGTCTTCTCTTTCTGAGTTAGATTATTTTGTGCTATTCTGAATTTAAAATTCTCCTTCGACTGAAGAGTTGGCCGCCTTCAGCCGATTCCTCTAATCTATTCTAGCTTGGTTTTGTTTATATATTATTACTATTATTAACAATGTTAGCAGTCTATGATGATGGTGATGTCAGATATTACTACCTACTTCAATTGTAATTGTTATCATGAAAGATGCTAATCAGAATAATGTATATGCCCAGGGTGATTAATGAGATAGCATGTCTTTAAAGGAATGCTTATGCTGTATTTCTATTTCAGAAGGAACCCTGGGGTGGAATTCTGTGGGTGGGCTGGAGTTCTGACAACCCCCCCTTTTTTCTGTATAGTGCTTGGACAACCAAGAATTGGTTGCCCTCTTAGGTGGGGAGGAATGTCACAGAGTGACTCTGTGATTGATTAGGGGCCCTGGAACTTTTGGGCTTGGTGCTTTACTTAAAGCCTTTTGATACTATAACTATGTAAAATCAGAAATTAAATAAATAAATGTAAGCTTTAAAAGTTGAGACTAAGTTAAAAGATAGTGTAGTGAGACTAGCAAGGTAGAAAATAAAAAAGTAAAGCAAAGGGGAGGACAGAAGTAAGAGTGAGTCATTTAGTAACCCCCCACCCCAGGTAGTTCAGTTAAAGAGAGAGAGAACTGAATCCCTTGTGTAAGGGTAGTTGGGATTCTTTACATGGTAATTTAGATAATTTGGAGCTTAAATGAGCAGCACCAGCAATCTGTTTCTACTTGGGTTGAAAGAACACTTTTAGTCCTTCTTTTTAGAGGTGTTTGGTAGCACATCAGAATACAGGCACTGCTTGACTAAGGGGAAGAATGGGTTGCAAGTGAGGAGAAATAAAATAGTCATTTAAGTCACTGTTCTGTTTAAGTTTCAGTCTTTAAGGGATGGTATCATTTGGAAGTCATTCTTCTCCAGTGGTTGTAAATATTAACAGTAGCAAAAGTATTGAAATGCAACATGTGCTTATTGTACATTTAACTTCCCCTGGCAGAAGGTCAGTGTAATGTTAATTCATACACATGTGCTCTCCTGTCTTTTGATAAAATAAAGACTAGGGACAAGGTATTTGTAGTGGGCTGTAAAACCATTTGTAAAAGTCTGGTTAGTTTGAATTACTTCCTGCTCGAAGCTCCCTGTTTGAAACAATCAGTTAAGGCACATGTTGGTAACAGCTTGGCAGTTGTGTTTAAGTAAGCAGGTTATGAAACTATATGGGGGATTGTACACCTCGGAGAATAACTGTATAAATTGTGTGGTACAGTTCACACTTACAGAAAGGGCACCTGTTCATGTGTCTTTGGATTTTCAGCTTCTGCTTCTGACTCTCCTTGCACCACTCCCTTCAAGGACAGCTATAGTGCTGACCAGCCCTTTGTTCTTTTGTTTTATGCTGTCTCTTCTTGTGGGCAGTGCCTGATGGTCAGAGCTGTTTGTAAAAGAGCCAGGAATTGAAATAAAATGGACTGAATATGTATATAAATGTATGTGAATTATAAACTGTTTAGTTAGATAGTTAAAACAAAATAATTATGTTTAAATAAGAAGTTTTACTTTAGGATTAATGATGTGGGTGGAGTTGGGGAGAACACATGATCATGTCCCTGTATAAAAGGACTATCATTTGAGATTGTTTTTTTAGATTGTGCTCCTGGGTCTGGAGGTAAACTCCATGGAGCTTTGTGAATTGCTCCAGCAGGTGTTAGGAGAAGAACATCTTCCAAGCCATGTAAAAGTCATGGGATGAAGTTTATTTGCCATTCTGATTATTTTATTTTGTTGTCGTACCAGTCTGCTGATGTTATATTTGTCCTGCTATGAAGAAATTTTGAGATAGAAGTGAATAAATGTCATTCATTTACAACAGAAACTGTGTCACGCTACCAATTAGTCCACAAAGAGGCCTGCGCCCGCTCACACAGTGGTGTAGGTGTAGGAAGGGTGGCTGGGGTGATGATGTGACATATCTCTTTGGTATCTCAGCACCATTTACCCACAGGTATTGGTAGAGATCTGAAAGTCTACTGAAGTGACTTTGATATGTCTGAACCCCCCCCCTCAAAAAAAAAGAAGAAAAAAACAAAACAAAACAAAAAAAACACAAGGGATATGTTGAACATTAGTGGCCAAAATCTGCAAAAAATAAGGTTATGAGTAAATGTTGGAACAGTTAGTTTCCTCAAAACTTAGTTGTTTTTTCACATTTTACTCCACATTTTCAACAACCACTCCTTCTGGGTATGGCCAGAGTCATTTATAAAACAATGGCTGAAATGCCATTTTGCACCGCAAGTGTTAAAACACATTTTGGGTAGGACTGGAGAAATGACAGCTGTCACATTCATGAGATGGTATGAAAAATGGCTATGTTGAAAAGCTGGGGTCAAAATACTGGAAATTACCACAGTTATGAGCACGTGTTGAACAATTGCAATGTAGACTTATCATTTTTTGTTTTCTCACATTTTTACTGCAAATTTTCAACATTGCCTTCTTATGAGCCCACCTTATATATAGAGATGGGAGAAGTTGGAAAACTTTGCTCCACAGATTAATCCATGAATTTAGGCAATTCGTGGATTAATTTGCAGATGCAAACTATGATGTTCCACCTGTGAAGTGCTGAATTTCACCTGCAAATGGTGGAATTTCACAGTGAGTGGAGGAATTTTGCAATTAGTGGGGAGGAATTCTGCCATTCGCAGCAAAATTCCTCACTTCACGGTGAAATTCCACAAAAGCAAAACAGGGAACTCAGATAGGTGAATTTTGAGCCTAGTAGCAAAACTTCATGGATTGCTCCTTGGAAGCGAATTTCCCAACTTCACTGGAACTTCGCCAGTGAAAATAAACTTCACAGCATCTCTACTCATGAATAAGTATGGAAAACACTTTCAGATCCTGCCCAAAAGATAATTTTGCACCACAAGTGCAAAAAAACATTTTGGCCATAATTTGAAAAATGACAGCTTTCACATTCATAAAGTGCAGTGAAGATTGACTACGTTGAAAATTTGGGGTCAGAATATTTATAGTTACCAAAGTTATGAGAATACATTTGTAAATTTTAATGTAGGCTCATAACATTGTTGTTTTTTAACATTTTTACCCCAAATTTTCAACATAGCCTTCTTATGACCCTACCTCATAAACAAGGACAGAGACCATTTTTAACTCCTGCCTAAAAGGTGATTTTGCTCAGCGACCACAAAATCACCTTTTGGGACTTAAAAACACATTTTGGCCAGAATTTGAAAAATGACAACTGTCACATCCATGAGGTGCTGTGAAGAAATGGCTATGTTGAAAATTTGTGGTCAAAATATTGAAAATTACCAAAGTTATGAGCCTGTGTTCATAAATTTCAACATAAAGTATGTTTATAACTTTGTTGTTTTTTAATATTTTTATGCCAAATTTTCAACATACCCTTGTTAATGACCCTACTACATGAACAAGAATGGAGAAAATGTTCAACTTCTGCCTGAAAGGTGATTTCATGCAGTGACCATGAAATCACCATTCGGGATAGATTTGCCTAATTTTACTACCATTGTTCATGAGATGCGGTCCTAAAAAATGCATGTTGAAAATTTGGGACAAAAATTTAAACAAATGGCCAAGTTATGCCACTAAGTTCAAAACCCCATTGAAATACATTGAACTGCATACCTGATTTCCTCAGATCGCGGTCTGGCTTTGTAGAGTAAAGATGTGCTGTAGTCCAAAGAGGATTGCAGCATTGGACCCTCAGGTTGTTAAGTAAGGACTTGGGGGGATGTGAGGGGCTGAGTGGGAGGGTCAGGTAGGGGGACAGTAAAGGCAGCAACAGACATTGATGGATGTTTTTCCTTTTTACAGGGTTACAAAAATGATGAGTGATGGTTTTCTTTATTTCCGGTGGTGTCACTAAGGGAGTGGGCACCTCCAGTGTCAGAGTTATGTCTAGAGGTGAGATGTGGGGTGGTTGGTGCTAACTGGGAGGGTCATGTGGATGGGCAGTAAAGATGGGAGCAGAAACAGATATCAATGGACAGTTTTCCTTCTTACAGGGTACATATAAAAATAAAATGCTGAGGGTTGGTTTTCTTTAATTCAGTTCCAAAAGGGGAGAACCACAATATCACCAAGTGGACCTGGTGCATGTAACAAGGGTTGCTAACCCCACAATAACAAACAATCAAGGAAGGCTACCTGCCCTTGTGGACTACAAGAAGCACCACCCCAAAAAAAGGTAGATTTTACAAAGGCTTTATTGCCTAATAAACAAGTGGAGTGTGCACAGATAGGACCACACTCCACAATGTCCCAGCACTTCAAGCCAAAACTCTTCATCAGGGGCATGGCTGTGGAAAACAACATCACACATGCATAGTGATACCTTTTGAATTAAACATCAACAACCATTTTCTAATTAGGAAAATTCAAAACGTTTTTAAATCAAAAGATCAAGTTACATATCAAAATAAATGTGCATTATAAAATGAGAATTGATTAGCCAAAACAATAACTGATAAATTGTAACAATGCCTAATTTTATAAGTATTGAATAAATTCATTTGCTAATGCATTTGAGTTAAGGCTATTCATAAACCTGACTGGCAAAAAAGGTAGAAGGGAGAAATTCCAAAGTGATCTGCTTCTTATGAATGCAATCAGCAAGGTGCTCTCCAGTGGATAGCAAACAGATAGACAGTGGCCTGTAGAGATAAACATAACATACTAATTGCCAGCAGATTAGGCCTTACGGTCTATCGAGTCTGCTCAAACCTCAGATCCCTAGTTGGGTGCCAAGGCCCCCCCCTTGTGTTCCAGAAACCCCTATCATCCATCCCCCGGACCAGGCCATCATCTGATACATTCACTTTTGTGTCTGTCCCACCCTCTCTTGAAACCTCCACTGTGGATCTCTGAACCATCTCACCAGGCAGCGCATTCCAAGGGTCCACCACCCTCTCAGTGAAAAACCTCCTCTTCTTCCCCCCTCACCCTTCCACCTTCCAACTTCAAACCATGCCCTCTAGTGATACCTCCCTGCTTTAGTCTAAAGATCCCCTCCATGTTTACCCTATTTATTCCCTTGAGGTACTTGAAGACCGCAATCATGTCCCCCCCGTCTCTCCTCTCCTTCAGTGAAAACAGGCAGAGCTACTCAAGTCTGTCCTCATACGTTAAATCCCCTAGTCCTCGTATCATCTTAGTTGCCCTCCTCTCTACCCTCTTCAGGAGCTGTATGTCCCTCTTCAAGTGTGGTCTCCAGTACTGTACACAGTACTCAAGGTGTGGTCTAACCAGTCCATTGTACAGTGGCAGAATCACTTCCCTGCTCCAAGAGGTGATCCCCCTTACAATGCATCCCAACATCCTATTTACCTTGCTAGCCGATCTCCTGCACTGCTCAGAGTTATTCACACATGCATCCACCATGACCCCTAGGTCTTTTTCCCCTGTTGAGGCCTCCAGCGCCTCTCCTCCCAGGGTGTACCTGTGTTTAGGGGTTCCCCACCTAAGATGTAACACCTTGCACTTGGTGATATTGAAATTTAATTTCCATGTGTGAGCCCAGCTTTCCAGGGTGTCCAGGTCCCCTTGCAGTGCCAACCTCCCCTCTTCTGCCTCAACTACTGCTCCCATCTTGAAGTCATCAGCGAAGAGACTCATTTCACACCCTATACCCTCCCTGATGTCCGATATGTATGCATTAAACAGGATCGGACCCAGGACCGAGCCCTGCGGTAGCCCACTACTGACCTATCTAGGGTTTGAGAGCTCCCCACCGACCACTACTCTCTAGGTGCATCCATCTAGCCAGTTTTCAATCCATCTGACCATCAAAGGGCCTACTCCCAACTCCGTCAGTTTCTCCACCAGACCATTGTGGGGGACAGAGTCAAATGCCTTGCTGAAGTCCAAGAATAATACATACACAGGCTTTCCCCTGTCCAGTTCTGATGTTACCCATTCATGGAACTCCACAAGATTGGTTTGACATGACCTACCTGGCACAAACTCATGTTGCCGACTATCCAGACCTCCCACCTCCTCCAAGTACACCCCCAATTGTTCCTTTAGCATACTCTCCATTAATTTTCCCACCACCGAGGTCAAACTGATGGGTCTATAGTTACCTGGTACTTCCCTCGACCCCCCCTTTATGGATTGGCACCACATGTGCTTCTAGCCAATCCCTAGGTACCCTCCCTGTCTCAAGTGACCTGTTGAAGAGCTCTGCCAGGGGTGCAACCAGTATGTCTGCCAATTCCCATAAAGAGAAGAACAAAGAAATATTTAGTACATATGTAAAAGCCACTGATTATCAAGACAGTAATAAATGTAAATATTATATCCTATTATATATAATTCTAAGTTTTAGATCATGGCTAAATTTCATGGAAATCAAGAAATCAACTAAGAAGCATTTGATTACAGTACTTCAATACACTTTTCTAAAAAAACAATTAACTTTTTAGATACATACACAGTGGTAAATTTATGGATGACCATCAAAGAGCATTCAGTGTACTCAACGGGCGGTGACAGCACAAATCTTATGTCAAATGTGGTCAAAATTATTTTAGATAGGGATTTATGCCCCAAATGTTATTTAATCCATGTGGTTTTACGCTATTCAAAATAAAAATCCAAAAACATTCTCATTTTAAAAGTTGGTTTTGTCTGTCATCTCCCTTTTTCATCATTTTTATGTACTGTGTTCAATCCTACAGAAACCAAACATATCTGGATTTGAGTCATATTTTTCTCCAAAGTGTACACCCACAGGTACATCTTGCATTAACAATGGATCTAACGTGTCCTTGCATCTGCTGTTTTAGTGGTCTGATACTACAACCTACATAAATTAATTTACAGGGGCACCTGAGAACACAGACAGTAAATGGTGTTATCACATGTGATACATTCTCTGTTGTCTGCTGTATTGCTGGAGTCCATGGGATGTGTAAAGCTTTTCCCTATTTTAGCATGTTTATATATGGAGCATCTTTTGCATTGGTAGACACCACTTGGTCCTGGTGGTAACCAATTTACAAATGTGCTTTGGGATTCTGCTGCATCCTGCTATGGACAAGTATGTCCCTGAGATTCTGTGCTCTGGAAAATCATACTCTTGGTTTGAGGCCTACTGCCTTGGAAACTACACCATCCCCCATTAAAATAGGCCAATTATTGTGGATTATGATGCCTATCTGCCCAGCCAGACTATTGCATTCTGTCACAAAGGTGACAGGACCATTTAGTGTCTCTGTCTGGTTTTGTTTTTCAGGTTTTTTTTCATATGTCTGATCTATTCATAGGCAACACTTTGGCCTGGATATTCAGACTGCACCAGGCTGTGGTGCAAGCCTGGGCGCAGCGCAACTTGGCTGTGCAGGGGTGTTGACAGGGTGATATTCAATGGAGCTGCGCCGTGGTACAGCATAGTTGAATCGCTCGCCCTGGCTTACTCCGTGAAAAGATGGTGCAGTGGCACTGTGCCAGCGCAAGTGGCCAGAGTAGAGCAGGGGGATGCGCTAGCGCAAGTTCCGTTGCGCTATATGCAACAACCATGATATTCAAAAGTGCACATGCAAATGGGGCCATAATGTATGCAAGGTGCAAATGGGGCCATTTGCATGTCATTATGGCCCCATTTGCATGCAGGTGCGCTGATCCCTGGTGACTTAAGCCTGGCGCCCTGCCAGGCAGCAGCCATCGGGACTGATGCTCCTGCACAGCATGGCAATGTGCCCTACTGCCCGATCGTGGGCATATGTTGATTGAAATAAACGTCCAATATCCCGGTGGTCCAGTGGACCACTCGCAGCCCAATCGCAGGCTTAAGTATAACAAAAAGCATGTCCTATATCCCTGGTGGTCCAGTGGTCCGCTCGCAGCCTGATCATGGGCTTCAGTATGGAAAACAAGCGTCCAATATCCCTGGTGGTCCAGCGGTTCCCCTCAACCTGCCCACTGAGCCCCACCACCCCGCTCCCCCCCGGTCAGCAGTGGGTGGCAGCACCTACCACCCTGCCATCCTGCGCCCACCAACTGATACGTAGGTAGGGCTGTTGCCCATTGGTCCACAGCATGAGCCAATGGGCGTGCAGCCTGTACCGTACTATACATTCCTGATATGTGAATGAGTCCATTCACATATCTGGACTGTGTAGTATGGTACGGGCTGCATGCCTATTGACTCACACTGTGGACCAATTGACGTACAGCTCTACCTATGGTGTCAGTCAGTGGGCGGCCGGGTGGCAGGCAGGTGGGGTGCTGCCGCCTGCTGCTGACCAGGGGGGGAGCGGGGTGGTGGGACTCAGTGGGCAGATGGGGGGTACCGCTTGACCACCAGGAATACTGGATGCTTGTTTTCCATACTGAAGCCCGCGATCAGGCTGCGAGCGGTCCACTGGACCACTAGGGATATAGGATGTGCTTTTGTTTATACTTAAGCCCGTGATCGGGCTGCGAGTGGTTCACTGGACCACCAGGGATATGGGACATCATTTATTTAAACATATGTCCGCGATCAGGCTGACAGCGGTCCACTGGACCACCAGGGATATAGGACGTTATTTATTTAAACAGATGCCCATGATCGGGCATGGGGGGCACCGCCATGGAGGTGCAGACGGAGCTCGGGTGGCCACCCACAGGTGGCAGCTGCCATGTTGAGCCCTGCAATACAGCAGCTCACCTGTGGGTGGCCAGCCATTATTCCTTTTTTGGCTCACCTGTTGTGTGCAGGCGCCAAGTAGGGGTTGCGCATGGACTCAGTACATCCCGGGCTGAATATCGGGATGTACAGATTATCGTAGGCATGCCCCCCACCTACGCTGCATACATTACTAATCTTGACTCCAGTGCATCGGGATTTGTGCCAGGCACAATCCCCATTTGAATATCATGCTGAGGCGCATCATTGGGTTGCGCATGGCACAACACTGTTGCGCCATGCACTGCCCTTTTGAATATCCGGGCCTTTGTGTTTAGCTGGGGTTAAAATTTCTATGTCATAGCCTCTCTGAAGGAATCTTTTTTCCAAATCAGTGACCTGTTCTTAAAACTCAATTTTATCACTGCAATTTCTTGTCAGCCTTAACATTTGGCAGAAAGGTATTGATTCCTTCAGTTGGGGGGAGGCACTGTTTGCTCTTAACAGAGAGTTGGTGGCGGTCTCCTTTCTGTAACCACTGGTAGTGGCAACTTCCCCAGGTATCCCTTGTAATTTCATATCCAAGAATGTCAGGCTATTATTTGCTGTGTATGTAAACATGAGGTTTATATTACTTTGATTCAGCCAATTCATGAATTCCCCTGTGATTTCAGCATCTTCCTGCCACACACAGACACACTCATCAAAGTAACTGTGCCACTTTTTTATATATTTGTGGAAGGGGTTCATAACCAGGTTAAATATCCATAGTTCCTCCCACCAACTGAGAAACAGGTTGGCATAGCTGGATATCATACTGGTACCCACTGCTGTGCCACACAGTTGTAAGAAGTGTAGGCTCTGAAACTCAAAAATATTGTGCTTGAGGATGAATTCCAATGCTTGTAAAATAAAATTCACAGGTGTGTTTTCAATTTCTGGGTGGTTTTCTAGAAAGTACTGACATGCCCTTATACCAAGATTGTGTCACATCATGGTATATAGGGACTGTACATCAGTCCCTAACTACATGAAATAATCTTTCCACACAAAATCCCTGAATTTGAGAACAGTGTCTGTGGTGTCCTTTAAGTGTGAATGTAGCTTCAAAACACGTCTGTAGAAAAAAATCTACCACGTGACTCAGGTTTTCTGTGATATACCCATTTCCGGAGACAATTGGTCTCCCAGGAGGTCTTTCTAAATTTTTATGAATTTTTGCTAACACATAAAAATCTAGTTTCACAGGGTGCTCTTGCCGTATATATTTGAATTCATTTTCATCTCTGTCTCCTACACTGACTGCTGCTGTCAAAATGCCACACAGTTGTTTATTAAAATATATAATGGGATTGATTTCTAATTTTCTGTAGTTATTTTCATTGTTCAACAGATTCATTACAGTTTCAGTATAGAATTTTTTCCTGATTACAGTGATATTGCCCCCTTTATCACGGGCTTTATAATAATATTATTCCTATAGGTTCTTTCAGTGCCATATTTTCATCCTTTGTTATGTTAAATGATTTAACTGCCATGGCATTTTTGAATATCATGTCTACCTGATGAAGTACAGTAAAATAAAGAAAAATAAAAAAGTACAGTGCATTCATAAGTTAGTGGAGCAGCATTGGTGATTTTAGGGCAAAACATAGAATTGCCTTTAAAGCATTTTTTTCTTAGATCTGGAATGCTTGGGACCCTGGGGTCACACCCATCCACTGTAGTGACATTATTTAATAGTTCCAAAATCTTGTCTTTGGTCATTGTGTCCAGATCCACGGGGAACATTTCATCTGTTATTTCTGGAACTGCATCAATCAGAAAGTCTATATAATCAGTGGGGCCAATACTTGTTTCTTTAATGGCTCACAGATTTTCAGTCAAATCCTCTTGGTTATCACTCGAGAATCTGTTTCTAATTTCAAAGAAAATCTTAAATCTCAGCTTTCTAAAAAACTTTCCGATGTCCCGAAATATGTTAAATTTATTTTCTGCGGGTGTCAGTATAAAGGAAAAGCCTTTTTAAAGTAAGGCCAACTGCCTGGTATTCAGAGCAAACTCAGAAATATTTCCCACCTCTACACTAGGCTCGTTATTGTTAACAGACAAATGAGGAAAACAGGATCTATCTAGCTGTGCTGCTTTCTGTATCATCCCCTTATCATTAGAAACAGGAGCAGATACTAAGTTTTCTACTGGCATCAAAGGTGATAAAGGGTATTTGGGTTCCTACCCACCCAAACCCCCAAATACTTGAGGGAATCTTTAACCACTTTTATCCACCAACTCTCAACCCTATCGTTATCTTGGGGCTGTTCAAGGTGTAGGACTTCTGATATATGTATATTGATTTGATAGCCCAAGAAGGTGGCAAAGTTCACAATTTCTCCAAGCAGGGTGGGCACTGAGTGTGCTGGGTTTGTGACAAACAAAAGCTGATCATCTGCATATAGTGTTATTTTATGCTGTATCCCTGATTTCCCAACCACACCTCGGATGTCACCATTTTCCCCAATTTTCACAGCTAAGGGCTTGATAGTTAATGCAAATAAAAGAGGTGAGAGGGGACACCCCTGTTGAGTCCCACAAGAAAGTTGAAACTCTGAGGTAAGACCCCCATTTATTAAAATATGTGCCATCAGGGTCTTATGAAGGGTTTGAACCATGTTGATGAAGCCCTCTCCCAGGCCAAACCTCTTCAGGGTCTCCCACAGATATTCAGATTCTATATAATTGAAAACTTTCTATGCGTCCATGGACATCACTTCAATATCCTACATCCTGGTCCCCTTAGATTTCAGGTTTAACAGAGCGCCTCCTCATAAGGTACATCATAGCTGGCAAGAAGCTGATTCTATAAAACACAGGGCCAATAACAGAGTATATGGGTAGACTTACTAGACTTAAGGAAATCCCCTAGTTCAGGACCTCCTAAGCACAAACAGATCATGCTGGTAGGCTTCTATGGGAACAAAGGACCCCTGAAGGCAGGGGATATAACAGCCTTGGTGCAGCAGCCTGAGGACTGGGAGTGACCAGGAGTAACAGTTCATGATTGCATTAAGGAGTGCTTGCCCTTCACCAACAAAATAAAACTCTTGGGTCCTTTTAAGGGAATGACTGCCTACTCACAGTTTGAAACATTGGGCCGGCAATTGTCAAGGCGGGGGGAGGCGCTAGACACCAGGGACAGTTTAATTTTAAACATTGGGCCAGCAATCAGTGGTGGGGGGGGCAATAGGACTCCAGGGAAAGTGTCTATTTTACATTGGGCTAGCAATCTGTGAGGGGGAAGGACCACTAGACCCCAGGGAAAGTGTCTATTTTACTTTTGGCCAGTGATAAGCAGAGGGAACCACTAGCACCAGGGAAACATTCATTTTTACCGTCAGGATATCAATCAGCAGGGGGACCACTAGCAACCATGGAAACTGTCATTTATAACTTTGGGACAGTAATTGGTGGGGGAACACCATTAGATGCCAGGGACTACTGTGTTGGGGGCCACCGCACTTCCTCTGCCAACTGCTAGGGTTGTGTGGGAGTAAGCAGACGTTTTTATTTTATTTTATTCTTTTGGTAACTGGGTAAGGCCCGCTAGGCACAAGCGCCTGATTTCAGGGGCAACCCGGGAGCACTGGGGTGGGTGAGTGATTTCCTCAGAGTCATACAGTATGCAAGAGGAGGTCAAGGTAATCAAATACTGAAAAAAAAAAAACATGTTTGCTGGATGTACCATGCTCATTCAACAGCTCAGTACTCTGACCTTTGGGCTACACTGCTAGCTATGATGTTTTGATGGGCGGTATATGTGCTGTGCAAGGGGACTGAGCAAAACGGCGTTGCGTAATTCACATACTCTGAATATTGGACTGTGCCAATATTCAGGTCCCTGCCCCTTCATTGACATTGCACCCCCCCCCTCCGAATAGTGTCCAGGTGCAAACCCTGTTTGTCCATGCTAACCAGGCTTTTGAATATGGGAAATATGGGCTATGCCCAGATTGCACAGACAAACTGGGATTTGTGTTGGGCAAAGTTTTGGATATAGAAGCCCAGATGTGTTACCTGCTGTAGGCAGTGGGCACATACTATTTAAACTACAATCAAACTTTTTTATTTTAAAGTTTATCTTTAAACTCTGTTTTAATAATTTAAACACAGAACTGCCACATAAACACAGCAGCAAACTAAACAAATACATTTCAGCAGAGTCAGTAATCTTCAAGTTAATCATCATAACACAATATATATGAAATTTGGTACTCGTAAGAAAATGTTCTCTCTCCCACCCCTGTCTAATTTTAGACAGTATGGGGTCTGTTATTGAAGGTGTTGCTACCTTTTGTTTTTTGACATTTACATTAGACCAGCATTTGCTTTTTGACTGTCATACTGTATTTACTGTCATATTTTGTTTATCCTGCACCACCAACCTGATCACCTTTTATAACCGAGTCAGCACGAGTATAGACAATGGAAAACCAGTGGATGCAATCTTGTTGGATCTTGGGAAAGCATTCAACACTGTCCCTTATAATCTGCTAGTCATTAAACTGAACAACATGGGTATTAGTCCCAATATAGTGAGGTGGATACATCACAGGTTAACAGATCGCACCCAGCATGTTAAAGGAACACCGTCAACCCCCTTAGACCTCAAAGTGTCCCTAGTTTAAAAAAATGCATTTTATGTTTGCCAACATTATGTAAAGGCTGCAGATGTAGCTGGTAGTTTGGTTCTGATTCTTTTTTTCTTTAAAAAAGTGAAAAACAGACTGCCCAACATATTGATGTTACCACAAAAAAAACAGGTTTGTTTACACTCCTCGATCAACTCCAGCTGCATCTTTCCTGGGCTTGAGAACACCCCCAACAGAGTCTAGCCACTTGTGATGCAGTGGGAGTTTAGGAGGCTATTGTATCATGAGTGATTGCGCTGTTTGGTTTTCTTCTAATGTTCAGGAAGTATTCAGTAAGAATAGATTAAGGATTTGAAACAAAACAAAGTTGTTCATTAATATACATTAGCATGCATTTCAGTTCTACTAAACAATGAGACAGACAAAACAAACAACAACATCAATACATTTTAGGGAAGGTAGGCAATCATAAAATGTAGGTTTTAACTGGAAATAATATGATGGAAAACAGGTTGACAGTGTCACTTTAAAAGAAATGGTAAACTTTCAAAGAGGGCATTGTTGGTAGCAGAATTCCTCAAGGATCCATTTCGGGCCCTGTTCTCTTCAATCTCTTATAAGTAACATGAAGCAAAATGTTAAAAACATAATAACTAAATTTGCAGATGACATTAAACTGGGAGATGAAGTCCATACCTTAGATAAACATCAGATCTTGACCTGTGACTTACAAGCAATACAGGATTGGGCAACCCAAAATAGAATGAAATTCAAGCCAGATAAGTCTATAGTTTTACATAGAAACATAGAAACATAGAAGCTGACAACAGATAAGGACAGCAAGGCCCATCCAATCTCCCCATTTCATTTTTTACCTTATAAATGTGCCATCGGCCTTTGCTCTGTCAATGGACAATCTATTCATACGCATCTGTATTATTCCCTTGTGCCTATCCCATGCCTGTTTGAAGCCCTGCATTGTATTCATATCCACCACTTCCTGAGGTAGGCCATTTCATGCATCCACCACCCTTTCTGTGAAAAACATCTTCCTCACATTACCCCTTAATCAGCTTCCCTCTAATCTCATGCTGTGTCCTCTTGTCCTGCTATTTTTCTTATATTGAAACATGTTAGACTCTTTCACCTTGTTAATGCCCTTAAGGTGTTTGAATGTTTCGATCATACCACCTCTCTCCCTCCTTTGCTCTAGGATATACATATCGAGCTCCGTTAATCTGTCCTCAAATGTTTTCTGATGCAGTCCCTGCACCATTTTGGTTGCTCTTATCTGAACTACCTCAATTTGGTTAATGTCCTTGTGAAGGTGTGGCCTCCAGTACTGCATGCAGTACTCCAGATGGGGCCTAACCAGTGTCTTGTAAAGAGGGATTATTATCTCCCTCTTCCGACTTGTGATACCCCTACTAATACACCCTAACATTTTCCTAGCCTTACCTACTACTTTAGTGGTCTACTTGGATGATTTCAGGTCATCGGTGATGATGATGCCCAAGTCTCTTTCTTCCCCTGTAACTGCCAGCAACTCCCCTCCCAGCCTTTAGGTGGCTTCAGGGTTTCTCTTCCCTATGTGCATGATCTTGTAGTTCTTTGCATTAAACCCCAGTTGCCACTCTTCCAACCATTTTGATAGTTTATCCAGATCTCTTCTCATTCTGCCCACCCATCTGGACCAGCTACTCTGTTGCAGATCTTGGTGTCATCTGCAAACAGACAAACCTTACCCTCCAGTCCATCTGCAATGTCACTGATGAAGATATTTCAGATGACTGGCCTCAGGACTGATCCCTGAGGTACCCCACTTGTGACTTGCATCTCTTCTGACTGTATACCATTTACCACCACTCTCTGTTTTCTGCCTGTCAACCAGTTTGCCACCCAGCTGACCAATTTCTGACCCACCCTGAGCCTACCCAGCTTATTAATCAATCTTCTATGTGGAACAGTACTGAAAGCTTTGCTGAAGTCAAGGTAGGTGACATCAACTGTTCCCCCTTGGTCCACCACTCTGGTTACCCAGTCAAAGAAATCTATGAGATTAGTTTGACAGGACCTTCCTTTTGTAAACCCAAGCTGTCTTGGATCCCGTGCTCCTATGGATTCCAGGTGTTGCACTAACCTTTCCTTAAGGAGTGCCTCCATAATCTTGCCCACTACTGAGGTAAGACTGACTGGTCTGTAGTTATCTGCCTCCTCCCTGCTACCACTCTTGTGGAGCGGGATCACATGAGCCCTTCTCCAGTCTTCTTGGACCTATCCTGTGCTCAGAGACTCACTTAACAGTTCTGATAATGGCTCTGCTAGTTCCACCCTTAGCTCCTTTAGTACCCTGGGATGTATGCCATCAGGTCCCATTGCCTTGTCCACCCTGAGTCTATCGAGCTCTTGTAGGACCCTTTCTTTTGTGAAGGGACTAGTGCTCACCTCCCTCACCCTGTGTCCATGGTGCTGAGCTGTGGGCCCTGCCCTACCTTCTCTTCAGTAAATACTGAGCAGAAGTATCTATTTAGGATAGATTCTTTTACATGGTCCTCCTCCTCACATGCCCCCTTATCTCCTTTGATCTTAGCAATGCCCCCTCTGACTTTCTCCTTTCACTAATGTATCTATAGAAAGTCTTGTCACCTTCTTTTACTGTTTGTGCTAGTGTTTCCTTGGTTTGGGTCTTTGCCTGCCTTACTGCGTTCCCTGCTTCCCTTAGGGAAATTTTGTATGCCTCCCTATCTCCATCCCGCTGTGTTCCCTTATATTTCCTGAAGGCCAGACTTTTGGCTCTGACCTTTTCTGCTACTGTTTTTGAGAACCAAAGTGGTTTCCTTCTTCTTTTGCACTTCCTTTTCTCATTAACACAGTGGAATGTTGCTTCAAGTATTGAATCACAGTCTGGAAACAAATAATCTTAAATACTTGTATTATTTAGATAATGGCAACTTCATTCTGAGACCAAGGAGAGAGATTTAGGAATCATAGTAAACAAGTTATCACCGATTGACCACTGTATTCAAGTTTCCAAAAAACAAATAGCCTACATTGATCTATCCAACATTCATTTTAGGGGTGTGTGAATAACAAATATTAAATTCCAAATACCATGAATAATACGCTATTCGATATTCAGGAGCCGAATACTGAATAGCAGCACTATGCGGCTGAAATTCGGGTTGACGTTCCCGCAAGATTTTAAGATCTTACAAGAATTGTTGGCTGAGCATTTGCCATGCCAGATCGTGTGACTGCCACATTGCTGCAGAGAAAGATGTAGGGGACAGCATAGCGAAGAGAGCTCTGAGAGTGGGAAAGATTAACAGTTGAAGGAAATAATATTTTTACATTACAAAACCTTTGGTTTTTGTTTTGGACTGTGTTTCTTAGTGCCTAGTACTAGTGGGAGTTTTTTTTTCCCTAGAGAAATCATCTAATCTAGTGATTTATTTGCCAAGAGCTGCAGAGGGAGACTTAGTTTCACTCCTTTCATTTCAGAACCTCTGTGCTGTGCTCTGTACTGGAGGTGAAGGAGTACTGTGTTGCTTAGTGCCTACCTGGTACTGGTGGGACATTGTTTTCCCCAGAGAAATCATCTGATCTAGTGACTAATTTGCCAGGAGTTGCAGAGAGACTTGCACTGCAGTTTTACGACTACCCCCTTGATTTCACATTCCTCTGTGCTCAGAGGTGAAGGAGAAGAATACAGTGTTACTGAAACTATTTTATATTTGTATTAATTACAGTAGTTCTAACTTCTAGCTTGGCTGCTGTACTTGTACTACTTATTTTAAAAAGTATGTACTTAATTTGGTGGTGTAATAAGTTTTCTTGGGGGGAGGGGTGGCCTCAGGTTTCTGTAAAGTTAGTAGTAACCAGAAATCTCAGAGAGCAGTTTGCTGGCTGCACTCCCACAGCTCACAGATTAGGTCCAGGTAGTGATGCCACACAGTTGCACTGCCTGCACACCCTTGTCTGCCCTGCATGCATACGTGCTGCTTGCAATAATTTTTTTGTGCTAATATAAAGCAGAACTTTTGTACATTTACAAATAAAAAAATTGCAGTAGTTCTGCTGTAGAAAAATCTGTCTTTAAAAATATTTGTGGTGTAATCTGAGGTCAGGCTCAGGTTTCACAAAAGTCAGTAGCCACCAGTAGTCTCAGAGGGCAGTCAACTGACTGCACTCCCAATGCCCACCATTTAGGGCCAGGTAGTGACGCCATACAGTCACTCTGTGCACACACCCTTGCCTGCCCTGCATGCATGCATGCTGCTTGCAAGAATATTTTTGTGCTAAAATAAATCAGAACTTCTGTACATTTATACATAAAAAGTATTCATTTTATTACAGTAGTTCTGCTGTAGAAATCTGTCTTGAAAGATATTTCTGGTGTAATCTGAGGTTGAGCTCAGTTTTCACAAAAGTCAGTAGCTGCCAGCAGTCTCAGAGGGCAAGTAACTGCCTGCAATCCTACCAACCACAGTTTAGGGCCAGGTAGTGCCAGGTAGTGATGCTTGCACTGCATATACACCCTTGCCTGCCCTGCATGCATGCTGCTTGCAATAATTTTTGTTGTGCTAAAATAAACAATACTGTAACTTTTGTACATTTACAAATAAAAAACAAATTACAGTAGTTCTGTAGTAGAACGGTCTTTAAAAAATATTTCTGGTGTAATCTGAGGATGGGCTCAGGTTTCACAAAAGACAATAGCCAGTAGTCTCAGAAGGCAGTCAGCTGATTACACTCCCAGTGCCCACATTTTAGGGCCAGGTAGTGATGCCACACAGTTGCACTGTGCGCACACCCTTGTCTACCCTGTGTGTGTGCGTGCTGCTTGCAAGAATCTTTTTGCACTAAAATAAATCAGAACGTCTGTACCTTTACAAATAAAAATTATTAATTTTATTACAGTAGTTCTGCTGAAGAAATCTGTCTTGAAAAAAATATTTGTGGGGTTATCTGAGGTTGGGCTTGGGTTTCATTAATGTCAGTAACTGCCAGCAGTATCGGAGGGCAGTCAGCTGACTGCACTCCCACCACCCACAGCTTAGGGCCAGGTAGTGACGCTTGCAATGCTTGCACACCCTTGCCTGCCCAGTGAGCACGCTACTTGCAAGAATTGTTTAGTACTAAAATAAAGCAGTACTGCTGCTTGTAAGAATTGTTTTGTACTAAAATAAAGCAGTACTGCTGCTTGCAAGAATTGTTTTGTACTAAAATGAAGCAGTACTGCTGCTTGCAAGAATTGTTTAGTACTAAAATGAAGCAGTACTGCTGCTTGCAAGAATTGTTTAGTACTAAAATGAAGCAGTACTGCTGCTTGCAAGAATTGTTTAGTACTAAAATGAAGCAGTACTGCTGCTTGCAAGAATTGTTTAGTACTAAAATGAAGCAGTACTGCTGCTTGCAAGAATTGTTTAGTACTAAAATGAAGCAGTACTGCTGCTTGCAAGAATTGTTTAGTGCTAAAATAAAGCAGCACTGCTGCTTGCAAGAATTGTTTAGTGCTAAAATAAAGCAGTACTGCTGCTTGCAAGAATTGTTTAGTGCTAAAATAAAGCAGTACTGCTGCTTGCAAGAATTGTTTAGTACTAAAATGAAGCAGTACTGCTGCTTGCAAGAATTGTTTAGTGCTAAAATAAAGCAGTACTGCTGCTTGCAAGAATTGTTTAGTACTAAAATGAAGCAGTACTGCTGCTTGCAAGAATTGTTTAGTACTAAATGAAGCAGTACTGCTGCTTGCAAGAATTGTTTAGTACTAAAATGAAGCAGTACTGCTGCTTGCAAGAATTGTTTTGTGCTAAAATAAAGCAGTACTGCTGCTTGCAAGAATTGTTTATACTAAAATGAAGCAGTACTGCTGCTTGCAAGAATTGTTTTGTACTAAAATGAAGCAGTACTGCTGCTTGCAGGAATTGTTTAGTACTAAAATGAAGCAGTACTGCTGCTTGCAAGAATTGTTTTGTACTAAAATGAAGCAGTACTGCTGCTTGAAAGTATTGTTTTGTACTAAAATAAAGCAGTACTGCTGCTTGCAAGAATTGTTTTGTGCTAAAATAAAGCAGTACTGCTGCTTGCAAGAAATGTTTTGTGCTAAAATAAAGCAGTACTGCTGCTTGCAAGAATTGTTTTGTGCTAAAATGAAGCAGTACTGCTGCTTGCAAGAATTGTTTAGTACTAAAATGAAGCAGTACTGCTGCTTGCAAGAATTGTTTAGTACTAAAATGAAGCAGTACTGCTGCTTGCAAGAATTGTTTAGTGCTAAAATAAAGCAGTACTGCTGCTTGCAAGAATTGTTTAGTGCTAAAATAAAGCAGTACTGCTGCTTGCAAGAATTGTTTAGTACTAAAATGAAGCAGTCCTGCTGCTTGCAAGAATTGTTTAGTAGTAAAATGAAGCAGTCCTGCTGCTTGCAAGAATTGTTTAGTAGTAAAATGAAGCAGTCCTGCTGCTTGCAAGAATTGTTTTAGTACTAAAATGAAGCAGTCCTGCTGCTTGCAAGAATTGTTTAGTAGTAAAATGAAGCAGTCCTGCTGCTTGCAAGAATTGTTTTGTGCTAAAATGAAGCAGTCCTGCTGCTTGCAAGAATTGTTTAGTAGTAAAATGAAACAGTCCTGCTGCTTGCAAGAATTGTTTAGTACTAAAATGAAGCAGTCCTGCTGCTTGCAAGAATTGTTTAGTAGTAAAATGAAGCAGTCCTGCTGCTTGCAAGAATTGTTTAGTGCTAAAATGAAGCAGTCCTGCTGCTTGCAAGAATTGTTTAGTGCTGAAATGAAGCAGTCCTGCTGCTTGCAAGAATTGTTTAGTACTAAAATGAAGCAGTCCTGCTGCTTGCAAGAATTGTTTAGTGCTAAAATGAAGCAGTCCTGCTGCTTGCAAGAATTGTTTAGTGCTAAAATAAAGCAGTACTGCTGCTTGCAAGAATTGTTTAGTGCTAAAATGAAGCAGTCCTGCTGCTTGCAAGAATTGTTTAGTGCTAAAATAAAGCAGCACTGCTGCTTGCAAGAACTGCTTAGTACTAAAATGAAGCAGTACTGCTGCTTGCAAGAATTGTTTTGTGCTAAAATGAAGCAGTCTAGCTGCTTGCAAGAATTGATTAGTGCTAAAATGAAGCAGTCCTGCTGCTTGCAAGAATTGTTTAGTGCTGAAATAAAGCAATCCTGCTGCTTGCAAGAATTGTTTAGTGCTGAAATAAAGCAGTCCTGCTGCTTGCAAGAATTGTTTAGTACTGAAATGAAGCAGTCCTGCTGCTTGCAAGAATTGTTTAGTACTAAAATAAAGCAGTCCTGCTGCTTGCAAGAATTGTTTAGTACTAAAATGAAGCAGTACTGCTGCTTGCAAGAATTGTTTAGTACTAAAATAAAGCAGTCCTGCTGCTTGCAAGAATTGTTTAGTACTAAAATGAAGCAGTCCTGCTGCTTGCAAGAATTGTTTGTAGCAAAAATAAAGCAGTCCTGCTGCTTGCAAGAATTGTTTTGTGCTAAAATGAAGCAGTACTGCTGCTTGCAAGAATTGTTTAGTGCTAAAATAAAGCAGTACTGCTGCTTGCAAGAATTGTTTAGTGCTAAAATGAAGCAGTACTGCTGCTTGCAAGAATTGTTTAGTGCTAAAATGAAGCAGTACTGCTGCTTGCAAGAATTGTTTAGTACTAAAATAAAGCAGTACTGCTGCTTGCAAGAATTGCTTAGTACTAAAATGAAGCAGTACTGCTGCTTGCAAGAATTGCTTAGTACTAAAATGAAGCAGTACTGCTGCTTGCAAGAATTGCTTAGTACTAAAATGAAGCAGTACTGCTGCTTGCAAGAATTGTTTTGTGCTAAAATGAAGCAGTACTGCTGCTTGCAAGAATTGTTTTGTGCTAAAATGAAGCAGTACTGCTGCTTGCAAGAATTGTTTAGTACTAAAATGAAGCAGTACTGCTGCTTGCAAGAATTGTTTAGTACTAAAATGAAGCAGTACTGCTGCTTGCAAGAATTGTTTAGTACTAAAATGAAGCAGTACTGCTGCTTGCAAGAATTGTTTAGTGCTAAATAAAGCAGTACTGCTGCTTGCAAGAATTGTTTAGTGCTAAAATAAAGCAGTACTGCTGCTTGCAAGAATTGTTTAGTACTAAAATAAAGCAGTACTGCTGCTTGCAAGAATTGTTTTGTGCTAAAATAAAGCAGTACTGCTGCTTGCAAGAATTGTTTAGTACTAAAATGAAGCAGTACTGCTGCTTGCAAGAATTGTTTTGTGCTAAAATAAAGCAGTACTGCTTCTTGCAAGAATTGTTTTGTACAAAAATAAAGCAGTACTGCTGCTTGCAAGAATTGTTTAGTACAAAAATGAAGCAGTACTGCTGCTTGCAAGAATTGTTTAGTACAAAAATGAAGCAGTACTGCTGCTTGCAAAATTGTTTAGTACAAAAATGAAGCAGTTCTGCTGCTTGCAAGAATTGTTTTGTGCTAAAATAAAGCAGTACTGCTGCTTGCAAGAATTGTTTTGTACTAAAATGAAGCAGTACTGCTGCTTGCAAGAATTGTTTTGTACTAAAATGAAGCAGTACTGCTGCTTGCAAGAATTGTTTTGTACTAAAATGAAGCAGTACTGCTGCTTGCAAGTATTGTTTTGTACTAAAATAAAGCAGTACTGCTGCTTGCAAGAATTGTTTTGTACTAAAATGAAGCAGTACTGCTGCTTGCAAGAATTGTTTTGTACTAAAATGAAGCAGTACTGCTGCTTGCAAGTATTGTTTTGTACTAAAATAAAGCAGTACTGCTGCTTGCAAGAATTGTTTTGTGCTAAAATAAAGCAGTACTGCTGCTTGCAAGAAATGTTTTGTGCTAAAATAAAGCAGTACTGCTGCTTGCAAGAATTGTTTAGTACTAAATAAAGCAGTAAGATGTTTGGAAACTAATGTCAAACGTGGTTTCACCAGAGATATGAATTAATGCATATATTTCATGAGAAAACATTTTAAAGAATCCTTTAACAGCGTACATGCCACATAGACCCGATCAGGTGGCTCAGGTAACCCCGATATGCCAAGCTGAACCGCATTGTGTCTCTTAGCAGCCTGGATTGGAAATTTAAAGAAAGAAGAATATGAGTGGCTCTGGTCCAGAAATTTTGGGGGCTGTGGTGGTGAGGGAGCCAGAGCCTCTACAGAAATAGTAGAAAGAGGAATCTGAGGTGGAGAACCCTTCAGATAATTCAACACAGGGTTCTGTGTAAGCTCCAGTTCATGAGGGAGACACAAGGGTCAGTAGTGACTGTTGAATCACCTATCTTGCTTTGTAGCTCTGAAAAATCTTCAGGGTGGGGGACGGATTGGAGATGGACCAGACTTCCAACTTCCTGGAACAGTACCCTTGACCCAGCCAGCACCTCTCAGCGCCGATTCAACAGTCCAAGTAGGTTCTTTATTAATATTTACTGTAGATGATTCTTGTACATGTAGGGAGCTCTGTGATGAAACAGAAGCAGGTAGTGAAAACGAAAATGAATCTGTTTGTACTGCAGGTAGCAGGGGAGTAATAACTGTAGATAAGTCTTGTACTTGTAAGGAACTCTGTGATGTAATGGAAGCAGGTTGTGAAAAGAAAACCAAATCCATTTGTACTGCAGGCGGCAGGGGAGCAGGCAGTAGGGCTTCAGCTCCCTACACACTAGTCGGGTCAGAGCCCGTCACAGCAACAGGTAGTAAAGGAGACAAGTCAGGAGAATCTTCCGGAACTTCCACCTGAGTGGAATATGCACCTGTGCTGTCAGCTCTCAGGCGTTGCATATCTCTGTGCATTTTCAGTTTGCACTAGCAAAGCAGGCGCTCCTCACTGCAAACTCCTGGATCTCTTGTGTTGTCAAACAATGGTTTTCAGAATCAGTTGAAGTAAAATCCTCCAGTAAGTCGGCGGTAGGCACGGAGGTCAACAAGTCAGTTCCATAAGAAGTAAGCAGAGGGCTAGGTATAGCAGCCTGAGTATGAGCAGCAGAACTTAAAGTTGAAGCAGGAACAGCGACAGGCAAAACATCAGTAGTTAGCATCGTGATCTCCATTTGTTCAGAGGTAGGAGCAGAGACCAAATCTCCCACCTCCATAGCTCCCTCCTCAGAAGGCAAGGGTGCATCCGCCATCTTGGACAGAGGTTCCCCCTCTGAAGAGTAGGGGAATTTCCACAGTGTCCTGTCCAAATTTTCTTCATTCACTAAAAATACCACCGACAGCTTGATCTGGTTCAAGGTCAGTTGGCATTCATCTGTATCCACCTCCCCCGGGTCGTGACTGAAAATAGGCAGGATTTGTCTAGTGCACTTACCCGGTCAACAAAAACTAAATAAAATATATTTATACTTCTGTACATTATAGAGAAATGTAAGATAAAAAAGCAAACACTTGTTTGCCTTTATTGACTCTTCTGTTGCTCTCAATTTTATTTCTAGAGAAATTCTTTGGTTTAAATTACAGGAACTGGGACTTGATTTAAATCTTCTAAATTTAATCAGGAGAATCTATACTGACACTTACATTAAGCCAAATACAATAACAGTGGATAGCTCACAGATAAAATACAATTTACTACAGGTGTCCGACAAGGATGTGTCTTAGCACTAACTCTTTCAATCTTTATATAAATGAAATGTTGATACAGCTTAATGATACATTACATCATATGCCCCAAATATTATAATATCCCATCCCAGTTTTAGCATATGTGGAAGATTTGGTAATTATTGTTATCTCTAGGCTTGGGTTACAAAGAAGCCTGAGAAAACTAGAGAAATTACATGTTATTAAAACTGACTCCAACTATTCAAAAAATGAAAGCAATGGTCTTATGCACACTAAAGAAGTATAGAAACCTATATTTGGATGTGCAACCATTGGAATTTGTGAAGCATTTCATGTATCTAGGTGTTTTAATATCCAATACAATGTCTTGGTCTAATCAAATAAATAATGTGGCTTCAAAAATGAGACTCATGGCTTCTGCTGTCATGTGTTTTAATAGACTTGGTATGACTGTCGAACCAATGTTGAGAGTTACAGATTTCAAATTGCTAAGTTGAGAATTATATGCTACTGAAAATTGGGGAAATCATAACCTCCAGACATTGGAATCAATAATCAATACAGAATATAAAAAAAAAACTTTTGGTCTGCCTATATCTGCAACAAATGCCCTGGTGAAGGTTTATGTAGGACAAATCACATTTACCACAAGGGCGCATATAAGAACAATTAATTTCTGTTTTAAGATTACAGCTACCCCACGGGGCCACTTATTGCTTCATGGCTTAAAGAAAAATACAACATTATGCCCTAAAGAAGGATGGTTGGTTGTCTAACATTTATTCATCACTGAAAAATTATGGTCTCTTACAGTTAAAAAATTGGGTAGAACAATCTGTACAAATTCACACAAATTACACAAAAATAGTTACAAACACTGTTCATAATAGAGCAAAGAATCTGGCATGATGAAAATCAAACAACTTAAAGTTTCAAAGTGGTTAATAAATGACATGCAGGAACATTCATGAAAGGAATATTTGATGTTAAATGTAGATCCAAAACTAAGACAGATATTAACATTATATAGGTTTGAATTATTCCCTAGTAATGTTTTAATGGCTAGATATCACAGATCTCAACTTACCTTGAAGGATTGTCATTGTTACCTAAAGGAACCAGAACCTACCATGTCTGATGGATACCTGGTATAATTATTATTATTATTATTATTTGACTTTTAGTGAAAGGTTACCAAGACAAGTATATCCTATTTTTCAAGGAGCAGAAATAATGGAAAACAGTCAGAACAAATAAGTAGAAAGTTTATGTACAAAAAAAGTATGGGAAGAAATACATCATTTAGCGAGAGAAACATATAGTAGCGGAGCACTGTCCACGGAATGGATTGGTTAACTTATAACATTTCAGTTGACGTTCTCTAGACTAGCTGGTTCACTGACAGGTATTTACAGGTCATCACATATAATAGTGGAGCACAGTCCAAGGAATGGATTGGTCATAATATAACTTATAACATTATAGTAGACACTCCCTAGGCTAGTTGGATCGCAGACAGATATTTATAGGTCATCACATTTATCTAAAATATACACGTTAGACAGTATCAGGACACTTGGGAGTAGGCATTCCTACCTATGACTGTGGTGCAATGTTGTGGTCAGCCTATGATCGTGGAGCAATATTGTGGCTAATAATGCCCCTGGTTTTAGAGATCGGGCAAGGAAGGAGTAGTCAGAAATCATTGAACTGCAGGAAATATCTCGCAGATTCAGTGGAGGCAACTTGGGGAGGTTTTGGCCAACAGTTTGATACTTTACTCTAGGGAGGTTTGGGGCAGTCACACACTGAAGCTAGTTTTAGGAAACCCCACAGGGAATTGCAAAAACTCAGATAGGAGGGGGCAGATCGGATATCCACAGGAAGGGTGTTCCAGAGTCTGGGCGCACTTATGGCAAAGTCCCGATTTCCCATGAGGGTCCGGGTGGGAGGTACTTTGAGCATCCCTGATGTGAGAGACCTAAGATGGTAGGGGGTGGGATCCAGTTTAGGTAGAAGCTGGGCCAGCCCCTGGGGGGTGCCAGTTCTGATCACTTTCCCCGAGAGGCATCCCACCCTGAAATCAAGGTATCTAGCCGGGGAGATCCAGCAGAGTTTCTCATATAGCTTGCATTGGTGGGTGAGGCAGGAGCAGCCAAGGCAACATGACAAATGTTATTATTGGCGTGTACCACCAAGTGAGATGAGTCTTTGGGAATGAGCAAATAGGTACAGCCATAGCTGAGGAGAGAAGCACACCTCTCACAAGGGCAAGTCTGGCTGCTGGTGTAAATTGCACCTGGTCCTATAGGCCAGACCCAGTCTGCAGTTTGCAGCCCTGCAGATGTTAAGGATATGATTTCCCATGTCAAGTTGGGGTCAAGTGTTACCCCAGATATCTGATGGAGTTCACTATGGGTAGTGAGGGTCCATCTATGCTGGTGATCTGTAACAAGGCCAATGAGGCTTTGATTATGGCCATTGAGCCAAAAAGCATAGCCTGTGTCTTTTTCAGGTTCAGGACCAGTTTGTGGTTAGTAACCCAGGACAATACATTGTTAAAGTCATCAGTCAGGCACTGGTTTAGGGTAGTGGCATTCTGGGAGTGATCCAGAATTACCAGGTCATCTGCATACATGGTGGCTCTGCAACTGGTAGTTACCATGGGAAGTTGATTGATGAAGAGGGAGAAGAGGAGGGGACCTAGTACCGAGCCCTGAGGCACTCCAGAGGTCACCGGTAGGGGCTCGGAGAGGACTTTATTTAAGCTGGTACGCTGCTTTCTACCATGCAGATAGCCCATTAGCCATTTCATGGCAAAGGGGAGAGGCCAAGTGACCACAGATATGCACCAAGCAGTTTGTGGCCAATGAGGTCAAAGGCTTTGGACAGGTCAATAAATATGGCACCAGAGAGTTTGCCCTGGTCCATGGCTGTCTGGATACTTGATGTAACCAAGATCAAGGCTGTGGTGGTGCTGTGTCCCTTTACAAAAGCTATGCTGGGCTGGGGACAGCAGTTCTTGAGAGTGGATATACTCCAAGAGCTGCTCAGCCACTACCTTTTCAAGGAGCTTGCTAAGGGTTGGGAGAATGGCAATCAGATGATAATTGTCAGGCAATTTAAGATTTCCCTGCTTCAGTACAGGGACTATCCTCACCTCTTTCGAGATGTCAGGGATGGTCCCCAGTCCAAGGGATAGGTTGAAGACGAAGGCTACTGGTGAGGCAATGTGTGTAGCACCAAACTTAAGTTTGTCTAGGCCAGTGCTAGAGTACTGGGAGAGGCTGGCTAGGTGTTTCTGCATGACCTGGACTGATACAGCCCTGAGATAAAACATTTGCTGAGGAGGTGATCCTCCAGCCAAGTGGGGGAAGGGTGGGGCACAACCTCATCAGATGGGAAGAGGGCTGTGAAGGCTGAGAGATCATAAAGTGATTATTTAGGGAGTTGGCTATGGTATGGGGATTATTGCAGGAGACTCCATTTATGACCATGTCCGTGACCCCTGAATGGGAGGACCTGCTGACAAGAGATTTAATATCTCCAGAATCTCCTGGGATCACTGGCAGAGCTAAGTAGGTCGGACTTACAAAGTCACTTTTGTTGCCCTGATGGCCTTTTTGGACTTGTTCCTGAGGTGTCTGTACCTTTGAATAATCGTGGGATCACTGGTACCTTTGGTGCAGGCCCAACACTTATCTCTCTCCTGCATCTGGGCTAGGAGATTCCCATTTAACCAGAGGGCAGCAGACCCCCTCACCCTATGGGTGACCTTGGGAGCATGCTTGTCTTGCAGGGCCCCAAAGGTGGAGAGGAAGTAAGAGGTTGCTACAGAAGGGTCAGTGGCACCAAACACCCCAGACCAGTCAGTAATTCTTAAGTCCTCCAGGAACTCCCCAGGATCAAACCTAGAGTAGTTTCTGACATGCATAATTTGTGTGGAATTTTGGGGGTGGGAATTTTCCATATACAGAAGGCCGGTGAATGGTCAGAGATGGAGTCAGATAACGTGCCCGCTGATGAGATCCTGTCAGGGTGGTTAGACATGATCCAGTCCAGTAGGGTACTGGAGGATCCATTTGTGGTCCTCCTGGTTGGCTCCTGGATGAGCTGGGTCAGGGCAAGGTTAGCAAGTGGGGGCTCAAACTGCTTAACATTACCACTATCCCAGTTAAGGTTAACATCCCCCAGGATTATGAGTTCATTATCCCCAACACTGGAACCAATTGAGTTCAAGAGGTGAGTTAATCCAGGAAGCCCACCCCTTGGAGGGTTATAGGTGCACACCAGGTGCAGTTTCTTTGTTTCTCCAAGTAGCAGGAGCACATGTAGCAGCTCACAGGGGGACACGTTTGTATACTGGTGGGCAAGTAGGGAGATTTTTAGGTGGCTCTTATGGTAGATTAGTATGCCACCCCCTCTCTTGCTCCCAGCTCTGTCCAGTCAGTTGAATTAATATCCAGTGAGTGCACAGGCAGAATCAGGGACAGAGGGCTTGCCAGGTCTCCGCACTCCTAGGATGTCAGGTTTGTAGAGTGCTACCCATGCTAATAGCTCATCTCGGTTAGGTAGCAGGCTCCTGATGTTAAGATGAGCTATTTTAGACCCTTACCCATGCCCCATACAGGAGGGATTTTGTGGGTCAGATTTATTGGACCTGGGTTGGTTTCAATATTACCAACCAGAGTAAGTAGTAAGTAGAAGGAGCCAGGAGATTCCACCTCATATGTGATTGGCCATCTGGGAGTTTTTAGCATGGTACGCTTAACCCTGTTTGTATACATAAGGCACCGAAGATCTAGACAGCAAGTAATACAGCAGTGCACCTCATTGAACACAAGGATATTGGAGAAGGTGTAGTCGGCTACCTTGTAGGTGGACGACCACCTCCAGATTGTCTCTAGTGATATTGGAGAGGAGGTGACCATATAAAGCAGAGAGAGTCCCACTATAAGACCTGCAAGGACTACAGTCCTGTGGTGGCAGCCAGCACCCCTTTACCTTTGCTTTGTGAGTATCCCTATCCTCACTAGACAGATGGGAGGAACAACACCCATCCTGGCTGGAGTATAGGACCAGCCTGTGATGTATTACCAAATCAGCCAGCAAGAAACCGCTGGGTAGGAAGGAGGGATGGAGGTACTAAGGCAGGAAGTAAGTAAGTGAGATTTGTTTTGGTTTGTGCCAAGTTAATAATAAAGGACTGCGCAGTGCACTCAATGCTACCAGCTATGGATGGAGGGACTGAACTTGATTCCTAGGAGGGAGTTCCTGCCCTAGCCCTTTGTGAGCACACTTACCACCTGTCATCAGTTATACGAGGACAATTTAGACAGACATCATCCATGCAGTGTAGGTGGGAGTTAGGATTAATTTAATAGTAATGGTTCTTTGAGCAGGCAGTATAACAGGTCTGGTATAGTGAGGCCCTACTCCTTTTGTCAAGATCACTATTAGCAGGGGCTGAGACAATAGGGACCAGCGGTATGAGAACACCTGTACGAAGACTTTGGTTCTGACACAAGACAGAGCAAGGCAATTTATCAAAAATAGCTGCAGAGATTAGGCGAACATGATAACACTGACAGGCAGTTAACAGTAGTGCAGCCAGTTAGCTTATACTAACATGTAATTTGTTTAACTCTGTCTAGGAGATGAGAGTAGGAAGGGCTTCCCTGAGGTAGAAAACAACCTACTTAACACTGAAGATGAAACAATACCCCTATTAGCCGATTGGGTGAGACAGATCACAGGGGATGGAGTCAGTGAGCATTTAATGGGAGAAGAGCACGAGGTGGGTGGGTGGGACAAAAATTCATCTCTCTCCTGCACGGGGCAGGGGCTGGGAGCTTGTCTGTTACAATCGTCCGCCAAGGAGGCCCGCTGGAGCTCCAGTAGCCCTCGGCACCTCAACTCGGCAATTCAGTGTTCCTCTAGATAGCGCGAGGTGGGGGAGGACTTTTAGGAGTAGGTCAACCCTCGCCTCCCCTCCGCACGGTGTCAGCTGTAGTGCAAGGTCAGTGGGACAGCTTTCCTTTTCAGGAGCGGAGTGAGAGCGTCACCAGCTGACCAGGAGCTAATAGAGGATTGCGCTTTTGGCGCCAAACTTCAACAAAGAAACCACAGTCCAGGAACAATGTTTTTTCTCAATGGGTTTCACGGTCGCTGCTTCAGATACTCTCGAGTGCACCCTCAGCCACCCTCCTTTAATGCTGCAGCCCTCTCTTTTAAGTTCAAATTGCAGGTAGGAACCAAGTACAAAAAATGGTATTTAGCAGAAAGTTTATCCAAACTATTCAGCTCTCTCCTGCACTGGGGCAGGGGCAGGGAGCTTGTCTGTTGCAATTGTCCACGAGGAGGCCACTTGGAGCTCCAGTAGTACGGCACCTCAACTCGGCAATTCAGCGTTCCTCTAGATAGCGCAAGGGGACCTTTAGGAGTAGGTCAACCTCGCCTCCCCTCCATGCGGCATCAGCTGTAGTGAAAGCAATTTTTTAACCTTTTTTAACTCAGAAAATAAGCTAATTTTGACTGATCTGGCAATATTTCTGTTAGCAGTTAAAAAACTTAGAAATAAAATGACTCAAGAACTGATACGCGAGCCATAAACTTTAATTGATCTATTTTGCTGGATCTTTATTCTCAGATAGTTTGAGATTTGCAAAGACATTTTTTCATGGGAATGTAGGTATTCAGACCGAACCCTGAATTAACTGTTTACACTTTTGTTGCTTCATGTAGAGTATCAGTGTTATTTAGGGTATTTGGTTGTTAATGTATTTTGTCCATGTCCATTGTATGCATATTTTTATCTTACGTTGTGCTAGGATAAATTTTAAAAACTTTTAACCTAAGTAATGATTTTATGGTATTGTGGAAAACGTTGAATGAATGTTCCCTCTAATGTGAAATGTGAACTGTCTTCACTTCATGTTTGGAATTTAATTATATTCAAGATGTATTTGTTTTATAAAAAAAGTCTGCACTGAATTTGAGATATTTCTTTTACTGCACTTGTGTAATGACATATGATGTTGAACAATAAACTTGATTGATTGAACTAGTAAGCTCCCAGAGGACTCTTACAAGAAAAAATGGAAACAAGGTAGTGACAAATTAAAAGTATTATTCCAGTGTGAAAAAGTTTCTTTTCATTTCATACAACTATCTTGAAATGCTTACTGAACATGCTCAGAGAAGACATTTAAAAATTAAATAACTTTGAAATGGATTATTATTTTTCACCAAACCAGCTAAAGGCACATGTGTGGGCCAACCCCAGTCTACCCTGGACATTTCAGACTAAAATTCCAAACTGTCTAAGCTGTAGGCAAGTTCAAAGAAAACCAGCTTAGAAACAGGAAACACACCCGAAAAATCACTTTTTGCAGTTTCTGCAACTTGGGCACCACCAATCTGCTCAGAGCGCAACTTGGCATATTCTGAGATCTACTCTATGAGACTGTGCATGCAAATTGCCATGCAAATCTGTTGAACGGTTGCAAAGTTATTAAAGTGCTAAATTTGGGATTTAACATTAAAATGCCTACTCAGCCCTAACTATAGAGGTGCGACCGTAACCTAAAATACCAAATTCCCAGTTCTTAATGGGACTGTTCAGGTTTATATGTTTTGGTTCTGGTTTTGAGTTGTACATATGCAGGGGAAATTGATGGCGCTTTTTTACTGAAGAATGGCTTGTAATGTTACCATGCTTATCATGGTGACAGACTTGAAACCCTGTATATGTTCTCCCTGCATCCCCACTGTCCACATTGTCATCCCTGATGACATCCTACTAAACCTTTGCATTCATAGTGTGGAATATTAAGGGTCTCAATCATCCCATCAAAAGGAAGGAAATGTTGACACAACTAGTAAACATGCAAACTTGACTGTTCCACAGGAGACCCAACTTACCAGATAGCAGGCCTTAAAAACTCCAATTAGAGTGTGTGGGAAGCTGGGAACTGAAATCCATATCACTCGCCCATAGAACACTGGGTTTAAATACTTCTGCATAAAATACTGCCCTGGTAAGTAAAGCAGAACAAGGCAGACAAGGAGGACCATTCGCTGCTAATGCAGGTGCAATCCCCCTCTCTGTCTTTCATTAAAGCAAGGGTTTTTTGGCCAGCCTGCCAGTGCAGCAGTAGGACTACTGCTCATGATGCAGATGATTCTGGTTTGGGAATGAACCTGAGTCATTGGAGGGCCAGCCAGGGCAGGAGGATTGAGTTTCCTATAGAACACTCTTCTCCTCCAGGGAAGGAGAGGGGATTGCAGTCCCCACATGACTGCCACCTAGGTGACCATGAGTGGTGGTGCAGGTGTTAGTGCAGTACTGCTGTTGGGAACAGCTGATTGGCTGGACAGACATGCTTCTATGTATGAGCATGCCAGTCAGCTATCATCCCAGGAGTTGAAGTACAGAAAACAGAAAATGTGGCCAAACTGCCCATGCTCCATGATAGCTCTAGGCAGCCTGCACACCCTACACCCTGCTCACTCAGTCTCACTACAGGAGTTCCACAAGTAGACTTTCTGAGGGCCTGGTCCAACTCAAGGACCTCCACTGTGGGGATGGGATACCATGGGGCCCATCTTCTGGAAACAGGTAAGCCCTGGGTGATGAGGTTGGAGCTGCTCAGGGCTCCAAGAAGGACTGCCATTGGCTAGGCTGAGGGGCAGCTAAACAGAAAGTAAAAAAGGAAGGGTTTCTTAGCTTAATGACAATGAGCTGAGGTTTTATGAATTACAAGCCCAGGCTATCAGGGTTTTCAACCCAAATGGTCTACCTTAATTCCCAGGAGACTTTAATTTACTTTTAGATAATCTGCTGGGTAAAGGTAACTGGATCATTACTTTTACATCAACAGCCCACACTGTGCTTTGTCTCTACAAAATACACAACTTCACTGAAAGGTGCTGTCTTGCCCACCCCTCAGGAAGGACAACACTTTCTTCTTACTGCACAAACCATACAGTAGAAATGAATATTGGCTCTTATCCACATTCCTTTCTCACAATGTACCTCAGACAGTCATGGGCACAATCCTCTTCTAAACACCAGTTGGGGTTTTGCTGCAGCTCTCAACAATCTTTTCACACCTTGGTGAAACAAGAATCCAAATATTTCTTTTTACATCATCACCTCAAATGAGGTCGCCCCTCCCTTTATGTGTAAGGAGTACAAAGCATACATTACAGAGGCCACCATTAGCTTTAAACAATACCACAAAGATTTGCACCCACACACCACATAGCAGACCACACAATATCAAATAGATGCAAAATAGATTTTTATTAGCTTACTTCCATCAAGATAGGGTGCTGGTATATTGCATGGTGAGGTCCAACAATTTACAAAAAAAAAAAAATTACCCAATGTGTTTCTTGCCTAGCCATGGTACTTTTTCAAAGGGTATACATAAAGAGCCAAGTTAATAGCCTGACCATAAAACATCTTTAAAAATACATATATGTAATGTAGGCATTACTCTAACTAACATGACTGAACCTCTGTATAATATACTGTATGAAAACATCTTTCTTCTTTTTAAGTAGCTGTTTGCATGGCAGGGTTAACTATACCTGAGTTACATTTGGCTCTTTGAAGTATAATGCCTTGTCTAGGACAACATATGTGTCTTTCTTTAAACTTTAAACATTACAGGGCAGGATTTTCAAAGCCTCCTGAATGGCACAAGGGGCTTGTGCCACATGGAATGGCACAAGGTGTTGCTTGCACCAAATGACGCCGAGAGCAATTTTCAAATGCAGCCTGTTGTCAAATGTAGGCTGCATGTGCCAAAGGAGCTTGTGCTGTCCTTGTAGCACAAAATGGGCTCCAGCATGGTGCTAAGGAACTTGCAGCAGATGCAAGCTGCCATATCCCCTAATTCAGAATTCTCAAAACCCTCCTAGAGGGCACATGTCTAATGTACCTGCACTTCCCAGCTGGCCTAGCAGACCCACTTTCTTATCCCTAAACTCACCCAGAAATAATTTTATGTATATTTTCATGGTGGTCTAGTGGACCCCCCCTCTCTATCCCCAGTCTCCCACAGAAATAATTTTATATATCTTTCTCTAGTGGTCTAGCAGACCCCCCCTCCCTATCGCCTATCTCCTCCATATATATTTAGATATCTTTCCTTAGTGGTCTAGCAGACCCCCCCCCACCCCAGTGGGCAGTGCTTCACCACCCCAATCCCCCCATCCTACCCCTGAGTAGAGATGCAGCTAATTTAATTTTGGCCACAAAGTGGCTGCGAAGTGGATAATTTCGCCATGCAGAATAATTTGTGAATGTCGCTTAGGCAAAATTTTGCCTAATGAGGGTGAAATTTCACCTTTTACGACGAAATTTCAGATTCGGCAGGTGAAATTTCACCATTCCACTGAGTGAAATTTCGCATTTTGCTCCTCAAAATGGGTGGAATTTCGTGGATTACTCCGCAATGCAAATTTTACTCAGTTCGTCTACCACTACCCCGAGCCAGAAACCGGCAGATCCCTCCACTCTCCACCATGGCCACCTGCAAACTGAGCTGTCAGTGAGTGCATACTGTATACAATACAAGCTCATTGATTGACTACTCACTCACTCACTGAGCTGTCATTCAGTGAGCACATACTGAATACAGTGCACACTCATTGAGAGCTCAGTGGGCTGCTGGCGTGATGGAGAATGGAGGGTCAAAGAAGGTGCTGGCTTGGGAATGGGATAGGGAAGCAGGAAGGTGGAGCACTGACTGCTGGGATGGGGGTCTGCTAGGCCACTAGGAAAGATATATAAATATATGAGGAGATTAGATATGGGGGGCACTAGCCCACCAGGGAAAGATATATAAAATTATTTTTGGGGGAAACTGGGGATAGGGATAGGGGCTGCTAGACCACCAGGGACATGCTTACTTTGATTAAAAAGGGGATCAGGACTGGGGGGGCTGCTAGCCACCAGGAACTGCTTTTAGTTTGTGGCACACTTTTTTGCTGCTTATGGCAAACCTCTCGGGTGTGTCGTCTCTTTGGCATAAAGCCAACTTTGCTGCAAGCTGTGGAACTTTGCTGCTGGGACCCTACCTAATAGAGAATTGGGCCCAGGGTCCCTGGCACACTGGCAATCGATGCAAGCTGCCATTGGTGCAGCTTGTGCTGCCCTTTGAAAATTCTGCCCTTTATTTCAATGTCTTAATTGAGTGGATATTTATAACAACCTCTGTTTTTGTTACACTTATGTAGCATTGCACTGCCACTTTAAAATAGATAATTGCACATCATCTGTCAGTGACATCACAGTCCCTGCACTATAAAGTAGTTAGTACTGATGCTTCAGTATACCCTTGAAAAAGTGCCACAACTAGATACAAAACCCATTTGGTAATTTTTATGTAGGCTGTAGGACCTCACCATGCTACATGTCTGCACCTCACCTTTTTTAAATTAAACTTTTTATTAAAGCAAAAACAAGACAGAGGCCAGTATACACTGCTTCAGAGGTTCAGTTAGGTTTTCTCAAGAGGCATTCTTTCTGGGGCTAATGTCTACTCATCAACAGACACATTAATGGGGGTGGGGTGTAGTCTGAAACTCCCTCAGACAAAGGGTATCCAGAGATTTTAACCAGTACTTAGGAAATGACCATGGTCCATGTCAGAAATATACAGCACCCAGCATTGCCACTTGGAGGAAAATTGGGCTGACCTATTATGAAGAGAGGTGGTTAATTTTTCCACAGCATAAATATTTCCTACTATGGTGTGTGATGTGTGTACCGATGGAGCGTGTGGCTTTATCCAAAGCTGGGTTATGGCCTTCCTTGCTGCCAGCAGGTATATGTTTGCCACAGACCTGGGGGGAAACATGTCCATGGAGGTGGGATAGAGACCAGTATCAATGTCTAGGATATCAAAGTACTAAGGGAAGATAATGCTTCAAATTGATCTGCTAGCTCCTCCTAAATGGAGGCCAGAACTGACAAGACCACAAAATGTTGAGGGAGTCTGCTGAGAGCTGGCCACAACCCCTCCAATGCCAGCCATATCTCACCAGCATGTACTTCAGGAGTGTTGTCTGAGTTCTGAAATATCTGGAGTGACATTTCCAGGTGAACTCTCTCCAGAAGGTAGAGCAGGTTATCTTCAGAGCAGGTAATGCAAACCGGAGTCAAGTAATTAGGGGCATCTCGGTGTTTAGTTCCTTACTCTAGTTATCTTGAATCAGCTGAGTCAAATTGTCCAAAAGATCATTCTGCCCTTGGTATAAGTTACAATTCATATGATCCCAAGGTTGGTCCTGGAAGGCATCCATAATTATAGTGATCAATATTGGTGCTATGTCTGGAAGATGGGTGTAGGCAGCCCATTTATGTAAGATGCAATTGCAATCTTGGACATATTAAAATATGTTCATGACCTTTGAGGCCAAATTGTTGTTGGAGAGTCTAAAAAAGGAGGACTTCCCCCGAGTCCAAGAGTTGGTACATATAAGCAAGGCCCAGTTGCCTCCATCTCTGGAATTTTGGGTCAGTCTGAGGGGAGAAACCACCATCCACCACCAGGACCTTGCAGAAATAAAATATCTTGGCCATGCTCAAATTCTGCCAAAGTTTAAACCATATATAAAGAGCCTGTGTTGTGAAATATGAAAAGTGTGCCACAGAGAGGGAGCAGAATGGTTAGCAATCAAGAGAGATCCAATGTCATAAAGATCATTAATAGCAAATTCAATTTGTTTCCAGTGAGGGGGGTGCTTGGGAAGAAGCCAAACTAATATACTGCAGAGATGAGAAACCCAAGCATAGTTCATTAAATTAGGTAGCTAGACCTCACCTTTATGTAACCCTCCCCCCCTTTTCTTTCTAGGGGTCCTGATGGTAACAATGGGGGGGGGAGGTTACAGACTGAAAACTTACCATGGAGATAAAGCCAGAAATATAAAAAATAAGGCCTTACCTCAGCTTGGTTCTGTCAGCAGAGTGCAGGGTACAACTTCTCCACCAACCCACCTCCTACCACCTGCTGCAAGTTACAGCCAAGCCGGGGGGGGGGGGGGAGGGGGAATAAAGGTACCACCAGCATGCTTCATCCCAGGAAGAAGTCAAGGAGGTCATTCAATAAATTTCAGAAGTCATGTAGTAGAAACAAGAAAAGACATTTAATGCTGATCTTCAATTTTAAAGTTAATAAATAAATAAATGGCTCGGCTCCATGGAGCCAGGTAACCAAGCATACATAGGGCAAAAACTGTAGAGGCAGTAGCAGTATTAGGTGATACTAATGCATTCACAGGCCTAAGACAGTTAGACCAGGGGCAGACTCCATGCAGATACCCAGAGCCATCTCAAGATCAGGACCTCACCAGGTGCGAGATACCAAATCACCAGTCCAAGAGGGAGAGCCTTACTCCCCCACCCTGGATCAACTAAAATCAGGGCTGCAGCCTTTATACCATCCACGTCCAACCTGCACACAATCCCAAAACCCAACAGCTCACCACCCTCTTTCCATACAGGACCATGGTGCCAGGTTTGCATTTAGAATGGGCAAACACGGCTCCCTCCTTCCCAGTTACACACAGTGTACATCTCATTAATGGATCTAACATGAGTCCTACCCCAGACATGGGCATGGCACACCTGATACAAGCAAATCCCCAAAATGCACCCTCCTGCCATCCAGAAGCAGCATGCCACACCATGTAATGGCTCCCTGGAGCTGCCATCTCCAAAGGAGCCTTGCCACAGTCCTGCCACCACCACGGCAGCCCCACTGCCATACCTTGTATGCTGGCAAACCAGGCCTCCTGAACTCAGTCTCCTCCTGACCTTCCTTCGGCTGCTATTCTTCCCTCTGCTGAGCTCCCAGATCCTGGACCCCATGGTTGCCACACTCTTGCCACCCATCCCTTCGGAAATCAATTGAAACTCACAGCCTCAATGCTCATAAAGGCCGATCCCTCCCAGGCCAAGGGGATGCTAGCCCCCCAACCCAACTTGTCTTACATAGTGCCCAATAGCTCCCCACCAAAAAGGACTTCTCCCCTTTTATACCTGGAACCCAGAGCAATGCCACCACCTAAACAAGGCAGGACACATGAATGCCCCAAGACAGGACCCTAGCCAACCAGGGAGAGCATGGATTAGTAAGCCAGCCCCGAGAGGGTGGCTTACACTAGCTAACGGAAGTTGTATTGAGTATCTGATTTGAGGAAAGTGCCCCCTCCCTGATCAATCTGGAGGTTAATTTGTCCCACGAGGGAAAATAATACTACCCAGGGAATATTGGGAGGGTTTGAAACAGATATAAGACATGTGGGAAGATATTCATTCTAAGTACTGTACCTCTATTTTAGCAAAAAAAGATCAATGGTAAACATCCCCATGAAAGCAGGTCTTCAGTGAAAGTCAGTGTGAGTGGTCCATAATTTACCAGTTCCAGGATACCTAAATTCCATAGGATATGCACTCCTAAATATTTTATTTTTGTACTATGCCACATTAGAGGGAGCTTTCTTTTAAGGGAAGGCTATTGGTGCAGTTAAGAAGAACTTCAGTTCTGTGGAAGCTGTGCAGAAACACTGCAATCCAGCCAAGCTCTAGTAAGTCAGATCATGCTGCTGGAATGGAGCATTCTGGATTCAAGAGGGTGAGAAGGACATCATCAACATAGAGGGTGATTTTATATTTCTGACCCCTAAGCGGGATACCATCCACCCAGTGGTTTTCCTTAGGGTCTTGGCAAGAGGTTTCATATATAAGGCCAGAAGAAGAGGTGACGGGGCACCTTTGCAGGGTTCCTTTTTGCAACCAGACAGGGGAAAAGAAAGAGACATTCACCCTAATATAGGCTGAGGGAAGAGGTAAATCATCTGAAGCCATGACAGAAAAGCCTCGGGAAGCCATAGGCTGACAGGATGCCCCAGAGGAAATGCCAAGATACCCTGTTGAAAGCCTTCTCCATGTACAAACTAAGGAGAGTAGTGGCAGTCTGTCTACTTTGGATATGTTCCACCTGAATGAGAGTGAGGTAAACATTATCTGTCATTTGACATTGTCTAATAAAATCTGCCTGGTCAGTATGAATCTAGATGGGCACGATTCAATCTAATCTATGGTACAAGACTGCCATATAAAATTAGTAATCCATGTTTAAAATGGATATAGAAGAGCCAGCCCAGTGGTGTGAAGGGCTGAGGCATTGGAGCCTTACCTCCTGCCATGTCATTGACCCGTGTTTGTGGTGCAAGCAGGTCACCGTGGGTCAGCTGGGGGAGGGGTGGATTAAGTGTCCCAGGGACTGCAATCCTCCTATGGGGAGGGGTGGGATCAGTGGTCGGCACTAGTCTGGTCCCTAGCAGAGGCTGGGGGTCAGCACACTGACACTGCACAATATGGGGGGAAGAGGCGGGGCAGACAACCGGCATGCTATGCATGGGAGCATGCACAGCACCACCCTTGGCATCATTGCATTTCACTCCTCCGTGCTGGAAGGAGAAGAAATGGAAAAAGGGTCCTGGTCGAGCAGTATGACTGCCGGCCTCAGCAGGCCCACACCCAATGGCCAGCACCTCCTGGAATCTGGATCCCATCCTGGTGGGTCAGGGTCGCCCACCTCCCTGCCAAGGAGGGCACACATGGGGACTATGGGAGTGGTCAGTCCTGGAGGAGTTGTGGTGATGGGGCTGGGAGAACCGACAAGAACGAGGGCTGACCTGCACAGGGGGACAAAGAAATAAAAATGGCTATGGGAGAGTATGAAAGAGGAGCAGACAGGTCCTTCCCAGACATAGAAATAGCTGCCAAAAAAGACCGAGAAGGAGGTCTCCAGAGACCACCACTTGAATAGCATTGTTTGTGTGGGAGGAGAAGCTCTGAAAAAGGCTTGTACCATTCAATGGGAAACCTATGCGGCCCTGGACATTTTTATGCTTTAGCAATTTCAGCTGACTATGGAGCTCCTCTGGTAGAATTGGAGTGGATAAGGCTTCCCTTTGGGAGTCCATGATTTGTAGGAGATTTAATTTGGTAAGGTATGTGGCAATTTGGACTGGTTCTAGAGGAGAAGCATAGGTGTATAAGTGCTGGTAGAAATCTTGGAAAATAGTATGGTTTCGAGTAGAGTCATGAGTCAAGTCTCCAGTACAGGGGTTCTGAAGTTGTAACATACAGGCACACCGACATCTGGTCTGGAGTCTCAGGGATAGGAGATGGGAGCTCCTGGCTCCCCCATCATTATACACTTGTATTAAATAGAGATGGGCTTGTTGGATCTGTAGGTCCATGAGGGACTGAATTTCACTTTTCAGGGCTTTAATTTTTCCACCACAGCCTTGTCCCCTTGAGAATTAAGATGCTGGTAGGTATGCAATTGTTCTGTGAGGGAGTTGTACCACTCATTTCAGTGCCTTTTCTTGAGAGATACATAAGCAATAACGCCCCTCAGCACTATTTTAACATGCCCCAAAGTATTGGGGCAGTGACTGTTTGTGATTCATTGTCTCAGAGTATCTGCGGGATGTGGTCAGAGATAAAGGAGTTGAATAGGTCATCCTTGAGCAAGGCCATGTTGAGGTGCCAAAAGGATGTTTTCCATTCTATCCCTAGCTCAAGCTCAATGAAGAAAGAGTGATGCTCTGACAACACTTGAGGACCACATTCCAAGTCCTGAATACCTGAGAAGTGTTCACAGGTTGTAAAAAAAAAATCTAAAATCTATGCAGGAGTAGCTCTGATGTCTTGGGGGAGAAGTATGTAAAGGTGTCATGGAGGACAAAAGATGGTACCAGATATCTACTATCCCTAAATTAGTGAAGTTTGACAGGAGAAAGCATTGTAATGTGGATATCCAATGCTTTTCTGGGTTTGAGGTGTCCAGCTGTGATGACATTACAAAGTTTTACTCGCCCCCAAGTATTAGTTCGCTTGAATAAGGTCCATTACTTTGCCTAAGAATGTATTAAGTGTTGGGGTAGTAGTGTTATGGGAAAGTAGACACTGACATGGGTAACTTCTGTTTGGAATAGCCTGTCCAGCAAAATAACATATCAGCCCTGTGGATCAGTATAGGTCTATTGCAGTTCAAGGGGGATAGTAGAGGGAATCAACATAAGGGCTTTGTAGTGTTTTCCCCTGGGGTATAATGAAGCATGAACCACATATCTGCCACCCCATGTCAATTTCTGACTGCTCAGAGGGGGTCAGGTGTCTTTCCTGGATGAAGTAATCATGCACTGGTTGCTGTCGTAAATATTGAATACATTTCGTCCTTTTCACAGGATTATTCAGTCCATTGATGTTTTAGGAGAAGACTGTTATTGGATTCACCACTATTCAATTGAAGGAAGAATCAAAGCTGTAGCTGTAAGTCAGGGAAGGTCCGCCCTGTAGCAGAAGGATGCCAATTCCCGAATTAGATGCTCCAGGAAGGACCCATGCCACCTGTTGCCCATCCCATAGGACCAAATACAGCAGAACGCCAAGCACCAGGAATTCTGAGGTTTCCCTGGAGAAACCTAAAACAACACATTCATCATGTTTTGTATCAATAAAGGCATGTCAAAATATTGTCTGTATTTGCTTCTTTAATACCTTATACTCATAACAGTGTCCAGGAACTCAACTATAGAAGAGCACTGCTGGAGAAAAGGGGATACCAAACCAGGGGCTGCAACCTTGTGACAAAGTTATAGGAATGTCCCACTCCCCAACAGGGAGCTGAGAAACCAAAGGGTATGTTCCAGTACACTGGGTAATGAGGAAACATTTAACTTTATACAAAAGGCTTCCAAGGAGGGGCACAGTAAGACATCTGCCAGCTGAGCACCCAAAATGAGATCAGTCTCATAAAGCATATTCTGGGATAACAGGGAAAACCAGGGGCTCTAAGTTCCCATGATTCTCTAGGGACAGAAGTGTCTCAATAAAAATGCTAAATTAATAAAAATAAGGGAAACAAGAAAAAGGGGAGAGGATAGAAAGCCACAGTCATCAAGGCCACTTGTCTATTCTGGGATGTCTTCTCTCTCTAAAAAAAGAAACATAGAAACACAGAAACATAGAAACATAGAAGATGATGGCAGATAAGGACTGTAAGGCCCATCCAGTCTGCCTATTTCTTTTTCTACCTTATGAATGTGCCATAGGCCTTTGCTTTGTCAATGGCCTATCTATTCAGACTCATCTGTATTGCTCCCTTATGCCTATCCTATGCCTGTTTGAAGCCCTGCACTGTATTCATATCCACCACTTCCTGAGGTAGGCGCTCCATGCATCCACCACCCTTTCTGTGAAAAAGAACTTCCTCAGATTATCCCTTAATCGGCCTCTCTCTAATCTCATGCTGTGTCCTCTTGTCCTGCTATTTTTCTTATATTGAAACATGTTAGACTCTTTCACCTTGTTAATGCCCTTAAGGTGTTTGAATGTTTCAATCATATCACCTCTCTCCTTCCTTTGATCTAGGTTATACATACTGAGTTCAGTTAATCTGTCCTCATATGTTTTCTGATGCAGTCCCTGCACCATTTTGGTTGTCCTACTCTGGACTGCCTCAATTTGGTTAATGTCCTTGTGATGGTGTGGTCTCCAGTACTGCATGCAGTACTCCAGATGGGGTCTAACCAGTGTCTTGTAAAGAGGGATTATTACCTCCCTCTTCCGACTTGTGATACCCCTACTAATACACCCCAACATCCCCGTAGCCTTACCTACTGCTTTAGAGGTCTGCTTGGATAATTTCAGGACATCGGTGATGATGATGCCCAAGTCTCTTTCTTCCCTTGTGACTACCAGCAACTCCCCTCCCAGCCTATATGTGGCTTCAGGGTTTCTCTTCCCTGTGTGCATGATCTTGCACTTCTTTGTGTTAAACCCCAATTGCCACTCTTCCGACCATTTTGCAAGTTTATCCAGATCTTTTCTCATTCTGCCCACCCCATCTGGATCATTTACTCTGTTACAGATCTTGGTGTCATCTGCAAACAGACAAACCTAACCCTCCAGTCCATCTGCAATGTCACCGATGAAGATATTGAAGAGGACTGGCCCCAGGACTAATCCCTGAGGTACCCAGCTTGTGACTTGTATCTCTTCTGACTGTATACCATTTACCACCACTCCCTGTTTTCTGCCCGTCGACCAGTTTGCCACCCAGTTGACCAAAGACTGACCCACCGTGAGCCTACCCAGCTTATTAATCAATCTTCTATGAACAGTATCGAAGCTTGCTGAAGTCAAGGTAGCAAATCAGCTGCCCCCTTGGTCCACCACTCTGGTTACCCAGTCAAAGAAATCTATGAGATTAGTTTGACAGGACCTCCCTTTAAACCCATGCTGTCTTGGATCCTGTGCTCCTATGGATTCCAGGTGTTGCACTATCCTTTCCTTAAGGAGTGTCTCCATAATCTTGCCCACTACTGAGGTAAGACTGACTGCTCTGTAGTTCCCTACCTCCTCCCTGCTTCCACTCTTGTGGAGCGGGATTACATGAGCCCTTTTCCAGTCTTCGGGGACCTCTCCTGTACTCAGAGACTCACTAAACAGTTCTGATAATGGCTCTGCTAGTTCCACCCTTTGCTCCTTTAGTACCCTGGGATGTAAGCCATCAGGTCCCATTGCCTTGTCCACCCTGAGCTTATTGAGCTCTTATAGGACCCTTTTGTTTTGTGAAGGGACTAGTGCACACCTCCCTCCCTCTCTGTGTCCATGGTGCAGAGCTGTGGGCCCTGCCCTACCTTCTCTTCAGTAAATACTGAGCAGAAGTATCTATTTAGGATAGATGCTTTTACGTGGTCCTCCTCACATGCCACCTTATTCCCTTTGATCTTAGCAACACCCACTCTGGACTTTCTCCTTTCACTAATCAATCTATAGAAAGTCTTGTCATCTTCTTTTACTGTTTGTGCTAGTGTTTCCTCAGTTTGGGCCTTTGCCTGCCTTATTGCCTTCTCTGCTTCCCTTAGGGAAGTTTGGTATGCCTCCCTATCTTCATCCTGCTGCATTCCCTTATATTTCCTGAAGGCCAGCCTTTTGGCTCTGACCTTTCTTCTACTGTGTTTGAGAACCAAAGTGGTTTCCTTCTTGTTTTGCACTTTCTTGTCTCACTAACTCAATGAGATGTTGCTTCAAGTATTGCATCTTTAATGCTTTCCACTTTTGCTACCCTCAGCTATATTTCTTTTGCCAGGGCTAGCTTAACTCTGTTGGCCATCTTATCAAAGTCAGCTCCTCTAAAGTCCCATATGTTTGCCTTGGAATGGAATGATTTTATTCTAGTGGCAAATTGAACCATACCATGTGATGGTCACTGGCCTCAGGTGACCTTCTAACTAGAGATCTGTGATCCTTTTCCTGTTAGTCAGTACTAGATCTAGGATAGCTCTGTCTCTAGTGTGTTGTTATACCAGTTGTTTGAGGCCCTTCCCCTGCAGGGAATCTACCATGTGTCTAGTTCTGGCACATGTCTCTGCTGGTATTGACCAAACTGTATCTGGCATGTTGAAGTCTCCCCTTATCAGAACCTCCTCTTTAGCTGTCATGTTTTGTATATCTTCTCACAGTAACATGTCTATGTCCTCCCCCTGGTCTGGAGGCCTGTACACAATCCCAGTTCATATGGCTGTCCCATTTCCTGTCTCCAGGGTGACCCACAGTTCTTCTGGCTCCTTACGTGTATTCTGAATTTCTGTAGCTTTGGTATTTTCATTGACGTAAAGGGCCACTCCACCTCCGCTTTTTGCACCTCGGTCTCTTCTGAACAGTACATAGCCAGGTACTGAAGTCTCCCAAGTGTGGTTACTGGTAAATCATGTCTCGCTAATGGCTACAATGTCCAGTTTTGCCTCTGTCATTATTGTCTGCAGGTCTGGGATCTTGTTTCCCAGACTGCGAGCATTTATGTACATGATTTTCCATTGGTCAGATTTTGGTGTCTTAGTCGTTGTGCGAGGTCCCGTTTCCCCTGTGCATCGTATGGGAGCTGGACCTTTTCTTTACCTGATGATACAAAATGAACTACTAACATGCTGAACTCCTGTTTGACCACTAGCTGAGGGGAGGGGTGTTCTTCCCATTCAATGTTTCTGTGTGCTGCACCCTCTCCCCATTTGCTAGTTTAAATATTCTGCAAAGACATCAAACTTCTGCCCCAATGCACTGACTCCCTCCTTAGTCTGATGCAGTCCATCAAATTTAAAGAACTTTCGCTCCCAAAATTGTTGCCAGTTCCCTACAAATTTGTGTCCTTTTTCCTGGCACCAGCCCTTGAGCCAAATGTTTAGCTCCCCTATCTCCCCTTCTCTGACCTTCCATCCATCTGTCCCCCTCTCCCAGACTGGCAGGATCTCAGAGAAGGAGATGCTGGACAAAATGGATGATAGTTTGTCACCCAGCCTGGTCAGGTGTTCCTTGGTCTCCACAACTGTCCGGCTGGCGAGATCATTAGTCCCTATTTATACCAGGACATCAATGTTTTCTCCTGCTTCCTGAACAATTTTAGCAATGCAGTCAGTGTCTCTCCACTCTGATGTACCTGGGAGACATCTGACCATTACCTCTGGCTGGAGATATGTATCAACTCCCTGAATCATGGAGTCTCCTATGATCAGAAGTTTTTTGTATTTCCTTGTTTGCTTTTTTTGTTTTGGTTCCTGTTTTGGGCACATTTTGTTGTGCTAGCTCCTGTGCTGAAGTGTCCTGCTCTGCAATGTCCTCTGCCCCTTTGTTTGATTTTGGAGATAGAGGCAGATACCTGTTTGTAGTTTTTATATGGTTTGTGGAGGTGATATGTTGGAGAGCATCAAATGATGGGGCACCCGATTTGCCCCTCCTAACCACCTGCCAGCCTCCTGGACCAACTACCCTCTGCGGTCGAGGTGCTTCTGTTGGATGTTGGGGAATGGCTTTCCACTAGTAAGGTGGAAAAAGTGACTTAGACAAGGATATGAAGTGCTAGGGGAAATCCCTCAGGTGACAAGCCAGCCTGCATAAAAATGCATTATGTATGACCCCCAGTAGACAATAACTTCTAAGTACATCACAGAATACTCCACTGAGCTAATCAAGAGGGAGGGGGTCCAGAAAGGAGAGCCCCTCCAAGTCAAGGGGCTGGCTGAAGGGAGGAACCCAACCCAGAGTGTTGGTAGGTATATGTTGTAATTAGAAAACTTATAAACATCCAAACTACAGTATTAACCAAAGGCCTGAACCATACAGTATATGAAAAACAGTAGCAGATCCTCCTTCAAATAACCACTCTAAGCAGAGATGCTCTACATCAAAACTGTAGTGCTCCAAAAAGCTGTCCACCTGCCATGCAGGTGTGACTGTTCTTATGCAAATGTTATACAGTGCAGCATACAAAGTCTATAATTGCAAAATCAGATCTGCAATTCACTAAGAAATTGTCTCTGTAATGAAGGTATTAAATCTGAACCCATCTCATAGATAAAGCCTCAATCAAGGCTACACCTACTCCAGCATAGAAAAAAAGTTCCACAGTCCCCAATATAGCAAGCCCAGCTGCAATGCAGACAGATCATGGGGTATTTTATATCACAGCTCAGTCTATGGAGGCACAAGCCATCTACCTAGGACCAGGATGTGATTTCTATGGGAAGGTCAACAATCCTGAATTACTTGGGAGGAACTTAAAGCTCACCGCTGCTGAACTGTGGTGTATGCCTTTTCTGAGGGGTACACACTATGCATTCCTCAGCTGCACTTTGTATCTACAGTGCCTCACAAATACTGTGCACCATAACTGACTTACGAAATTGCACTCTACTAATACACACTTCAACCATAAATTAAAAACATAACATTTAGCCATGTGCACCTGAGGTACTGTACACCTTAAAAATGCAACAGTAAACAGTGTACACCTCATCTGTACCTCACAAACTTAACTTTTAGCAGTATATACCTTAACCACACTTTGACTTCTGCTTGTGTATGTGAGAGGAAAGGTATCCATTTTGGCCCTTTAGGAACACCATTGACAGGTCTGATTTTCAAACTACCTGGCAGTTATTCCTTGTTTAGATTAAGTTAATTTGTAGAAAGTGTCAAGAACTTACTAAAGTGTACAAGGTGTGTGTGTGTGTGTGTGTGTGTGTGTGTGTGTGTGTGTGTGGCTTGTAATTTAGCAGTTGGGGTGTGGGCCTGTAATTCCATGGCAATTTTCCTGTGTTTTTGTAAGGTTTACCTTCTAATAACAAATGTGTAAATGAACAATATCTTTGAATACCATTCCTGAAGACAATTCTTCATTTATCTATTTAATGAGAGAATGCCTAGGAGCTGTGTCTGTGTGTGATTCCTTTAATCAGGTTGTGGGTAATGCTGGATGAAACTGCAAAAATCATTTTTGTCCACAGTACTCAAAATTGCTAAATATTTGTGAATTTTTGCTCATATTTCGTTAATTGAGGACAGTATAAAATACTGTGCACTTTCTAAAGGCACATTTTTCTAAACCTTAATCTCAAAAATTGCAGTTTTGCTTATTTTACAGCAGAAGTCACATGGTAATGCATAATACAGTACTACGTGGCATTTTGCAAAGTGGGTGAAACTGTCCAATTTTACAGATTAAGGTTTATAAAATTAGCACTTTCAAAAGTGTTGTTGGGTAGTACTGGACACAATTGCAAAAATCATTTTTGTGTACTTTCACAAAATTGCTAAATATTTGTGAATTTGTGCACATATTTTGTTAACTGAGGACAGTATAAAATATTGAGCACTTTCTAAAGGGCACATTTTTATAAATATTAATCTCTAAAATTGCACAATTTTGCTTTTTTTTTTGCACCAAAAGTCACATGGTAATGCATAATACAGTACTATGTGGCATTCTGTGCAAAATGGGTGAACCCACCGGATTTTACAGATTAAAAGTTTATAAAAATGAGCACTTTCAAAAGTGAGCAACATTTACCGTACATAGGAACACTAGCTCAGTGCAACCAAATAGCACTTTTTGGCAAAAGGGGAGAGTTTTTCCCATGATTCCTGGTTGCCAGTGTAGAGAGAGTTGTTGGAAAATAAGAGCTGCAATCTAGAGCAATCCTTGATAAAATAAACTTTAAAATATATTTTTCCCTTTACAATCTGAATGAAATTACTTGGCAATCCATTTTAATGTTAGTTTTCCAGTGCCTTCAGTTGGTAGAATGTATTTAGGAAGTTTTAGTTTTGCCAAAGCAAATTCATCAAGGAAGGAAGGAACAGTTTTTTTCTGAGCTTTATAATTTAGAGTAGATCCACGAGGAGGTCCTGAGTCATGCATCTCAGCATGGCACATGAACAGTATTGTGCTGTAATTCTCATGTATCAGCACTGAAATTTGCCATATACAGTAGCAGTAGAGCCTGCAAAAATTGTAAAGGAAATTGTGCTAGCAGCTGATATAAAAAAAGACAACAGTTTTTTTGTGCTCAACCAGAAGCATTATTTGCTGAAATTGCGCTTTTTGGAATTTACATTATTGAAAATGAACAGTTTGAGGGTAAAATTGTGCTATTTGTTGAAACTGCACATTTTCAAGAACTCACATTTCAAAAATCAGCAATTTGGGAAAACTGTGCTGTTTATTGAAATTGCACATTTTATGAACTGCTTTTAAAAATTTGTAATTTGGAGAAAATGCACAATTTCAGGAAAAACAAAGTGAAATTGTGCTACGATCTAATGCAATTCCATGAAAATTGGGTGAATGCAAAATCAGCAGTTTCATAAGAATACTAGAAATGTCACCAGCACTAGTCATGGGTGGAAGGAGAAGTAAGACAACTGTCTCTATTGTTAATTATTTTAAACTTCAGCTTAAAATGAACTAATAACAAACAGTATTTACTTCTGCATTTGAACATCCTGCCTGAATTTACAGTTTGTTATTTTTACAACTACACTGGCCATATAACTACTCCTCACAAAAACACACTAGATAGGAGGTCAGCTGGGGGCCAGTGACCATCACATGGTATGGTTCAATTTGGCCACTAGAACTAAATCATTCCATTCCAAGGCAAAAATATGGGACTCGGAGAGGAGCTGAATTTGATAAGATGGCCAACAGAGTTAAGCTAGCCCTGGCAAAAAGAAATACAGGTGAGGGGGTACAGGCAAAGTGGGCAAGCGTTAAGGATGCAATACTTGAAGCAACATCCCATTGTGTTAGAGAGAAAAGGAAGTATAAAAGAAGAAGAAAATGACTTTGGTTCTCAAAAACAGTAGCAGAAAAGGTCAAAGCCAAAAAGCTGGCCTTCAGGAAATATAAGGGAATGCAGCAAGATGAAGACAGGGAGGCATACTAAACTTCCCTAAGGGAAGCAGGGAAGGCAGTAAGGCAGGCAAAGGCTTAAACTGAGGAAACATTAGCATGAACAGTAAAAAAAGGTGACAAGACTTTCTATAGATACATTAGTGAAAGGAGAAAGTCCAGAGGGGCTATTGCTAAGATCAAAGGAGATAAGAGGGCATGTGAAAGCACTTATCCTAAATAGATACTTCTGGTCAATATTTACTGAAGAGAAGGTAGGGCAGGGCCCACAGCTCAGTACCATGGACACAGGGGGGGGAGGGAGGTGTGCACTAGTCCCTTCACAAAACAAAGGGTCCTACAAGAGCTTGATAAGCTCAGGGTGGACAAGGCAATGGGATCTGATGGCATACATCCCAGGGTACTAAAGGAGCTAAGGGTGGAACTAGCAGAGCCATTATCAGAACTGTTTAGTGAGTCTCTGAGCACAGGAGAGGTCCCAAAGACTGGAGAAGGGCTCATGTGATCCCGCTCCACAAGAGTGGAAGCAGGGAGGTGGCAGGGAACTATAGACCAGTCAGTCTTACCTCAGTAGTGGGCAAGATTATGGAGGCACTCCTTAAGGAAATGATAGTGCAACACCTGGAATCCATAGGAGCACAGGGTCCAAGACAGCATGGATTTACAACAGGAAGGTCCTGTCAAACTAATCTCATAGATTTCTTTGACTGGGTAACCAGAGTGGTGGACCAAGGGGGGAGCAGTTGATGTCGCCTACCTTGACTTCAGCAAAGCTTTCTATACTGTTCCACATAGAAGATTGATTAATAAGTGGGTAGGCTCAGGTTGGGTCAGAAGTTGGTCAACTGGGTGGAAAACTGGTTGATGGGCAGAAAACAGGGAGTGGTGGTAAACGGTATACAGTCAGAAGAGATGCAAGTCACAAGTGGGGTACCTCAGAGATCAGTCCTGGGGCCAGTCCTCCTCAATATCTTCATCAGTGACATTGCAGATGGACTGGAGGGTAAGGTTTGTGTGTTTGCAGACAACAACAAGATCTGCAACAGAGTAGATGATCTAGATGGGGTGGACAGAATGAGAAGAGATCTGGATAAACTGGCAAAATAGTCAGAAGAGTGGCAGCTGGGGTTTAACGCAAAGAAGTGCAAGATCATGCGCATAGGGAAGAGAAACACTGAAGCCACCTATAGGCTGGGAGGGGAGTTGCTGGCAGTCACAAGGGAAGAAAGAGACTTGGGCATCATCATCACCGATGACCTGAAATCATCCAAGCAGACCACTATAGCAGTAGGTAAGGCTAGGGGGATGTTGAGGTGTATTAGTAGGGGTATCACAAGGTATAAGAGGGAGGTAATAATCCATCTTTACAAGACACTGGTTAGGTCCCATCTGAGTACTGCGTGGCAGTACTGGAGGCCACATCTTCACAAGGACATTAACTAAATTGAGACAGTCCAGAGAAGAACCAAATGGTGCAGGAACTGCATCAGAAAACATATGAGGACAGAATAACGGGCTCAATATGTATACCCTAGAGCAAAGGAGGAAGAGAGGCGATATGGTTGAAACATTCAAACACTTTAAGGGCAATAACAAGGTGAAAGAGTCTAACATGTTTCAATATAAGAAAAAAAAATTACAAGAGGACACAGCATGAGATTAGAGAGAGGCCGATTAAGGGGTAATGTGAGGAAGTTGTTTTTCACAGAAAGGGTGATGGATGCATGGAACTGCCTACCTCAGGAAGTGGTGGATATGAATACAGTGCAGGGCTTCAAACAGACATGGGACAGGCATAAAGGAGCAATACAGATGAGTATGAATAGATAGGCCATTGACAGAGCAAAGGCCGATGGCACATTCATAAGGTAGGAAAAGAAATGGGCAGACTGGATGGGCCCTCATGTGTCCCCATATCTGCTGTCAACTTCTATGTTTCTTATGTCTCTATGTTTCTATGAGTACACCTCACTGAATTGTACTTGACTGAAATGTTGTTAAATGCAGACACACAGCTACTACTTCTTATTATACCTCTGATCGAGATTTACACCTCATTGAAGTTTACCTAATTATCATTTTCAGATGTACACAAACTACACCTTGGACCCATCTCAAGTTAGGTGCATTTCATTAGCATTTTCAGACACATCACCTACACCTAAATAACACTTTAAGTACTGCTGTCAGGGTTCAGTAAATTTATTTTTAATGGAAGTCAAATACTGCCATAAGTCAAAATCTGGAAGTCATTTCAATTTTCTCGAAGTCAAAATACTTCTCAGAACCCACAATTTGAAATCCAGTATTCTAGAAATGATCTATTTATGGATGTTAATACAAATATCAGTGGAAAACCATTTCTTTTGAAAAAAAACAATTTCTTAGCATCAGTGCCTTTAGTTCTGAAGTCATATAATTTAGTTTTTACATTTGAAGTCCATAACTTCCTTCTCCTTTATTTAGAAAGTTTGAACACCATTTTGGGGAGTCAAATACTGCCAAAATGTAGTTAATGGAAGCTCTGACTGCTGTTGAACCACAAGTACAACACTTACATAGCAGTGCAGTTGCGGTGACTCCTCGAGGTGTACCGAGGGCACACCTCATTTAAACCTCAGCAGCATCTAAAATGCACCTCAGTTGGGTCATGGCATTTGAAAGGGGGGTTAACCATGACACAAGTAATTGCACCTGGCCTTCTTAGGGGCCAAACATTATGATGGTTTGAGACTTTTCAGAACAGTCCCCACTGGGTTAGGATAGAGCACCATGTGGCAATGGAGTTCCCCCACCATGTTTCTGTACAATGTTATACCCACTCACCTAAATACCCATCCCATAATTAGAATATCACAGCTAGGTTGGCAGTAGCTAGAGAAGTTAATCAAAGAATACCTACAATACACCATATTGATAGATTCCTTTGTGGGACAACACTTAAATTATGATTGATAGAAAACTTATAATGTGGGAGAACTGGACTAGTAAGGGGGTATCCTGAACCTAAAAGCTTCTAGTGACTGACTAACCATGTAAGTGCTCTTTTGACTCCCTCTACAGAGACAAGGGCATTACAAATAGGGATCATTGGAAATTTCATCAAATTCATGGTGCTTTTCAAGCCCCCTTGAGAGAAATTTAAAGGCATAGAGAGCTTCCACCCACTACTGGAGCTTTCCTTTATGCAGATGGCTCCAACTGAACTGGGGTCACACTGGGCACTGTACAAAGCAATTTATGATGCCCTTCACCTCAGAATACCAAGAGTGCATGTGAAGAACAATTAAGGCACAATTTCATGAAGGAGAATAGGAGCAAACTGGATGCATGCTCTTCCAGCTTGCTGAGACATCAGAGTAAACTAATTTGAAATACAATTCTGCACTAGTGGTACAGAACCCCATACATGTTCCAGAAGATGGGCTTCAAATTATAATTGATGTTGGAGCTGTGATAATCCAAGGGGAACTCTGTTCCATTTTTTCTGATCTTGACCTGCCCTGTGAGGGTGCTAGGAGGGCAAACACAAAGCTTACCAGCAGGTACTGGGGTTCAGATACGCTACCTTGACTTAACTATGGCTGCTAGTTATCTATTGAGATACTCCTGTCTTGAATAAACTACTGTTGTAGGTAACTGGGTAATTGTAGTTATTATTGAAACACAATGACTTAGTCAGGGATTTCGGCCTAAGGAGATTCCTACTGTATCATTGGAGATCGAAATGGCAGTATGAATTTTGGCCACACATGAGAGACTCAATCAATTGGACAGAGGTACAATGGCAGAGTTCCTCTGCAGTTGGACTCCCTCCTTTAGTTTGGTACTGTATTCAACTCTCCAGGTGGAAACTCATCTTCTCATAAAGGTAGATGAAACATCCACTTATAGACGATTAAGCTGGTAATGCCTTCAGCAACATATTCTTGGTGTGTGAATTCACTAATATTGATAACCTGTATATGTTTTACAGTTTTTACAATTAATTAGTTCTTTTTAATGTTGTATTTGTAATCCATTGGTTATTGACTCGCATGATCCTACGTATGCTCTACTTTTGACAATGTTTAATAAAACATCACATGGCCCTGACACTCCATTCATAAGTTGCCTGTTTAATTGAACTGGGTTGTATCAGCAAATTGTGTTTCTGTGGGATGTTTGCTAAATTTCATGAAATTTTCTGAAGGGATTTTTTTTATTTTAGCTCAGCTGTCCATTTCACTAGAGACTTGCAATCAGCAATACTTATTGTTAATTGATCTACTATAAGAGCCTGCCAAGTATCATGATATTCAGTTGATTCAGATTGGAACTTACAGGGAGTCAAAGTCTGGCATTTTATTTCTTTGGGAAATTTGAGGAAATATTCTGTGCTTCTAACACAGCTACCACTTCAGCCAGACATTTGGAATATATGCAAAACCTTTTTGGAAGGTTCTTAGAAACTGTTATATGTAGCAAGATTTGGGTCTGTAATTTTAAGTTAGAGGAGGCTCATAAGTTTCACTACTTAAAAAGGACAGGAAATAATTTCTAATTGCCAGCTCTTTACATTGTGGCAGTGTCAGTGGCTCAGTAGGTAGCACACTCGCCTCTAAGGCCGGGAGATCAGAGGGCTGTGAGTTCAGTTCCCACATCTGGCACTTGGGTTAATATCCCAGTACTGACACTGTAGTGCAGCATGAGAGGGGTGCTGCACTTCTGAGGTGCCGTCTTTCGGATGAGACGTTAAACCGAGGTCCCATCTGCCTGGATTGGTGGTAGTTCAGGTGGATGTTAAAGATCCCATGGCACTTATCGAAAAGAGTAGGGGAATTTCCTGGTGTCCTGGCCAAATTTCCCTCATTCACTAAAAAAATACCACCAACAGCTTAATCTGGTTCAAGGTCAGTTGGAATTCATCTGTATCCCCCTCCCCCGGGTCATGCCTGAAAATAGTCAGGATTTGTCTAGTGCACTTACCCGGTCAACAAAAGCTAAATAAAATTGTTCCTATTTGCAGAAATTATATTCATACCCTTAAAGTATGCTTTTTAGCTGTAATCAAATGAAAAGTGATGTGGAAGCTGTATTTTACACTGCTTTGTTTTATGGGTACCATTCTGTTACAGTTCTTTTTATGGAACCAGTGATCTGTAGATTTATGTCACTGTTTGTGTTCAGAACTCTGAGAATGGTTCTTATAGGTTAACACCTCCTGCTTAACATTCTGTATTGAAATATGACATACAGTAGTAAAAACTCCAAATTACTGGTTACATGAAGAGAACTGTACAGAATGTTACCCATTAAAGGAAAATTAAAATTACAGTTTTTCATATCAGTATTCAGGCACAAATAAAGATGGATCATTTAGAGGAATGAATTTCAATTCTTTTAAATGAAACATTACACAACTGATGCTAATTAGCACACATTTCCTATCCCCATTAATTACTTGAGAAATTACATGAAATTCTTTAGAAAACATGGGTGCTATAACCATGCTGCCATTGTAAGTGTAAACCTGACATCCAGCATGCAAACCCAGTGTCAGTGGGTCCTGGAAATAACAAAGTTAAACAAACTCTGGTCAGATCTGATATGGCTGTGGAGAGGTTTTAGGAGTGGCAAGAGTGTGGAAAAGAATATGCAGTGCTTTTGCTTCACCGGAGTCAGCCGTAAGTAATACTGCCGCAATTACAGTACATAGCATGTGTGATACTCGCACATGTGAAGTTTGCCCTGTAGTCAGCCCTGCACAACATGGCGATGCTGACATAACTATGTATACACAATAGTCATGCATGCACAGTTTAAGTCAACATCACCATGTTGCACATTGCTACCATCAGTACTGCAGTTGCAGATCAGAAAAGTAGTGTGCTGGGAAGTGGGTATGTTTATGTGGCTCATAGAGGAGAAGGGCTGCATACACAGAATCACTGGAAACTATATTGAGCATTGTGGCAGCACATTAGACAGTGGTCCAGTTACGTGCTTCCACAGTGCTGTTATACAAGTCTGATGATGGCATAACATCCTTGGAACTTGGCCCATGCAGTTGTACAAATCAGATTCAGAGGAGTCTATTAACAAACAAGAGATCTGGTTTGGGACTTGCTCATCATCACAGTTACTTTCTCATTCTTTTCTAAGTAGTAATTTCTGGGAATGTGCCTTACCATATTGACTTCAGTGCTGGTAGACTAGTTCTGGTTTTACCCTAATTGTATTAGGCAGGGGTAGTAGCAGTCTTGAAGTGATAGCTGGTGGTGGTGGCATGCTCTGGAAAAAAGTGGTCCCCATGTTCATCTGCATATTTTAGAAATGATGCCTCTCCTTGTTTTTGCAGTAAAGAAACTGACCCCTGTAACACAAAAGCAAGGAATCAGTTATGGCCTCCACCCCCCTTTTTGCTTCAAGTGAGGAACATCATTATGGGTTTGCATCAGATGTACAGTGTCAGCCAATGATGCAAAATATTGTTAAACAATAATTTTGTTTTACCGTATGTAAAAGCTCTTTTTTTTTGAATGTGTGCTTTCTTAAAGTTGTTAATAACACTTCATCCATGTGTACTCTGCCCATTGATTTCTGTATCCCAAGTGCATCCTCCATCCTCCATTCCCTGCTACTCCCCATCTCTGTCCCACGCCCACCTAACATTCTACCCCCTCTCACCTCCCACCTACCATTCCATCCCTCTCCCGCTCCTCTCCTCCTGTCTCCCTCTCCCTATCACCCTATCTCTTGTTGCTACACCCCAGACTACCTAGCACTTATCTTTCTGTTCTTGCACTTACGACAATGTAAATCCTTGACTGCCTACCCCCTTTTCCCACCCCTCCCCTCTTACCCCCACCCTTGCTCCACTTATGTCACCCCAGAATGGTTTTCATTTATATCTGTATCTTTGCTATATATGCACCATTGTTAATTGTGTATTGTTGTATACCACTGACTGTTTGCTGCTGTGCTAGTCTATACACATGTGCTGTGTTTTGCTACTAAGTTAACCTCCTGACCTGTATTGTATCTTACCACTGTTTTGCTTGCAGCCATTGCTGATACAGAACCTTTGTAAAATAATCCTTGGTTCAAAGGTATTTGCAATTCTAGTAATAAATATATAAATATATAAAATAAATTATTTTACATTTTTGTGTTCAGGATAAAAATGCCTTTCAAATGAGGGTAGTCACTAATCTAAATTCTTTATAGTTTTTTATGTTTCCTTGCGCGTCTGCAAGAAACATCTTGTGGTAGAAAGACAATTCAGAGGTGTGTCAGGGACAAGTGCAATGCACAGCAATCTACAGTGAGCTTGTCCCTGGCAGACCAATGAGCATGTGGTATACCACCCTGACAGCGACATTTCAACAACAACCGACACTACAGTGACTACAGTGCCATGTTACTGTAGTGTCAGCACTGGACTCCAGCATTGTTACCTTGGGGTCTTGCATCCCCTCCCCTAATCAGCTCCAACTTGGAGTTCATTATATTTATGTGGGAGGTTCAGGGCACAACCTTCGAAGAAATCATGGTAGGCAGTGAGAATCTTTATTCCGACAGCAAATTAGGTCAACCTAATGGTTTTGCTGTATGGTCATTCAACAAGATTTTTGTGGATGGCTGATCGTAGATCCTGAGCATGTAACTGGACTATGACACCAGTCTCAGATTCAAAGCTGGAAGATGTTCTCAGGTTGAAAGAAATAAAGTGCTCAAATGAGAGCTCTTCATTCCTTTCATTCATGCCCTTACTGATCTTACTGATTGTGCCCCCACCCATCCTGCAGATGTCCAGGTACCCAGCCATACACTGCATCCTCCATCTCTGTGCCATAAGCAGTAAACTGTCCTACCAGTAAAGATCAGATAAATATGATTTATCCTTCTCCAGACATACGCCTATGTTGAACTTGTTTGTGTCTCTCTGTGAATGACAGTTTGTCTCTCCAGTGATTTATGTGTGCCACAATGCCTGACCATTGCTCTCTGTGATGGTACCCACTGACCCACAATGTGGGCTCCTAGTGTCCATGCTGCCTCAATGTGCCGCCCACACCACTGCACAATACAAGGAGCAAGAGTGCTGAGAAGTGAGGCAGCATTGCCTGCAGAGTTGTAGTTTAACCCAGAATGGTGTGGAGAGAGGGACATGGGCTGCAGGAACAGACACTGAAAAGGACAGGAAGCAGCATCCCCCCCCCAAAAGAGAGCACAGGATCAAAAGAAGAGGTGAGTGGCACCAGTATCAGGGACAGAGCTGAGACTGAGACCTCAAACAGTGACAGTTAAATGCTGAGATGTGGCAAGTAAGCAGTATGAGAGCGATCACCAGACGACAGGCTGTCACTACTGCAGCACCTCCTTGGCAGTGTGAAATTGGGGGCAGTGCAATGTAGTGAACAGAACCACAATGACCGGTGGCTCCCAGACCTGCACCAGAACAAACATTCATTCAATGGCTGGCCTGTCCCCTAGCAGAGTTTACTGCAGCCCCCTGAGAGAGACATAGCAACAGCGAGAGACACTTCTTGTGTGGCATATATGTGCAGGTCCTATCTGTTCCAGTCAGAGATGGTGTCAACCCCCCCTCCCAAACAGAGAAGTGAAGTACGGTGTTCACCCGAGCTTGGTTGCCATCCATTTTTTTTTCCACTCACTCTTCTGGCACCTTGCTGTTGGTGTGATTCTCTGCTTGCCTTTCTGAAGCTCAGTGGAAGCAGACAGCACATACAAAGAGACAGAGAAAGTGGCAGCAAGAGTGCCATGACTGGGACAGAGAGCAGTGATGCAGAGTTTACCTTTCACCATGGGAAATGGGCATTAGAGAGCATGAGAAACCAGGAAAGACACAGTGTAAAACAAACTTGAAGCATCTATTCCACCACTGCACAAAAGGAGCACCCAAACAGAGCCAGAGACAAATACATGGGTCACATATCTGCAACTTCACATTGACTAGCACAGTGTAGCGTGGGCACTGGAGGGGCACCCGTGGGTAGTTGCTTCCCCCTACACCTCCAGCTCATATCAGCACATATTAAGCAATCTGCAGTAGCCACAGACTGATGTAAGTTACTTGTCTTGCCCCCAACACCCATCCCACTCCACACAGGTTGGCACAGTGACAAGGTGACCTCCAGGTGGACAGCCCAAGGTAAATAGTGGACTGTGGCCTGGCAGAAGTTGGTGACTGATGTCCCCTCCACAACCTTTCTACTACTACACATTGGCTGCCCCAGCAATGTGAGTTGCACATTTGCCATGCCACACCTGTTTCTATCTAGCCTGGTGGGCACCAGGTGAGTGGAAATGGGATTGCAGTCAAGATCCACTGGGTGACCCGAGACCATTGGCACCCAGCACATCTTTTTGCATTTCTACACATGTGAAGCATTTTCTCCTTCCATTCCACCTCCTGCATGTTAGGAGCACTCTGCTGGAGCCAATGACAGATATGGTTTACACATCTGTCCATCTTCTCCTATTCAAGTTCTATGAAAGCTGGCACTGGCATTGGGTGCACTCCAGGCAGGTGTCTCTGGGAAAATGATGCCCCATCCCCATCCCACTTCCACACAAGGGTAGCACCCTGCAGCAGCCAGAGATAGAGATGCAACTTGCACATGTGCCCCTTCATACCCATCCCTGCTCCACCAAAGGTAGCATGAAGGTTGGAATAGTCATTGGTTGGCTGGCACTTCCTCACTTTATGCCACACCTCTACACTTGCAGAACACTCTGCTTCAGCCAGCGGCTCTCCCATCTAATGTGTTCTACCCATGGAGAGCACTCAGAGAAACTGAGATATAAAATGTGGATCTTGTATATGCCCTCCACAACTGTTCCCACTCTGCTGGGTGGGTGATGGTAGAATACAGTGGGTGATCCTGGGTGACTGGTGCCCCTTTGCACCCCCACCTTTCAGCCCAGTACTTTACAGCAGCCAGAAAAGAGATGTGTATTGTACTTCTTCCACATCATAAACTGTGCTTATTCCAAAAAGTTTCACACTCAGGCTGGAGTGGGGTCTATGATGGTGACCATTAAGTGACTGCTCCCCCTACTCCATCCCATCTGCACACATGGAAAGTACTCCTACCCCTCCATTACACATTTGCACATAGAGAGCACTCTTCCCTTCAATGCCTCCTTTACATATGGAGAACAATTCTTCTTCTCCAGCCCTCTTCCATATGGTGGACATTATAGTGTTTTATGTAATCATATTTTGTCTCAATCACTGTTGAATGCAACATTCCACATACTGTATATACTAATGTAAGGAAAATTGCTTTATTTTAATTTATATTATGGGCTGGATATTCAAACTGTGCTATTCTGTGGTGCAAGCCTTGCGCTGCACAAAATAGTTGTGCAGGGGGTGGCAGGGCGATATTCAACGGAGTTGAGCTATTGAGCAACTCCTTTGAATATCACCCCCCTGCCACAGCCACTGTGCGTAACATGATGGAACTTGCACCACCTGAAGTGGTCAGAGTGGAGCATTCAAGATGCGGTGGCGCAAGTTCCATTGCGCCATGCGCAAATTTCTGATATTCAGGTAGACATGCAATGGGGCCATAATTCATGCAAGGCCGGGGTATTTGCATCTATTTATGGTCCCATTTGCATGGCATTAGCATGCAGGTGCACCGATCCCCGAGGACTTGCGCCTGGCACCCTGCCAGGCAGCAGCCATTGGGAACCAATGTCCCCTGCAGCCCGATCGTGGGCATAACTGTTGAAATCCCCCACCCCGACTGGCCTGATCGCGGGCATATAGTAACCCCCACCCCGACTGGTCGATCGTGGACGTAGTAACCCCCACCCGACTGGCCCAATCGTGGGCATGTATTAACCCCCACCCCAACTGGCCCAATCGTGGGCATAATAGAAGAAACCCCTCCCGAATGGCCCGATCGTGGGCATAAGTTACAAAACAAACCTCCCTCCGACTGGCCTGATCGCGGGCATAAGTGACAAAACCCTCCACCCCACTAGCCCAATCACGGGCAGAACAGATTCCAACCCCCAAGAACATATCCTGGTGGTCCAGTGGACCACAAAGCCTGATCGTGGGCATTAGAGTCCACCCCAAGGTCCACCCATCCTGGTGATCTAGTGGCCACCCACCACACCCACCCACGGAGCCCCACCACCCGCTCCCCCTGTCAGCCAGCTGGTGGCAGCATCCCACCACCTGCCACCCGCCACCCGCCCGACCGTGACTGCTCAGTGAGGGCTGCATGCCCATTGGTTCAGAGCAAGAGCCAATGGGCGTGCAGCCATACTATCAGTATTTTAATAAAGTATTATAGTTTTGCAACATTTAGAGGAAAGTAAGAAAATTCATTGACATATCTGGACTGCCTTGTATAGTATGGGCTGCACACCCATTGGCTCTTGCTCTGGGTAGCGGACCTTGGGGAAGTGGACTCTAATGCACATAATCCGGGCTTGTCAGTACACTGGACCACCAGGGATATCTTCTTAGAGGGGGCAAAATCTGTTTCTGCACAAAAATTATTTAAATACTAAAATGAAGCAGTACTACTGCTTACAAATTATTTAATACTAAAATGAAGCAGTACCTGCTTACAAAATTGTTTATGTGCTAAAATGAAGCAGTACTGCTACTTGCAAGAATTATTTAAATACTAAAAAAAAGCAGTACTACTGCTTACAAAGATATTTAGTACTAAAATAAAGCAGTACTGCTGCTTGCAGAATTATTTAAACACTAAATAAAGCAATACTACTGCTTACACAAAAATTATTTCAATACTAAAATGAAGCAACACTGCTGCTTACAAAGAGTATTTAATACTAAAATGAAGCAGTACTGCTGCTTGCAAAAGTATTTAAATTACTAAAATAAAACAGTACTGCTGCTTGCAAGAAGTATTAAGTGCTAAAATAAACAGTACTGCCAACTTTAAGTATTCATTACTAAAATAATGCAGTACTGCTACTTGCAAAATTATTTTGTACTAAAATAAGCAGTCCTACCTACTTACAAGAGGTATTTTATACTAAAATGAAACCAGGCCTGCTGCTTGCAAAGGTATTTTGTACTAAAATAAAGCAGTACTTTTTGCTTACAGAATTGTTTATGTACTAAAATAAGCAGCACTTTTACTTGCAAGAATTATTTATATAAAATAAAGCAAGTACTTTTACTTGCAAAAATTGTTTTGTGCAAAAATGAAGCAGTACTGCTGCTTTGCAAGAATTATTTACTACTAAAATGAAGCAATACTGCTACTTGCAAAATTATTTAGTACTAAAATGAAACAATTACTACTCCTTGCAAGGAGTATTTAGTACTAAAATAGCCTTAATACTACTTACTAAGAAATTGTTTTGTGCTAAAATGAAGCAGTACTACTGCTTGCAAAAAGTATTTAATGACTAAAATAAAAGCAGTACTACTTACTTACAAAAATTTTCAAATACTAAAATAAAAGCAGTACTGCTGCTTACAAAAAGTATTTAGTACTAAATAAAACAGTACTACTACTTGCAAAATTATTTAATACTAAAATAAAACAGTACTACTACTTACAAGAATTATTTTGTGCTAAAATGAAACAGTACTGCTGCTTACAAAATTATTTCATACTAAAATGAGCAAAAGTACTACTGCTTACAGAGGTATTTCAATACAAAATAAAGCAGTACTACTGCTTACAAAGAGTATTATGTACTAAAATGAAGCAGTACTACTATGCAAAATTATTTTGTACTAAATAAAAATGAAGCAGTACTGCTGAGCACAAGGAGTATTTAGTACTAAAATGAAACAATACTACTACTTACAAAGAATTGTTTAGTACTAAAATGAAACTGATACTGCTGCTTACAAAATTATTTAGTACTAAAATGAAAGCAGTACTATTGCTTACACAAAAATTATTTTGTGCTAAAATAAAGCAGTACTGCTGCTTGCAGAATTATTTAGTACTAAAATGAAGCAGTACTACTGCTTGCAAGAATTATTTAGTACTAAAATAAAACACCACTAACTGCTTACAAGAAGTATTTTGTGAAAATGAAGCAGTACTGCTGCTTACAACAAGTATTTGTACTAAAATAAGGCACAAACTACTACTGCTTACAAGAGGTATTTTAGTACTAAAAAAAAATGAAGCAGTACTACTGCTTACCAAGAATGTACTTTAGTATCAAAATGAAACAGTACTGCTACTTACAAAAATTATTTGAAATACTAAACAAAAGCAATACTACTACTTGCAAAATTATTTAGTGCTAAAATAAAAGCAGTACTGCTGCTTACAGGAGTATTTAGTGCTAAAATGAAGCAATGACTGCTGCTTACAAAGAAGTATTTAGTGCTAAAATAAAGCAGTACTACTACTTGCAAAATTATTTAAGTACTAAAATAAAAGCAGTACTGCTGCTTGCAAGAAATCAAGTAGTACTAAAATGAAACAATTACTGCTGCTTGCAAAATTATAGATGCTAAAATAAACAGTACTACTGCTTACAAGAGGTATTTTATGCTAAAATAGAAACAGTCCTACTGCTTGCAAGAATTAATTAGTGCTAAAATGACCAGTCCTGCTGCTTATAAGAGTATTTAGTGCTGAAATAAAGCAGTCCTGCTACTTGCAAGAAGTATTTAATACTGAAATAAAGCAGTCCTGCTGCACAGAAATTATTTAGTACTGAAACCAAACAGTCCTGCTGCTTGCAAGAATTATTTAGTACTAAAATGAAGCAGTCCTGCTGCTTGCAAGAATTATTTAAATACTAAAATAAAGCAGTACTGCTGCTTGCAAGAATTATTTAGTGCTAAAATAAAGCAATTACTACTACTAACACAAGAATTATTTTGTGCTAAAATGAAACAGTACTGCTGCTTGCAAAGAATTATTTTGTACTAAAATGAAGCAATTACTGCTGCTTGCAAGAATTATTTTGTACTAAAAATGAAGCCAGTCCTGCTACTTGCAAGAATTATTTTATACTAAAATGAAACAGTCTGCTGCTTGCAAGAATTTATTAGGCTAAAATGAAAGCAGTCCTGCTGCTTGCAAAATTATTTTGTACTAAAATGAAGCAGTCCTACTGCTTGCAGAAATTATTTTATACTAAAATGATGCAGTCCTGCTGCTTACAAGAATTATTTGTACTAAAAATAAAGCAGTACTTTATGCTTACAAGAATTATTTTTGTACTAAAATAAAGCAGTACTTTTTAGCACAAGAATTAGTTGTACTAAAATAAAGCAGTACTGCTGCTTGCAAAGAGATACTTTGTACGAAAAAGGAAGCAGTACTACTGCTTGCAAGGATATTTTGTCACGAAAATGAAGCAATACTGCTGCTTGCAAAATTATTTAGTACTAAAATGAAACAATACTGCTGCTTGCAAAAATTATTTTAATACTAAAATGAAGCAGTACTACTGCTTACAAGTATTTAGTACTAAAATGAAGCAGTACTGCTGCTTACAAGAAAGTATTTAGTACTAAAATGAAGCAGTACTGCTGCTTACAAGTGTATTGTGTGCTAAAATGAAGCAATTACTGCTGCTTGCAAGAATTATTTGATACTAAAATAAAAGCAAGTACTGCTGCTTACAAGAATTATTTAGTACTAAAATAAAAGCAGTACTGCTGCTTACAAAAGGGGTATTTAAATACTAAATAAAGCTACATACTATACTTGCAAGAATTATTTCAATACTAAAATGAAAACAGCACTGCCTTGCAAAGAATTATTTCAATACTAAAATAAAGCAGTACTGCTGCTTGCAAAAATTATTCGTACTAAAATGAAGTACTGCTGCTTGCAAGAGTATTTCGTACTAAAATAAAGCAATTACTGCTGCTTGCAAGAGTATTACGTGCTAAAATGAAGCAGTACTACCTGCTTTCAGAGGTATTTCGTACTAAAAATAATACAAGTACTACTACTTGCAAAATTGATTTTGTACTAAAATGAAACAGTCCTACACTTGCAAGGATATTAATATATACTAAAATGAAGCAGGCCTGCTGCTTGCAAGAATTATTTTGTACCCAAAATAAAGCAGTACTTTTGCTTGCAAGAATTGTTTTTAATACTAAAATAAAAGCAGCACTTTTTACTTACAAGAAATTATTTTAATACTAAAATAAAGCAGTACTTTTGCTTGCAAGAAATTGTTTTGTGCAGAAAATGAAGACAGTACTACTGCTTCACAAGAATTATTTACTACTAAAATGAAGCAATACTGCTGCATGCAAAATTATTTAGATACTAAAATGAAGCAATTACTCACTTACAAGAATTATTTAGTACTAAAATAGCAGTACTGCTGCAACAATTGTTTGTGCTAAAATGAAGCAGTACTACTGCTTGCAAGAAATATTTAAATACTAAAATAAAGCAATGATACTATAGCACAAGAAATATTTAGTACTAAAATAAAGCAAGTACTGCTGCTGCAAGAATTATTTAGTACAAAATAAAGCAGTACTACTTACAAGAATTATTTAGTACTAAAATGAAACAAATACTACTTAGCAAGAGGTATTTTGTGCTAAAATAAAACAGTACTGCTGCTTACAAGAATTATTTCATACTAAAATGAAACAGTACTACTGCTTACAAGGGTATTTCGTACTAAAATAAAGCAGTACTACTGCTTACAAAAGTATTTAAATACTAAAATGAAGCAGTACTGCTGCTTGCAAAAATTATTTAGTACTAAAATAAAGCAGTACTACTGCTTGCAAGAATTGTTTAAATGTAAAATGAAGCACTACAACTGCTTGCAAAAGTATTTCATACTAAAATAATGCAGTGCTGCTACTTGCAAAAATTGTTTAATACTAAAATGAAGCAAATACTGCTACTTGCAAAAGTATTTTATACTAAAATAAAACAATGACTATGCTTGCAAGAATTATTTTATACTAAAATGAAGCAATTACTACTGCTTGCAAAGAGTATTTTATACTAAATAAAATGAAGCAAGTACTGCTATTACAGGTATTTAGTACTAAAATGAAACAATACTGCTACTTACAAGAATTGTTTAATACTAAAATGAAGCAATCTGCTACTTGCAAAATTATTTAGTACTAAAATGAAGCAATGACTACCTACACAAGAAATATTTTGTCAACTAAAATAAAGCAGTACTGCTGCTTGCAAAAGTATTTAGTACTAAAATAAACAGTACACTGCTTGCAAAAGAATTGTTAGTACTAAAATAAAAGCAGCACTACTGCTTACAAAAAGAGTATTATATGCGAAAATGAAGCCCAGTACTGCTACTTGCAAGAATTATTTTATACTAAAATGAAAGTGGTACTGCTACTTACAAGAATTGTTTAATGCTAAAATGAGCCCAGTACACTGCTGCTTACAGGAGGTATTTAGTACTAAAATGAAGCAGTACTGCTGCTTGCAAGAATATTTAGTACTAAATAAAGCAATTACTACTGCTTACAAAAAGTATTTAGTGCTAAAATAAAGCAGTACTGCTTGCAAAAGAGTATTAGTGCTAAAATGAAGCAATACTGCTGCTTACAAATTATTTAGTGCTAAAATAAAGCAGTACTACTGCTTACAAAAATTATTTAGTACTAAAATAAAGCAGTACTGCTGCTTGCAAGATACTTAGTACTAAAATGAAACAGTACTGCTGCTTACAAGAATTACTTAATACTAAAATAAAACAGTACTGCTGCTTGCAAAAATATTTATGCTAAAATGAAGCAGTCCTGCTGCTTGCAAGAATTGATTAGTGCTAAAATGAAGCAGTCCTGCTGCTTGTAAGAAATTATTTAGTGCTGAAATAAAGCAGTACTGCTGCTTGCAAAATTATTTAGTGCAGAAATAAAGCAGTCCTCCACCACTTGCAAGGAGTATTTAGTACTAGAAATAGGAAGCAGTCCTGCTGCTTGCAGGGTATTTAGTACTAAAATGAAGCAGTCCTGCTGCTTGCAAAATTATTTAGTACTAAAATAAAGCAGTACTACTACTTTGCAAAATTATTTAATGCTAAATAAGCAAGTACTGCTGCTTGCAAGGTATTTTGTGCTAAAATGAAGCAGTACTGCTGCTTGCAGAAATGATTTAGTGCTAAAATAAAGCAAGTACTGCTGTATAAGGGTATTTAGATGCTAAAATGAAGCAGAACACTGCTGCTTACCAAGAAGTATTTAGATGCTAAAATAAAAACAATAACTGCTGCTTGCAAGGATATTTTAATACTAAAATGAAGCAGTACTGCTGCTTACAAGAATTATTTGAATACTAAAATAAGCAATTACTGCTGCTTACAAGTGTAAATACTAAAATGAAGCAGTACTGCTACATGCAAGAATTAGTACTACTAAATAAACAGTACTACTGCTTGCAAAATTATGAATACTAAAATGAAGCAGTACTGCTGCTTGCAAGAGTATTTATATAAAAAAATGAAACAGTACTACTGCTTGCAAGAGGTATTTATGCAAAAATGAAGCAAGTACTACTGCTTGCAAGAGTATTTTGTGCTAAAATGAAGCAATACTGCTGCTTGCAAAGAGTGTTTTATGCTAAAATGAAGCAGTACTGCTGCTTTACAAGAATTATTTTGTACTAAAATGAAGCAGTACTGCTGCTTACAAATTATTTTATACTAAAATGAAGCAATACTACTGCTTGCAAGAATTGTTTTGTGCTAAAATGAAGCAGTACTGCTACTTACAAGGTATTTTGTACTAAAATAAGCAAGTACTGCTGCTTACAAAAATTATTTTGTACTAAAATAAAAGCAAATACTGCTGCTTGCAAAATTATTTTATGACTAAAAAAATTAAAGCAGTACTACTGCTTACAAGAGTGATTTAGTGCTAAAAAATTAAGCAGTACTACTGCTTGCAAGTATTTGTACTAAGACCAAGATGAAGCAGTACTGCTGCTTGCAAGAAAGTATTTTGTACTAAAATGAAGCAGTTACTGCTGCTTACAAAGAGTATTTATACTAAAATGAAGCAGTCCTGCTGCTTACAAGAGTATTTTGTACTAAAATGAAACAGTCCTGCTGCTTACAAAGTATTTTGTACTAAAATAAAGCAGTACTTTTACTTGCAAAATTGTTTATGTACTAAAATAAAGCAAGTACTTTTACTTGCAAGAATTATTTTGTACAGAAAATAAAGCAGTACTTTTACTTGCAAAGAATTAGTTTTATACGAAAATGAAGCAGTACTGCTGCTTGCAAGAATTATTTTGTGCAGAAAATGAAGCAGTACTGCTGCTTACAAGAATTATTTAGTACTAAAATGAAGCAGTACTACTGCTTGCAAAATTATTTAGTACTAAAATGAAGCAGTACTACTGCTTACAAGAATTATTTAGTACTAAAGTGAAGCAGTACTGCTGCTTACAAAATTATTTTAATGCTAAAATGAAGCAAGTACTACTTCTTGCAAGAATATTTAGTACTAAAATAAAAGCAGTACTACTGCTTACAAGATTATTTAGTACTAAAATGAAACAGAACTGCTGCTTGCAAGAGTATTTTCAGTACTAAATAAAGCAGTACTGCTACTTGCAAGAATTATTTAGTACTAAAATAAAAGCAGTACTACTGCTTACAAAATTATTTAAATACTAAAATGAAGCAGTACTGCTGCTTGCAAAGAATTGTTTAGTACTAAAATAAAGCAGTACTGCTGCTTACAAGAGTATTTTAAGTGCTAAAATGAAGCAGTACTACTGCTTACAAGAGTATTTAGTACTAAAATAATGCAGTACTGCTACTTGCAAGAATTATTTTGTACTAAAATGAAACAGTACTGCTACTTGCAAGAATTGTTTTGTACTAAAATGAAGCAGTACTACTGCTTGCAAGAGTATTTAGTACTAAAATAAAGCAGTACTACTGCTTACAAGAATTATTTATGTGAAAATGAAGCAGTACTGCTGCTTGCAAAAATTGTTTTGTACTAAAATGAAGCAGTACTGCTGCTTGCAAGTGTTTTGTGCAAAATGAAGCCCAATACTGCTTGCAAGAAAGTAGTTTGTGCTAAAATGTAGCAATTACTGCTGCTTGCAAGAATTATTTAGTACTAAAATGAAGCAGTACTGCTGCTTGCAAGAGTGTTTAGTACTAAATAAAGCAGTACTGCTGCTTGCAAAAGTATTTATTACTAAAATGAAACAGTACTGCTGCTTGCAAGAGTATTTAGTACTAAAATGAAGCAGTACTGCTGCTTGCAAAAGAATGTTTAGTGCTAAAATAAAGCAGATACTGCTGCTTACAAGAGTTGTTTAGTGCTAAAATGAAGCAGTACTGCTGCTTACAAGAATTGTTTAGTGCTAAAATAAAGCAGTACTGCTGCTTGAAAAGAATTTTAGTACTAAAAAAAAGCAGTACTGCTGCTTGCAAGAATTATTTAGTACTAAAATGAAGCAGTACTTTTGCTTTAAAAATTGTTTTGTACTAAAATGAAGCAGTACTGCTGCTTGCAAGAAGTATTTCGTGCTAAAATGAAGCAGTACTGCTGCTTTCAAGAATTATTTCGTACTAAAATAATGCAGTACTGCTACTTGCAAAATTGTTTTGTACTAAAATGAAGCAGTACTGCTGCTTGCAAGAGTATTTTATACTAAAATAAAGCATACTGCTGCTTGCAAAGGTATTTTGTACTAAAATGAAGCAGTACTGCTGCTTGCAAGAATTATTTTGTACTAAATAAAATGAAGCAGTACTGCTGCTTTCAAGAATTATTTAGTACTAAAATGAAGCAATACTGCTGCTTACAAGAATTGTTTAATACTAAAATGAAGCAGTACTGCTGCTTGCAAGAATTGTTTAGTACTAAAATGAAGCAGTACTGCTGCTTGCAAAATTGTTTAGTACTAAAATGAAGCAGTACTGCTGCTTGCAAGGGTATTTTGTGCTAAAATAAAGCAGTACTGCTGCTTGCAAGAATTATTTAGTACTAAAATGAAGCAGTACTGCTGCTTGCAAGATTATTTAAGTACTAAAATAAAAGCAGTACTGTTGCTTGCAAGAAATTGTTTTGTGAAAATGAAGCAGTACTGCTGCTTGCAAGAATTGTTTTATACTAAAATGAAGCAGTTACTGCTGCTTGCAAGAATTATTTTGTGCGAAAATGAAGCAGTACTGCTGCTTGCAAGAATTGTTTGTGCTAAAATGAAGCCAGTACTGCTGCTTGCAAAATTGTTTAGTACTAAAATGAAGCAGTACTACTGCTTGCAAAATTATTTAGTACTAAATAAAGCAGTACTGCTGCTTGCAGAAGTGTTTAGTACTAAAATGAAGCAGTACTGCTGCTTGCAAGAATTATTTAGTACTAAAATGAAGCAGTACTGCTGCTTGCAAGAATTATTTAGTGCAAAAATAAAGCAGTACTGCTGCTTTCAAAATTGTTTAGTGCTAAAATGAAGCAGTACTGCTGCTTGCAAGAATTGTTTAGTGCTAAAATAAAGCAGTACTGCTGCTTGCAAGAGTATTTAGTACTAAAATAAAGCAGTACTGCTGCTTGCAAAATTATTTTGTACTAAAATGAAGTACTTTTGCTTGCAAGAATTGTTTTGTACTAAAATGAAGCAGTACTGCTGCTTGCAAGAGTGTTTGTACTAAAATGAAGCAGTACTGCTGCTTGCAAGAATTTTTATACTAAAATGAAGCAGTCCTGCTGCTTGCAAAATTATTTTGTACTAAAATGAAGCAGTCCTGCTGCTTGCAAGAAGTGTTTATACTAAAATGAAACAGTCCTGCTGCTTGCAAGGTATTTTATACTAAAATGAAGCAGTCCTGCTGCTTGCAAGAGTATTTGTACTAAAATGAAGCAGTCCTGCTGCTTGCAAGAATTATTTTGTACTAAAATGAAGCAGTCCTGCTGCTTGCAAGAATTGTTTTGTACTAAAATGAAGCAGTCCTGCTGCTTGCAAGGTATTTTTGTACTGAAATGAAGTAGTCCTGCTGCTTGCAAGAATTGTTTTGTACTAAAATAAAGCAGTACTTTTGCTTGCAAGAATTGTTTTGTACTAAAATAAAGCAGTACTTTTGCTTGCAAGAATTGTTTTGTACTGAAAATGAAGCAGTACTGCTGCTTGCAAGAATTGTTTTGTGCGAAAATGAAGCAGTACTGCTGCTTGCAAGAATTATTTAGTACTAAAATGAAGCAATACTGCTGCTTGCAAGAATTATTTAGTACTAAAATGAAGCAGTACTGCTGCTTGCAAAATTATTTAGTACTAAAATGAAGCAGTACTGCTGCTTGCAAAATTGTTTTGTGCTAAAATAAAGCAGTACTGCTGCTTGCAAGAATTATTTAGTACTAAAATAAGCAGTACTACTGCTTGCAAGAATTATTTAGTACTAAATAAAGCAGTACTGCTGCTTGCAAGAATTATTTAGTACTAAAATGAAGCAGTACTGCTACTTGCAAAATTGTTTCATACTAAAATGAAGCAGTACTGCTGCTTGCAAGAATTTTTTGTACTAAAATAAAGCAGTACTGCTGCTTGCAAAATTATTTTGTACTAAAATGAAGCAGTACTGCTGCTTGCAAGAGTATTTTGTACTAAATAAAATGAAGCAGTACTGCTGCTTGCAAGAATTATTTAGTACTAAAATGAAGCAATACTGCTGCTTGCAAGAATTGTTTAGTACTAAAATGAAGCAGTACTGCTGCTTGCAAGAATTGTTTAGTACTAAAATGAAGCAGTACTGCTGCTTGCAAGAATTGTTTTGTGCTAAAATAAAGAAGTACTGCTGCTTGCAAGAATTGTTTTGTACTAAATAAAATGAAGCAGTACTGCTGCTTGCAAAATTATTTAGTACTAAAATGAAGCAATACTGCTGCTTGCAAGAATTGTTTAGTACTAAAATGAAGCAGTACTGCTGCTTGCAAGAATTGTTTAGTACTAAAATGAAGCAGTACTGCTGCTTGCAAGAATATTTTGTGCTAAAATAAAGAAGTACTGCTGCTTGCAAGAATTGTTTAGTACTAAAATGAAGCAGTACTGCTGCTTGCAAGAAGTGTTTAGTTCTAAAATGAAGCAGTACTGCTGCTTGCAAGAATTATTTTGTGCGAAAATGAAGCAGTACTGCTGCTTGCAAGAATTTTTTGTGCGAAAATGAAGCGGTACTGCTGCTTGCAAGAATTGTTTTGTCGAAAATGAAGCGTACTGCCGCTTGCAAGAATTGTTTAGTACTAAAATGAAGCAGTACTGCTGCTTGCAAGAATTGTTTAGTACTAAATAAAGCAGTACTGCTACTTGCAATAATTATTTAGTACTAAAATGAAGCAGTACTGCTGCTTGCAAAGTATTTTGTGCTAAAATGAAGCAGTACTGCTGCTAGCAAGTATTTTTGTGCTAAAATGAAGCAGTACTGCTGCTTGCAAGAATTGTTTTGTGCTAAAATGAAGCAGTACTGCTGCTTGCAAGAATTGTTTTGTACTAAAATAAAGCAGTACTGCTGCTTGCAAGAATTTTTTGTACTAAAATAATGCTATTCTGGATGTATTGTTGTTAGCTTATTATGGTTGATTGCACATTAATATCAAGGCAATTTATATGCACTTAAAAGTAGTACCTTATTTTCCTTCTCAGCTGAGTGCAAGGTCCTGTGTTAATCCTATTGTTCAATTCACAGTGTGCACTCTGTAGCAGCTGCTGTTAATTAGTAAAGTTACACTGCAATATTTGTTATTATTGAGTATTATACTTTGGAGAAATTGTATATGAAAAAATGGTGAATAACAGCAAAGGGTAGCATCCTGTTACTGCATCTGTGCATTTTGTACCTGTTCATAAGATTCATAGGATTACAGTGAGTCAAAAGCATTATGCCATAACAGACTCAACAACAGATTAGTTGGAATAACCTAAATGATCATCTAAAATAGGTTATATATGCCGGTGACAAAAAGATCATGACTGGCATGTCAGCGATGGGCTCCATGTCGACCACAAGTTGCAGTCGGCATGGGCTGTACAGTTCAACTCCATTTTGTACATTGGGGTTTCACCCCATCCCCATGCAGGGGCTTTGCCCCACCCTGAACTAATGGATTCTAACTTCAGGGTGGAGTTAGTTTGGGGAGGGTGCAGGTCAGGGAAGTGGTTGCCCCTTCCAGCAGCATTTCTACAGTGACATGGTGCTGTAGTCGATATCGACATATGTCACTGTTAGATTGGCCTATTAACAATATCCTGTGGTACTGCATTCCAGATATTAACCACACATTGATTGAACCACATCCCTCTTTTAGTTGTAGTGTACATTTCACCACAAAGCTGCATTTTATGTCATCTAAATTACTTATTGGGGAGCCTTGCCTGTAATCAAAGGCACTCCCACAAGTTTTGATTTCTGGTGGCCCTGAATACCAAAGATCCCCTGCAGCATCTGTAGTCATGTGGGAAAAGATTAAATTCCTTTAATCTTTCACTGTACTCAAATGTGGAATATTGGTAAATCTTTTATGGTTCTTCTTTGTATTATCTCAAGGCTTTCAACATCCTTTACTTTGTAAGGTGCCCAAAACTGAGCACAGTATTCCAGATGTGGCCTAACGAGCACCCATACAGTGGCATAGTAACTTTTGAGTCCCTACTCTTAATATTCTTAAAGATAGATCCCATGATTTTATTTACTCAGGCTTCTACAACACAAGTATGTTCTGTGAAGGTAAGTTCATTTGTTATGGTTATAACCAAATCTGTTTCATTATTACTTGCTTCAAGCAGGATACCATTTAGGAAGTATTTTTCACGTTTTTCTGTTGCCAAAATGCATTACTTTGCACCTTGCAGCATTTATGGTGGTTGTTAGCACAATATGATATTTTATTCAGATTGTCCTGTTGCAGTTCACTGTTATTGCAAGCTTTATTGGTGCCACTGGGGCAAGGTTCTTACTTACGCATACACACATATGAAATATTTAGAACTCACAACAAGATAAAAGTCATTTTAGCCTTTGAAAATTTATGTGGAGGTTATAAAACATCAGGGCTTCCAGTTTGCTTCTTTGCACATATTGCTGCATTTTTGTAAGATAACTTTATTCCCCAACACTATAACATCGATGTGAGATATTATTACGGGCTACACTACCACTGATGTATATTAGTAATCTATTTTTAAGCAATTATTTATCCTAACTTATCTGAGACAGTTGAAATGTTTGGTTTGACCAGTAATTTTGGCAGTTTAATTCCATCACATAATTTTGTCAGCATTATATGACATTATTTGTCATTTTCAGCCCTACTTAAGATGAACTGCAACAGGTATCCACACACCCTGAGGAATACTATTTGCTGAAACACCAAGGCTTGTCAGGTCAGGACAGCTGAGAGGTACAGTATTTATGAATTGTATGAATGGCATTCTTTTCTTATCGCACTGATCTGCAATGAAGAACACATTAATTACCACTCAATCTGCTAAAGCAAATAAAATGCTCTAGGCAATAAAAGAACCTTTATAAATAAAACTCGTTAAGTGATTATGCCACTATATAGAGTTTATGTGAGGCTGTTACTGGACTACTGTAGTCCTGTGTGGGTCCAGTGGCCGGGGAGGGTGGATGCTTTGCAGAGGGTGCAGAGAAGAGCTACAAAATAATATATGAACTAAGAGATAAACCATACAAGGACAGACTCAGAGAATTGAACCTCATGACCTTAGAACAAAGTGAATACAGAGAGACCTCCTGATGTGCTATGGCATCATGCAGGACCCATATCTGCTAAACCAACTGCAGTTGGAATTCAAATATAGCCACCTAAATATCAGGGGACACCCACTCAGCTCCAACTGAAGAAATGTAATACAACTAGAAGGAAGGCTTTCTTTACACAGAAGTGGTGTCTCCTTGGATATATGTTGCCCCAGAGGTTATTATAAGTAACAGTAAACAGCAATTCAAGCAGCAACTTGATAAACACCTATTGGAGGGTAATATTGTGCAGTATTACAGGTAAAGCAGACAGGATCCTTAAATGGGCACCCACCTTCTTGGCTCCTAGATACCTTAATATGAACCCTAGTATTATACAAGCAATAAAACAGTGAACAGGACAGCAGTTGGAGTGTTCAGTTTTTGTTCTGTGCCTTCCTGTTTGCAGGAGCACCCAACATAACTGGGATGTAGCCAACTCTTTTTACAGCTTTTGGACTTTCTGTTTTGACTAGTCTCCAAGATGTTTAGTTGTCCTGCTGCTAATGTTTCTGTGACTGTCCTTGTGGAATGCATTTTGAAATGCTGTTAAATTATATATACATAATAGCATGTCAACTGAATGAAATGACCTAGCAAGGAGCAACAGGCAGTACAGCAACATTTAACCTGACAAGCAGTAGTTTGGCCATGAGACTCGGCAATAATGTAATTGATTTTTAACCTCAAACCCTGAAACAACTGAAGGAGAGGAACTTATAATCAGAAACCTCTTTGCTGAAATGGAAAAGGTGTCAACAAAGGTGATGTTTATTTAAATTTTGTTCTGAGTGAAAGTACAATGAGCCAAAAGCCTTTTCATGAATGACCCAGGGCTGTTTACATACTGCCAACATTTTCATAAAGAGCAAAGTATATACATGCAATATGCAGGATAATCTTAATCACAATAAACATATATGATTACAAACAATATTTACATTGCAACTGGCTAAACATTTTTAATTGCTGCTTGAAAACTGTGTGATTTTTACTCCATGATAAGCTTGTATTACAATATTACTTGTCTTAAAATATATCTAGAAAAGGGTGGGTGCCTGTGGATTGAGAGTGAAGAAATTGGCAGCCTGTAGTTTAGATAACCTTCCCCATAGTGAACAATGGGAGAATATGAAGGCAAACTCAGTGAAGTTTGTGGAAATGCTACTTAAAGAAGATAAGAACATACAGCAGGAAATAGTAGCAATTCACAGTTAGTTGTCAACACACCCTGAATCAGGATAATGAGCTACGCAAGACATTAATGGAGAAAGCAACTGAAACTGAAGTGGAAATTAAAGACAGAAAAGAAAAAGCTATTCAGAGATTAAACAGATTATAACAGAGGAAGTATATAGCTGGGATAGACGACAGAGATATAATAGCTAGGGTGTCAGGACAGCACAGATGTATCTATGAATTGTATGAATGGCATTCTTTTCTTATTACACTGATCTGCATTGAGGACACATTATACAAGCAATAAAGAATGAATGGGACAGCAGCTGGAGTGCTCCATTCTTGTTCTGGTGTCTTCCTGTTTACAGGATCACCCAGCGTAACTAGGGTGCATCCAACTCTTTTGGACTTTCTCTTTTGGCTAATCACCAAGATGTTTAGTCGTCATGCTGCGAATGTTTCTGGGGCTGTCCTTGTGGAATGTATTTTGAATTGCTGTTAAATAATGTACACATAATAGCACTCAAACTGAATGAAATGACCCAGCAAGGAGCAACAGGTACTACAGCAACATTTAACCTGACACTCAGTAGTTTAGCCATGAGACTTGGCAATACTGCAATTGATTTTAACCTCAAACCCTGAAACATTTGAAAGAGAAGAAATCACAGTCAGAAACCTATTTGCTGAATTGGAAAAGCTGTCAACAAAGAAGATAAGATTAGAAACATAGAAACATAGAATTTGTCGGCAGATAAGGACCGCTTGGCCCACCCAGTCTGCCCATTTCCTGCCTACTGGATAAGCTGCAGATCCTAGTTAACCAGCAGCCTACTTCTTCCTACCCCCATCCCCTAAATTGCCTTATGACTGTCCCATGCATGCTTGAATTCCACCACTGTTTTTGACTCCGACCTCCTCCAGAAGGCCATTCCATGCATCCACAACCCTCTCTGTGAAAAAATACTTCCTTAAATTACCTCTGAGCCGCCCCTCTATCTTCAAATTGTGCCCCCTTGTTCTTGCACACCTCTTTTTTTTTGAAAAGATGCTACCCTCTTGGACTTTGTTGATTCCCTTGAGGTACTTGAAAGTTTCTATCATGTCCCCCTCTCCCTCCTTTCCTCGAGGCTATACATATTAAGCTCCTTTAGTCTCTCTTCATATGTCTTCTGGTGCAGACCCTGCACCATTTTAGTTCCCCTCCTCTGGACAGCTTCCATCCTGTCTATGTCTTTGCGAAGACTGGGTCTCCAGAACTGCATGCAGTACTCAGATGGGGTCTGACCAGCTGTCTGTACAGAGGATAATAACTTCCTGTTTTCTACTGGTGATGCCTCTCCCTATGCATCCCAATATCCCCCAGCCCTCATTGCTGCTCTCTCACATTGCTTGCCCACCTTTAGGTCATCTGATATGACTACCCCAGGTCCCTTTCCATTTTGTTGGTGTTAGTCTCTCACCCCCATTGTACTCTTCCCTGGTTTTGTTTCCAGGTGCATTACCTTGCACTTCTTAGGATTGAATCTAAGCTACCATACATTTGACCATTCCTCTAACCTTGCCAAGTCCTTTTCATCCTTTCCACCCACCTTGTGCATCAACTCTGTTGCAGATCTTTGTGTCATCTGCAAAGAGACATACTTTTCCTTCCAGTCCCTCTGCAATGTCACTTATAAAGACATTGAAGAGGACTGGTCCTAATACTGAACCCTGTGTAATTCCCCACTCAGTAACCCCTTTCATCAGAGTGGACTCCATTTACTATTACTCTGTGTCTTATTTTCCAGCCAATTTTTACCCAGGCTGTCATCTTGAGACCCACTCCCAGGCTAGCTAACTTGTATTATAATATTTAATTGGCTTAAAACCTATATGAAAAAGTGGGTGTCCCATGGATTGAGTGTGGAGAATATGGCAGCATGTGGTTTAGAAACCTTCCCCATAGTGAACTATGGGAGGAAAATATGAAGGCAATCTCAGAGAAGTTTCTGAAATGCTACTTAAAGAAGATGAGCACAATCAGGCTATGGCAGGGCAGAAAATAGCAGAAATCCAGTGAGTTGTCACACATCCTGTATCAGATCTCATTAATGAGCTATGCAAGGCAATAATGGATAAAGCAACTGCAACTGAAGTGGAAATTAAAGATAGGAAAAGACAAAAAGCTACCTCACATTGTGGTACACCTCGGTACAAATGACATGGAAGGGTGTAGGGTGAAGGAGGTGCAGAATAGGTTCAGACAGGTTGGAAGAATCTGTAGTGAGGTGAGGAGATGGGTTTCATTCACTGAGGTTCTCCCGTACCTAGGGCAAGCTTCACTAGGAAACAAAATCAATGAATTCAATAAATGGCTGGGGACTGGTGTGAGATCATGGGTTAATGGATGGTGGGGTGGGTGGGACTGAGATAACAAGGCGTTATGCACCAATAGGCTGCATTTAATTAAAGAGGACACAGGGATCCTGAAATGGACACTAGAGGAATACATAGTGACTAAAATTAATTTAAACTAAGGAAGGAAGGGTGGTGATCAGGTGGGTGCAAATTGGAGTCATCACACAAGAAGACTAGAAGGCCTCCTCCTAGGTAGTCAGGAAGGGAAGGAGGAAGGGAGGGAAATTCAATAAAGGTGGGAAGCAGAGCACTGGGAAGGGAATGGAGGTCAGGGATCACGTTGGAAGGTAGTATCCTTGAATGTGAGGAGTTTGGAGAAAAGGCAGTAGAGTTTCAAGTGATGATGGAGGAGGAGAGGTAAATATAGTGGCCATCACAGAGACTTGGGCCACCAAATACCATGACTGGGGCCTCATGATCCATAGGTATGGGGTGCACCACAAGGAAAGGGGGTGGAGAAAGGGGTGGCAATTTAAGTAACGGATGGAATACTATGCACCAGGGACAAGGGGAGGAGGGTAAGCCAGAGCCTTATGGGTACAGCTCAAAACTCTAAAGGAAGGAAAGTTGGACTTGGGGCGGTGTCAGACCACCCTCACAGAATGAGGAAACAGGCAGGGAGTTGGGGAAGCAAATTAAAAGACTCAGTGGCAAGGGTAATACTGTTACAGTGGGTGACTTCAATCCTCCTGGGTGGACTGAAGCATCACAGCTACCTCTAATGCCAGGAAAAGGTACTCTTCAAGGCATTCCAGGACAGTTACCTTGTGCAGGGGATAGCTGAGCAAACCAGAAGGGGTAACATACCAAACCTGGTGTTGTCAGATGGGACCATGCCCAGGATTTGGTGTGCAGGTTCCCCTAGTGGGTAGCGATCATTGTACAATGTGGTTCTTCCTTGACTTTGCAAGGAAGCAGCCAAGACCAAGATGAGAGTGGTGAACTTCAGATGGGTGGATTTTGGCAGGATGGTAACATCTTTGGCATCTTGCCACAATCTGCCCATAGATAGATGCTGATCAGAAATGGTCCATTATCGAGCTGGGTCTGACAGAGGCCACCACCACATGTACCAGGATCCAGAGTAAGAGTCCATGACCAATAAAATGAGTTGGCTCACCAGTGAGGTAGCAGAGAAAGTGAGGACAAGAGAGTAGCATTTGGTATGCACAAAAAGAACAAGGCATGGGAAGACAAAGAGGTACTTGAGGAAATCCAGAGAAGTTAGCACAGCAGTCAAGGTGGCTAAAGATTCAATGGAGTTAAGGCTGGCTCAGGGGATCAAAGAAGGGAAAAGAATTTCTTCAGGTATATAAGAGAGAAGAGCAGCTGTAAGGATGAGAATGACCGAATAAAGATGGAAGGGGTTGGGCAGAAAGAGAATGGACCAGGCTGAGGCACTTAATGAGTACTTCTGTTCGGTATTCACCAGAGAAAAGGATGGACCTATGCCGCAAGGGAGAAGAGAATGGGACCTGGAGGAGCAGGGTAACAGATTCAAGTGTATAGGTTTTACACTGCCTTAAAGCCCTGAGGATGGACAAGATGGAGTGCATCCAAGAGTCCTGAGAGAGTTAGCGGAGGTCTTGGTGGGCCCACTGGTGAACCTGTTCAACACCTCACTGGAGATGGGGTGCATGCCCTGGTCTGAAGGATGGCTAATGTGGTACCTCTCCACAAGAGTGGGCCCAGGGATGAGCCATGTAACTACAGACCAGAAAGTCTTATCTCCATTGTTGGGAAGTTAATGGAGACCATTCTAAAGGAGAGATTGGTAACCTTTCTGAATGATAATGGTCTCCAGGATGAAAGACACCATAGGTTTGTCTCAGGAGATCCTATCAGACCAACATAATTGACTTTTCAATTGCATCACAAGGGCACTCGACAGAGGCCATGCTGTATATGTCCTGTATCTGGACTTCAGCAAAGCCTTCAGCTCGGTACCACATGGAAGGTTGATGGGCAAACTGAGGAATCTTGGGGCCTGGGAGAAACTAGTGGGTGGGTCAGAAACTGGCTGCAGAATAGACAGCAGAGGGTAATTGTAAGGGGCAGCTCTCAAAGCCAAGACTTGTGACCAGTGGGGTACCTCAGGGCTCACTGTTCAGACTGGTGTTATTCATCATCTTTATTGGGGACATAGATGGGATCAAGAGTAAGATCATCCTGTTCTGAGATAACACAAAGATCTGTGTGACAGTGGACAGTGAAGAAGGAGGCAAGAACTTAGGGAGGATCTGGCAAAACTCTAGCACTGGTCAAGTATATGGCAATTGGGGTTTAACTTTAGAAGTGCAAGGTCATGCACCTAGGAGCCAGAAACCCCAGGACTGGCTATTGGCTGGGGAGTGCAGGTTTCTATTTCAGAGTGGAAAAGGATCTAGGGGTACTAGTCACAGGGGATATGAAGATTCTGGTGTAGTGCAGTAGTCCAGCAGCAAGAGCTAACCAAATGCTGTGGTGTATAGCAAAGGAATCACCTCCAGGAGGAAGGAAGTCATCCTACCAGTGTAAAGGTCACTGGTGAGACCTCACTTGGTGTACTGTGTGCAGATCTGGAGCCTCAGTTTAAGAAAGGATGTCAAAATACTGAAGGGAGGGCAGCGTAGAGTGACAAAGATGATCCTGGGACTGGGAGAAATACCCTATAAAGAATGATTGAGGGACTCAACATGTATTCTCTGGAAGATAGAAGGAGGGAGGGCATGATAGAGACCTTAAATACTTAAAAGGTATAAATAGGGTTAGTACGGAGAGCTTGTTCAGCATAAAGGGAGGGAGGATCACGAGGGACAGACTGAAACTGGAGGGGAAGATTCAAGAGGAAATGAGGAGACACTACTTTACAGAAAGAGTGGTGGCAGGGTGGAATGAATTACTGGAAGAGGTGATCTCACTGAAGACTGTGGGCAGTTTTAAAAGGGGTGGGATAGGGTCAAAGGAAATGTCAGTACAGAAAGGAGGTTAAGGAGGGTGTTAGTGGCTGGCGGGATGATCAGGAGAAGGAACGTGTGGGGCAACTGCAGTAAGAACACATGAACTGCACACTAGGGCAGATTTGATGGACCGTATATAAACAATCTTGACTCCTATATAACTAACTCCAGCCTTCACTTCTTTGTGGATGATACTGTTCTGTATACTTCTCGATCAAAGGTATCGGAGGTCAGGAAGTATTACAAGCTAACTTCACTCATCTAGAAAACAATTTAATACAAGCCAAGCTTCTCCTAAATACTAAGAAAACTAAAACAATGATCTTCTCTCATAGTACCGCTATGGTCCCTCCCTGTCCCACCAAATGATTTTATCGTTACAACATTAGGTGAATTCTTTGAAGTCGTTCCTAAATTCAAATGGGTATTTTGCTAAATAATAAGCTCTCCTTTAATGACCACATTGATGAACTATCCAGGAGGTCAAAGTAAGACTAGGATTCTTTTTAAAATAGATCTCTATTCCCCTGGAGACATGAATCAGGCTCGTTCAGGCCACATTCCTTCCCCTACTTCACGACGATCTAATCTACACTACAGCTGCAACTTCGCCTAAACAAGTTGGATGTCCTTTATCACCGAAGCGTTATGATTTATTACCAATTCCTCCCACCGTACTATCACTGTGATTTATATGCAGCTGTTGGTTGGACATCTTGCACCACTAGACGACTGTTCCACGCTGGTCTCTGAACCTTTAAGTTGCTTTTGCAGAAATTACCATGCTACCTAACATTTTTAATCTGCATTGCTGCAGTGCATACTCCCTTAGGAAAACTGACTTCATCACGCTTGATGTACCTAAGAACTCATACCTCCTTTGGCAAACATGCTATCTTGTATGCCCTTCCATATATGGAACCAACTCCAATCTATATTAAAACTAGCTAATATTGTTTGGTTAACTCCGTCAGAGAACTAGTTGCATCTAAATTAAAGACACATGTAACTCCACTAAGCCCCTTCCCACATCTTTATGCATACTTCTCGTCTTATGTCTCTCTTGTCTCTAGCTATACTGAGATTTTAAACCTTCAAACGGCACGTTGTCTTTCCTGGCTATTTAATCTATAGGATCATTTTGTTCTTTCTTTTGCTACCTGTTTCTATACCTCTTCATTCTTTAGGCCCTCTATCTTCATATTACCTTTGCTATTCCCTTTCCTACCTTAGGCCTACTACTTATACATTATCCTCTGCTAACCTACCTAACTACCCTATCTTCCTTCTCAGGTGTGTATCACATCAGGCTGATCTATTGCATCATTCAGTGTTAAAGTGTTAAACCTTACCTGCATTGACTGTACATTTTTTCTTCACAAAATCTCCCTTTAATTGTAAATATATCTTCAACACTGTACCTTGCAATGTATTACCTGAATTGAGCCTTGTGTGCACTTTGTATATTTGGTTTCCAAGGCACTGTACTATATAATGTGTCATTGTATGTGTATAACCATCAGGATCTCCTTGTGAATGAGCTTGCTCAATGGAGTCTTCCTGCAATAAACTTGAACTTGAACCTGTAAGTCTTTTTCTGCCTGTATTTTGTATGTTCAGATATGTACTCAGAGATGACAGTTTACAACAGAGAGAAACTAAACAGCTGGGATAGATGGCAAAGATGTAATAGCTAGGACAGAACTCAATGCAGGAGAAGATTATGCCTGGGTGAGGATACCATTCTAATTACAAAAGAAGCAGTACCCATAATCAAGTTGATCCCTCACTTTCACTGAATGACTATATCCTGCATGCCAAACTGCTGTTTTATGTCAACTTAAAATATTATTTAAAACATATTTCTTTTTTCTAGTGCTTCCCATACAAATTTCTTCAGTTGATTCTGATATTCCTTAAACAGAATTCTATTTTTAGTCTGTAAAGGGACCTCAGTTTTAGTTTCTTTTACATATGCATTTGCTTTAATGAAAACTCCTCCTTCTTCCCCTCGGTGTTTCAAAATGGATATCTACTTTGTTAGATTAAGATATCATGATGGAGAGTGGGTTGGATTAGGGTGTGCTGTACATGTCCCAATAATGGAGCTTTCAAAAACAAACCGTATTCTTAGCTCCAGGTTCACTCACGGATGAAGAAGTGAGGAGTCATGAAACTGAGAGCACATTGAAGGCAAATGAAACCTTTTTTAAAAAATAAAGATTAAATGAGAGAGTAACTCAGATATAAATTGCATGTGTGGGGCCATTACTGTATGGGGGCATCTACATGCAGAGTTGGGTGGAATCATGTGTGCTGCCCAGTGGGAGTAGCAACAGGGTGGTCTGGGCATGAGGGGGCACATGGACTGAGTTCTACAGGACCCTCGGAGGACAGATGTAAGTTACACCAGCTAACTGCAGGTGTAACTTACGTTGCCAGTTCTCCTCGGGGTTTCTTGTAGAATCCTGACATGGGGACTTTGTTGCTGTCTTTCTGGAATTGGGCACAACTGCTGCCATAAACCCCAAGCGCCATATTGCAGGGGTTGTATGCAACTGCCGTGTAATAGTTGTTTACAAGTGGCCTGAGACATACCGAGGCCACTTTGTACAATAGTGCAAGTCGCAACTGCTGGCATAAGTTGCTACTTGCACCATTCTACTTGGCGCAAGTGCTGTTACGCCAGGCATGTAACCTTTCTAGAATTGGGGCCTAGGTTCTGATTTTGTTCTTTCATTATATAGAGTGTCTTGTATTCCAAATGAAACACAGGATAAATTAAAAGGACTGATAACTGATTTATTATTTACCATATTGGATGGCTGCAAACTGGTGAAGGAATCCATTAGTATAATCAGGCCTTTACCTGGATCTGAACTTGTCCTGCTGGTCACTGAGCCGTTTTATCTTTTAAATGCTATTACATATAGAACTAAAGATTTGGAAGGACGAGAATCTTAGTAGGGGAGATGTTGACTCTGAATTAACTCTTTCCAGAGTTTTACTCTAGTAATGGTAAAGCAATAACTCAGTTTGAACCGTATATTTCTATTTTGGATTGAAGCAATTATGAAATGAGAACAAATATAATCGAATGGAAATTGATTGACTTTTTAAATGTATGTTTGGAAACATATGTTAGCAGTCTTCTTATTGGTAATGTCAGGAGACAAGAAATATGATGGACAGATCATGTTCTTGGTTAGATCATATTCTTGGTTAAGCAAGAGAATGATCCTAGGGAAATAATGAAGAAGCAGTATACTTTAGATGAATTGGGTATTCATGTGTGTATTGAAACTGACAAAGGAAACTTGACAGTTTGCACTTAACTACACAATTTAAGGACCATCAATGGGATATCCTGATTGAAACAGCTAATAGATTTGAAATTCTACCTTTAGTAGATCAATGACAACTGGACTTTGTGAGAGGGAGGCCACATGGATTAAAACCCCACTTATTACATGCAAAAGACCATTATTTATCATCTAGGGACAAAATGTTTAATGATAATGGAGACCAGCTCAACATTTTTCATGGAACCCTTCTGGACTGGGGAAAAGCTCAGAGACCCAGAAACCATTAAATATCTAAATCATTTTCATTTCATTTGTATACAGGAGACATGGGCCCTTAGCAATTCTTATTTAAATGGATATAGGACTCATAACAAACTGGCAAAAGTTAAAAATATTGGAGGGGTTGGGGACTTGCAACTTTTATTAAGTTAGATACAGATACAATAACTGAAGATCTTGGCAGCAATAGCAGTAATTTGCAATTGGTTAAAATTATTGACAAGGATATGGAGCTTTGGTTTATAATTAATGTTTATTCTAACCCCAGGAGTAAATATGAGCAGGATTATCTTAAAACTTTAGATGATATAATTGTCAAGATCCAAAATGATTACCCTGAAGGTAGGTTATTGATTATGAACAATTTTTATGCTAGATTAGAAACGTACAAGCTTGTTTGGATGATATGGCTGATGTCCTGACCTAAGAGACCAAAAAAGTGAGTTACATAAGAAAGGCTAAATATCTGATAAGTAATAAAGGGTAATAGATCTATATAGATTAATGATTAACAGGAACCTCTGTCTTTAAATGGAAGGATTGCTTCAGATTTAGATGGAAAATACTCATTTATGAGTGGTAATGGGTCTTCAACTATTGACATTATAAGGGTAAAAATAAACTTGATTGATCAATGCCACTCTCTCCATTTGGAAGTAAGACCAGAAAGCCAACATTCTGGTTTAGAAGTTAGGGTAAAGAGGAAAGAACCTATTGAAAAAACAAAAGGACATTTTACCCATTCAACTGAAAAGAAAGGGCATTGAGTGGGAAATGATAGAAGCCAAAATTTTGAAGCCACATTACAAAGCAAGGGATCTTAACTAAAATATTAGAATCAGTTGACAATCCATCTGATAGTCAAATAATATCTGATTATAATTCTGTTAGCAGCTCAATAGCACTTATAATTACAAAAGAGGTTAAGGAAAAGAAAAGGAAGGTCAACCCTGGTATAACAATGAATACAAGTTATCAAGGAAACACTTTAACAAACAATTTAGGATACTGAAACAACAACCCAATAAGGATAATAATAAAAATGAATCAGCTAAGGAAAGCCTTTAAAGAGTACTAGTCACTAATAAAGGAAAATACGTTAAACAACTATTGCTAGATCTAAAAGGGCAGTCCAATCAAAGGACAATAAATCGTTTTGGCACATTGTAAATTATGGCATGAAAAGTAACTACAGAATTGAAGCACATATCAAACCTAATGTTTGGGAAAATCATTTCAAACAATTATTTTATAGGGATGACCCTGAATACCTTGTAAATATGACTGAATTGAAGTCATGGAAATGAATCTATAAACTTAACATGAGATAAGAATATTAGAAATAGAAATTGCAATGAATTCATTCAAAAGTAGAAAGGCACCAGTTCCTGATGGAATCCCTTTAGATACTATAATTAGGACTAGCAATATTGGATCCCTTTTCTATGTAAATTGCTTAATTATATTTGGATAATAGGAGTCATCCCAAGAAGTTGGAACTTAAATATTGTTGTACCAATCTTTAAAAAGGTGACAGAAAGGACCCAGGTTGTCATAGACCGATTAGCCTCCTTGACACCATCTGGAAGCTGTTTTCAAAATTTTAAATAATAGATTGTCTAATGGGTACAGTCTAATAACATAATTGATGAAGCACAAGCTGGATTTAGAAAGGGCATTCAACAACTGATCAAAGCTTTACTTTGGACACCTTATACACAAATATAAAGTGGTTAAAAACAAAAAAATGATTGTACCTTTATTGACCTCAAGTCAGCCTTTGATAAAGTTAACAGAAATCTTCTTTGGGAAAGACTCTATGATTTAGGGGTAGATCACCCTCTACTAGAAATGATTAGGATGATGCATCAGAACAATTTTACTAGTGTCAGGTATAATAACAAAGGAGAGTTAATCAATTGGTTTGGATCCAATATAGGGGTCAAACAGGGCTGCTCACTGGCCCCTTGTTGTTTAATCTGTTTTCTGCACTGTATTAAATAAAATGTACAATGAAGATTTTCATATGCTGAGGACTGGAGTCAGAGCATTACCTTACTTGTCCTATATGGATGACACGGCTTTACTATCAACTAGTCATCTAGGTATGTCAAGGAGTTTGGATAAATTCTATACAGAATTTTGTGATGCAAATCTACAGATTAATTACAGCAAGACCAAAGTGTTGATCTTTGAGGTAACAGAAAGAATTATAAATATTTTATGAATTATCATTAATTGGAAGTTGTAACAGAATCCGGCTACTTAGGAGTCAGGACTGACATTTAACAAAATGAAAATTAGGGTGCACACTTAAGGAGGCCAAATTGTGAGTGAAATTTTTTCCAGCTCTCTTAGCCTTCTTTTATAGATATGGAGGGAACTCTATAAAAGGTAATCTAATGGTAACAGATGCTAAGGTTAAAACGCAACTCCTTTATGGAGCTGGAATCTGAGGATTAATATTAAAACTAACATGGGCATGGATCCTTGTTTGAACAAACTCTATAAGAAAATGCTAGGGCTTCCAAACAGTGCTCGTTCAGCATTAGTCAGGGCAGAGTTCAGTAAAGTCTCAATAGAATGTCAAATACAACAAAAGTTAGTAAATTACTTGTTAAAGGTATTTAGGATGCATTCGGATAGACTTCCACATCTTTGTCTTGATGAAGGCACCTCATACCTACATTCTCATATAATCTTTCCACACATGAGGGTTGTTGAAGAAATAATTAAACCTTTAGGGTTGTCACAAACCATTATGGACAGTCATAGATATTCTCCAGCTCAGATAAAGAACTGGTGACCTCTAGAATTAGAGATGTTCATATTCAAAAAGACTTGGAGGCGTAGATTATCCAAAGCTTGCCCATGGCTTGCCCAAAAAGCGATCTCATAAATAAGAAAATATCTGGACATTTTACAAAATCCAGGTCAAAGGAACATTTTACAAGATTCTGATTTTTTTATTAGTAATCTTAGGAAGGGCAACACGAGAAGAGGGGTGGTGAAAATTGAATGTGTAAATGTGGGATAGGTCAGGATAATTTACTTCATTTGGCTATGTTATGCCCTTTACACAAAAACTAGGTGTTCCCTGTTGGGAAATATATTACAAAACTTACATATCAGCCAGATCATTTACTGACATGCTCATTAAAAGAACAGGACATGAGAGTGCTGATCCCTGTGGCCTCCCTCTTTAACTACATAGAGTCAAGAGGACTTCATTTGAAGCCCTGACTTAGGTGGGTTGGTAACATAGAAGCCATGTTTGGCTACCACACTCATGAACCCCAAATGATCTTACGATCCTATAGATTCTTACTATAGTTTGATTACGGGACTATCAGGTAAATTAGTTCCAGAGATTGATGACTATTTATTCCTTATCTAATTCATGGTGCAATTTGAATGTGAAATTTAAAAATAATGTACTAATGAGTTAATTAAGTCAGGGCAGATATAATTGCACAATACTAATGTATTATATTTAATGCAAACCAGTTTTTAATGTATGTATTAATGAAGATGTATAATCGTGTAGGAAATTTTATCCTATTTTATATTTTGTATTGTGAAATTTTTTCCTCCAATTGTAATGGCATTATATATGCCGATCAATAAACTTTAACTAACTACTGATACATAGAAAAATAAAAACTGGTTCCATAATATGAATGTAGTGGTTCCAAAACTATGCTTGCACATTGTAAGTCCTTTATTGTTAAACTAAATCTACGTGACCTCAAAATGGATTGTCCCAAAACTGACCAACATATATTTCTTTAGGCACCAGAGTTTCTAATGTATTTATTTAGTTAGTTTTATTAGCCAGGTAAGTGTATTAGGTAATAACATACCTACTTTTGTGAATATATTATTAGTATTATAATTATATCCATTTAGCCTCAAAATGTGATTGCCCTAAAAACTGACTAACACACTACTCTTAGGCACCTCAGGGTCCAATTGATTTTTTAGTTTTGTTAACCAGGCCAGTTCACTAAGTAATCAAATGCCTTTTCATACTCAACCTGGGGAGTTACATGCTCTTCAGAGGTAAGAACAAGGGATAATGCTACTCTTTCTCTAGTCCCGTAGTATCCTTCCCTTACATAAAATGCAAAAGCTAGAACAATCAAGTTCTAGCAAAAGCAATCGACTGCAAAACAATGGTTCTGTGGGGAATGAGAAATGTGTAAACTAGCAATTTTTGTACTAACCACTGAGGCACCTTACTGCACTTTCTAATTGTTGTGATACACAAACACACTGACTAATACATATACACATATATGCACATGTATTCCAGTGTAACATAGCAGTGCACTGTCTACACAAATGTTTACATATTTAAAACAAGACATCAGGGACCATTTCTTCTTTTCAGGCTCTGAGGGACATTGGAGGGTGAGGGGTTGCCACTAGACACCTCATTTAAATCAGCAATGACATGTGTAAGGCTGAAATTGATCTAGGTAGCAGGGGATGTAGACTAAATTCTTACACTAACCACTGAGCCACCTAGATGCATTTTATTTGTTGTGATACACATACTAATACATATACACATATATGCATACATATTCCAGTATAGCATAGCAGTGCACTGTCTACACTGAGCATTGCCACGCACACCTGACTGTCACACATACACTGCCTTATATGGTATTTACTTACTTATATATCTAACCCTAACTTTACTGTATTTATGATAAGCACAGTGATTTGCATTAACTTATTGTACTAATCTATGGCAAGACTGGGTAACTAAGGTAGAGGACCAGGGAGGTGCCGTGGATGTGGTGATTTGAACTTTATTGGGGACATTACAGAGGGACTGGAGAGGAAGGCTTGGCTCTTGCAGACGATACAAAGGTATACAATAGGATGGACATGCCAGGGGGTTGAAAGAATGAGGGAAGATCTTAAAAACTGGAGAAATGGTCTGAAGAATGGCAACTGGGATTCAATGCAAAGAAGTGCAGGATCAGTACAGGTGTGATAATAAAATAAGTTTTGGGTAGACTGTGTCTTGATGTAATCTGTATGAAATACATAGCAGAGTTAAAGTTATATGGTATTAATGGGAGTGAGTAAACCATATAGACCAGATAATAAGTTTGCAGTTGCAGTTGCAGTGCAACATAAAGTTATGGGCAGAACATGTTTAAAATAGTGCAAACTTGAATATTCACAAATAATATTTACAAATGAACACATAGTTACAGACAGAAACATGTGTACACAGTGCCAGTACTGAAAATGCAATTGAAGTGTGTCTTTCAGTTTCTCTAGACTTACAGATTTCAACACTGGGATGTTTTATGACCTTGTATATCTGCATAGCATTCCTTTTTTTACCTACAGACTGCCACATCTTATCTCTAGTGCTGTGCTTCCAAGCTAATTATTTCTCTAAATCTGTGGCATTCATGTATAGAATTAAACTGTTTTTGTTTGTTTTGAGTAGGCCTGCTATGAAATAACCTATTTTGTGCATCTCAGGCAAGGGAAAATGTTAGAAAGGAGGAAATATCAATCTCAGTTACAGTTCAAAGGCTGATTAAGTTGACATGTTTATGAGCTAAATAGTGCTTTCAAGACCGCTCAGCTCAATTCAAGTTAGCACAATGATTCTAAAAACCTCCAATACTATCTAGTCCATTGGGTATCTAGAGCTCCTTTTCTCTACTGTCATAGTAAGGCGATAGTAAGACATCTGCAGGGCTACGCCCACTACAGTCATAAAAGGGGTCAGTTTGCCAATAGCAGCTGTGGCTACTCACTATAGCACCAATAGGCAAAACCACTCTGCAAGAAGCCTGCCCTAACCAGCTATAAAACCATTGTGTCCTGTTGACTGCAAATGTTATGCTTTCCTAGTAGCAACATCATTTCCTAGTAGCAAAGTCCATGAACATTGGTTTGAGATACCCATAACAGTTAATCAGAGAAGTAATGCAATGAAAATGTGAAATAAATGTGCTTTTATGGTTAAAAGCAAAATTCCTATGATCCTGTTAAAAGGTTTATGTCAAGAGAATGCCTGTGTATACGTTTATGCTACCCTATACTCAACCTCCCCCAGTCCAGCCCCTATGCTTCTGACCTGTTCCCATCCTTAAACACATGAATCTCCTTCCACACCATGGCCACATACTGTATGTGCCCCAATATGAAACGGCAGCAAATATGTGCTACAGCATAAATTAAATATCACCAGAGGTTAGACTCTGTACCCTTTAGCCATTGTAAAATAAAGGTGATAACAATGTACATTCTCTTTAAATTATTTTGCCAAGTGAAATTCAGTTGAAATTTTAATATCTCATTGAAGTGAGAGGATAGTTTTAAATTCTTCAAAAATTTTAGAAAGTGATGACATGGAGACCCCCAAATGCTTAGGCCGATTTAGCTGATGTGGTTTCTTTGACCATACAGCCCCAAATTTTGTTTTGTTGCCTTCCGAGCATTTTGCATCTTCAGACCCAGCAGTCTTCCTCATATGTACTTATAATTCAATTCTGCTGGGAAAATAAATGCAGTTTAAACCCTTTGCATGTCCTTACAGGTTTAATGAAATTTATGAAAAATCCTGGTTGTTCTGCCCCCAACAAACACTTTCATGCTGCTTTCAGACAAGGATGCAGACCCAGCAGGGAGGGATCATAAGGCCTAATCTCCCATTTAGCAGACAATAGCTTGCAAGTGAAGCAGCCCCACGAGCCAATGCTGAAACCTTTTCTTTTGTTAGTATTCAGTAAAATTACCCACAATAGTCATGAATACCATTTTAAAACTTCGATCTTACCCTCTACTTAACAGCATGCCAAAGTGCAGCACAAAGCATGGGGAATTTTTTCAGTTACAAATCCCATATTTTAAATCTTCTGTCTCCACACCAAGAAAAACAAACCTTTTGCCAGTCACAGTACTAATATTTCGACTTAGTCCCCTAATCGTCCAGCATGCACAAAATGTTGCAAGTTTATAGTGCCTGCATTTTCAGATAGATCTATAACCAAAAGGCCTGCCTACAATATTTTGTCAAATAAAGATACTAGATTCTAGCCTTGTCATCTACCCAAGTGGAAGTATGTTAAATGACTGAAACTCGGAATCCGACACCCAGGATCCAGTCAGTAGCCAACAGTACTGTGTGATTGACAGTGGGGATCCCGACAGTGGATCTCGGCACTGCCGACATGCTGTATGGTGTTCTGACACTGCTGACAAGCTGCTTGTGTGGCCACCAGTGATTTATACCATCCTTGAGTTATGTCAGACTTGGAGGATGTATCTTTAGAAACTGGGATGGGGGTATTTTAAACTGAATTTGAAGCTGAAATTATCAGTTACCAATCCCCCAGCAATTCAGTTACATTTTAAACCCCTCAAACTCTTTTATATGTTTGATGCACTTGTGCCAAACATTTTACTAATGAAAGGGGATTTTGGAGGGGTCACTGCTGAGCCGTTGCAGTTGAAAATAGCAGAGGTTCAACAGTCTAGACCAATAACCATGCACTGGCTGTGACACCACTCACTGCTTGCAGGGCAGGGACAAATTGTACTTGAAAAGGACCAAGCTGATCCAATCAGAGAGTGCTTCGGTCCTTTGATTTGTGTGAATCCATCAACAAACAGCTGATTGGCTGTCAACACCAGCAGCCTGTCTTTAAAATCTTGTAAAATTAAAAGAAAGGCATCTTGTGCAGCACTGACAATCTGACCAGACGTCAGAACATCAGGGAAGATCTACAGAATGTTTGAACTGTGTTGTTCCAATATTTTTATTTTAATACTGTTTAAAGGTTTTTGTGCTTTTCTGCCTCTGTAGGCAGTTTGAAACTACAGCCATGATGTGTCAAATTACAGCCTCTTTTTCATCTAAACTAGAAGCTCTCTTAAGAAAATGTAACCCATGCCTGCCTGTCTGGTTGCTAGTATCAGTATGGGACTTATTCTCCTTACTGTGGCAACTTTTAAATATGGGAAAAAAATAATAGTGTTCTTCTGTTTCTCTCCACCAGCAAGTGTATATTGCAAACAATGTTAACCTAGACAAAGACACATATTCTCTTTAAACTTTTTGTGTCTATATTTATGAAAGAAATTTGAAAGGTGAACCTTCACTGATAGAACTGTGGAATATGGATGTCACCAACTTTTGTAGTCATCTCCTGCCCCTCTTCCCTTATTTCATTTCACACTACCCCTCCTTCCATAACACTTATGTTACTCTACCCATGACCTAGCCTTCCACACCCTCCCTTTTATGCTACCCTTACCCTCACCTTTTAGCCCTTGCATATATACAAAGGCATTCCATGATCTGAGTGATGCATAGATCTTACCATGCTTAATCCTTATTGTTATGATGATTGATACCATTTTGTAGCCGCCTCAAATAGTACCCGCCCTCAAATTGAAGCGCATGCTGCATTTAATTATTGCAATAGAAGCCGCCCTCATATATAAGCCTAGTAACTATCAATCCGATAGTAGTCAAATCACTAGCTTGCACTGCTACTGCTCCACACACTGACTTCACGTATGCCCACTGTAAACAGCTAAGTGATGAATGTAAGGTAAGAGTAAGGGAAGAGTAACTCACTAAAAGAATACTCTGTGTATTTAGGAATCAAATTTCTGACAATCTCAGCACCTACAAACAAACAGCAGCGGTAATTTCACTAAGCTCTATCAAGTTTCCATGATGGGTTGCTACACATGGTCTCTGGTTGCTACTGCATCATCGCACAATGTCGTTACCATGGCCACGCTCAGAATGAATGAAGGAGACAAAACGATTTGGTTTTCTGCTGCTTTATTGCCTCTAATTTTTATTTTTTAATGCAAGTAAAGTCTTGAGCTAAGGATTTTAATCTACTTCATCTTCGCTGTCTGGGTCAGCATCAGCTTCTGAGCCACTAGCTTCTGCCTCCTCCAGAATGAACACAGCAGTATCCTGCGAATCCTGTGCCTGTATGGTGTCAGCTCTGATTGAAAAAAAAATGGTTAGTGTACAACAAAGACTTTTGTTATTACAAAATAAAATGTCCTTCATTCATACCTGCATACAGAAATGCTAGCTTTTCAGCAATGGGCTTCCTAGCTTCAGTAGCTACACTCTCTTTTCTTGTGCACTATGCTATCTAAATCAGTGGATGTGATGCATAAGCGGTAAAAGAGTTTTGATATTCTCTTTTGTGAAAGCACCCCAGGCATCTTTGACCCTCCAACATTCTTAATTTAGATGGCGCTTTGGGGTTTCCGCAGGCAGTAAGCTGTCTTTCTTCAGTGGAGAGCCACAGATAATAACACTCATGATATCGTGATTTGAATGGGGCATTCCAGGACACATCGCGGGCTGCAGAAGCTTTGTACAGCCACCAGGTATTGCTGCCATGACAGTATTTTTTTTTAGTCTCTGTTTGACAGCTGGTGAGATATGGCAGCGGAAAGTGTCCCACACCAACATCCTTTTGTGGAATACTAGTCCACCCCATACTGTGTCTACCCGCTGTAGAGTAAGCCCTCCGTTCATCCACCCATTTTCTGACATTGCCACTATAACTCCGGTAACTCCAGAAATCTCCTTTGGCATTCTTTTGCCCTTAAAAGCAGCAGAAGGAGGTTTTGACCATCTGCCGTAGCAGCTAGACAGACAGTAATTTGCTGTTTTCGTGACCAGTAGTGAGCAGGGGACTGATTTTGCACCAATGACATCCACCGTTTTTCACCAGGCATGTCTGCCCATACAGCAATCTCATCCATATTTCCCACACAATTGAAAGGAATATTCTTTATTAAAATCTGCTTCATGCAGAAAACTACAAACTCAGTGACTTTAAGGATGTAGTCCTTTGGTAGACGCTGTCCTACTGTGGTGCGCTGGCGAATGGTAAAGCCCCACCTTGACAGAAACCGGTCAACCCATCCACAGCTAGCTTTAAATTCTGGGTTATTAATCAGGAAGCTGCTTTCATAGCTATTGCCTTATCGGTAACCCTGAGATGCTGATCTCTCTGGGCAGAAATCAATTAGCAAGATTCTCCTCCTCGGTTGGGTATGAGGGTTTCGACCAGCACCCACCAGCCTACGTCTCTTTCGGTTACTCTCAGAGCAGCCTGCTTCAGACACCAGCATCAGAAGCCGTTCTTTGTTTTCGCCACTCGCGTATCTGCTTCTCGTCCAGCTTCAGAGACTCAGCAACGGACGATTGCCCTCCTGTTCAGCGAGTTAACAACAGAGAGTTTAAACTCAAGATCGTAGCATTTATGCTTTGCCATCCTGACACAGTTGAAATAAAAAAAAATTTGGTTTTATTAATAGGCGCTGTCCGATTAGAGACTGCCCTCAAATATAAGCCCGCCTCATAATTAATTGAATTAATAAAGCAGCGGCTTCAAAGCGGTGAAATACGGTATGTATATATATATATATATATATACACACACACACATATATATATATATATATATATATACATTAGAGCAAAAATCTCCATTTAATGCATCAGTTAGGGTTGTTCCACAGTGGCAAAAGTGAGGAAATTAAGTGTTAGGGTTGAAAGCCCCTTGCACCCCCAGCCTGCCACCCCAACCACCAATGGGTTGTGCATTGGGGTCATCAGCCTAACTCACCCCATCACATATGTAAAGAGCTGGGGTGTATGGAGAATGGGCGAGAGTTGGGACCGACAGACCAATGCACCAACATGGTGGTTGAGAGTGAGCTGAGGGGCTGAGGGGCTACTCGCCTCACAGAATTTCCTCACTTTTTGCCACTATAATCACCCTGACTCACGATAAATAGATTTTTACCTCTAATTCTCTTCTTTGAAGATGTGCGGTAGAAATAGTGAATGGAATGTGGTGGCGGGAAAGGGCCCCTCGCCCCACCACGTGATTTTGTGACATAGTAAAGCTAAGTGCAAGGAAAATGCAACTGCTAATGGTTCCACACATGGTGACTGGAACGTAAATGGAAAAGCAAACGTTAGTAGAAATGCAAGCACAAAGTGATGCCAAAGCAAACAGCGACGCGCAAAATGAGGTGCGCAAGGAACGCAAAACCATGACATGCACAGTCATGGTACCTTAATTGGAAATGCAAATGGTAATGGTAACAGCAGAAATAATGCCAAAGAAACAGAAACAGAAATGTGAATGCAAGCGCATACGAAAAAGAGAACACAAAGGCTAAACACACGGTGGCATACACTGAACGGTAATGCAAATGGGCATGGAAACTCAAGTGGAAACGCTAACTGTAACTGTAACAGAAGTGCACACCCTGTTTTGCCCAACAGCTGCATAAAGAAACACAGTGTGTACAAAGAATGTATGCATAATAATGGGCCTCAGAGCAGGAAATGAGCTGTTGGAATACTAAACTGGTTATATCTCAGGAACTGTGTGATGTAGAAAACATTTTTATTTCACATGATTCATGAGTTTCCTGGCTAGTTTTCACTGAATGCATAGGGCTACGCATTGTCATGATGAAAATTCTGTATCTCGTACCGTTCCGAGATACAAGCCCCAAAAGGCGGTGGGCGCCACCATGTTAGTCTATATGAAAAAACGTCAAATTTGGAGTACCATAACTTTGTATCCTCCAATATTTTTTCACTGAACCACCAAAAGGCACATCTGTAAGATGTTGTCTTTCCTCAAATTTCAGCCCAAAAGACCAAACCGTTCTTTTGCAGCAGGGGCAAAGAATTCCTGTCATTTTGGCCATAGCCTAGAAAAGTAATGTCGTAATTTGCAAAAGCTTTCACAAAATTTGCGAAAGTGTACGCAGTGCGACACTACTTTTCAGAAATTTGAAAAATATATTTCTGGGGTGTTTAACTCCAAAATAAAGACATGCCTATCATTCTCAGGGCTCGACTAGGTAAACACAAAAGAATTGTGACCCTAGAGGGTCCCAATTTTAAATGTAAGCATTTTCTGATCAGCAACTGAAAACAAAATGGTGGATTTGCAACACTACTAGGGCCATTTACGACACTAAAAACACTTGTGTGTCACTTGTGACACAAACTTTTGTTAACTTTTCCCATTGACTTATAATGGGAACTTGTTTTTGAACAACTTTTGAACCGTTTAATATTTTTCACAAAATCTGCAAAAGGCACATTGGGGACCCTGGCACTTGCGTTCCCAGAAGTTTGTGGACTGGTCACATAAACAGTGCGACCTGTAGGTGTAAGCAAAAGAATTCACAAAAACATAATTACTTTACGGATATCGCTTAATAATTCTGCAACTGTAGGGCATTTAGGTAGTGTTGTATACAGTCAAAGAGAGCACAGTTATTTAGTCGCACTGGTGTTTGCAATTTTGGATGCAAGGAAGTGTGAAAGTACGTTGCAGTCTTGAGTCCAGTGTTCTGTCATTGCATCTGTGTTGCAGATATAATGCTTGAGACAAATCTCTTGGTATCACCCTATGAATATCAGATTTTGCATTATAAGAAAACAGCAAAGGTAGACACTATTTTATCATTGAATTAATATCATATTTAGTTATGGCCCAAACATTCTAACATGATCCCCAAGTGTGGACGGTCATGCCATGTCTCCTATCATTTCAGGCAGACTTGGCCCCATGACATACAGTATATGCAGGATTTCCTTAAACAGATTTGTTCATTGGTTAATTATAATCTCAGGTGTTGCCTCAGATCCTATATTTTTGTGTTCCTTGTATTGGCAGTTTGTTACAAGAAAGGAATTGATCCTGATTCTAAGTTGCTGTGAAGGGTCAAAGTAATCACAAACTACTTTGCACCAGCACTGCGTTTACAACCATGTTGAGCCATACAAAACCATTTAATAGTTCCTGTAAAAGGGCAGGCTACAATGTAAATGGCCCACCAGACCAGTTGTGGTATTGTGGTTCTAACAATCTGGGTTTCAAGTTGTTGTGCTGAACTTGTGGAGAACCCTCACAACTGTGTGAGCTGGGGTTACTGCCAGTGAACTATAGATGTCTGTTATGGGATGGGGCACATTACTTGACACCAGTGATAGAAGAGAGAGGGGTTGTCTCTAACTTGGGGAGGGAGACACAGCATCAGTTAAGGGAGACAGCACTGGCATACAGATGGCATCACGTGAAGGGTCAGCACTGAATGCCACAGACTGCTTGAATCATGGAGCAATGGGGTGCTAAGCATAAAGAAATGTCTGGAACAAGAGAGGAGGAGCAATGGACACACTATTGTAAAATCATACGTTAGGACCACATCTGTTACTAGGGATGATAGTGATTGCTATCCCCAGTACTACAATATTCACATAAGCGGAGATGTCTCTCTGCTGTGCATCACCACAGTTGTGAATTTGAATGACAATGCATGTGTTTTGCACCACCCTGAATACAATGTGGAATATGCCTTCTCCCAGCATGACTGGTCCTCCATCAATCATGCACCTAAAATTGACCAGGCCTAAGTTTCTTTACAGAGGGCTTCAACAACATTGCAATATCATTGCACCACTGAGGAAAAGAAAAATTCGGGGTCAAGTTAATGGCTGGATCACAGGGATCTCCTCGCTGAGATGAAGGAAAGGGACAACCTCTGGGAAAAAGCCAAGTCCTCTCTCAGCAAACGCAACTTCCAATGCTATAGAGCTGCAAGAAACCACTGCACCTGGAGTCACGTGATGCAGAGCACTGAATAGCTCGTCCCTGAATGCTCTGACCACCTTTCCTCTAAAATAGCTTTTATTTGTGATTTCAACTCACCTTAAAGAAACTTTTGCAGCGCTACAGCATTGGAAGACTTTACAGAAGTGGTTGGGGCTTGATGGATACAGAAATGCATAAGCTCCACGAAACATACTCCGCCTGTGGCCCGAGAAGGCACAAAAAAAGCAAGGGCCTCGAGTTCGCAGCAGTCGAGAGCTCTGTGCCAGGGACGTCGGAAGACGAGCTTCTAACTCTATCCAGATTTTTAGAAGAGTTTCGTCCCTTCAAAGCGGAGATGCAGGAGATGGCAAGTGAAATTAAAAATGTTACCAGTGCACTGGAAGATCTTCGCAGAGGACCATGGATATGAAGCCAGAATTCGGTCCCTGGTGGGAGTACCGAAGAATGGACCGGTGGTAAACCACATGAAGCAACGAATGGCCAAATTAGAACTGAAGGTGGAGGACCTAGAGAGAAGAAGCCGCTCGTAATAATGCAGTGATCATTGGTCTACCGGAGAGAGAGGAAGGTCCAGACCGATCAAGTTTGTGCAAAAGCTAGTTGAGAAAATAGCGGGACCCTCACCATTTGGTCCTACATATACTATAGAAAGGGCTCACCGCCCCACGGCCACTACCCCTAAATGCACCTCCATACCTTAATTTTCCGGTTCTTAAACTACCAGGAGAGGCCATTATTCCTGTTCAAAACCAGGAAAACAAAGAGTTGTATTGGGAAGGAGGAAGATCCGGTAGCACAAGACATACCCTTAACGGTCCGGCAAAAAGAGCTGCCTTTAATCCACTTGTCAATAAGCTGATTGCAGCTGATATCAAATTTAGAATGGGGTATCTGGTCAAATTCCAAGTGCAGATAGCGGGAGAATGGAAGCATTACGAATCGGTGGATGCCGCCAGGTCTGCGTTACAAACCGTGTTTCCCAACCTTTTAAGGATCCCTGAAGTTCTCAGAGGGAGCAATCCAGTATTACAGGGCAAAGGCTGTTTGGTTTTGAAGATGGAAGATCCTTTGGGGCTATGTTCCTGCTCGAGGACTTGTAAGCTGTTTAGTACAAATCCTGGGCCATCTACTGTGCTAAGGTTAAAGCAAGGTAGCCCTAGGAAAAGGCTGAAGCTGCATGGACCTGGGTCACATCGCTCTTGTTTTGCCCCAGTTGTGTTTTGTTGGCAGTGCAAATATGTGTGTTAATCATTAGAATAGACTGGCTTGCCCTTGGCCAGGTGGGGAAGAAAGAAAGGACTGAAGATTTTTTTCTACTGGACACAGTTAGTCGACCAAGAGTTAAAATTGTAAAGTTTGCTGGGATTTAATCTTCGCATGTAGAGGTAGCATAATTTGAATGAGTTCCCACAAGAGGAGCAGAGGTTTTCGACAATGTATTACAGTATTTTGGTGAGGGAGTTATTTGGTTTCATGTAGATGTAATTATGGTTTTCCTAGCCTCTAAAAGCCGAATTTTGTGTGGCAGTTGCCTGAATGGCAATAAGTATGTTGTTTCCTCACATTATAAAGAGATGGAGTATTATGCTGCATGCAGATCGCCAACAGGGTTGGTAAAATATAGTTTTGCAGAGATTTTTTTTTTTTTTTGTTAAGGGCATCTCAATTCATCGCATTAATATAAGAAGATGATATATGAAAAAGGTGATACGTGTTTGTGGTTTCTATAGGACCCTATTTGAGATATTGTGATGTTTAAAAGCAGATTAAAGAAATTTAAATGTTATAGTATAAGAGTGGGTAAATAATAAGTGATTGGTGAGTTATTGGCTTGGAGGGTGAGGGGCAGTGGTGAATGAGGCTAAGTGAACTGTTGTCATGGGCCAACAGAGATTGGGGGAGGTTTTAGGGGCTTGGTGGGACTATCTGGGTGGGAAAAGTACAAAAGACTGGGGTGGTCGTTCACAAGGGGGCTACTGGATCTGGGAGTTTGGGGAGGGTGCAGGACCTCAACTTCAATATCTAGTAAACCAAATTGGGTTCAGTACTTTAAGACATTGGTCAATGTGAAGAATCATGTCTTGAATAGGTTTTTAAATTTCTTAGCTGGAGCGTTAAAGGAGCCGCGACTTAAGATCAAGCAATATAGGATCTTAAAACACATAGAGGTTGTAAAAGCAGGTTTTGTGTTTCTACAAGAACTCATCTACTTCATACTGAAAATAATAGTATGAGGTGGTTGCAAATAGGGACAGTCTTCTCTTCTCAGGGTACACATAAAGCTGGGGTGTTATGATACTAGTAAATAGATCGGTTCCTTTTACCCCTTACAAGTGGTCCAGGACAATGAAGGTAGATATGCTTTTGTTAAAGGCAAGTTGCAGAATATAAAACCCTGGTAGGATCGGTTTATGGTCAGTACTGACAAACAGGATTTTGCTATTAATTTACTGAAAGCACTCACACCGTTTAGCAAATCCCTATAATTATAGGGGGACCTTAATTTGGCTCTAGATCCATTAATGGATAGGTCTAGACACTCCCAATTGGGTCCTACTCCTGCCCTAAGGCGTTGTGTGAATTAATGGACCACCTCGGATTAGCAGATGTGTGGAAGTGCTCCATCCTGTATCTAAGAGTACACCTTTGTCTCTCACACTCATGGTACAGCGTCTCGCATTGACTACATATTGCTTTCCCGTTCTCTGCTCTCTGGGGTGCTGGAGTCGGCAATTGTGGGGGACCCCTTCAGACCATGCTGCAGTGTCTGCTTCAATATCTTTGCGTCATTGCCCAAGAGAGGCAACAGGTGGAAAATAAATAACCAGCTTCTGTGACAACCAGGGAGACCCAATTCATTTCTACACAAATAGATGAGTTTGTTATTAATAATCAGAAAGATGGTGTCCGTCCAGATATGTTTTGGGGGGCATTCAAGGCCTTTATAAGGGCACCTTAATTAGCAGGCTGTTAAGAGGAAAAAGGAAAAACACGCATCATGTTGGACTTATTGGCCGGATACGGACCATGGAATCAACTTGTTTCCCCACCCCGGGAGGAAGAGAAAGGAGTTGGTTAAGTTAAGAGATCGTACCTTAACTTATTAGAGACAAGCAGAATTAGCCCTGATAAAACCAAAGCTAATTATTTAGACCAAGGGAAAAAACAGGAAACTCTAGCAAGGCAAATTGCACAGTTTGAATCTTCCTGATTGATTTCAGGGATTCAGTCTGAAGAGGGTAGTAAAATTAAAACCATTCCAGGAGAAATCATGGAGGTATTCGAGTTACTTCAAATCTCTGTATGGTGCCATGGAAACCCCTCTGGATAACTCCGAGATACCGCTTTTGGAGGACTTGGAGCTTCCTCAATGATAGAATCCGACCGTTCAAGATTGATTGCTGATATAACCCAAGAGGAGATCAGTAGTTATTAAAAGCCTTCTACTAGATAAAACACTGGGCCGGATGGATTCTCGTCCAATTTTACAAAATATTTTCTAAACAATTAGCCCTTTACTGTTAGTGTTATTCCAACATATTCTTGCAGGTCAGGAGCTGGATAAACCACTTTTGAGGCGCTCATAGTTCTAATTCCAAAGCCAAACAAGCCACCGAAAAGCCCGCTAGTTACAGGCCAATTTCTCTGCCAAACTATGACATAAAAATATTGTCTAAATTATTAGTGGAATGATTAAACAGAGTGTTGCCTAAACTTATAGGTGCAGAACAAGTAGGTTTTATGAAGAATAGGTCTGCTGCTGATCACCTAAGGACATTGGCCCATGTCCTTTCGGCCTCGAGAGAACAACTCCATTAGGCTTTGGTCTCCTTGGATGCCGAAAGGCATTTGACCGGTGTACTGGGGTTCCTGTTAACTGCAATGGGTAAATTCGGATTCCTGAAACGCTTTTTGGGGTGGATAAGCGCCTCTACTCAAATCCCACAGCCAGAGTTACCTGCAACGGGGCCACATCAGACCCTTTTCATTATATGTAGGCACCAGGACAGGGTTGCCCCTATCCTCTCCTTTTAATTTGTACCTGAGACCCCTTATCATATATTGTGTGTAGTAGGGAGATAAAAGGTATCAAAATAATGGACCAGGTCATTAAGGTGACAGCATATGCAGATGACCTTTTAGTATGCATCTCAAACTGAACACATCAATCCCAGCTTTATTAAAATCCATTAAGAAATATGGTGATCTGTCTAATTATAAATTAAATCATGATAAAACCGTGGTTTACCCTGAGTAAAAACCTTTTCAAATTGGAGATTACAGAACTGGGCCTGGGGTGGAAATCTGATTCCTTTAAATATTTGGGCCTTATCTTGATTTAAGAGTGTGTCACGATATGCCAGTTGAATTTAGATCCCCTAGTGCATACCATTGATTTAGATTTCAAAAGATGGGCACAACTTCCACTTTCTCTATGGGGCAGGATAAATATAGTTAAAAATGAATATATTTCCTCGGCTTTTCTATCCATAAATATGTTAAATATCTGGCTCCCACTTGCGTGGTTTAGAAAGCTTCACGAGATGATAGCTAATTTTGTTTGGGAAATAAGAAGCCAGGATGGCTTATCATAAACTAGCTGCACCAAGCCACTTGGGGATTGAGACTACCACATTTCACTCTTTATTTCTAGGCAGGCAAGGTTAATAAGTATCTGAGATGGGTTCAGGATATTGACTTGCTCAGGCAGATTACCTATGTACCCTTGTGGATGAGGTTGGAGATTGCTCTGACCAAAAGTATGGCCTAGTCCCAGAAGCTTTGTTGTATCTCAATCCAAAGCTACTCCCATCCCTTTGAAAGATTGCCGAAAGGGGTTTCAGTAAAGGTTCATGCTCAGCTTTGTAGCTTTTAAAATATGATCAGGCTAAGATTGGTCCCAGCCTATCTGGGGTAACCGCGATTGTTGCTTGACAATAAGCCTATCAGCCCCACTTGGCTGAATTTAGCTGATAAGTATCTCCTGAAGGATTTTCTCAACAGAGAAGGATTGGTTTGTTCTTCATTGGAGATTTTGCACAAATTTAATTTACCCCAAGGAGATTTTTAAAGTTTATCAGCTTAGGCACCTTCTGCTCCAGAAGTTAAGTAGAGATCCAATTCAGCTCCGACAGGTGAACTTTCGTGAGTCCTTGGATGCTTTGGTGAGCCTCCACATGCAATTTCTAAAATATATATGGTGTTATTTAATTGGGCCTACTCCCAGAATCTTGCTCCAAGCTCTTACAGGGTCACAATGTTTCCTGATGAGGTTCTGAATTGTCAAACCCTTTGGCAAGGTTGCCATAAATTCATTTCACAGGACCAATTAAGACTTATACAGTTTAAAATTCTTCATAACATTTATTATTCCCTCAAAACTTACCAGTTTAAAATTAGTAGCTGACCCTAAATGCAATAGATGTAATACGAGAATTGGGGACCTATTGCATATCTTTTGAATTGCCCGAAAATAACCCCACTTTGGACAGACATTAGAAGAAGATAGATCCTTTGCTGGGCTTGGAAGACCTGTTTACTCCTGAAATATGTCTGCTAGGAGATATGTCCCGTATCACAGGTCAAGAACAGGAAATTCTATATATCCCTGTTTTCGATTACACTGAAAAAGGTGGTCCTCAGACATTGGAGGGACTGTAATGTGATTAGTTACTCTGAATGGCTGGAAGAACTGCTTTCCAGCCTTAGAACGGAGAGGATGATAGCTGTCCTCCAGAACAAGTGTTCCAGGTTTGATAAATTATGGGGCCCTTTTATACCATTTATTCGCTGTAAGAAATACATGGATCCTCTTTGGTTGAGGATAAATCAAAAGGTCTTGAGCGGGGAGGAATGGGGGATATAGGATGGAGGGAAACTAGGTATTTTGGAGGGGGGTTTATGTTTGGGTATATACTTAGTTGGTTTGGGTTTTATTTTGGTTGTCTGTTAATAGGTTGTTATGAGGAGAGGTACCATAGAGAAAGATTTTTGTTAGTAAATGTTTTTATAACATTGTACTCATAATGTTTAGTCTTATGTGTTCATGTATGTTTCATTATATGTATTTTTTAAGAAAACTGAATAAAGATTTAATGGCAAAAAAAAAAACCACTGCACCAACCTTATCCACCAAGCAAAGGCCAACTTCCACAAGGAGTAGCTTAATAAAACTTGGGCAATGGGAAGAGTATTTGGGAGAACATCAAAACCTTCATGGGAAGGATGAGAGAAGATCCCTCCTCGCTCAACATCAATAACGTCAAGATTACTGACCCTCGGCACATCGCGGTTTTCTCAACACAGCGTTTACTGACCCGACTGGAGTGCTACCCTACTACCTGCATCCTGCTGGGGAACAAACCAACTGCACACCTCAGGAGGGCTCAATACCTGTCTTCTACTTCAAAAAAGTGTCAGTGAAGGCTTACAAACACATAAAAATATACTAGGCAAGACCAGAATGGGAAGTGATGGGGTCCATATGAAACTCCTATCCCTAACACTGGATGTCTTCATTGTGCCACTTACAAAACTATTTAACAAATTGCTGGCTCTTGCACAATTCCCCAGGATCTCGAAACAGGCTCTCGTAATGCCAGTGCACAAGAACAGTGGTATGACATGCACCACCAATTATAGATCAATATCCATCCTCTCCCTTATCTAAAGTCCTGAAAAGATTGTAGCTGCCCAACTCACAGATCACCTCAACAAATACAACCTGTTATGTCCCAGCCAACATGGCTACAGGCAGAGTCATAGTACCTCCACTGCCTTGCTGGACTACACTGACTACTCGCACAAGGCACTAGAGCGAAGGAAAACTGGTGGGGTCAGTCTTCATAGACCTCACCAAAGCCTTTGACACTGTCAATCACTCTCTCCTCGACTCAACTACAGAACCTGGGGTTGCAACTATTGCTGTCTGCTTGTTCAAAGACTACTAACACACAGAACCAAATGTAAAATTGGGCACACAGTATCTAGCTCCATCGAGGTATCTTTTAGGAGTCCACGGGGTCAATACTGGGGCCCTTACTATTCAGTCTCTTCCTAAATAATCTTCCTGAAGCCTGTGACACTAAACTGATACTTTACACAGACGCGCTGTACTTCTCACCAGCAGTTCATCAACAGTCCCCTCCACTCTGAGTTGCAGGCATCCTTCTACAAGCTGGAAGACTGGTTCTGTAGCCATAGCTTCTATTAAACTACAAAAGACCAAGGTGATGCTCACAGCCAGCCTACAGCACAAAAAAGCTCCCTCCCCACGATCTCCAATAAAGTCAATAAGCCGCTAGAACAAGTTCACTCCTTCAAGTACCTGTGGGTCACCATTGATGATTCCCTCACCTTCACCCAACACATTGACACAGTGGTAGACAGTGAACACCAAGCTGAGTGTACTCTATAGGCATAAAAATATCTCACTCCAGAGGCCCTCCATCTCTCAGTCCCAGCTCCATCCTTTCTACCATCGACTATGGATTGGCGGTCTATGGTGCAGCAACAGACACTGCACTAAAAGGATTCACATTGCCCTCAACAAGGCATGTAGGCTCACAATGGCTGCAGATCGAATACCCACACTGCTCCTTATACGAGGAGACCAACTGGCTGCCACTAAAGAACAGGATTACATTTCAAACATGTCTCCTTGGAAAAAGGTGCTAATGGGTAAACCCCCATGTATTTTAGCATCCTAAAACCAAGTGCTACCAGCTATACCACCAGAGGCAGGATGAGGGGCCCTAACAACACCTTTCCATCGAACTGTGCAGGGACAGCCTGCTTTCAGCTATAGGGCCGTCCCAATGGCCCAATGAAATCCCAGTGCACATTCTAAACTCCAATGTACCCTCCACAATTCCAAAAGTGGCCTAAGGCAACACCTTCTTACTAGGACAGTTTGTGACTGCCACTAGGACTCTAACACCCAAAATGCCCACTTACCCACACTCTCCTCCCCTTTCTTTTACCCCACTCTTCCCTCTGCCCTATCCCTCTGTCTTCCTCTCCCCCATGCCTTTTCCCACACTGAATCAACCTTAAAACCAGCCTACACACTACCTCCCAACCTCCTAGACAAAGCCACTTATTTTGGTCGCCTCCCCTCCAGTCTCCCTCCCTTCTACTTGACTCCTCCTCGGACTCTCACACTAGGTGTCACACCTCTTTATCTCCTTCGCTACATATAAACACTGTCCTTTACCCTAGTTAAATGCTCTTGACACTGTACTATCACCATTGGTACTATGAATCACATTGTAACCTTATTGTATACTAGCTACCTACTATTCAAATATTGTATATAAACTGTTTGTTATTGTTGTCATTGTCACTGTTTTACATGGAACCTTTGTAAAAGAGCTCTGAGCTCAAAGGTATGATCAAATCCTTAAATAAATAAAAATAAGTAAATAAATAAAATATGACGCTATGTTTTATGCAGAGCCTTTCATACATACCATCTCAAAACACTTACGCTATGAACTGCTGGAAATGGCAACAGGACACCCACCATGAAGATTAAACTGATTGGGGCTAGTTGAGTGATTTTCTACATTCTTGTAAAATACTTACAGCTGGCATCTGCAGGAAAAAATCTTAAAAAAAATTTCCAGACATTGCATTCTTTATTCAAAATATTTGCAAGACAACAGTTTCTTTGCTCCTTGGAGTTCACCTGTTTCTGCTGCCTTTCTTGCCCTATGTCTTAGACCCACATATTCAAATGGTTAGTGTGGCCCTTACTGTGTTGGCATCACTCGATCAGGGAATAGTGCAAAGGGGCCATATTTCAAGGCCCAGGGTGCTGATCAAGTAAGCATGACTGCACAAAATATAATGCTGCACCCATGCAATGAGGGATCCCCGTGCATACAGGGCACAGGAAGTTTGACACCATTAAACAGCTGCCATGTCATGCTGTTTAATGCTACTGAAAACCAGCCCTTATCCAAGCACACAGTGATATGAAGCACCTCCCCTTCAGCCTGGCCAAGTGTCAGGCAATGAACTGACATCAGGGGCTGTCAGTACCAGGTGGTGTCACACCCCACCTGCCCACTCTAGGCAGACTGTCATATTACACTGGTGGTGACTAATAGCGGTATCCCCACCCACCCCACCTTGGTTGCCACTAGGCAGACTGTCATAATAGTAACCCTGGTGGTGGCTTATATTGGAATCCCTCAGTTGTGTTACTGACCCCTTCCTGTCTCACTGGCTCAGGACCCTTCTCCCACAACCTCCTAGTTTCTCTTTTGTTTTCAGCAAGTTGTAGTGACTGTAAACTTTGCCTGTGGGACTTGATTTTCTGCTCTTTATGAACTGCACAATGGTGTGCATGGGGATTAGTGGCCCTTAATATAAAATTGGTTGCATTATTATGCTTTAGAACTGCTGTTTAAACAATGTTGTTAAACTAAAGTTCATGCCACTGTTAGATTATGCATTGAATGTAGGATTAGTCAGGTATATCTGTAAGAATGTTATGCATGCTACCCCTTTAACGATGGCTATTGTTATTCATTGTTTTATGTGGATTTGTTGCATTATGGTTGTTGAGGTTGGGAGGTAATATGAGCAGCATGGCAGCCCCAGGGCAGGAGGCAGCAGTTCTGGGACTCTGTGGGTTTTGGGAGTGGGACGCTGCCCCTGTTACTAGGCAATCCCTCTGTGGGTGCAGGTGGTTGGGTCACCACAGTCCCCATCAGAGAGAAGAGGCTGGATTTTGTCTTGAGCTGAGTTGTTGGGGGGCTTTCACTGACTTGGTGGTGTGCACTGCAGAGTGCACTTTGCAATATGCGAGGAGGAGTGCACATACCTTCTTGTAGTGGTGGAAGGGTAGCAGTGGCTAAAATACTCACCGGGTTGGTGGCGTTTTAAGTGGGGAGGAATATAATCTGTAACTGCCCTTTGGGAGGTTACTTAACTTATTTCTCCACTTTCTTGCTGTAGCCTAATTAGGCCTGGTCAGGCAACAGTTAAGTCCCTTTGTCACCTGTTTGAAGATTCCCATGAGCTGGGAGGTCACCATGGGTGTATGGAGGGATTTAGCACAGACTGGGCAGAAAGGGGATTCCATCCCACCTGGGAGTGTTGTTGGGACAAAGAGTATCTCACAGCAGGCTGGGGTGATTGCCCGTTACAGTCCCCAGCCAGTCACGCCACCCTTTGCAGTTGTCAATGTAGTGGTGTGAGGAGGAGGCCATTTTGGTGCTGCAAGTTGGAGAGGATTGCCCTGGGGTTTCCGTCCTATCATTGGGAGAAAAGTAGCCATGGCAGAAAGGTGTTGGAGCAGCTAGGCTTCAAACCGTGGGCTGGGCGAACAGCGAAGTCACATGGGAGACGGGGAAGAGGCAGAAGAGAGAGCAGTGATAGCCCTCTGAAGCATGCAACCTTTTGATGTGTTCCTCTGCAGTTATGGGGACAGTAACCAGTTTGTGTGCTCCGATGTTTTGGGAGGTCTGCAATTGGAAGCATGTCAGCCCCAAGCCAATTTGGGCTGCATGTGCCAATAGGACCCTAGGTTCAGCAAAAAAAATAGAAGAGAAGTAAGACCCAGGAAAAGTCTAGATCCCGGAGAAGTTTGGGACTGCCATACCTGGGGACAGTGTGGGAGTTTCAGCTGCCTGCCAAAGCTATGACCAAAGCAGTCCTATAAGCTGCCAAGACTGTGAGACCTCCAAGTCTAGGATTAATTTATGCTGCTAAGGCCATTTCAGCCATAACATTATCTGCTGCCTCCGCTGTTTGAACTGTGCTCCCTGGAGCAATGCATTTCTGGTTAAATAAATGCTGGGTTCCTACAGTTTTAAGAAAATTGTGTGAGACATTCATTTCTTTACAAAACTGTTGTTAAAAGTTGCCCTGCATATTTTTGCCAGCTGTAGCACAAATGGGGCACCCCACTATATATCAGGGCCAGGGAAAATGAGGCCAGTGTCTGGAAGTGTTTCTGCTGCTGTATGCTCCCCTCTCCATGGACATATCAACATCATATCCCTAGACATGGGGGTACATGTAGTCTGAAACAAGTTTATTACAACTCCTTTACAGGATCACTTGTGGCGTTCTTAAGCAGAGAATCATGTAAGCAATAAGACACAATGTGGTATGCATTAGACACTTCTAACACATGGCCAGGGGTGTTGATACTGCTGTATAAATCACTGGTGAGACCTCACCTACACTACTGTGTCCAGTTCTGGAGACTACATCTCCGGAAGGATATAGAGTAGAGATGGTCCTGAGGAGGGCAACTAAAATCGTGCAGGGTCTGCATCAAAAAGCCATATGAGGAGGGGCTGAAGAACCTCAATATGTGCACCCTAGAGAAGCGGGGTTTGACAGAGACTTTCAAATACCTCATGGGCATAAATAAAGTTCAAGAGGAAGCCTTTTTCAGAGAAAAAGATGCTCAGGAGTAAGGATCATGCTATGAAGTGGAGGGGTAGTCTCAGGAGATGTAAGGAAGCACTTCTTCACAGAAATAGTGGTGCATGCCTGGAACAGCCTCCCAGCAGAGGTGGTTTGGCTTATTCTGTTTAAATCTGAGCCTAGGAGAAGAAGAGCCATACCTACAAAGAAATCAAACATTTTGACATCCATACTCCCACTTTAAAATGTAGCATGCTATAGAGTCCAGTGGCCCCTGTCCCATCTGTCACAGATACCCCACCCACCTACCCACTCAATGGTGGTTAGTACCCCCTTCCACCTACAGCACCAACATCCCCCCCCCATCCCCTGTACCTTTATGTCAGTGCTGCGGTCACTGGATGGCAAGCGAGACATCCCACCACACAGTCCACCTTAGTCACCTGCCACCCAACTGATGCAAGGAGCATGCTGCCTATAAATAGATGGCGTTCTCCCAGTATCAGTCAGACAGCTATTGGCCGAGGTGGTCTATGGCAGGATGTCTCACTGCACATCCAGCAACCACAACACTGACATACAGGTAGAGGGACAGGGGTGGGATGTCGGTGCTGTGGGTGGGGGATACTAATCATCATTGAGTGGGGGGTATCGATGACAGGTACCGGGATGGAGGGATCACTTCCACTGGTCTACTGTGTGACTCTGACATGACATTTCACCACTCCAGTGCTCCTGGTTTGCCCCTTAGGTGCACACTGCACACTTTGGTGACTCACGGAACAGGGGCTGCTGGGCAGGACTCCAGTTTGGGGTGGATCTCTGCAGTATGGGACCAGGGCAGGGGCTCTGCTGTGGGGGCAGCTGTGCACCAGGCATTGCATGGCACACCTGGTCTACTTGGGGGAGGGATCACTAGCCACACGGGACCTACAGTACAGCCACTGCCTGCCAGCATATGCAGACCTCTGTCTGGGCGGCACCTATGGTGGTACTGTACGCACTGCAGACAGCTGTGTGCCATTCACTGCCCAGACCCACACCACAGTGCAGGATCACTCTGGGACCCAGGACTAGCATCAGATTGGATGCCTGCCTGGGCACACTGCCAAAGCCCGGCTGCATTCCACGCACCTGCATGCTGGGGGTGGGACCACAGACAGGTGGCGACAATAGTGAATACAGCTGAGTACGTGCTATCTGCTGCGGGTGTGGAGCAGTGCAGCCACTCCATGCAGTTTTCAGACATGGTCAATGCATCTTATTGAATTGCAGCCAATGTACTGGATATGCAACACAGATTGATAGAGCAATTTCTTGTATAATCACTGCTAGCAACAAAAGAACAAAACAGTGTTTTAAAATGTACTTTCTTTCAGCAGAATTTCCGGTCCACAACAGTTGAATGAATGATACACCAATTACAGTCAGCATGACATGCCTGAGAAACAACCTAATACAATGGCATTTTGCAACAAGAGCAGTATGTAGACTGTACGGACAATACAAGAAGAGAGATTTCCAATTGATTTGGTTTTGTAAATCTCTCCTCGGCCTTCTCCACATTCTAAAAGATAAAAACCAGTTGACAGCATCATGGCACACATTCTCGTGAGAGTGTGTGTGTGTTGTGTGTGTGTGCTGTATAGGAAATCCCAGGAAATCTTTCAACTAGCACAGCATTCTGCTGGTCATGTCACTACTCAGACCTCACCACAGCTGACTCGTATGCACTAAATATAAAAATAATCTTTAAAATCTGCACAGAAGAGTGCATATGACAGCAAGAGTCATTGCAAACTATTTCTTGATGGCTAAATATTCTTATCATCACTCCTAGTTTCATTGCGTTCCATTTATCTGTGTTAACAGCAGTGTTTCTTATTTCCTTTGACATTTTTACCTTGTCTTTTCCTAATCTGTTGGCATATCAATTCCAGATTGCTTTTCCAAGTACAGTATCAAGCTCTCAGCAGTCAGCTGCTAAGCTCACTCAAAGTCTGAGAGGAAAAGAAATGCTAATTAATTTTATCTTCCACATTTCCATTCAATTTTATTATCTAAGGTGACAGACATTTTGCATTGAGTTTTCTTGACTTCTTAGCTGCTCTTCCTCAGCATCTCCTTCCCAACCTTACACTACACATTTTCCTAGCAGTTTTTAAAGTATGAGATGCTCTGTAAGACTGCCATTGAATTTCATGGAAATAGTTGCTTTATTTAATTTTATTTGTCTTTTTGATTGACACACATAGTGTACAGCATCAGTTTCTTTCTTTTGCTCTCTGTAAGCTGCTGTTTAATTTAAAACTTCTGAGACTCCAGAACCTCCTGCTGCTTCATTTGACCCCAGTTGGGAATGTTATTTATTTTTATCTGCTAAAGTCGCATTTCAAACATATGTGAACATGGTACTCCTTAATAATAAAGATGTAACTCTAATTTGTAAAGCTTTAGGGTGTGCATTTCGAGAAAAGGTTGAGTGCCTTTGGGGCTCCACAGGTTTCAGTTGTCCTGGTAGCATAGCAGGTTAGTACAGCTAAATGATATTCTAAACAGCCCTGGGTTCAAATCCTAGCTTGGGCACTTATTTCTTTTTCACAAAATTGTGTTTAATGCAAACCTCCTGAGACTCCAAGACCTCCTGCTGCTTTATTCAAGCCCAGTAGGAGTTTTCACCTCAGCATGATAGTGCTGTGCTACAACATGTAGTAGCATTTGTTGTTTGTAACCTGACTCGTTTCCTGCATTACACTTGGTGACTTAATCACACACTGCATTAATTCCTGGGGAGTAGAGCACATCATACCTCTCTAAATGTAATTCAAATAATGCATTGCAGGAATATTGTGCCATGCTACTTACCAACAAAGGCAAATCAAAAGTCATTTCAGGAACCACATGTCACGTGAAAATTGGTGACTTATTCCAAGATTATCAACTGATAAAATTATACTAATCTACAAGAAAGCTTATAGCAGGACTGCAATTAACCTGCAAGCATGACATTTCTATAGAAGCTGTATTTATAATACTGGTTCACATGTTATTACTTTCTATTTTCAGTGGCCTTATATCAAATTTAGTGAGTGTTTCCAGCAGACACATGGGGGTAAGGATCCTGTTTTGATGAAGTGCATGCACTTGTTGAGCTCTTACCTTGATATCACAATTCATCCATCTCATACTATGGAACTCTATGGTCCAAAGGGCATAAACATATCATACAGCTCTAAAATGGTACTTTGTACCATGTGCAGATCAAGAACTCCCACTGATTTTTGTGCTGAAATGCCAATAAAGATAGAACAATTGAAGAATTGGAACCATACAGGAAAAAACTACTTACAGGTCCAAATGCAGTTCTCCAGTGAATGTGACAAGAGCATAATTATTTTGACATAGTAAGCAACTTATGAGGATCTGTTTTGGAAAGAGTTGAGACTGCAAATATAGGGTGGTTGGAATAAACTACCAAAGCAGTGGTTGAGTCAGAACACAAAGTTCTTTCAAGACGGATATAAATATATATACTAGGAGGTAGACCAACAATGTTGCACTACTGTACTGAACAAACATAGATGACACCGTGGCAGTATCCAGTGAACACAGTGACTGCGACTGAGCACTTTCAAATAGGATGAATCAATCACGGTGCCTATGTTCAGGGTTACCTGGCAGGGTAGCAACTTGATACCTGGGTGGGTGAGGTAGGGCGTACGGGAAGCAGATGGCATTTAAGCGCATGTACATGTGCTGGGGAGATGAAGGAGAGGGAGGTATGTGGGAGGGAGGGAGTGTGGAGGGTAGCTGCTGAGCTGATCGGCTAGTATGTTGGGGAGGGCAATCAGCTGGGATATGCAGGGTTCAGGTCTGGAGTGGGGTGTTTTTTTTGTTTTGTGCCAGTAGGCAGCTTGTTATTTTTCAGAAATTCACCTCCCGACATGCACCCCTAGGTTAAGAGACTCCTCAATTAGGGGGTGTGGGGGTTGTGGGAGCATAGCCCCCCCGCATACATGTAATTTCTGTTTCGCTTTGTATTCACCATGAGTGTACATCACCATTTTCATTTTCTGCATGTACACTCACCCAAATGATGATTGCATTTCTGTGATCACCATTATCATACAGAACCCCCAGAGGGCTACCTGGCCTGCTTCCATGTTTAACACTTTACATCTGTTCCTGTGACTTCAAAATTAGTGAAATGTCTAGCTCCAACGCAACATCAATAAAACTCAAGCAGCTGAGATCTCACTTTCCTATCTGTCATTTCAGTGTAGTACATCTGAGTTAGACTCCCTTAAGACCTTTGAGAGAGTACTTTCACATGACAATGATCAGTTTAACTGGTAAGACATATCCTACTTTTCTGAATGACTTCCTATTACTAGAATGTGTTAACATCGGGTAAATTGAAATTAGGATTATTGGACACTCCAGTTCCAGTGTCCAGTCTGGCTTTGGAGCAGAAATTGGTAGTATGGGCCACATTGTTCTAAAGAAGAGTAAAGAGAGTGAGAAAGAAACAGAGAGTGTGTGTGTGTGTGTGTGTGTGTGTGAGAGAGAGAGAGAGCGAGAGAGAGAACTTGTAACATCAGTCATGAACACTAGTCTTTAAAATTAGTTTAAATCAACTGCAGTGGATACAAATGCCAGACATGACACAGGGGAACAACACAAGGAAATAAAAATGACCTAGACCTCCTGTTTATAACATTCCTTTCTATTTTTGTTGATGCATAAGGCATTTTATCACTTGCGTGGGTGCAGATCACTGGATTGCTTATTTCCTTTCCTCTACAAAATGTACAATACCTGGTGGTTGTGTAAAGGTCAAAGCCCTTCTTTTTTATATATGAGCTCTCCAAGAAACAGTCGCTCTCCCACAGAGTATGCAACATACTGAATCTGAAATGTGTTTATGTGCTGACTAGATCAGAAAAGGAGTCAAATTGTGCCTACACTATATACAGTCTGGACTTGATTTCAAAGGGATTGCAGGAGGGTGCATCACCCTGAGGGACTTAAGCCTGACAGTCAATTTGAAGAAGAAAAAGGCTTTCAGGGATTGTCTTTAGAGTACATGGCACTCGTTTTCATTAATGGTCTATGTTTTTTTTTTATTTGTAGCACTGTACTTGTACCTCAACTGTTCCTTCCTAAGTTAACTACCTAAAGTCGCTGTCTCTGGGGAAATGTCTCTCAAGCTGTGTCATGTGATGTGGTGCCATTCCATTTACAGAGAACAGGGAACCCTGCAACATTACCCTTTTCAAACTACTGTGTTACCTTTAGCTTCTGGACAACCTTATGTGGACAGACTCACTGATTCAGCTCTCCTGCACTCATATATGAAATTTAAATTATTTGAACAGCTATAAATCAAGTTGGTTGTACTCAGTTCAACTACATTCCTTAGCAAAATGGATACTGGGCTTCTGTCATGACAGCATACAAATCATGATGCAAATGTCAGGCAATTTGCTCCCTGATACTCAGTGGTGGTACTGTTATGATTCTCACCCATGCTTTATGAGTTCTAAACATGATATCCAGACCCTGGTTAATTTCCCTTTAAATGGGTGCAACCCTTGAGCAATTACAGTAACCTCCTCCCAACAAAATCCCTCCATTAGCTTGAGCAGCAACCTCGGTACTAGCTGTCTACTGTGCATTTTACTTTATTGGCCTTTCATTTCTCAGTCTCTCTCATGCAGAGCTTGTAGGCACAATCAGTGATGTTCTTCTGTGGTAGGGCTTAAAGCTTCTGCTTTACCCTCCAGACACAACCTCTCCCAAAGTGAGTAGATAGTTTAATGAGGATTTACCCAGGGTGATCTTATACCCTCAGACTCCAAATGCCTCAATGTAACCCTGACAGTGGGGATATAACCAGCGTATTCACCTCACATCTGGGATCAGCCTCTGGCCTTGCACCTCACATATGTAGCTTGTGGCACTCTCAGGACATTATTGACAAACTTTCATGGGACTATATGGTGGCCATCAACCACAGAACGGCATTCATATATCTCCCAATAAGGAGTATATTTGAACTGAAAATTAGAAGATGATCTGTATCATGATCTGTATCACCAGAGGGACCCAAGACCAACTGCAATCCCCTATACCCAGTAAGTTCTTATTAGTGCATGTAGCCCATGATTTTGGTGCTGCTACAAACAGGTTCTGAAACTCACTATGGCTTGGTGACCCTATCTCTTAGATCACTAGAGACCCATATGCAAATATTCTCTTTGTGGAGCAGGACTGCTACTGGTTGCTTATCTGCCTGATGGCATACTGTGAAGGCCCATCTAAGACACATGATCACCACTGTGGGCCACCTTTAACTGCTGTCCTCTCCTCTGCCCTAGACAAAGTTAGTTACAAAGGCCCATTGGGTGATAGCCTTGAGGACTCTCCTCACAGTCCTCTTCCTACTGACTCTTCCTCCCTCATTTTTTCCTTTTGGGTTTTCCTGGATCCCTGTTTTACTCAGAGCAAAACCAACTGAATATCAGCCTTTCAGAAGGGGAAGGAGCTCCACCATACCAGTAACTTCACCATGGGGGTTTATATACAGAAATATGGCATTTGGTTTTACATAATTCCTTTCATGTGTACTAACGTGAAAGTGATTTAAAAGTCAAAAACATTTGTAGCAGCCACTTGGAAATACAGATCAGTTAAGTGAAGTAAAGACAGTAAGGAAAGCTCTAGAGAGGAGAAGAGAAAGTGAGAGAGACAGCCAGACAGAGGAGTTAGGGAGAAAGAAAGAGAAAGTTAAGCACATAAAAGTAAAACAACTTGCTGAAGGTCAAATGGTGAGCACGTGGCACAGCTGGGATTCAAACTGGAATCTCCAGATTCTGAATGCTTTACCTTAACTCTGTAACACTGCCACTCTCTTTCTTTTACATACACAGTACATGCCTGTGTATAACTACAGTAATATAGCACTGTGATGATGAAAGGACCACAGTCCATACTATCCAGTCCCCTGTGCACAGCAGTGACTATACCCAATTTGATTATGGACTCATGTGCAAGCTTATCCACTAGAATGCCACCCTGTCACATGCTTTTTCTAATCCTAAATGCAGTTCTCCTTCATTGAACTATAGCATGCTACATTTTAAAGGGAGTATGGACATCAGAATGTTTGATTACCTTTGTCGGTCTGGCTCTTCTTCTCCTAGGCTCAGATTTAAACAGAATAAAGCCAAACTTAAAACATTTAACCAAGGGCTAAGTCTTTCTTATATATTTCTATTTAAAGATTTTGATTGTCACAGAGTTTTGGACACAGGACTTGTGGCACTTGTTTTCAACAGCAGTGTCACTGCAAATCGCCAAAATGTTTGCATGTGATTTTCAAGCATGTTTATGCATTTGCAACATGTTCCTCACTTTGTAGCAGAAAAATGCTTTATGGATCAATTTTTAATGTTTGTGACATTTTGTGACTAGAGATGGTCTATGTTTGTTAAATTTGCTCGCAAATCAATCTGTGAATTTAGTGCAATTTGTGAAGTGCGGATCGATCCGTGAAGTGTGGAATTTCCCACAAATGGCAGAATTCCACCCATGAAGTGCTGAATTTCTGCCACAAATGGCAGAATTTTGCAAGTTGGAATTCTGCCATTCACATGGAAACTTTGTGATTTTGGTTAAAGTCAAAGTTGCTGAGGGTATGGAAAACTTCACAAAACTTCATGGATGCAAATTTTAGCCACTTTCGGCAAAGCAAATTTAAACTTCAGCACATCTTTACTTGTGACAGACTAAACTGAAACAAAGAAACTATGCAGTCAACAAGAACCAGAAAGTACTGGAAGGCATCTGGGGTCCCCAATGAGGCCTCTTGTGTGAGGTAATACAAAGATGTGTTAGCATAGTGTATCATATAGTTTGTGGCCTTGATAATCATGTAATAAAACATTTACTTACTGGTTCCTGGTCAGGGTGCAGTGTCTTTGTTTTAACTTTCTGGACTCTGTCTCTAACTGAAGCCCCTCTGGAGTAGCTGATGTCTCTCTTAGTCCTTGCCTGTTGTCATCTTTTTGATGCATGACTTGAGAGAGCTGTGCAAGGCAGGGTATGAGAGGATATATGTTAAAACTGACTGCGATAAAATAAGGACCAATAAAAAGCGGATGGTTTACTGAAAGTGTGGCTTCAAGGGTGGAACAGCTTACCAGAAGAAATTGTATACAGTAGGAACCTTGAAACAGTCAACGTTAGACTAGACAAATACTTAGGAGTAACATGGTTATTTTGTGAGAACTCCCAGGCAATTAAAATAGACACACTGTCTCCTTTCGTCTGAATTCTTTCCTATCTTTTTATTTTTATGCAAAACTTCCAGTACTTGCAGATTGACATCAGACCATGTTTCTTGTAGTCTAAGTCATGTGCAGTAGCATAATTGCAGCAAAATTGTGACACAGTTATTTGAAATCCATCCATTAATCTAAAATCGGTAAGTTTATAAATCCTTTTACCTTTGTATAAGAGCTTCTACAGTAACTGAAGTCACTTTATGAGTGGGGCAATTAACATTAAAGGTTTGTCTTTACATCCATTGAGACTAATGAACATGTTATATTTATTTAGTTTTTGTTGACCAGGTAAGTGCACTAGACAAATCCTGCCTATTTTCAGGCACAACCTGGGGAGGGGATACAGATGAATGCCAACTGACCTTGAATCAGATTAAGCTGTTAATAACCTTTAAAATTGAAAAGAAAGACATTCTGTAATACAAACAATCCAGAACTTAAAGTTTTACAGTGCTGAAAGTTTTCCTTAATTTTCAAGTTGGAATATTTCTTTTCATTCTATGCAAGGGTTTATTAAAAATTGCTGAGTGTAATCTAGCGACATCTTTGGACACTCAAAGCTGATCTACTGGAAGGTTTTCAGAAACTTATCCAGTAAATTTGTATGTACAAAAGCGGCTACCAGCGAATAGAGACTGGGCGAACAACAAAGAAGTCTCAATAGAAGCACACAGAATGGCTGCCATTAATCGCCTGAAATTCAAATCCAACGTTAGGAGTAAGATAAAACAGCTTTAATAAAGTAGCTGAAGCAAGCAGCAATTTAAAGCCACAGGCATACGTTCACGTCCCAAAGGCGTTTTTCAATTTGAAGCTTGTGAGCTTAGTAAATGAATGAGGAAGGTTTTAAATTGGTCAGGGTGCAGTAGTATTTTGAAAGATTTGTGGGGCGCTATCAGGCTGCCAGCACAGTACTAGTTCATGTTTCCAGAAATCTGCTTTAAAAATGTGCTACTGATCAACACATTTTAAAACAGCGTCCTGCACCGAACCAGGCTCCTCCCTGTTCCCATGGCAGCTATACTATAATTAATATGTAAACCCACATAATCTAGTGTTCCCTACCCAATCACAATCCCTATTTATAACCATATTAAAAGTAAAATGTAATCCCTGGTAAGCTAGTGGAACCCCCTCTTTGGATCCTTGTTATCATGCTGTGTGTTGCTAGAAATAAAAGTGCCCTAGGTAGTCTAGTGAACCACAGTTTCAAACAATCAGCAGAGCACCTATGGTGCAGGAAGGGATACCTGAGATGGGCTGGCTAGCCTCACAAATGGAAACAATATTTTGGGATCCAAAGGTATTCTGTGAATGGGGGAGAAATAAACTGAAAAATAATCTCATGGGCCACAGGAATGATAAAATTCTAGATATTTATTTACAGTCCAATATTTATTTACTTAGTTAATTAGTTAGTTATTTCTTCTTTGTTAACTGGATAAGGCCCACTAGGCACAATTGCCTATTTTCAGGGTGACCCAGAATCATTCACCTTATTTTTTTTCTTTTCTTCAATGTGCTTTTCATCAGAAAGTGCAAGTGCAATATCATGACATAAATATTGTGTAAAATATGCAATGCCCAGCACCAGGATATTCAGTACAATACAAATCACATAGCGATAAATACCTCCCCCAGCCAACAGCCACCTTTCTCCTAGTTTAGTGATCAACCCTCCTCCTAGTGCCAATATTTGTGTGCACATGGCCCATACCCAGCCCCTGAAATGGCTAGCACTTACCCACCTCTGACCTCTGCCACTGGCCTCCATTTGTCACCCACAAAATCCATAGGAAAACATAGAAACAGAAAATGTTGGCATAAGTGTTTTCTTAGTTATAGAGTATTCCTATGACTCAGTGAATGCAGATATTTATGTTATTTTGTTTATTGTAGCTGTAGGTTGCCATCTTATACAGCAGAGCCAGCCACAGTGCAACACAATAACTTGCAGTAAATGACATGTCATAAAATACCGCTGTACAAAGGCTTACTTGCCACTGAATTATTAGGCACTTTACACACAGGTTTCTGTAGCGGAATAACTGTTATGGAAACAGTATTCATTACATCCCTTGTGTAAAGTACATCTGTTCCGTTCCCTTTGTGAACGTTCGTTGCAAACCGTAATCTCTGCTTTTGCGGGTTGCACCTATGGTTCTGTTTCGACTGGCTGTGTAAAATAGCCATTCTGGTAGCACTGCAGAAACAGCCTATAGAGAGCAAACTCTGTGGGGCGAAAACAAATGGAGGCAGGGGTTGCGGAATACCCAAGTGTAAAGGGAACACTGAACGCAATAGAGTATAATGGCACTACACAGGTAACTTTGTTCGCTTCTAAACCCTGTGTGTAAAAGCGCCTACTGTGACATGCAGCATACTGCAGTGTTTTGTAATATGATGCAGTATTACTGCATAGCATCCTCACTGGTACTGCTGTATATTCATACTATAAAGCTGCACTCCACTATAATCATAGAAATAAAATTTCCCAGAATAAATGGTTTGGTTACTGTATATTGATATCAGTTTATTTTCCAAACTGTAAAACAGTATGGTCTAAGTTACAGCAACAGCCTGCAAACTGGGAAATTACAGGTTTGAACCTCACTGAGTCACATACTCACTGTATGATGTTTTATAAGTCACTTAACCAGCCATTATTTCCAGTCCTCCAAGCTGCAGAATTGGGAACAAGCATTTGCCAGTACAAACGTTTGCTTCCATCTTGTGTCAGGTAGGTTTTCATTGGGTTGTAGAGGATGATGAAGATAAAGTAGTATTGTACCAAGAGATAGTTTGAAATGGAGTTTCTTTATTGACTGGGAAGACATTTACAGAAAAAAAGAAAAGGACAAGAAGGGTTGTTATAAATCATCTTCACTGCACAGTTGTGGTTTTTGCTTTTCTTCAGAGTCTCAACTTGGATAAACTGAAAGAAAACCAGTAATTACAAATAATTGCTTCTGTACAAACTTTTTCAGGAGCGTCAGCGAAGAAGGAAAAACAAGGAGGGGCTGCAAGGCTCAAGGAGAGGAAGGGGAATGCAAGAGAGGCGGCGTGGAAACGGCAGAAATACTGAATAAATATTTCTGTTCAGTATTCACAGAAGGGGCGGGACAGGGCCACAGCAGTGCAGCAGTTACCAAGGGGTGAAGAGGTGGACAGTTGACCATTCACAGGAAAAAGAGTCCTGCAGGAGCTCTCAAATTGAAGATGGATAAAGCAATGGGACCAGATGGCATACACTCACAGATATTAAGAGAACTGCGAAGGAGATGGCAAAATCTCTATCAGCCATGTTCACAAGTCATTCAACACAGGGGTAGTTCCAGAGGATTGGAGGAGTGCGTGTGGTCCCTCTACACAAATCCAGCAGCGGGGGGACTATGGCCAGTCAGCCTCACCTCAGTAGTGGGAAGATCATGGATACGTTAGTAAAGAAAGGATAGAGGGGCATCTAGAATCCATCGAGCCCAGCGCCATAGGCAACATGGATTCACAGTAGGGAGGTCATGTCAGACAAATCTGGTTGATTTCTTCAACTGGGTGGCAAAGGGCGTAAATCAGGGTGGGGCAGTGGGCATCACTTACCATGATTTCAGCAAAGCCTTGACACTGTCCCACATAGGAGGCTGATAAACAAATTGGGTAGGCTGGGTATGGGGACATGGTGGTAAACTGGGTTAGAAACTGGCTAACAGATAGGAGGCAGAGGGTGGTGGTAAATGAGGTGCAGTCTGGGGAGAGGGGTTACCAGTGTGGTGCTTCAGGAATCGGTCCTGGGGCCAGCCCTGTTCAATGTCTTCATACTGACATTGCAGAAGGACCAGAAGGAAAGGTCTGCCTGTTTGCAGATGACACCTAGATTTATAACAGAATGAATACCCAAGGGGGTGGAGAAAATGAGGAGGAACCTCAGGAAGCTTAAAAATGGTCTGAGGACTGACAACTGACGTTTAATTCCAAAAATGTAAAATTATGCACCTGGGACAAAGAAACCCTGGGGAAAGCTACAGGATGGAGGGGTTGCTGACAGTCACAAAGGAGGAAAGGGACCTGGGGTTATTATTTCAGATGACTCAAAAATATCAAAGCATAGTGCTAAGGCAGCTGATAGTGCCAGTGGCATGCTGGGGTGAATAGACTGGGGTATCACCAGCAGAAGGAGAGAGGTAGTGATGCCATTATATAAAACCATGGTCAGGTCCCACATGGAGCACTGTGTGTAGTCTGGAGGCTGCACCTTTGTAAGGACATTAACAGGTTGGAGACAGTCCAGAGAAGGGTGACTAAATGGTACAGGGCTTGCAGCACAAGACTTATGAGGAGAGATTAAGGGACCTCAATATTTACTCACTGGAAAAGAAGGAAAGACAGGACATGATATAAACATTCAAGTACCTCAAGGGTATAAATAAGGTGCAGGGGAGATGTTTTCAAATACAGGAGGAGTACAAGAATGAGGGGCATGGCATGAAATTGGAAGGTGGGAGGTTAAGAGGGAATCTGAGGAAGTTCTTCACAGAGAGGATGGTGGACACATGGAATGGTCTGCATCAGAAGGTGGTGGGAGTGAGCACTGTGGATGGATTCTAGCATGCTTGGGACAGGCATAGAGGAACCATAGAGGTACAGCAGCGGTGGGTCAGAAGCAGTAATCCAGTACAAGGGCTTACGGGCAGACTAGATGGGCCAGGCAGTCCTTGTCTACCAACAATTTCTATGTTTCTGTGTTTCTAACTTGCCATGCACATGATCACAAGCAAACATAATAAGCAGGAGCCCACTGAAATGAAGCATTCCATCTCAGTTGGAGAAGACATAACCCAATGACACACCCCGTCAGCTATCAATCTCGGATGATGGGCTGGTCCATGGGGGAGGGGCAACCCTAAACATTTAATTTCCTGACTTTTTCTGTTTTAACCCTAAATGATGCATTAACAAAGTTTTTTGCATAGAATATATATGTGTGTATATATATATATATATATATATATATATAGACACACACACACACACACTGTTGTGGTCGTGCCAGTATAATTAGGTTAAAAGTGAACTTTTATGTTAAAGTTCAAACTTTGAGGTTAATATCTTCGGAAAAATTAAATGGATTTGCATGAAATGTGGCATGCATACTATCTATGGGTAGGTCATTTGACCTGCCACATTGGTGGGAATCCATCAAGTGGTTTCTGAGATATAAAGTGATAAAAACAGAAAACTCTGGATATTTTGCCATTTCTTTGTCATCCTGGATCTCAGAAACTGTTTCATGTTGTAGACTGAAATGTTCAGGGTAGAAAGCCCTTGGTCAAATATGTGCCTTTTGAAGGTTTGGTGAAAAATATTAATCCATTCAAAAGTTATTAAAGTTTAAATGCCCCATTATTTCCTAAGAGAAAAGTTAATTGTTTAGCATGAAAATGGACCATTTGTGAAAGTGAGTCTGCTTGCGAAAATGAAACCAAGTTTTACATTTTGAACATTAATAACTAATACCATTCAAAGGATTTGCATGAAATGTTGCAAGCTTAATTTCCTGTGGTAGATCACTTTACATGCCAAATTATATGGGGTTGGATTTTGTGTTTTGAGATATGGACTGTCAAAAATGTAACATTAATGGCCAATTTCGAAAATGAATCATCTGCCCGTCCACTGACACTTTCACTGCTGATGGGGTGCCCAATCCCCTGTCAGCATCATGTATCCCCCCTGACTCATCTGGCATACTGGGAGCCTACTCCAGTGTGCCCATATGTATAAAAGCCTGTGGAAAAGAAAACTGTCCCCGATGTCTTTTCTTTGATGCAGAATCCTGCATCGAATTTGAGAACATTTCAATGCAGGATCCTGCATCGAACTAGTCTACCCTGTCCACTGACACAATCACTTCCAATGGGGTGCCCAATCCCTGTCGGTATCATGTATGCACCCACCAGACTCATCTGGCACACTGGGAGCCCACCCCAGTGTGCCCATATTTATTTTTAAATAAAATTATCTTGTTAATACAGAAAACCATCCCCATAGTCTTTTAAGTAAAAAAAAATCTGAAAAGAAAATGGTCCATTATCATCTCCTCAGCCCGCCCTCACTCTGTGCACTCACCTTCACACCCCTCACCCATACTTACCTCCAGAGGTCAGGATTAGTGATCTTCTCTGGACCAGGACACATCCGTACTCATTAAAGTTGAACTGTGATCTGAGGAATCCTGGTAAGCTGTATAATGGGAGTCAATGGGGGGCAACTATGTTGATATCTCATTCAATTTTAGGAATTTTGCACCAAATTTTCAACATAGCACTGGCACTGTCATTTCATTTTTCAGTCCTGAAAGGTGATTTCACGTTCAGTGCATGGAATCGCTTTTCAGGACCAATTCAAGAATGACAGTGTCACTGTTCATATGGTGGGGTCCCAAAATGCCCATGTTGAAAATTTGGTGAAAAAATTTGCAAAAATGACTGCATTACAATCATGCATTGCACAGTTTCTACGCATGCTTGTAACTTTGTCAATCTTTAATAGTTTCACTTCAGATTTTCAACATTTTTTCACACCTCCTTATGAACAGTATAGCTGTCATTTTACATCATCCTGCCGGAACATGTTTTCACACCTAGAAACATAGAATTTGATGGCAGATAAGACTGCTTGACCCACTTAGTCTGCCCTGTGGCACAAATGCGCAGTCATTGTGCAAAATACATTTGGAATGAAGTAACAAAATTACAGTTGCACTATTCATGAGGGATGTCCCATAATGCCAATGTTGAAAATGTGGTGAAAAAATTCCAAAAAATGACAATGTTACAAGCGTCGTTGTGCAGTTTCTACACATGGTCATAACATCAACAATTTTTCCTGTTTTCAGTCCAGATTTTTGACATTGTCATTTCCACACCACGTCATGAATAGTACAGCTGTCATTTTTCAAATCCTACTGAAAATGTTTTTCCACAACTCTGGCACAAAAACAGTGTTACATTTGCATGGAATTACATTTTCATGGGGGTTTGAAAGTTTGTTGTACTGGGTAAATGTGGTGAGGTGCTAGAAGTTAATGTTGAACATTTGGGGTAGAATTATTTGAAATGACACAGTTATGACTGTTGCAATTCAATCACGCTAATCATAACTTACTGTGTGAAAGTGCAGGGGCACCGAGACCCTGTGTTTCCACAGCTAGATACATATTTGCATCTGAGGAAGGATGAGAGTGCAGGGTCCAAATTACCCTGCACCCCTACCATGACATATGGACACTGTTGTACGTTGTATTATCTGCATAGAGGGATGGGAGCACAAGGCCCTATATGGACACTGTTGTATTATATGGATAGAGGAATGGGAGGACTCTGCACTGTCACTATGGACAGTATTGTATTATCTCAATGGAGGACTCCCCGTAACATATGGATACTGTTGTACTATCTGGATGTAGGGATGGGAGTGCAGGGTCTGAAGGATCCTGTGCTCCCACAGTAAAATGAAGATATAATTATACCATCTGAAAAGAAAGGGCATTCTCTGCAAAAAACTTTATTGATGTATCACTTAGGGTGAATACCACAGCAACAAAAGCAGGGGAATGTGGTGTTAGGGTTTCCAACCCCAATGCCAGACCACCAGGGTTGTTCAGATATGGCACTCCCATCCCTCCATCGAGATATAAGTACAACAGAATCTATATGTCACACTATCCATGTCACAGTGAGTACACAGTCCTTCATACCCTGCAGTCTCATTTCTTCATCGACATACTACAACACAGTGCATAAGTCACACTACCTATATGTCACAATAAGAACAGTGCAACATATGGATAGCATGAGATATGGATTGTGTTGAACTATTACTACTGCTACTCCTGCTAATATCGGGCAACATTCCCCCAACCCTGGACCACCTAGCTACCCCAGGGAGCAACATAGAACAGGAACCCTCTCGCTAGCTAGCATCAACATCTGTAGCCTTACCAAAAATGAGATGCCCTCACTGCCTGGACAGTACAACATAGCCCAGATGTACTATCTGTAGTTGAAACTGGTTTGTCTCCAATTATCCCTGACACTGCTGTGGCAATACCTGGGTATTCTATCTTTTGGCAGGATCGTCTATCCAAAAAGGGGACGGCTGTGCCCTTTATCTTAAAGATCCTATGACAGGGCATGACCTGACCCTACCCATTAATGGAGATGAGCTTCAGGTCCTCACTGTTAAAGTCATTCTTGGGGTCCATAACAAAGGTCTGACAATAGCCTCTGTATATATTCCACCCAAACTTACAACAACAAGCCTGAATCCATTCCTCACCTGCATCAGTAGTCTAAAGCTTAACTCAAGTTATATTGCTAGTGGATTTTAATGTCAACTGGCTTGTCCCCAGTGCAAGCAACTACAAGGATGCCTTAGCAGCTGTACATTTTACACAGCTAGTTACCTCTCCACTATGATCAACTATAGAACAGGGACCAGTACCTTACTGTATGGGGTTCTTTCAAATTGCCCTGACCATATTAGCCACACTATAATTCTCCCTGATGCCATTAGTGACCATTCCCAGTCCTATGCACATGGTCAAATAAATTCAATAAACCCCCATGAAAATTATCAATAGTCGGATTCTAATCAAGGACACCTTGCACCACTTAAGGCACTCCTGTGAGAAGAAGACTGGTCTCTGATTGACACCACTCTGGATGGTGATGCTGCACTTCAATACTTCATCTCAAAGTTCAATGTAGTGTGTGATATCCATGCCCCTTTTAGAAATGCAAAATTAAAGGCCTTGACAACCCTTGGATCACAGACAAACTCCTAGACCAGCTGAAAACTCGGGACCTGCTATGGAGGCTTGTGCTATAGCCTCTGGCAATTGAGCAGACTTTCAGGTATACAGGGCCACCAGGAATGCCTGTACTAGAGCTATCCTCACTGAAAAAGCCAACTACTACAGGAGCACCCTATCAAACTCATGGTCGGATGGAAGGAAATTCTGGCAAAGTCTCTGAAGTGATAGAGAAAAACTTCAAAGCAACTACTAATATGCTAAAGGTTGATGGCAGCAACACCCTGGACCCCACCACAATTGCCATTACTTTCAATCTGGCATTCACTGACTTCAGCCATGTGCTTCCTCTAACTTCTTTGACACCAACCAAACCAGAGCCTCCCAATATCAACAGACTCAGGATACAAATCATCCACATTCCTATTTCAAGGCAGTTATTGAAAGGGATGCCAAAAATACCTCCTCAGGGTGCTGGAAAATCCAGATCAAGTGGAACACACTTGACTTGAAGCTCATCGCCTCACCCGTGACAATGTCCTGCACCATCTTACCAAGATTATTAACCAGTCCCTCCTGTGTTCCCAGTTCCCGCTCAAGTGGAAGTCCCCTAGTGACCCCAATACAAAAGTCTGGGGATAGAGCATTACACTGTAACTACAGATCCATCTCCATCCTACCCCTTTATCCAAAGCTCTTGAGTAAATCATCACAGACCAGTTGGTGGAGTACTTGAGAAATACAACTTGCAATGCCCACAGCAACATGGCTTTGCACAGGACATAGCACCACCTCTGCCCTCCTTGAATTTATGGGCCACATTCATCTAGCATTAGACCAAGGACAACTTGCTGGTGCCACCTTTATAGACCTATCTCTGAAGGCCTTCAATACAGTCAACCATCCATAACTATTGGAACAACTTAACAACTTGGGGCTTTCTCATGACACTTTAAGATGGTTCAACAGTTATCTCTCCAACCGGTCACAACAAGTTAAGATTGGTGACTCCCTCTCCTCCAAACTACCTGTCTGGGCTGGTGTTCCCCAGGGGACAATATTGGGATCCCTTCTTTTCGGCATCTTTCTGAACAATCTCCCTTCTGTCTGTGATGAAAACATTGTTCTGTATGCTGATGACGCAGTGATTTTCTCTAAGAATTCTGCCCCTCCCTCTTGGAGAAACAACTGCAGAAAAGTTTCAAGCAAGTTGAGGCCTGGTTCATCTCACAGAAACTAGTGCTAAATTGCAAGAAAACAAGACTATACCGTTCCATGGCACACATAACAAACATAAACACCAACATTTGGCAATCAAAAACAACTCGGTGTGACCCTAGAGCAGGCGCAGACTTTCAAATACCTTGGTATAACCCTGGACCATACTCTGTCCTTCTCCAGCCATACCGATTCAGTTGAAAAATCTGTAAATATCTGTATAGGTCTTCTCAATAAACATAGACACTGCCTGACACCTGACACCCTTAAGCTAGCAATACACTGCTCTGTTATCTCCATCATTGATTATAGGCTTGTTATCTACAGAGCAGTCACAGCTACAGCACAACAGAGAATTCTTACAGTGCTGAATAGGGCCTGCAGATTGCTTACTGGTGCTGCCCACCACATGCATACCTGTGACCTCTACGAACAGTCAAACTGGCTACAGCTTCAAGGAAGGATTACTTTACAAACCTGCCTACTAGCAAAAAGTCATTGATGGGACTCATGCCCTCTGGGTTCAGTCTCTCTTAAGCCCAGCCAACCACTTCCATTACACAAGAAGCTCTGACAACTATTCTCTGACTGTTCCCCACTGTCACACCACCCAAGGCCAGCAGTCTTTTGCAGGTAGAGCCCTAAGATGTTTAATTCCCCGCAGTGAACTCATTAACTTACACCTCTGCTCGTTCAAACACATGCTCGTCAAATGCTTATATCCAGAGTCACCTGTGACTGTTTCTCCCTAACCTCCCAGGTAGTCACTTCTGTTCTTTGCACCTCTTTACTGTCTCCACCTCTGCCTGCCACCACCTTTCCCCCTCCCATATCTACCCCTGCCTTTCTCCCTAGCTCAGGTCCACCACCTTCCTCTCTTGCCCTCCTTCAACTCCCTTCCCTCTCCCTCTTCTAATCTGCTCACCCCACCCAATGTTGCATTTGTTCCCAGATCCTTGCCTCCCACCCACCTCTCCTTCTACCTCCTCCCAGTTACCTTCTACACCCCTCTCTTCCACTTTACTATACTACCTGGCACAATTGGCAGTGGCTCAGTTTTTCCACTCTACCTTTCCTTTGACAATGCCCTTCTGGCAGCTTTAATTCATGTAAATATTATTTGTTGTGACTCATCATTCTTAAATGTATGCCTGATTATATTGCTCTGTTATTTATATCACCTGTAGTTACACATGTATACCCTGTGCTGAATTTTGTATTCAAACTGCTTGCCTGCTAATCTCACAGAAGCTGTACTTCTATTCTTTATGTACTGACGTGGAACCTTTGTAAAGAGCCATTGGCTCAAAGGTATTTATCTGAAATTCTAATAAATAAATTTCAATGGAGGTATAATAGTGCACAGTCCAAAGGACCCTGTGTTTTCACTATGACATATAGACAATGTAACCTATGGATAGTGTTACACTATCTTGATGTAGGACTGGGAGGGCAAGGTCCCACAGTGACAGATGAATAGTGTGTTCCATTGATTCTGACCTACTATGTCAGTATACGGATAGGAGTGCATGGTCCAAAGACAGTGCACTCCCAGCCCCACGTTGACATAATACAAATTGTCCATATGTAATGGTGGGAACACCATTCCTACATCCAGATACTATGACAGTCTTCATATATTATGTCTGGACTGTGTGGTTATTCATCGTACAGTCACATGCCTACATGCAGTTAGTAGAAGTGTACATATCTAACAATGGAACCACACGTACTCACATCCTGCACTTCCATCCCTCTATCCTGATAGAAGAACAGTATATATATATGTCACAGTCACACTGTAGGTTGCTTTAGACCCTATGTTCCTATCCCTCCCAGATGGACATATGCATCTAGCTGTGCAAATACAGTAGACTCTGGCCTCTGTACTTCCACCGTTAAGTTATCATAAGGTGTAGTAAAATAATAAGAAATAGTCATAACCATCCCATGTCAAAGAATTTTCACCTCAAACATTCTACATAGCCTTCTTAACACCTTCCTGCATGTTTGCACCGCATGAGGTATACCCCCAAGACACTGGGATGACAGTAGAAGTGATACAGTTGCTGAAACAAGATGATGGATACCCTTGTGGTATGTTTACAGAGTTGCACATTTTTCTGTTATCTTATGGTGTCTATTTCTAATTGGTTGTGTTGCCTTGTACTGTCCCCTGAGTGTATGTGTGTTGTCTGTGTGTGGGTTTGAGTTAGAGTTGAGAATCCTAACGTCGAATTTCCTCACTTTTGTCACTGTGGAAGCAATGCTAACTGTTGGATTAACGAGATTTTGCAATAAATTCCTTACTTTTGAAAAAGACATACAAAACCTTTAAACCTTTTTTTGTGGCACCAAGCAAAAGTATTCTATGATAAAGAGGGTTTCTCAACTAAAGGGCAGATCCCATTGTCACAAGGCCCTGACAATAAGTGTGGGAAGCTCAGGGAAGAGGGGTGAGGCAGAGGGAGGGAGGGAGGGACCCATAAAGACCATGAGATCATGAAGGGAGGACCTGGTGAGGTCACAAAAGGGGTGGGCAAAGGGAGTGGTGGGAACAGTGAGGTTGCAACAGATGACTGGCAGAGAAAGCCAGGAGGCAGGACAGAAGGGACAGTTATAGGGGCTGCACAACAAGGGAGCTCACAAAATTGCTCTGAGAAGTTTTTACTTTGGAAGCACATCAGTTTAGGCAAAGATTTTGAGCCAGTGGGCAGTTGACTAGTGAATATTTGGGGTTGTTTAAAAACTACATACTGTATTGAATATTAAGCTAATACTAAGGTAAATATTGTCTGGATTTGTGAATCAGTGATGGTGGAGAAGAATCTGGAACCATTTCAAGTGAGTTAAAACAAAGGAAATGAGTGGAACAAGGTAAGAATCCATGGTGTGATTTATGGGCAAGCTAGACTGTTTGGGTAGAAGGTGAGGAGGATGGAAAAGGATCTGCAAAAGCGTGCAAATTCAGGACTGACAAAGTTAGTTGCTGTTCTTTTCTGTTGTGTATCGCCAAGTCCCCAGGATAAGAATGTAAGGCAGCATGGTTGTGGCGGCAGGTAGGTGAGGCTAGGATGAGTAGAAGTGGTGCCACACAGAAGGCCTTAAAGAAAATGATTGGTTTATCATGTCTTCAGGTGAATGTATGAAAGGAGAAATTGAATGAATGGCAGGGTGCAAAGGAGTTACGAGGGCAGGCGCCTGGGAGTGAGGAAAGGGAAGAGCAGGGCTCTGGGGTAAACAGCAAGGCTATAGATGAAATACCAGAAGCACAAACCACGTAGAGAGAGGCAGGCACCAGGTCCAGGTGCAGCTGGGGAGAAGAGCCACAGGTGTGAGTAGCACTCTGTGGGAACATGATTGCTTCTTTTCTTTTTCCTTCCTTGGCAAAGCAGAGTCTCCTTGCAGAGCAGCGGGTGGAAGGCCAAACTGGCAAGTGCAAGTGAGGTTTGGGCAGAGAGGGTAACAGCTTCAGGCCCATCATGTGGGATGGCGTCTGATGTCATCACCATGTTGTGAGGCCTAGGGGGGGTGCACACAGGGAATAGTGGTGAAGCAGCAGGGGCGAGGTGCTCCAATGGATGAAAAGGCTGTGCCACTAAAGAGAAAGGGTGCTTGAAGGCTAAAAGTGGAAAATGGGGAAGGGCATGGGAGGTTCAGGGGTTACCAGGCATGTAGAGTCCTTTGGCAAGGAGGATCCAGGACAAAGGGAGCAGAGAACTCTTGTTGGCAGCAAAGCCATGGTTTCCTGCATTTGAGTGAGTTTTCCCATTCAAGCGGGAAGGATTTTTAGTAATGGGCCCAGGACAAGACACCATGTGGCACAGCATCTGACATCATTGCCACTTGGTGTGTGGGGGCCGTGGGAAGCGAGCTGATACCAGGAGAATGAGGTGGAGCAGAGGACCCTTAGTTACAGCATGTTTTTTGGCTGGCTTTGCATTTTGAGGGTATTTTGTGGATGCAGGAAATAATTTTAAGAAATCAGGCACAGTTGTGACACCACGGGTCAAGACTGGATTCCGTAGATGCTGGTTTAATAAGGCAACACTGTTTTGGAGGAAACAGTAAGAGAGCAGAAGACCGGAGATTTGGGAACCCCTTTTTCTGTGATAGTCACGATGTTGGGGACCAAGGGTTGAGATTGGGGCCACCTACTCTGGATGGGGGTTACTGCTTAGGATTGGGGTCATGCAAGCCCTGCAAGAGCAGCTGGGGAGACCTGAAGGAACCAGGCAAGGGACAATGGGAGCCCGGCCAGAGGGGTAGTGGGGCAGAAGCAAAGCAACAAGGGACCGCCATGTGGTGAGGGGCCCAGTGAATGGAATGAAAGGGTCTGATGGTGTGAGGATGTGAGCTTGCCTTTGAAAGCAAGGTTGCTGGGTTCAAACCTAGAGAAAGAACTGTGATTTCCAGTGAGGAGAGGGGTCAGGCCACAGCTCACCTGACAGTATAATAAATACACTAGGGCCAGTTGGGGGTAGATTCTGGGTGGACGGTGATCAAAGGGTGGGGGATGGAGGAACTCTTGAAGGCATGACACAAGAGGGCATAATGGAGCATGCTAAGGCTCTGGACAATTCGGTACAGGCTAACTTTCATGATTTCTATCATCAGGTATTGCAGAGTGAAAGGATGGCACCAAAGAGCACTAAGCCCAGCAAAGAAGCATGCTATCAAGCTGTGATGGACCTGGTCAAAAAGTAAACCAGCTGCTGGAGGTGGCGGAGCCGGATGGGGGGGAGAAAGGCATGAAGCAGAAGGGGAAGCAAGGAAAGGTCAGAGAGGAATAAGAGGATGCCAAGAGGCTCGGGATCCCAGAGCCTAGAAATGTGGCTCCTCTGGTTCCACCTCCCAGTGAGCGATCCTGCACTGACCCCAGAACTAGGTGCCAGCACTGGCACATGCGGACCCCCATGCCTGTGATCCTGCTGCCCCTGCCAGAACCGGACTTCCGCCACAGGTCCCAATGCCCATACCGGCCCAGCAGGAGTACCTAGCTGGGGCCGGCATCCCACAGCCAGACATAACAGGTAATTAAGTGGTGACACTGGAGAGCAGTGTCAAAGAGTATGTGGAGCAGATGCTCAAGGTATGGGAGAGAACAGGTTGGTGAAGCTGGAGAAGGCTCTTGGTGAAATCAAGGAGGCATGGATATATGGGGGATAGGGGTTGTGACAGGGGCCCCCATGTTGGGAGTGGGAGATCGGGGCACATGTCCCTATGGCCATGAAAGAGAGATATGGAAAGGGGACTATGTCAACATCTTTGCCCTGACGAATGTCACACAATAGATAAGTACTGCATGAGGAGAAGGACAGTTTTGAGAAGAAGGATATGACAGCGGCAGTAGTTTTATTGGGAAAGGGGAGGATGACAAATCATGGAAAGGGTAAAACCTGGGACAACTGGTCCATAGGTTTTACTTTTTCACTGCCATAGTCATTGAAAAGCAGCCAGAGCTAGCTACCCCACTCCTCACCTATTCCCTCATTATTAAGAACATGTATAAGAAAGGGGATCACAGCTGGTTAAATTATGAAGAGAAATTTAGGACAAGGATGGCACATTTTTGGGATATAAAATGGGATGCCAGGCAGCTAGACCTGTGGCTGAAATCTACACAGGCCCAACTGAGAAGGAGGCAGAGGAGTCAAATGGGGGGCAGCATCAAAGGCTGACAGGATACAACAGAGCCTTTTGCTCATGGCTGAACTGTTGGTTCCAGCACGCTCTGCTCTAAGTGTGGGGACATCATCCAGTGTCCAAGTGCCGGTACAGCTGGGAGAAAGGGTCTGGCAACCAGGATAACTCATATCAGCAGCCCTTTCAGTCCAACCCAGCCTCCTTTAGGGGCAGCAGTGGGGGAGGGTGGAGGAGAGCAGCGGGAGGGGAGGGATACACCTATCAAACCCGACACCAGGACAATTGCAGGACCAGCAGGAGGAGGTGTCCGGCTGGCTAGGACACCCATAAAAGTGGAGGCAGTAGAAAGGTGGTTGAGGGCTACCTAGACGAGGAGGCAGCAGCAGAAAAGTGGTTGCAGGGCTACCTGGACAGGAGGCAACCAAAAAATTGCTGACAGGTTTTAGGTCAGGGTTTTACTTTACAGTTTCAAGGATTACAGAAAGTGATAAAAACAAAGAACCTTAAGTCCACACAGGGTAAGGAGGCCACTTTGGAACACAAAATTCAACAGGAGGTGGCAGCAGGAAGGGTGGAAGGTCCAGTTGCCTCCCCAGTTACCAAACCTGAGGATTTCTCCGTTGGGTTTAGTGCCCAAAGAATAGCTGGGAGTGTACCGGGTGACACATCACCTATCCTACCAGAAGGGGATTCAGTAAATGATGCTATTGGGGAAGAAGACAGTAAGGTAACATATGCCACCCTGGAGGAGGCAGTGCAACTCATTAGGCTAAACAGAGTGCCTGGTTGGCGAAGACCGACACCGAGTCAGCATTTTGCTTACTGCCAGTCAGGCCAGAGGATTTGGACTTACTAGGATTTCAGGAGGCGTGGCAGTATTATTTCAACAAGGCCATGCCAATGGGGTGCTCGATAGCATGTGTCACATTTGAGATGCTCAGTACCTGGCTGCAGTGGGTGTTTCAGATGCAGTACGGGTATCAGACGGTGGTGCATTATTTAGATGATTTCCTGTTTATCGGGGATGGGGAAAGGAGACTGAAGCCATGCTTCAGGATTTCAAGATTCTATGCCAAGAAATGGGGGTGCTACTAGCAGAGGATAAGACAGAAGGGCTCAGTCAAACAACAGAGTTCTTAGGGCTGGAGCTGGACATGACCCAGGAGTTGCACCATTTACCAGGCAAAAGGTGAAAGAGTTAAAGGAGTTACTGGGGAGATTGGGGAATGCAGGAGGGTGCAGCTACAGCAGGCGCAACAGCTGCTGGGGCGCCTGAATTTTGCATGTTGAGCCATTGCTCCAGGGCACATGTTTACGTAGTGTTTAGCCTGGGCAACGCTGGGGCAACACAGCCCACCACTGGGTGGATATTAATAAGGGGACCAGGGTGATATGTTGATCATGGAACATTTTCTTCGGCGTACAATGGGCAGGCCTTCTGGCAGGATGATTGGCTATAAACATTCAGATCTGCAGCTGTATACGAATGTGGCTGGCGGAATTGGCATGGAGGATTACTTCCAAAGCAAATGGTTTGCAGAACCATGGCCGGATGAATGGGTATGGGAAAAGGTGATAAAATACATCACTTTCCTGGAACTGTTCCCATATGGGTGGCAACGCTAGTGAGGGGACTTAGAAACAGGAAAGTAACCTTCTGGAGTGATAATCAGGCAGTGGTAGAAGTGCTGAACAAGAAAAGGATGGAGTCAGACAAGGTCATGAGGGTTTTAAGCAGGATGGTGTGTCTAGGCCTGACCTTGAACATGTCATTCAGAGCCATGCACATTGATGGTGTGGACAATGTGATCGCTGATTGCCTCTCCCGATTGCAGATGGACAAATTCCAGACCATCTCTCCTAGAGCAGAGTTCTGGTAGACCACCATCCCGATGTACATTTGGACGATTGGATTTGGGGAGCTGAAGTACTGTTCTGCAACTCCTGGGCCCCAGGACCCTTAGAGCTTACGAAACCTCTTGGAGGGTGTTTCAAAATTTCAGGAGTAATATGGCGGTCAGGTAAGTGGGGCAGTGACACAGGAGCAGGTAGATCGATTCTTTGTAACAGGGTGGGAATAAGCACATGGCGCATTCAACCATGGGGGTGCATTTGGCGGCCATAGGGCAGATCTGTACCCTGAGGGGTGGGAGGATCTAACAAAAGTAACCTGGTCCGTAGAGTGATGCAGGGCTGGATGCAGGAGTGGATAAGAAGCAGGATACCAGAACACCAATATCAGAGGGCTTGATGGTGAGGTTGATGGAGTGTTACCTCATGTCTGCAGCTCCAGGGGTGAATCAGTGCTGTTTAAAGCCTTGTATGCTACCATGTATACCGTGGCTTTAGATTGAGCAAAGGGCCGGTCACGGCAAGAAGACGGAGGGAGGGGGCCTGAAATGGGATGACACAGAATGGGCCGGAGATGCAATAGCAGTAGTATTAAGGAGATTGAAGACTGATCAGCAGGGCAGGGCACTAGGTGTGGTTAGGAATGCATCATACTGCAAGCATTTGCCCAGTAGGGACTCTGCACGTGTATGAGGCAGACCGCCCGAAAGTAGGAAGTTCACCACTGTTCATACATGGGGATGGCAGGCCAGTTTCTGGGTACCAGGTGACAGCAGTTCTGCACAAAGGCCTTAAATTCCTGGGGAACCAGAGGGGAATATTCCTCACACTGTTTAAGATTGGGGCAGCCTCTATGATGACAGCACAAGGCAACAGGCCTGCGGAGATCAAGGAGAAAGGCAGGTGGACTTCTGACTGTTATAAAAAGTACATATGCAAATTACCACAATAGCGATTAAATTACGATTAAAAGCAATTAAATGGAATTAAAGCAACAGAACTAAAGAGTAAACAGGAAGTTGATGAGTCACTATGGGTCACCCTGAGACAGGAAATGGCACCACAATCCTCATGGGGTTGTGTAACGCACCCCCATCTCAGGGGAGGAAATGGACAAGGAAATGATAGAAGGCATCCTTAAAATGTCAGAAAAGGGTAGATACTGTTGATGGGGACCTGATTATGCCAGATGTTAACTGGAGTACCTTTACTGCAGGCACATCCAAGAGCAGGGTCATTCTTGATGCCCTACAGGGGCATGACTCAGACACGTAATGTTGGAACCCACTCGGGAGGGAGCAATCTTACACCTGGTACTCTCAAATGGGGAAGGAGAAAGGATCTCAGATTTAGAAGTGGGTAGCCATCTGGAAACAAGTGACCACCAAACTTCAAAGGCAGGCTCAAGTATTACACTTGCCTCCTTGCAAAAAGATACTCCAGAAACAAGCCACCCAAGGCCTTCACCACCTTATCTAAATAGTCCCTAACAGAAGAGCCCCCGGCTTTCCCCTAATAACATCCTCCTGGTCCTCACTGTGGACCTCCTCGATCAATGATCCTTCTGGTATCGGCTCCCCTGTGGTTTAACAACCTTCCACCATCCATCTCCATGGCACCCAGCCTTGGCCGATTTAAGACGGCCTCAAGACCCTCCTCCTTGCCTCCCAACATGTGACTGCACATAATACTCCATCTTCCTACTTCATCTCTATAGGTTGCACAGCTTAATCCCTATGAGTAATATTTTCATAACTTGTTAGTTTACCTACTATGATACACACTGGGAAGGGGACATATCTGTATCTAGTTTATCTCCTTCATTACTCCTCTCACGCTGTGTATATATATGACTCGGGGTCCACTTAAGACCCCTGAAACTATAACCACCATATGTAATAACATGGGGTCTACTGTTAATGACCACTACAGCTGTAACTCTACCAATGTATATATTCCTTGTACTGTATTACCTATGTAAGTATCCTGTTGTTATTTGTATACTGTATCTGACGTGGAGCCTTTGCAAAGGAGTCTCTGACTCAAAGGATTGTAATTCAAATTTTCTCAAATAAACAGTGTGGTTCACAATAAACACACCCATGGAGTCAAGCCATACAAAACAAAGAGTATTGGACTTTAGGAAAGCTGACTTTGGGAAATGAGAGAGTGCCTCAGAAAAGCACTAGCAAATGGGCAAGAATGAGGGTGGAGTAGCAATGGGGAATAATCAAAACAGCCATCGCAGAGGCAACAAAGTCTTTGTGTGAAGCAAATCAACAAGACAAAACAAAGGAAAAAACACTATGGTTCTCAAAAGAGGTGGCAGGGATGGTTAAGGAGAAAAGGATAGCATTCAGGAAATATAAGGAAACACAGAATGAGCAGGACAGAGAAATTTATCAGTTAAAGCAGAAGAAGGCAGGGAAGGCAGTCAGAATAGCAAAGGCACAAACTGAGGAAAGATAGCCAACTCTGTTAAGAAGGGGATACAACCTTTATAGGTACATTAGGGAGCAATGAAAGACCAAGGGAGGATACAGAGACTTAATAAAGGGAGGAATGTGGGCAGAGGGTGACAGTGAAAAACAGGGATACTGAACAAATATTTATGCTCAGTATTCACAATGGAAGAGAAGGGGAGGTACCTAAACCAAACAAGGGAGAAAGTCTGAATAGTGGAGTTGATACCAGTCCATTCACAGAAGAAAGGGTTTTGAAAGAACTCTTGAAACTGAGGTGGACAAAGCAATGGGCCTGATGGGATTCACCCAAGAATTCTAAAAGAACTAAGGGTAAAACTAATAACACCACTGACTACTCTCTTTAACACATCATGGGAGGATGGGGTGGTACCTGAGGACTGGAGGAGGGCAAATGTGATTCCACTTCACAAAAGTGGGAGCAGGGCAGAGGCAGGAAACTACACACCAGTTAGTTGGACTTATGGTAGTGAAAATGATGGAATCATTTCTGAAGGAAAGAACTGTTGAGTTCCTAGAGGCCAGTGGGGCACAAGACCCAAGGCAGCATGGTTTCACAGCAGGAAGGTCATGTCAGATGAACCTAATAGATCTCTTTGACTGGGTGACCAAAGTAGTAGACCAGGGAGGGGCTGTGGATATGGCCTACCTAGATTTTAGCAAGGCATTTGACACAGTCTCACACAAAAGATTAATATACAAGTTTGCCAGTCTTGGAGTGGGTCCCAAGGTGGTAGCATGGATAAAAAACTGGCTGGACAACAGAGCAAAGGGTAATAGTAAACAGGTTCACAGTGAAAAAGGAGGGTAACTAGAGGGGTACTGCAGGGTTCGGTACTGGGGACGGTCCTCTTTAATGTCTTTATAAGTGACATTGGAGAGCACCATGAAGGAAAGTATGTCTCTTTGCAGATGACACAAAGATCTGCAACAGGGTTGATACACAAGGTGGGGTGGAAAGAATGAAAAGAGACTTGGCAAGGTTGGAAGAATGGTCAAATATGTGGCAGTTCAGATTCAATGCAAAGAAGTGCAAGGTATTGTAATGCATCTGGGAAACAAAACCGGGGAAGAGTACACGATGGGGGTGAGTTAATAACAACAACAAACATCAAAAGAAACCTAGGAGTAATTATATCAGATGACCAAAGGTGGGCTAGCAATGTGAGAAGGCAGTAAGGAGGGCTGGGGGATACTGGGATGCATAGGGAGAGCATCAATGGTAGAATACAGGAAGTTGTTATCCCTCTGTACAGACAGTTAGTGAGACCTCATCTGGAGTACTGCGCAATTCTGGAGACCCCATCTCCACAAAGACATAGACAGAGGGAGGCTGTTCAGAGGAGGGCAACAAAATGGTGCAGGGTCAGGACCAGAAGACATATGAGGAGAGACTAAAGCAGCTTAATATGTATACCCTTGAGGAAAGGAGGGAGGGGGGACATGATAGAAACTTTAAAGTATCTCAAGGGAATTAACAAAGTACAAGAGGGTAGTATCTTTCAGAAGAAGAGATCACCAAAAACAAGGGCACAATTTGAAGATAGAGGGGGGAGGCTCAGAGGTAATATTAGAAAGTATTTTTTCACAGAGAGGGTTGTGGATGCATGAAACAGCCTTCCTGAGGAGGTTATGGAGTCAGGAACAGTGGGAGAAGTCAAGAATGCATGGGACAGTCATAAAACAATTCTAGTGGTGGGGTGGGAAGAAGTAAGCTGTTGATTAACTAGAATCTGCAGCTTATCCATGAGAGGGAAATGGGCAGACTAGGTGGGCCAAGGGTCCTTATCTGCCATCAAATTACATTTTCTATGTTTCTATGTAATGATGCCTCTGTTTTTTTCCCGTAGCAGGTGCAAGAGTATGGGGAAGAATGGGGGAGGGAGGGAGGAGTTGGGGGTTGAACATACAAAATACTAAACAATCTGCTTTTGGTTATACAGGGATGTCCCGGAGGCTCGGCGTGGATCTGCGGGCATTCATTTATACACTGGGCAGAGAAATGGGCAGCCAGGAGACAAGGGGAAAGCAGCTGTGCTTGGATGGTGATGCAGTCCAGCTGGTGTAGAAAAGACATCGGGAATGAAGTGGTGCTGCTGCTACCAGAACTCAGGGAGATCAGAAATGACCATAGTGGCCAGACCTAAAAGTGATACATCTGGGGACAACAACCTGGGGACAAGGCCGTGGCTGGACATATTTTATCAAATAAAACATGACATGGAGAAAATAAAAGACTGGTGGCCAGAGGTCACGTTAGCCTGGTCCAAGATAATGCCTTGAAAGGTATGGCAACAGGCAGAGAGCCACAGGGCATGTACAGGGCCCGAGCGCATGAATGAATGGGTGAGCAGATTTATTTGAGGGCATGGAGGAATAGTCATCCACCATGGAACTTTGGAATGAGTGGGCGAATACTGTAGGAGAGATGGGATACACCTCTCAGGTCTGGGCCTGGCCATGTTTAACACGAGATAGCAAACACACCATAGGGCTGGCTTCACGCCAGAGGTAGAGTAAGAGAGTGTGGGAAGACAGAAGGTCAGTAAAGGGAAGAGGGGTACAGAGGGGGAAGTCCACCATCCATCGCAAGCTGGAGGTGGACTAGTGGAAAAAGGGGGAGGAGGACAAGAAAGGGGGGAAAATGGAAAACAATAACAGGACGCAGCATGGATAAGCAAGAGGCAGGGCAGTTGTGTATGCTTGTACCCCTTCACAACATAAGAGGAAGAGGCCAAGCCCTTCCAGGATGTCTGGGGGCAGAATAAAAAGAAGAAAGTGATAGAATGTATCATTTGAACATGAATGTAGATGTATATACTGTATACAAATATTTTTGGGAGGAGATGATAAAATGGAAATGGGGAATATGTATCATGTATGACCATGTTATTGTGAACAATGATTTTTGACTATTCAGTAAATTGATTGTCAAATTGAGCAACCACACACAATCTTCTCAGTGTCCTTATTGGAGGGTTCTGGGGACAATGTAAAATATGCACCTATTGTCAAGTACTATTTTTTTTTCATTATTATCACAACACACGGCTGAGTGACCCCCCACTGCAATAATTCTTTTAAGAACATAACATCTTTCATTCTGTCCTCAACAGACATTAATTTACCTCTGTGTGTTCAAGGAATGAAATCACATTTACATGACCTTTGAACTGTGTCACAGCAGCATTTATAAATGGATATATCTCTAAATAGAGCATTGCTTTGATGTATGCAATAACAATCCAATATATTAAACAGAACTTGACTGAGAAATAATACAAAGACACAGAGCATACATTTAAAATATTTTATTTTAGAAATTCCAACGTAGGTATGTCGAATCAGATGGTTGTTCCTGGGATGGGTGAAAATCAGTTCTCTTGCACAACATGTAAAATTATTATTGAGGACGGTGGTTTTAAATGTGTGCTATATTGACACACATCACATAGGTTCCATTAAAAATGTTCTTTTTATGTTTTAAGACAAATGTAACAAGGCATCATTCATTTACTTAAAGTAACATCTCTGTTCTGATTATCAACAAGATGCTATCACAATATTAAAAGCATCGAACTATCTATTATTTTATATTAAAGAGTTATTAAAGCATATATCTTTGTATTTACTGCACTAAGTATATTAAGGTGCTATAAGGTCCAGATATTCAGAATGCCAAAGCCCGCACAAGTCCGGTGCAGTGCAAATCTGAAGCGCCATGGCACAACTGGAGCCATATTCAGAGGTTACAGGCCGAACAGCACCAGCGCAACGTGGCTGAATACGGCAGAGTTGTGCCATGGCACAGAGATTCTCCAGCGCAACCATGGCAGCACAGTGCGGCACAGCTCCAGAGGGAGCTAGGCACAAAGAATAGACCCAGGGACAGAGCCATGGAAGCAAAGTGTCAACCACCACAGGAGACTCCACCAGCAGGGGCACAGCAGGGCACACACAGAAACCCAGACATTGGACCCCAGAACACAACAGTGGCATGGATAGCAGGTGACAGGAGGTGCCAACAACCAATGAAGGGCCACCAAGGAGTCCCCACCCCTGGCAGGCTGCTGACCATGCCCCTCCACGAGACCATAGCAAGCCACACCCAGCACCATGCAGCCAAGCGTGCACACACACGCCGATAGGCACACAGAGAGCCCACACAGTAGGCACTGAACGCCACAGGATGCAGGCAGTGTGTGGGAGACCACATGGCACAAGCTGCACAATGCCAAGCAGATGACATCAGCACAGTGTGTGGACAGTACCCGAACATGGCCATGGCTGTGTGCCAACACCATGCACACACCCGCCACACACCCCTGACTGCACGTCCCATGGGCACCCCAATAGACAGCCACCAACCCAGGGATGGACACCATCACAGTGTGGTACACAACATGGACAGACACTGGGTCACTGCAGCATGACTCCTCATGCCACCTGCAAAGCAGATACAGACACAGGCAGTTATGTCAGAAAATACTGATATAAAACAACTATGTACAAAAATAACAAGGGCTGGGAAAGGAAGTACAGTGAGGGAAGGGACAGGGACTGTACAGTGGGAGGAGGGACTGTAGGGGAAGGTGCAACAGGAGATACAGGAAAAACAGCTACAACTCTAGCTATGGCCCCATCTGGCCACCCCATCAAGCCATCGCCCTCCTCTCTGCTGTCATCATTTGACACATGACAACACCAACATCCAGAATGCTTGATACTAGCAGCAATGTCTGCCACATGAACTGGCTGAGCATCTGTCTTGGCGCTTTCTGTGCTGGATGCCGTACACCTATAGCAAGGGACAGGACAGGTGATCAGTGCAATGGCCCAAGGAACCATGCCCACCAACAGTACGCACGGGCAGGGACCACACCCTGAGGGCCCGGAACGGACACCTGCAGGGGTGGGCCAATGCCAGCCAGCAACACAGCGCACCACAACTTTGCACAGAGGTGGTCCCCAGCACACCATGGTCACACGATTGCACAGTGACAGTCACATGGCATACTGTACCAGCAGCACCACAGCAACAATAGTGATGGCTGGGCATACTCCCACCCACCAAAAGCCAGTACCGTGTCCAATGGACATGCCACAGTGGCACGCACCATACACAGTGTGATACACAGCTGCTATGGCACATGGCACAGGCGCCATGCCTGTACCCACTCCCCCACTGCCACCCTTCTATGTACAGCGGAAGGGACCATGACAGTGCTTACCTGCTCCCGCGGTGCTGCTGGTGCAAGTCCTCCACCATCAGGGCACACTGCAGTTTTGTCCTGCCTATGGTCCTCTGGCCCTGGAATGGAAAAAGACAGCTGCACATCAGTAACTGACCACAGCAGCTTCCCCCAGCCTTCTGTGCACAGGGTGTGCCCTGCCCAAAACATCCTACACGCCAGTACGGGTGAATTGCAATGCAAGTGGCAGCTGGCAATGCCACTCCATGATGTGCTCAATGATAGTGCACCTCATTGCAGGGCATGCCAGGCAGCAAAGCCAATAACACAGTGCAGCACCAGGGCAGACAAGCAAAATGGGATGACTTACCTGGCTGTGACGTTGAACCACGCCTGATGCATTCCTGAAGCCTCTGTAGACAGTCAGGGTCCCTACCATGAGGTCACTGTACCAGTGCCAGCACTGTTCTGCCATCCTGGGCACCCCAGTCCTCCTCTCCAGACTGGCAGAGATATTTTGCCTATCACTGCCCCTGACCTGCTGCAAAGGCACCTGGCCAGCAGCTGTGGGCTTTGGGGCTCCACACAGACCACCAGGTTGACCACATCTGTCCAGTTATGGCATGGCATCCCCTACCCTGCACCATTGCACCGGATCTGGTTAGGTGGCAAAATGGCAGGAGCATAGATACATAGATACATAGACAGTGTTGGCAGATAAGGGCCTATGGCCCACCCAGTCTGCCCATTTGAGCTTGTAAGTTCGTTTATGTTTTCCAAGAAGTCTGTTGCCCTTATCCCTGACCTCCAGAATTCCTTTATGTCTATCCCATGCATTCTTAAATTCCGTGATTGTTTCAGCCCCCACCACTTCCTCTGGCAGGGTGTTCCACTTGCCCACCACCGTTCTGTGAAGAAATTCTTCCTCACGTTTCCTCTGAATCGTCCTCCTCCAACTTCATCCCATGCCCTCTAGTCCTGGAACATATTTTTCACTTAAAATAGTGTATTCCTGCACCCTGTTCCTCCCTGTAAGATACTTGTATGTCTCCATCATATCTCCTCTCCCTCCTTTCCTCCAGGGAGTACATGTTCAGTTCCTTCAACCTGTCCTCATAGGACTTGTGATGTAATCCATGCACCATCTTTGTTGCCCTCCTCTGAACCTTCTCTATCCTGTCTATGTCCTTACATAGGTAAGGTCTCAGAACTGTACAGTGTACTCCAGGTGGGGCCGCACTAGTGTCTTGAATAGTGGAATTATGACTTCCCTTTTCCTACTGGTGATGCCCTGCCTATGCATCCCAGCATCCTATTTGCTTTACCTGCTGCCTTGTCACACTGTTTCCCTGCCTTGAGGGACATCAGAGATGATAACCCCAAGATCCCTTTCCTGCTTGGTGCATGCTATATCCTCACCCCCAACTGATATATTGTGCCAGGGTTTTGTGCCACATATGCATTATCTTGCACTTCCTTGCATTGAATTTCAACTGCCAAACCCCTGACCATTCTTCAAGTTTCTGCAGGTCCCTTCTCATTCTGTCTATACCCTCTGGTGTGTCTACTCTGTTACAGAGCTTTGAGTCATCAGCGAACAGTGAAATTCTGCCTTCTAGGTCCTGCCAATGTCACTGATGAAGGTATTGAATAGGACCGGTCCCAGCACTGATCCCTGTGGTACCCCACTGGTCACTCTTCCCTCTATGGAGTGACAGCCATTTACCACCACCCTCTGTGTCCTGCCGCCCAGCCAGTTACCCACCCACCACACTACTGTCCTGCCCACACCCATATTCCCCAGTTTGTGCAATAGTCTTCTATGTGGCACAGTGTCAAAGGCCTTGCTGAAGTCCAGATAGGCCATGTCCACTGCCCTCCTCTGATCCACTTCCCTAGTCACCCAGTCAAAAATTCAATGAGGTTGATCTGACATGGCCTCCCCTGGTGAAACCATGCTGCCTTGGGTCCTGTAGTCCATTGACAACCAGATATTCCACCAATCTCTCCTTCAGTAGTGCTTCCATGATCTTCCCCACTACCAAGGTGAGGCTGACTGGTCTGTAGTTCCCTGCTTCCTCTTTGTTCCCACTTTTTGTATAAGGGGACTACATCTGCCATCCTCAGTCTTTGGGTACCTCCCTGTTTCCAGTGATCAGCTAAACAGGATAGACTGAGGTTCAGCCACCACCTCTCTTAGTTCTTTAAGGACCCTGGGGTGCACTCCATCTGGCCCCACTGCTTTATCAACTCTATTACTTCCAGTTCCTTCAGGACCCTTTCGTAAAGCGACTTGCATCCATTTCTGCACCATTCTTACCCCTTGTATTCTGTTCAGACCCATTACCCTCCTCTTCCTCAGTAAAGACTGAGCAGAAATACCTGTTCAGTATGTCAGCTTTACTGTTGTCATCCTCCACACAGCCCCATCCTCCCCTTCAGTCTCACTATCCCTCCCTTTGCCTTTCTTTTTTCACTTATGTACCTGTAAAGGTTTGTCCCCTCTACCCACTGATTTTGCAATGTGTTCTTCTGTCTGAGCTTTGGCTTCCCCTACTGACCTCCTGCCTCCCTTTGCTTCTCCTGGTACTTCTCCCTATCCCTTCTGCCTGTGTCTTTTGTATTGCCTGAATGCAGTCTTTTGGCTTTCACTTTCTTTGCTACCTCTTTGAAAACCATAATGGTCTCCTCTTCCTTTTCCTCTTGCTAACCTGCTCAATACATAATTATGTTGCTCTTGTAATTCCCATTTTAAATACTGCCCACTGTTCCTCAACCCTGATTCCTGCCCATTCCCTTAATGCCTCTTTCAAGTATCTCCCCATTTTTCCAAAGTCTGCCCCTAAAATCCAGGATATGTGTTTTTGTGTGGTTTGGTTCTGCTCTTTCTGTGATTTCAAACCACAGTGACTGGTGGTCACTGTTCCCAGGTGCTCCCCTACTGTTACTCCCATCACACTGTCCCTGTTTGTGAGCACAAGGTCCAGTATTGCCTTCTGCTGAATTGGTTCCATGACCAATTGCTTGAGAAAGGCACCCTGAAGGAGTCCAGGATAAATCTGCTCCTAGTTGATGCTTCTGCTGGGATGCTCAGTCAGCGTCTGGAATATTGAAGTCTCCAACCAGTACTACCTCACCCTTGTCTGCCATCCTCTGGATGGCTAGCATCAACTCCTATCTGTTTCTTCCTCCTGGGTTGGTGGTCTATAGGCCACACCTGTGCGGATGGCTGGCCCCATTTTCCTTTCCAGCTAACCCACAGTATCTCTCCCATTTGTTCCTCCTGGATCTCTGTGGCCCTTATGTCATTTTCACATACAGTGCCACTCCTCCTCTTCCTTCCTGCCTGTCTGTCTCTTCTGAACATGTTGTTAGCCAGGTATGGCCAACTCCCAGTCATGGTTATCATTACACCAGGTTTCAGTGATGGCCACAATGTCCAGGTCTGACTGCACCATGACAGCCTCCAGATCTTCCATCTTGTTGCTAAGGCTCCTGGCATTTGCACACAGCTTTCCATGATTTGACCTCCCTAGACTGTTTTGCTGTTCTACTCCAGCCCCTTCCTTGGTTATCCTTTATCTCTGGTTCTCCTTGCTGTCTGCCCTTCTGCTGAATTTTGCCCTTTCCTGCCTATCCACCTCTTGGGCACTAATCTCCATCTTTTGCACAATGCTTTGTACAGACAGCAACTCCTCTGGTTCACTGGTTCCACTGCTAGTTGTGGGGGTGGTGAGTAGGTACCCTCTTTGCTGACCTGCCACCCCCTTTGCTAGTTTAAATGCTTGTCAATGTAGCATTTAAACTTATCATTGAGCACTTGGATTCCCTCCAGGATGGATGCAGGCAGTCAGGCTTGAACAAACCTCCCTCCTTCCAGGTGGATCTCCAGTCACCAATGAATCCAAACCCTTCCTCACAGCACCAGTTCTTCAACCATGAGTTAAAGTTCCTGGTGCATGCACCCCTGTGCTCTCCCTTGCCTCTCACAGGTAGTACTTCTGAGAAAGTGACAGAAGTAGCTACTTGCTTGAGACCCCTCCCCAATTTCCTAAACTCTTCCTGAACTTCCTTTGGTTCTCCATTTTCCAGGTCATTAGTACCTAGGTGGATAATGACATCCAGCTCACCCTCCGTCTTGCCTTCCCAGTGATCCCCAGGATCTTCCTTCCATCCCTCCATACCGTGGCACCTGGTAAGCATCTCACCTCCTTGTCCTTCCCTCCTATGTTCCTAGCTGAATCCTCTTATGATGGAGTCCCCACCAGGATTCACTTCCTTCCCTCTGGGGTCCACTGCTTTCCCTGCTGAGGTCACCTCCTTGGCTAACCTCACATCCTTTCCTTCCACTTCTCTGGGTACCTCTATTTGGTTGTCCCCATTTGCCAGTGTGGCATATGAGCTGGTGCATGTGTCTGCCACAGGTGCCAGTTATGCGATGCATGGGAGAATGTGCAGTGCCCTGCCATTGTGCAGTGCTGGACATGCACAGTAAGCATGGCCCAGTGAGGTCACGGGGTCATGGAGGGACTCGAGGGTCAGAGGTCAGCAGTTAGCACACAGTGCACATATGTGTGATGGGAACATGCCATCATCCATGAAATGCATGCAGCTGGCCATGCACAGCTTGCACAGTGCTGATACATTATGCTGTTCGCATGTCTTGCACAATTGACACCATGACAGCACAGAGCGCATGCACACTGCAGGCCTGAGCACCATGCATGCGTGGGCTTTGTGCTGCAGCTTGTTCTGGTGCAATACCATTGCATGGTGCAATATCTCAGTATTAAGATGCGCATGCAAATGAGCTCATCAGCCAATGCGTGGCATAGTGGGTGCAATAGTATATCATTACCATTGCGCACAACCTCATTTGTATGTGTTGTGCCTCACGCACCACAGAACAGCACAGGCCATGTGCTGGTATTGCAACCATGACAGGTAAGTGGTGGATGCTGCAGTAGCTCACTGGAAGCAGACAGCACTGCAAGGTGGATGGACCAGAGAGATGCTGCCACTGACACACTGTGACATCCATCTTCACAGGAGGCAACAGCCGGCTGGGAGGAGGGGCGGGAGTGAGGGAGCCTACATGGAAGCACAAGGCCCAACTCCATGAAGGAGAGACAGGTGCCCTGTTCAAGGCCTAATTGACAGGGATGCCCTGTTGTGCAATGCCACAGACACATCACAGGACAGGGCTGCTGGATGGGAGGAGGTGGTGATCTATGTGAACCAGCACGGCAGCCATCAGTGGTCAGCACAGGAGTGCCACAAGAAGGTAGGGACCGACAGGTGGTGCATAAAGGAGAAGATGGTAGCCATCAGCGCATCCTGGAATGCCACTGGAGGAGGACCAGAGGATGTACCCATACTGATGCTAACGAAGAAGTTAGTGGCAGCCACCATCCGCCACACCTCTGTGGAGGTGTGCCTGGAGGAAGCTTCAAATGAGTGGTAGACCATCACTGCATGGTATGTATGTCAGCCGCGCAGCTGGTGGCCATGAGGGTGTGTACGGGCATGTTGTCGTGCATGCAGCCAATATCCGCATGGCATGGCGTGTGTATGCACCTATGCATGCCATGCTGTGGGACACATGTGACAGCAGTGTACAGGGGCACATGTGGGCACTGCATCACTGCCATGCCATCCTTCTTGCAGCACCAGCATGCTTCCGTGCAGAAGATGAGGCACCTGTGGTGGCAACAGCACTCGTGGACACCAGCATGGCCCGGAGGATGGACCATTAACATCCACCAGCATCCAGGGGCCCAACAGGCCACAGATCTGCATCACAGTGCCTGTGGCTGTCCTGGCCTAGGGTCGGATAAGGCCCTGGAAGTAATCCTGCAGGATGACAGCCTTGGGGTCCTGTGTGAGAGACACAGATTGGGGTGGGTCTGACTCTGATGACGACCTCACATGCCTCCTGGACAGTATGGGCGATGTTGTGGGTGTGTCACCCCTGCTGACAGAACAGCCAGGTACAGCCCAGTGCACTGCCTGTGGTGAAACAGCTGCCTGCCACTACTGTGGGTGTGGTGGTGTGTGATGCCATGGCTATGCCCTGTGTTGGTAGTGGTGCAGCCCTGCAGGCACAGGATGTTGAACAGCAGCCAGAGGGGTGATGACAGCAGGCTGTGGATGCCACTGGGCAGCTGAACACAGGGTCTGCTATCTGTGCACCTTCCATACAAATTCCCCTGCAGACCCACTGTGTAGTGTCCACCAGAGAGGGGGCTGTGCAGCATAGCAGGTCACCCCCAGAGGTTCGGCCCCGCCCGGGAGCACCAGGATGTGGACTGTCTGGCTGAGCAAAACCGGCTGCTGCAGGCATCCATTCAGTAACAGGTGCTGTTCACTGCTGGGTGTGTGCACTGTGTGCAGAGGTACACCAGTTAGCCGAGCAGCAGGACAGGGGCACTACTCAGATCCTGGAGGGGATGCAACACATGCAGGAGGCCATGACTGCATCCTTGGATCGCATTGCTGGTACAATTGTGGACGGCTTTGCATTGCTGACTGCCACAGGGCATGGCCATGCACAGGAGACCCCCCACAGTGTGCTGTCCACCCTGTGGACCCAGCATCGGGTAACCCCATCCAGTAGACACTGGGCTCAGATGTAGGCATCCCAGGCACACCCAGGGAGGGGCCTGCTTGGGTGCCTGTACACCCCATGAGAACACGGTCACGGTCCTGTGATTCCACCCTGGAGGTCTGTTGGACCTGGTTGATACACAGCCTGTGGCTGTGGACTGGCCCTGGTGCAGCCACCTCCATGGCTGTGGTGGTCATGGTACCATGTGGCTGACCTAATCTGCGTGCTGCCCTGACCACAGTCTGCAGCTGATATCTCATGCACCCAGGGTGGTGTGTGTGTGTGCCATAGATGGTGGTGCATCTGTGTGACATACTGCATGCAGCCTGTGTGTATGCATGCCCAGCTGCTGGACCATGTGATGTGGGTGTGATGAGGGCAGTCTAGCCCTGGTTGTGCCTGTGCACAGGTGCCATGCGTCTGATCCGCCACATTCCAATGCCTGGGTGGATGGGTTTATGTGTGTGTGAGTTGCTGTGTGTGCCACTGACTCCTCCCCTGCATCATGCCTCTGTGTGTGCATGCCCTCTCCATGCACATCCCTGCATGTGTGCTGTATTTGTCTGTGTCCCATGCATGTGTACTGCACCACCTACCTCGTTCCCAAAGTGTTCCTGTGTGACAGTGTTGCAGTGGCATCATGTCTGCTGTTGCAGGCAGGGTCCCTCTCCCCAGGAGGTGGCTGTCCACCACCCTCTGGCCCATTGTCTCTGTTGTACCCACTACTGTTGTACTCATTTGCCTCGGCAGCTATCCCATGGTCTATGGTCATGTTGTACAGTATGCAGCAGGCCAGGAATAGGTCACAGACTTTTGAAGGGCTGTACTGTAGGGCACTGCCTGACCTGTCTAGGCAATGGAATCATGCCTTCAACATGCCAAAGACACGCTCGATGATATTGTGCATGCTGGCATGTGCCTCGTTGTACCGTTCTGCTGGGGTGAGCAGCCAGGGCCTCAGTGGGTATCGTTGTCACCTGTATGGAGAATGACATGGTTAGCCCTACACTCTGCTGTGCTGTGTACCTTGCCTGTCTGGCGACCACACCACCATGCACACCTGCCCACCCCCACTCATGGTCTGTTTTGCCCATCACCTCTTGCCCATGCCATACTCACCCATTAGGTGGCTAATGGGGATTTCCCACATTCAAACCTGTGGCACAGTGCAGAGCTGTGCCAGATGAAAGTGTCATGTGCACTCCCAGGGTGTGTGGTGCAGACATTGATGATGCTCCGTGGCATTGCACACCACCTTCAGTTGATGCTTGGGCTCCCCTTCCTCTTAATGTACACCACTCCTCAGGGACAGGTGGCATGCAGATGCCCACATCGGTGCAGTCAACGGTCCCAATCATGCTGGGCATGCATGCCACCCTGTGATCCTGCATGTTCACTGTACGTCCGCTGTATGCTGGGGAAATGGATGAATTCCAAAGCACATGGCAGTAGGGCATTGAGGAACTGTGTGAGGAGGCAGGACATGGCCAACTGGGTGATGCCCATGGTGTACCCTGTTGGTCATTGGAAGGTGCCTGTGATGAGCAGGCACATGACGGCAGTCACCTTTGTCTCCACAGACATGGCATGGCTGCCTCAGAATGGCCCTGTTCAGGTGGTACTGAACCCGATCTTGGTGTCACTATACTTCTCAAGGTAATGCAGGAATGGTACCACCAGTGTCGAGCATACCACCAATGGGCCTTCATCAGCCAAGTAGCTATTCCTCCTGCTTCCTCATACCCCTCATTACTGCCTCCATCAGGAAGGGTGCACTGCCCGTCTTTCCTGCTGTCTACTGTTCCCTGAGCTGTTTGCTGCTGGCTGTGTGCCACACGGTACACTGTTTCTGTGTCTGTGTATGTGTATGTGTGTGTGTGTGTCTCTTTCTCTATCTGCCCCTCTCTACCTCTCCCAAGCCACCACTCTGTCTCTCTCCTCTGTGTCTGTTCCTGTGTCTGTCTGTCGGTCTCTCTTTCTCTATCTCTCCTCTCCCTCTCCCTCTTGGCACAACTGCTGTCTGTGTGTTTGCACCCTGTTTTTATAGGAATAAGTCGGGTTGGTGCAATTCGATTTGCTCCACACTTGTGCCATGGTGTGCTGGTTGAATATTCCGTTGCACTGGATATTCATGGGAATGACCCCTGCACTTGCACTGCATACATTATAGTTGCCCATTGGTGCAATGGATTTTGCACTGTGTAGTGGCTCCCACTGCATATCACCCTCAGCAACTCCATATTTCTGCACTGGTGCAACTCAGTTGCACCATGCACAGCTGCTCTGAATATCCAGGCCTAAGTGTATTTCTAAAGGTATCAAAATCACTAAGTATACATATTTATAGCTTTTAAAAAATAGTGGTGGCATTGACCTAATTAAAATATTACATTAACATTAGTACTATATTATGTTTCTTTTAAAATAGAATTATTATATATAAATCAAGACATTTTGGACAAATAGCTATTTTCATTAATTACATACTATTTTCATGGTATTACAGTTACATAATTAAAAATATATATACCACTTTTTCCCGAAAACACTGTTAACTAGATATGTTTTTACAAGTTAATCTGCTATGCCTATTTATTATATCAGTACTTTAACCTATGAAACTTATTTTTATTTACACAAAGTTTAGAATAAGATTTCCATTTAAAAAAGAACAGGTTTTGAAACCACAGTTAACCATAATCTTAGTTGACATGTAATGCATGTCAATCAGTGAAATACACTGCATCAGCTTATACTGTACATAACAAACAGTGTATCAAGGCTCTGCACATTAAAATGAAATGCAGATATTCACATTAATAGATGTCTTGTACATATACCAAGAATGAAAAACAGCACATCACAAACATATTACTGCACTCAGTCATTAGTTACACAGATTGCTGTGGTGTCACTACACCAGGCACTGTTTGATGTATATGTTGCAAAATGTCAAAGTTCAAGTCTATTATGTAAATGTACTGTGCATCTAATCACATGATAGCACATATTATTTATGTAAAATGTAACGGGTTTCAAAATCACATCCTGTAGAATTTAATTAAATATTTATTGAACTGGAAGATTCCTCATCTGACCACCCCAATAGAGGCATTCCTATAAACGAAGTAACAGACCAAAGATTTGCAATGTAGTATAGATGTGCACAAGTAGCCTTCCATGAAATGAAAGTTGGTAGTTGTGCAAATCCATATACAAAACATATATATATACACAACCAGCATAAATGTGCTGAATAACATTTAATGTAATGCAAAGCATTAAATGTTACAGATTTTAACAAACCATAATATACATAAAAAGCATGCACGGTAACAATTTTTTTTTTTCAAAACAAGAAATAAAAGAAATGTAGCATCAGGATGCTACCAGTCTTAAAACAGTATCAGATGTATATACATATTTACAATACCGAGTCGCAGTTTGTTGGTTTGTACTGTCATGCCCAGTGAATCAATGATATATTCCTTTGAGAAACATATCCTACAGGTATCAATGGTTTTAGCATTACATACTGTTATGAAGCTATGACAGTGTTAAACAAAAGACATACCATGATTCAGAATCATATTATCACTACATGTGCCAAGATAAGACTTACTTGCAGACATAAAAGTGCTGTCCAGCTCCCTCATGTCTGCTTGGACTATCTCATGCCAGTCTCATAAGCAAAGACATCAAGGTCACTCATATAGAGCATAATAGGAAAAACATAGTTGTTTTAACTGTTAGCAAGCTGCAAATGTATTTGCTATGAGCAGATATTAGTCTGCCATGTCACTCAATAACAGCTGAGATATGCAATAAAAGGTGCAATACTGTTTGGTAGTCCTATAACTGTAACAGTAGCACTCACACAAAGCATGAAATGCATCATGACAAGTTAAGTTTGCCCCAAGAGGTGTTACAGTGATACATTAAGAGCACCACATACCGTATGAATTGCAGACACCTTGTGTGTATCAACATACTGTAGATAAGAAGCAGTCACAGAAATCATTCTGAAATGCATGTCAGTCCTAAAGCCAAAGACATATATGATTCAGCATCTTATAACTACATGTGCCAAGTAGTGGTGGGCGAAGTGGGCTCAATCTGCTCCACGAAGCCATGGTGTAGCAGGCATACTCAAGCACTCCACGGTGTGCAATTTTATTTAAGGGGGTAGCAAATAGGCTCTGAACTGCTTCTTTTTCCATGAAAGCTAAACAAAGAAAATCCTGAACCTTTCTCTAATTTTATTCGTAGGAGTTGAAACTAGAAGGACTGGTCACTAGTACTGTCTTTGCGTCCCAAGGACAATACAATTTTACAGGCTCTGGGCTCGTATGTGGGTATCTTAGGGAGCAATGCATGGCATTTGTGTTTACCCATGCATGTCAACAACCATTGTCATGAGATACAAAAGTTGTATTTTTGTGCCAAATGAGGCAACAAAACATGATCCAGGTGTACATTTGTATATTGTCTGGCTACACCCCTGCACGAAGCATTTAGTGGAGCACAGGCAGATTCACGAGTGTTCGAATGTGAGCGGAGTACTGCATTATAATGAGGAACGCAAAGTGCATTGAAACAGCAACTTCGCGTTGCTCTGTCTCCACTGGTCACTACTCTTTCCATTTTCAAGGCTACATTGGTGGCAGTTCACTTCACCTCACTTCACCTTGTTTTGAGCTCCAAAGGTGGATTTTGCAGTGATTCATGGGAGTTCAGGTCACATGGGCTCTATATTGATCTGCACAGCCTCAGTTTGGGGTAGTATGAGCAGGAAGGAGTAGGAGACAGTGTGCTGATAACTGTCTGTAGGAATCTTTTAAAAGCTGTTCAAAAGCATTTTTGCTTTTTGAGGGATCAACTGTAGTTCTTGATTGTAGGAAACCCTCCTGTGCTCACATCATCGGCGTTTTGCTTGTGTGTGGATTTTGAATGTTAATTTACAACATTAGTGTGTGTGGTGAAAGACAGTGAACTGTGCTGTGTGGGAGGGCGTATCTGTGTGAGGTAGATTTAAGTTGAACTAGTGATTTCTTTGTAGTTTGGTTGTATTTTGTTATATAACTGACTGTGTTACTATACACATAGTAAAATTGTCAGTAATAGTACAAATTTTCTTGCTGTTTGTTGCGTGAATGTGGTGCAGCTTTTCATCAGGTCAGGTTGTTTAAATTACAAATTTACATTATGTGGCAGTACATTGAACTTTTGCATTTGCATCGCATTCCTCGTTCAGCATTGTACACAAAGTGTTCTGTGTTGTGTGTGTTCAGTGTTGCGTGCATCAAATATAATACACCTTTAAAATTTGTGACACAGACTAGTGTAAGTGCAGCAATGTGAACCTGCTTATCCACTTCAGCTGCCTGATTGTGTACTGCACTCGTGTTCTCTGTTCTTAGTTTTGCTGCTTGTAATGCCGTAAAACTCAGCACTTTCTGTATTCAGTGCTCCCCACCCCACCCCACATTGAAAAGGTATTTTTACAAGACTGGATTGTTTTGTGACCCCACCAGCACCACTGGTTACTGAAGTTGTTTTAATTCCGTGACAGTGTCACAACACAGTAGTCTCTTATCTGTTGTTGAACCCACAGTTGTTTATTTTGCTTCACATCCAGCCAGCATCCCTCCAGTCAGAAAGTGAGATATCAAAATCTGAATTTGGTAATAATATTTGTGGTTGATCCCCCAAAATGCCTGCAAAAGGCGTACAAGTAAAGCTGTTTCCAGCAATGGCAATGTTAGCAGTAAGAGGGTCTGTGGCGTGGTAGTAGTCTGCGGTTGGAGAAGTGCATTGCTGATGTGAGGAAAGTATTTCTCCTGCAATGTTTTTACAGCCCAATCAGTAGCTTCACTGATAGCTGGAGAAGATGATGGAGGAGATGGTGTTTCCCAGCCAGTGGTGTTAGTGCTACTGGTGATAGTGGTGGTGGAGGTAGTATTAGCATTGTTTCGTCAAGTTCTAATTCCGACCAGTGTACCATATCCAAACATATTGAGTGTGAAGCAGTACAAGTGAGCGACAGCGTAGATGATGTCATACTTCCCAGTAACATCCCATTAACTTAATCTGATTCTGATTATTATGTCAACGGTAGCATACAATGTGATATTCCACCCACGTGGCACCTAACGCCATGCATTTTCCATGCAATGATTCACAGTGTGGTGAAAAATATCAGGTGATGGTGGTGTAGATGCTGATGATGAATGTGATGATGCTGATGATGATGATGTTGACGACAACCCAGTAATCAATATGATAGGTAGTTGTGGTGGTCAGTTGCAGTCCAGGTGTGCAGTGCCAGAAACATCACATGCCCCCTCCCACTTCAGTGCTTAAAATAACAGACTTAAATAAGCTACATCATCATGGACATGTTAAAAGCAGAGCATCACAGTCCTTTGTCTGGGATTTTTTGTTCAAGATGCAAATGATGATTCAGTTGCAATCTGCCAGGTTTGCCGTGTGAGTTGAGGTAAAGGGGAGCCATCTTGGGACAGGAGGACAGCATACGCATCTTAAGAATAGGCACTTGGCTCTGTGGACCCAGCACAAGCTGGCAGCTAATACCAGACTTGGGCATTCACCCATATCACAGGCAACCATAGCCAGCATGTTATCCCCTTCCATGACTGTTAAGCCCAGTAGAAATTAAACGTGTGCAGTAGTGCGGTAAGAAGAGCAGAGGATTACTACAGGCATGATGTGGTGGAGGACATAATTTCTGGGTTTGTCATTATCACCTGTACAACCGTCTTCATCAAATGTCCACACTCCACCCCTGCCAATGGCATTCATCACAGAGCACAACCATTTGTGACCAACAGCACACCTGTGTAAAACATTTAAGTCAGCCCACATTACAGAGTGTTTTGTGCATAAGTTGAAGTACCCCCAATCATACAGTGCCACGTGAACTTAATGCTGCAGTAGCAGAAATGCTGATATCGATCTTTGCCCTTCTCCTTTGTGGAAATTCTGGGTTCAGCGGTTTGCTGCCCGTGCCTGTCAAAATGGAAAGTCCCATCCAGGACATACTTTTCTATCTGTGCTGTTCGAGTTGTTCCACACTGTCTCAGACTCAATAAGACATGCCTTTCAACATTCCTCCTCTCCATTCATCCATTTAAGTATGAATATGTGGACAAGTGGCAAAACAGCAGGGAGTTCATATCTGTGTATAACTACACACTGGGAGCAGGTGCGGGGGTTGTTTGTGATGCTGGTGGTGTGAATAATCAGTGCAGGAAGGTGGATTATCGTGGTAGCAATATTCCTGGAATTCACCAGCATGCAGTAATTGCTATATGCAGTGTGACCTGTTCTACACACTGGTGAGACATGTTGGACATGGTACTGACCGAAATTGACAGATGGCTAAACCTCTGTCCTGAGAGCTGGGTTCATAGCAGTGACAATGGGTCAAATGTGGTAAAATGCATCATGAATGGGATTTTTCTCATTCCATGCATGCCCACTGTTTAAATCTTGTGGTTCAGGGTTTCGGCAGCACCCTGACATAAGAAATGCTGACCATTGCATGACATATCTGCTCTCACTTTTCAAGATCTCGAAAGGCCTGTGACCAACTGCGACAGTTGCAGATGCAAAACAGCCTGCCTCAGCTTTCCGCATGAAGCTGGAAGTTGTCACCTGATGGAACTCCACATTATACATGGCAGAGGTTGTATGAACAATACAAACCATCTCAGAATATCTTGTTATACACAGTAGCCGTGATAGTTCTGGGGCCTCCATGTCTATGACAACTGAACAGTGGCACCTCATGGACTCTGTAATAACAATTTTGCGGCCTTTTGAACATGCCACACAGGCAGTGAGTGGCGAGTATGCCTCCATTAGCCAATCAATTCCACTGCTGCGGTGCTGAGGCAGACATTGGTGAATGTACAGCATGGCTTTGATGTTGCCGGAGACAGTGGCAGCAGTATGTTGCCACAACACATGCTGACAGTATTAGAGCCAGAAATCGTCACATTGTGAGCATTCAGTGTAGTGACAACTTTGCCCTGGCAACAATGCTGGACTCGTGATACAAAATGGAATTGCATCGGTACTGGAGGAGGCCTGAACAGGTAAAAATATCAGTGGTCAACTGGTTCACTTAATTCATGGGTCACAGAAGTCAAGTGCCAAAGTTTGCAAACCTCAGCAGCATAATCCAGCTGAAGGTGTAGTTGGAGGACCAGCAAGCATATCATGCAAAGGTAAGGGGACTGTAGTGCCAGGTGGTTTGTCATCCAAAGTGGGTGGCATCAACCCACTTTGGAGGCTTTGTCCCAAGTGGGTATTTGTGAAATCAATGATTCTTGGAACAGGCTGATGCATCAACAACTGGACTTTATGCAGCACAGAGAATGGTTGTCATATTTCTCTGAAAACAGGCATCTGACAATAAGTGAAGATCCTCTTTTGTACTGGAGTGGAAAGGTCAGTGAATGGCCAGAGCTGACTGCAGTGGCACTGAGTACCTCATTTACCCACCAGTGTAAGTGTTGAGATGGTATTCAGCTCAGCAGGTGCAATAGTCAGAGACTGTCGGACAAACCTGTCTCCTGCAAATGTTGGTTTGTTAACATTCATTGAAATGAATGAGAGGTACATACCAGCACAGACTGCAACCTCAGTATTCGTACCCGGCCTAGTCATGGTGGTCTTGCTGATGTGGAAATGGAGCATCTTGGTGTCACTAGCAGTGGCTGCCTGAAACAGCCCACCACTGACATAGATGATGACACAATGGAGAAAGAATTTCCCAGTGGTCAGACTTGAACATCGATGACTGTGAGGGCAGTTTTCTTTATGAGGATGATGATGTGGTTAATGTTGCGGGAGTATTACTGGTATTTAAAAGCGGTGTGCCACCCCAAACCCCACCACCACCGGGACTGATGTTATGCAAGACTCTGCCACCAGAGTCTGTCACTGCCACCCCAGGACTGATGTACCAGTTTGCAACCATGGTCTATCTGCCCCCCGGACACCACCACGGGACTGATGTTGTACAAGTCTGCCACCATTAATCTGTCTGCCCCCTCGGACCACCACCACCACTGGGACTGATGTTATGCAAGTCTGCCACCATGAGTCTGTCTGTCCCCATGGACCACCACCGCCACAGGACTGATGTTATGCAAGTCTGCCACCATGAGTCTGTCTGCCCTCCACAGACCACCACCACCACTGGGACTGATGTTATGCAAGTCTGCCACCATGAATCTGTCTGCCCCCACAGACCACCAGTGCACCACCACCACCAGCTTCTTAATATTTAAACCATAAAGTGAGTATGTGCACCCATGTTTGTTATGCTGCCTCACTTTAAGTTGTGTGTTTGTTTCTTCTGTAGCTTTTCAGAGCCGCAGTGGCAAAACACATACAGTACTTCTTTTGTTTCTTTTACAGGAGAACAAAAACAGGCTCCATCGCTATTACTCATTGGGAAAGATGCTGTATCTATACCGTACAGAGATGAACCAGTGTAATGTCCACATGAAATCCATTCTGGTAAGTATAAAATTTTATTTCATCCATTTCATTGCTTTGTAAAGACTGCTGCAAATATTGCACACAACAAGTTGTCTTAGTAGTTGACAAGCTGCGTCTCTGAAATGTAACTTGACAATAGGGATTGAGATTTGAGAACCAGGAGGGACACATAACAATGAAGTTGTAACTTGTAAGAAGTCATTCATTTCTTTTTTAGGAAACTTTGCGATGCTTTGTTGTTCAGTCAAAGTAGCCTTATCCAAAAAAGTTATTCAACATCAGGCACACCCTTCCCAAGCTTGGACACATGTAACATGCAGAAGTCATTTCATTAGATGACCATGACCATCATTAACAACCGGACTCCAGAAGGATGCTGATGAAATCTGTGAAGAAGTGAAAAATAAGAAACCATTACTGACAAAACTGAAAATATGACCCCTCAAAAAAAATACTTACCTTCATGTGCTTGAGAGTTATCCATTTCCATTTAAGTGCAAAGAATTCTCATTGAGCACTGGAATGTGCACAGCAACAGTTTATGAGTCACCTGTGTGATGCAGAACAATAGCATGAGTACATGTCCATGTCAAGTTCAATCCCCTCATCATCACTTACAAAATACAAAACCATATATCTATATGTATATCTACTCACCAAGGCTATTATTAATATACATCCAAAGGGCACCTTTCAATCCAGTTGAGATGATCACATTTCATTTGGTGAATCGTCTCGCACAACACATGGACCAGCAATATGAACTTCACAGTCATCATTTTATACTGGGGTATGTGCTGAAGCAGTCTCTTTTCACTTTGTTACCACTTGTCAATTTTCTGCACATAAGGAGGACGCACTGTGGGCCTGCAGAAAAATCTGGGGACTCTGTGCCACCACTCGTGTGCATGACTGAGTGCCCCATTAATTCTGGGGACTTTGTATGTGCTGAAACAGTCTCTTTTCACTTTGTTACTACATGCCAATTTTCTGCACACAAGAAGGACGCATTGTGGGCCTGCAGAAAAAATCTGGGGACTCTGTGTCACTTTTGTGTGTTCTGTGATTGTTGCTGTGAGCTCATAGTCATGATGTCATAGTGACATTTTACAATTAAAGCAGCATTGCAAGAATGTCCTCACAGTTCTGAACTGTTCTTTTACACTACTTTAAATTGCCACAGCAACCACTACTTACGTGCAAGTCATCAGTGCGTAGAATGATATGATTCTTCTCACAATTTATGTCTGCTTCTCTTACTCCTAGTTTTTTCTATGTAAGAAACAAAATGAACACGTCTTCCAATATTGTTCTGGCCAGCTTTGTATTTATTTGCAGCTGCTTTTCAATAACTATTGTTCCGTGGTGTCATATAAAACACTGACCGTTGCTTAACTGTTAGTTAACAACAGAAGTGATATATGACAACTACTTGATGTAATGGAGAAAAGCAGAGGAAAACAATGACAAAGACCTGGTCACACTCACTGTCAGCAGCACCAATTTAAAAGAATGCTCCTTTCATTATTTCACACATGAAAAAGGTAGTCCAGCACACTCAACTACTGCAAATTATCGTATCATTCCAGTCAGTCAAGATGTAAGTAAAGGAAGTTGTAACATAGCATTAAAAATATAGGTCAGAGTTATCAACAGATTGTTGCGCTGCTGCTTTACAGACAGTCACCGCATTACATAGTAATGGTGATGTACATAAACTATATATGTGGGGTTGGGGTCATTACTACTACTGGAATATTTCTTGCTCCACAGAGTGCAATATGTGTCTGTGAAAACCACACCATAATTTCATTATAGTAAGTCACATGATGGAGGATTAACAATCTGAAAAGCAACCCACATTTGTGCCACACTTCCTCAACAACGTTAAGGCGTGATGGCAGGGGAGCGCAGGTGCATGCTCCACTATACTGAATGTCCAGCAGCTATCCCAAGCAATGTTTCCTAATGTTATAAGGTTCACTTTGTGGTGAAATGTGGGATGTTTCCACCACCAAGGCTCTTCTTACTGGAAACGTGGCCACAACTTTCACAACAAACTGACCATTAATATAAAGAAACATTCATAAACCTGCACAATTGGATATTCACTGTAAGGAGCATGCACTCCACTCTCCTGCCATCATGTCCTAATGTTGCTGTGAAGGAGAGAGGCAAAATGTAGGCAGATTTTCAGAATGGGAATGCCTACGTCACACAACTCGCTGTAATGCATTTACGCATTGTTTTCAAAAAATGTATTGCACTATGTGGTGCAAGAAAGATTCCCTGGAAGGGTAAATGTGTATGATTTAATAATAACAAACAAAAACACACAACAAAAGTACAGAAAACAATACCGAATTACTATGACCGTGGGATGCTGTGGAGGTCCAGCAGCAGGTGCAGCACTGAAAGTATTTGCTGCTGCTGTGCTTCCACTCTGGTAACCTGCTGCTCCAAAGCAATGAAACGCTTGTTGTTTTCCACCAGTGCTGCCCTCAACAGGAGGAGGTCAGACTGGCTAACAGGGACTGTGCTAGGGTCCACTGCAGCAGGTAATCTAGGTAGTGGGGCTGGTGGTGGACAGGGTGGTGCAGTTGGCTGTGGTGGTGGTGGTAGTGGTGGAGCACCTGATGTAGCCTCCTCCTCCTCCTCCTCCTGCTGTGGTGGTGACTGCTGCAAGGCACATCTCCACCCGGCAGCACCCTCAGCCACTGGCAAGGAAGGGTCAGCAGGTGGACGCCTGGCCTCTTTGTGGCAGCCTGCCACTCTGCCCTGTGGTGATTCATTATGTGGGTGTGCTGGCCACTGGTCCCTAAAAGTGTCACAGGGGCCAATGGCACACCAGCACACCACACACATGGCACTGCACCACTGTGCTGTCTCCCCACACAATTAAAAACTCCCACACTGGGGAGCTGTGGGGGACCAGACACAGCATGCACTTGTCAGACATGAGTCCACCACCACCCACAATTGCCAGGGCCACCTCCTATGGCTGTGGAGGTGGTGGAGGTGGTGCTGCTGGAGCCCCAACAGCTTCTGCTAATGGTGGTGGCAGAGAGGTGGAAGAGCAACAGCCACCAGTGGCACTGGTGCTGCTGTTGCTGCTCCTCCTGTTGCTTCTATGGGGAAGCAACATTGGCCAGGAGTGTGGAGCGGTCCAACATAACACGACTGCCCCATCCCCATGGGTCTGCACTCCTCCTCTCCTAACACTCCCACATGCCAGAGACTCACCTTCCCGACTTCAACATGACCCTCCATCCTCCTGGGTCCACGGGATGTCACACACACACACATACACACACACTCATAGACAGTGGACACACACACACACACACACACACAGTCACACAAAACAAAAACAAAACTTATACAAAAAAATTCACTAACCAAAAATCACTAAGACAATACAAACACTAAATAAAATAGCTTTTAAAAAGCTGTTTGAATTGGCAGTAACAAGAGACGACTCTGAGAGCCAAGCAAACTCCTCTCCTCTCACAAAACAATTTTACTTTCTCCTGTACAAATGCAAAGGAGAAAGTGAAACTGCTCTCTGACTCACTTCCTTCCTGTCTAGCTAAGGCATGTGACTTACAGTACTGCAGGCCATGTGATGTGCCTATTTTCTTCTCACTTCACCTTACTTCACGTTAAGGCATAATGAGAATGCGAAGTGGCAATGATAATGCTAAGTGAACACTTTACAGGGTCCACTTGCATTGTGCTCTCTGGACGTGAAGTGGTCACTTTAGTGGTGGGTTTATAATTTGCTGCATCTCTAGTGCCAAGATATAACTTAGTTGCTAACACTTCAGTGCTGCCCAGCTCCCTCAAGTCTGCTTGGACTGCGCTCATGTCAGTCACATAAGTAAAGACATCAAGGTCACTCATGTAGGGCATAACAGTAAAAGACACACCAGTTTTAACTGTTAGTAGATTGCAAAATTTGCTACAGACACATATCAGTATCAAATGGGTTTGAATAACAGCCTAGACAAACAGAGAATTGCCACACTGTTTTGTGGTCCTGTGACAGTGATAGTACTAATGAGAACAAATATGATGTGTGTCATGGAAAGTGGAATGGACTCCTAATAGTTTCACAACAGCACTTCAAGACTCCCACATACTCAATGAGTTAAATGTATGTTGTGAGCCCATAACAGATAATTCATCACAAAAGTAACATGTTGTGACTATATTTAATGATGGCCTACATATTATGCATGTTTGCGTTCTGCCTGTCTTTGACCAGAGGCAGCATAGATAAGTTGTCAAGAAATCTGGAGCATTCCAGAGGTTTCTATCCAAAATCACTTCTCAATGCATTGTAGCTGGTTGTATTCCACAATACATTTTACATCTGCATGTACCTTATTCTCGGCAAGGTTCAGTATGTGCAGACCAGAAAGAGATCTGACTCATGACAAAGCAACATATGCCATGCCATCCTTGAAGATTCCCACTCCTATATCATCAGTTGAACTAACAAGGCTGATTCCTTGCGATTTGTGAATGGTGACAGCATAAGCGAGACACAGTGGAAACTGCTTACGCTGCTACATAGATATCCTTCACAATATGAAACTTGAAAGTGCATCTGTCAATGGAAAAGGACTGTCACAGTTGTCAAATTTAACAATGACAAATTTAACAAATGTCTCCTGTGCATTGTACTGAAAATCAACAATGTAGCCCACTGCTCCATTAACCAGCCACGATCAACATCAAGATTTCTCCATAGCATAACACATGCATTTTTACATAGTGTTAAGACAGCTTCCAAGACAGCAGTTTACAACACATCAGCTATCAGTTCTTTGAGATGATCAGCCCTCTTTGTCACCATTTTGAGTGTTAGACTAATATCATTAATCGCATCAAGTGACATAAGTGTGACAATAGGTTGTTGCTCGCTTTGTATCATACTCTGATTGAACTCAGCACATTGCTTCAGTCTCGGCAACAAGCAAATAATGTGTTGTCCACTGTTCTGTAACTCTGTAAATAGCTTGAATGCATCATGCATAGAGCTGTCTTTTCACTAACATGTTCTCTTAGTACTTGTAAGAGAAGCTGACAAATTGCCAATCCGAGCCTCATCAAGTAATGCTTTATAAGAAATATCACCTTTCTGTTGCATATTCTCTAACACTCCAACATGAAAGAAGAACTCCCACAGATTAACTCCACCTATGCATCCAATGGTCTTCTTAGCTTCCTCCACAGACTGAAAGAATAGAGAAGATATGTTGTCCATTGACAGGAGCTATTGGAAGAAGATCTCCAAAGACAACAATGTTTTTGCCATCAAATGGCACATCACAATCACTGCCTACTATCTCCTGTAGAGGTAGGTGAATGTACGTAAGAAGAATATTGGAAACCAGACTGATTTCATCAATAATCAATATCTCCATCTTGTCAAACATTGACCTCAGTTCACTTGCGACTTCAAAAGACAACTTTCTGTACTCTCCTGTCTTGCCATGTTCAACTGGCAGCATAAGCAGCCTATGGAGACTGATACCACCTATGTTGCAAGCTGCTAGACCAGTTGGAGCAGATACTATAACAGATGTTGGTGTGTCAGTAAGTCTATGGACACCTGCACTTATTGCTTCAATTACAAAGCTTTTACCACAGCAGCACCACTGACAAACATTCTAACTAGCATATGTTTGTCACACAAACATTCCTTTTATGGTGTCTCATACCATGATCAACAGCATGTATCACCGTGGCATAGACAACTTGTTGATGAGCATTCAGTTCATCTACAGTGTTGATTGATTTATCAGTAAAGTGCATGCTTTGCTGCATAGCACTTTCTGTCTCTGACATCAGCACAGTCAGGTCATCTGCAGGCAGGGGCACCAAGTGCTCATTCACAGGATCAACCATGTCCTGTGAGTTCCCTAGATGTCGTCTTCCAGTTATTGCCTTGCTTTTTCAAGTTGTTCTTTCTCGAGGTCCAGTTGCTTTGTATATGTAGTTGACACTTCAGTTTTGAAAGACTCATAGCTCAAATAGAATTGCTCTTCAAAAGTGTCACATGTATCTTTCAAGGTGCTCATCTCTCCAAGGTTTAAACAGAAACAGAAGAGCAAAATAGTAGTGCTCTTTACTTTCTGTTGTTGTCAAGGTGAGTTTACTGTGGTCGATCAACCACGGTGTATGCCTCTTCACCAGAGAGCCATCTAGGCCTGACACCTGTATATGTTCTTTTCAGGGTCAGAAGGCACACCCCATTTGTATTCACACCATTGGGCGACCTCAAACAGACACAGATCATCCATTGCACTATGCCGCTCAGGATAGTAATTATCAATCAGGTTGTCCTTTAGTATGTTTGTTGATGTTGGTCTGGTTGCAGCAAACTCTTCAATCTCATCATGATTTCTAAGCACACAGTGTCTCTTCTCTTTAAAGTTCGCGTTGAGGTAGTGGATTGACTCAGACTTGCCATACAGGCAGGTACCTGTAAGATGGTCACAAGCCTAAAATGCTCCACACTCATGATGTGACAGAGATTTTAACCCAAGTGACTATGGCCGAGAAGAGATAGACCAGTTGCAGTTAGACAAGTCTTCCCAGAGTTCTTGTAAACAGGTTTGCTCATGCTTGGTGATGTATGAAGTGACATATCTCACCAGAGCCATTGAGTTGTCAGCAATATACTGAACATCAATGTTTGCCTGCCACATTAACAACAGAGCAGGGCTGTAGTCATTGATGTTTATTTCTGACTCCTTGGGGCAACTCATGCACTCATTTTATGGATTTAGCCTTGAGATCATGTTGCATAGCACAGAAAGCATCATTTAGGCATGCTGTCATACAGACTCATCTTGGGAATCCAAACCAGCATCTTGTGTACCACTTTCTTCTGTTTATCACCTTTCTGTGACAGTATTTGCTGCACAAGTGTTGCTGAAATTTCTACACCAACTTCCACAATGTTGGGCTGTCACACTTGTCAGGAATCTGGCATGTCACATACCTCATTATGAGGCATAGAATGTCAGCTTCATCACTGTCACCAATCCGTGGAGCATCTTTCACCCACAACAACATGTGTATTTGGGATGCTCCATGTGCTTTGTATTCCATTCTCCAAAAATAGTGTTCAACAATACCAGAGGTGGATGGTTTTGGACAGTATGAATCATAACAGTGCCTGAAAATGGTGCTGAAAGTATTGTGACACTGAGACGAGATCCAGTGAAAACTTCGCCAAGAGTCATACTCTGTAAGCCATTCACATCTGAGTTAGCCCACTTAGGAAGGTCAACCAAGTCATCCCAGTAGTACTCTGCACAACTGAGTGTGACAAACCATGTTGCTGGCCCAAACTCTCTTAACATGCACATCACCTCAGAGTGCCATCTGTACCAATACTCTTTGGTGCCTGCGCATATGGACAAATTGAAGAAAGACTAGCTTGCAGTATCTCATCTTTCTTCTCCAGTTTCTTGATCAGGATCCATACGGTTTGCCCGTAATGTGGTTTTCAACATTTAATAGACTGGCGTCAGTTGCATGACTGGTCATGTTTGCTGACATATTATTCCTGATCACCTTTTTCCCAACATCGGCTGAGAGCAATATTGCAGTTTACAACTGGTAACATAGCAGAGATTTAAGCCGCACCTTCTGTTTACATGCTGTTTAATTCTTGTGCCCATAGGTTAATTACAGGAGCAGATTTGTGCTGTACACTGGGAGTCTAGGAGGTTAGAATTATCTTGGTGATGATTGCAAGCATGATCTTTTCACCCTTGGCGGGGTAAGGGTTCTTGCAGTGCTCGCTGAGCCAGGCTTTCAGGGTACTAGTGCTCTCCCTGATCACATTCTTAGGCATAGCAGGGTCTCCATATAACAATATCAGGCTTACCGTTCAGTAAAACAGAACAAATCTTTGCAAAATAATGATTTTAACTTATTATAACATTCTATTTTAATTAGGTGGTGAGTACATATGCAGAGCAATTCTTACTGGACTTGCCATTTGATTATTACAAATGGAGTAGGTTCCTAAGGAATACATTACTAAGAAAAAAATTGTGCCAGTTCAGCAACAGAACCCAACAACAGCAACAGAACCCTTATATTTCCACAGCTTCTACTAAAAACCAAGAATGTTGTGAAACATAAAGAATTACTGAAGATATGTTCTCAAATTCCAGTAATTTGCAATTGTGCAACTAAAATGCACTTCGAATTTCAATAAATATCAGTGGCTTTTCAATATTCTGTGGGGACATTTTATATGAAATTTGGACTTTGTTCCAAAATTCAAACAACTAATTAAAGTAATATCTGCTGCACACAACATTTTACAACAAAACGTCCGGACGCTGCTCCACACCTTGCTTTTCAAATCAGTGATGCACGAGTTAATTACTTATTTAGAAGACTGACAACAGTTTAGCTTTAACCACCACTCTGTCAATTCCTAGTCTAAAGCAATCATCAGAACTTTACCCTCTTTCACATATCAAGCAAATGCTAGCCAAAATCCTAAAGGTACAGATATCCGTTCCACTCTGCAGCCTATTTGCCATTTGTGTATAGATAGATAGATAGATACAGTAGATGAGAGATATATAGATATACAGACAGACAGACAGACAGACAGACAGACAGACAGATAGATAAATAGATAGATAGATATTAATTTGCAAATCAGCTCCTGGTTCACATTTTATGATTGAAGGAGCAGGCTGCTTAAGCTGACATTTAACACTAGATAGCTGACTGGCCAGGCAGTGTCAGAACTCCAGTAATACTGTTTATTTTAAACTATTATGAAGTCAGTCATTATGTTAGTAGGAACTTAGGTCTATTGTGAAACTTAGTTGCACTATTGATTCTTTTACCCATTAATTTAGGTGACCCAAGGTTTTATTTTGTTTGATGTCTGTATTTTCACCCTATTACCTGATTGATTACCGCTGAGCCTGTATTCTGTTTTAGAGTGTACGTGGTGAAAATGTACTGATGTACTAGTCTATCCAATGTACTTATGCTATGTGATGGCCAACAGTACCACGGGCAAGTATGCAGGCAGGATTAAAGCAGTTGGGGAAACATCAGTGGGAAACTATTAGTTGGGCAAACGCAAGTCGGAAATCATACCAGACCCTTTTGATCAACTGTGCAGCTGTCATGCGAAATTCTGTACAAGTCACAATGTGTGTGCAATGCTTACATACAAAATGCTCAGTTCACTCTCCACAAAAGCTGAAAGAGATATGATATATTTCTGTGAAACTTTCCATCTGAATGTAGTAGTCTTGAAGCTCTGTGCTCAGCTACAGGAACCTGTACCTCATGATCATCCAGACATCCACCTGTGCCATGTGGAAACAGATCAGGAAAGCAAGTTGTCCCAAGAGTACTCTCCCAGATACTGACAGGATTCCTCTCTACCTGATTCATCTGGTACAAATCTATATTATCCACAACTGGGTGCTTTCCATGCAAGGTGGATAGTGTATTGCTCATACACATTTTCATTGGTGGCAACCTCAACCTTTTCAGTCATGGCCTTTGAACAGTCAGGCATGTCAACTTGCATCTGTACATAAGCAAATGTTCTTATCAGGGCTGCAGTTATGAATTTTGGGGCCCCAGACAAGTCAATTAAAATGGGCCCCGTTTCCCAAGCCAGCTAATGTCAGGGTAATGCAAAACTCCTCAGGTGGGCTTCTCCTGAGTTCAGGGCCCCGGACAACTTTCCCAATTTCCCCATTACTGCAGCCCTGGTTATGTCAATGTCCAAATACTGTAAAAGGATTATGTTGTTTGAAGTACTGCAAAGCATGCTTGACCTTTTCAACATTCACAATCTGTTGTCATATTGTTTTGGTTTTAGTTGGCATACCATTTACCAGGATGACAACATTATTCTCTCTTGAGATGGTGTTTACATTCTTTTGCAGTAGTAGAGGCAGATACATAATAGAGCCCTTTAATGACTCACTTAGTTCTATTTTGAGCAAATCTTTCATGTTGGTGTTCAGCCACAGAATTGTCTAAAATGGCTTCATTGTCTGAATTAAAATTCTTTTCATACAAGTTCAAGCCAGTAAACACTGCAGGGGTCTTCTGTACTTCCATTACATTTAGTACAGATCTAGGAGGCAAAGTTTCAGGCTTAGTATTATGATAACAGTATGCACCTAGTGACACAGTACCCTGTAGCACGTCTTCAGTAGCAAATATGCAACCAGCCAACCCCAGATCTCATTCCATCGTGAAATGTTGTATAGGTCTACATGAATGGACTGTTCCTTGTATAACTCAGTATTACTCAGTTTCCAAAGGTGGAAGAAGGCATAAGGCCATCAAACCACCTTCCGCGCACCTGCAGGGTGTATCTAATTCCCAGAGCTGAACAGATAGTCATCTAAGGCATGTTTGAAAGCCTTGAATAATTTTATATCAACCACATTTGGAGGCAATGAATTCATAACCTGCTTGGTCTAACTGTAAAATAATTTTTCCTTTATTGGTTCTAAACTTAGGAACTCTAAGTTGTTTGTTGTGCTCCTTAAAAGCTCTGGTTTGGTCACCGATTCCAAGCTACATTCTTTGATAAGATACAGGTAATTTCGGATGTTGAAGAGCATTAACAAATCTCCCATTAGTCTACAGGTCCTTAAGTCATAGAGGTTAAGGTTATCTTACCTATCAGGATAACTTAACGTACCTAGGGGAGATATTAGTTTAGTGGCCCTTCTTTGAACTGACTAAATGATTTGTATATCTTTGTTCAAATATGGAGACCAAAATGATGCAGCGTAGTTCACATGAGGTCTTACATACATTGTGTATAGTAATAAAATGCAAGCTCGACTTCAGATAACAAATGATTTTCTAATTGATAGTATATTGTAAAACAGTTATTCACAGGAGACACACACAATGTCAAATTTCTGAGTTTTGCTAATTTCAAATTTAGCCATCTCAGTGCCAAATTTCCTCAACAACTGTGTCTCTTGCACACTGCCACTCTGCATGACATCCATGGAACTATCTGTATCAATACTTTTCCTTAACTTATTTTTTTGTTGCAGTTCTTTAATAAACTCAATTACACCATCAACATCACCATCATTTAACAAAGAACCAAAACATATGAAGTGTCTCTACAGTAGATCGTACGAGATTCAGCTGTTGCACAAATCTCCGCATCCAGAGTTGTGAAGAGCAATCATATAAAAGTGATGGAATATACTAGTATTCTCACATGCTCCAGTCTGTAAACAAGCAAGTGAGTGTCCCATCAGACCAGCAAAAGGTCTAATATCGCACTTGTCAATAGTGGTAAACAGTTTGTGTCTTAAACATCTCTTTGTGTTTAAAAATGTCAAAGGAACTTTTCAATGGCAAGGAATGATTCTTCCCTTATATTACACGTCATCACAAGGCCATTTCATAGCATGTGACTACCTTTGTGGCTTACATGCTCGAAGTGTCATCATTCTCATCCATGACATTCTCCTCATGTGACACAAGTAAAATGTTCTAAACTTTGCCACAGACAATCAGTGACAAAGCTACTTTACTATGATGAACATTATATGTCTCATCCAAAAATATGCCTCAGAATGTTCACAATGCATCTACTTTCCAATTAAACACTGAACAAAGGTTGTCTCTCTTCAGCTGTTCACATACTATAAGTCCATCTCTTGTGGTTTCAATTTTGGCACTCAGTTTATCAATGGCTGACATCATAACAGCCCACAACTGAGAACGTATGTTCATAGCCATATTCACAAAGTGTCTTGCTCTCAATCATAGTTTCATGAGAGAAAGTTTCCTTTAACCTTCTTCTCTTTATGCCTGGCAACTGCAGAACTGATACGCTCAATCCAGCAGTATGCACCACTGTTTTGAAGAAAAGAGCTCATTGTGATGGGAGGCACCACAAGTATCACTAACACCACTGTTTGTGTATTTCACAGAGCTTGCACAACTAGCCTTACGAGACCTTTAATGCAGGTCTTTTCAGTAAGACCGATTTCTTCTTGTTATTCTTTAATGACAGTTTCCCAGAATGGACACATTTTACACAAGTGTACATTTTTTGAAACTGTGTCTGTAGAATAAGAACTCAGCTGTTTTCTGTTTATAGAAATACTAGTTTTCATTCTGACATGACATGGAACCACCAAAATACCTATTTCACTTTGAAAGTGGCTGCACTTTTGTACAACAGTCATTTCTGTAACTCTTCTTGAACTGAATAACTCTGTTTTTCTTCACTAGTATACATATGTAAAAAGAAAACACATAATTAGATTCAATGGCAATTGACATATAGCCAACAGTGAAGAGGACACAATTTATTTACAATAGTTTTAAAGAAATAACTGTATATATATTTAACAACTGTTATATGACACATAGTCTCATTGCTGAGCTCTAAATTGACTATCCCCATGTAAATAAACAAACTAGGTAGCTAGGTAGGTAGAATTGTATTTTTATACAGGTAATACATGTCATTTGGACAGAATCCAGTTTACAAGATAGACCTGTGTAAATTCCTATCTAATAAATACAATAAGGTTCCATATTAAAGACTAACAAGACACTAAAACAACAAAATATAACTAAAATACATCCTTATAAATTATTCTAAAAGGAAATCTTAATCCATGGTAATTTACTAGGCTTTATTTTGTTTTAATTCTAGGTGCATGTAAATCACATACTTCTCCAAAGGTCTGAGTAAAATAATCAACTGAGTATCAATATCTGGGATTAATTTGCAACGGTCCCACTTTATTTTACTTATGCTATGCAAAAATCGGGCTCTGAAAATTTTATGAAATCTCTAGACCAGTTTTGGGTTTCATAGACTGAATTTTGTTTAAACTGGGACCGTGGCTACAGTAACTCAGACCAAATTATGATCTCCAAGACATGGGGTAAAATACCTGTTGCTTCAATTTCTATTTGAGTAGAGACCAATATTAGATCTAATATGGATCCATTTGTTGTATTAGATGTATATCTAGTAGGGCTTTTATAAGTTGTTTTAGTCCCAGATTAGTTACTATATCTTTTAAGTGCCTTCCTCTTGTGTTTTTCCAGTCACAATTCAAATCACCCATCAAAATTAAAGGCCTACTTCCTACTAAATCGGTTATTTTGTTAATATTGTTTCCAAATCTGATATATTAGCCTTGAAGGTGAATAAACAATTGAAATAATTAACCTAAGTGTCCTAAATAAACTGCTGAAAATTCTATATTGTTTTCACTACCTTGAGTCAAAATTTCCAAATAACCCAAAGTTCATTTTATAAAAGCATTACCCTCCCCTCTGGATTTCCTATCTGCTCTCCATACTTGATAGTTCTGAGTACCAAATTCATCATCCTGATGTTTCTTAGAAATCCATGTTTCATTTAACCCTAATACACTTGGATCATTATTTAACCAATAAAGTTGCCAAAGTATCATTCTTAGACCCTATACTATGTGCATTATCATGTAAAATTTTCATCTTTAAATTTTCAGGCCAGAATTCATTTCAGTATCTCCCCAACATTAACAACAAACAATAAGCCCCAGAAAAATTTGAAATTGAAGTATTAAACTTAAAGGGATCAAAGGTTTATAACAGCCTCCTGAGATTTGCTTTTTCCATAAAGCCTGAAAAGAATTTCTTCTTAGTTTGTTACCATTATTTTTGTAATTGGTAATATGAAATTGACCAATTTAACAAACATTTATCATTTGTAGATCTTTTAGTTATAATAGATTCTTTTGAGTTGCTGCACTCAGGAGGCAACAAAGAAATAGACAGCCTAAAGGTTTAACAGCAACATTTTCAAGTATAGTTCTACAAAAACAGTTAAAGCTTATCTACAAAGCAGTACTAATTTTAATTCACAGCCCTATCTAAAAGAGGCAATTTACCTGCATGCTAATAAATACTTAATCTTGTTTAAACAACATCAAACCTATAAAAGCCTTGATTTTAAAATAAATTATGTTATTACATAGATACATAGATACATAGACAGTGTCGGCAGATAAGGCCTATGGCCCCCAGTCTGCCCATTTGAGCTAGTAAGTTCAGTTTGTTTTCCTAGAAGTCTGTTGCCCTTACCCTTGACCTCCAGAATTCCTTTATGTATATCCTATGCATTCTTAAACCGTGATTGTTTCAGCCCTCACCACTTCCTCTGGCAGGGCGCTCCACTTGTCCACCAACTCGCTCTGTGAAGAAATTCTTTCTCATGTTTCTTCTGAATCGTCCTCCCTCCAACTTCATCCCATGCCTCTAGTCCTGGAACATCTTTTCACTAAAAATAGTGCTTTCCTGCACCCTGTTCCTCCCTGTAAGATACTTATGTCTCTATCATATCCCTCTCTCCTCCTCTCCTCCAGGGAGTACATGTTCAGTTCCTTCAACCTGTCTTCATAGGACTTGTGATGCAATCCATGAACCATCTTTGTTGCCCTCCTCTGAACCTTCTCTACCCTGTCTATGTCCTTACGTAGGTATGGTCTCCAGAACTGCACACTGTACTCCAGGTGGGGCCTCACTAGTGTCTTGTATAGCAGAAGTATGACCTCCTTTTCCTGCTGGTGATGCCCCTGCCTATACATCCCAGCATACTATTTGCTTTACCTGCTGCCTTGTCACACTGTTTCCCTACCTTGAGGTCATCAGAGATGATAACCCCAAGATCCCTTTCCTGTTTGGTGCATGCTATATCCTCACCCCCAACTGATATATTGTACCAGGTTTTTGTGCCCCATATGCATTATCTTGCCTTCTTTGCATTGAATTTCAACTGCCAAACCCCTGAACATTCTTCAAGTTTCTGCAGGTCGCTTCTCATTCTGTCTACACCTCTGGTGTGTCTACTCTGTTACAGAGCTTTGTGTCATCAGCGAACAGTGAAATTCTGCCTTCTAGGTCCTGCGCAATGTCACTGATGAAGATGTTGAATAAGGACCGGCCCCAGCACTGGATCTAGCAGTGCCCCCACTGGTCACTCTTCCCTCTGTGGAGTGACAGCCATTTACCACCACCCTCTGTGTCCTGCCACCCAGCCAGTTACCTACCCACCACACTACTGTCCTGCCCACACTCATATTCCCCAGTTTGTGTAATAGTCTTCTATGTGGCACAGTGTCAAAGACCTTGCTGAAGTCCAGATAGGCCATGTCCACTGCCCTCCCCTGATCCACCTCCCTAGTCACCCAGTCAAAAAATTCAACAAGGTTGGTCTGACATGACCTCCCCCTGGTGAGAAACCATGCTGCCTTGGGTCCTGTAGTCCATTGACAACCAGATGTTCTACCAATCTCTCCTTCAGTAGTGCTTCCATGATCTTCCCCACTACTGGGGTGAGGCTGACTAGTCTGTAGTTCCCTGCTTCCTCTTTGTTCCCACTTTTGTATAAGGGGACTACATCTGCTCTCCTCCAGTCTTTGGGTACCTCTCCTGTTTCCAGTGATCGGCTAAGCAGGATAGCCAGAGGTTCAGCCACCACCTCCTCTCTTAGTTCTTTAAGGACCCTGGGGTGCAACCCATCTGGCCCCATTGCTTTATCAACTCTCATTACTTCCAGTTCCTTCAGGACCTTTCTCGTGTAAAGGGACTTGTGTCCATTCTGCACCATTCTCACCCCTTGTACTCCCTTCAGACCCATTACCTTCCTCATCCTCAGTAAAGACTGAGCAGAAATACCTGTTCAATGTGTCAGCTTTACTGTTGTCATCCTTCACACGGCCCCATCCTCCCCTTCAGTCTCACTATCCCTCCATTTGTCTTTCTTTCACTTATGTACCTGTAAAAGGTTTGTCCTCTACCCACTGATTCTGGAATGTGCTCTTCTGTCTGGGCTTTGGCTTCCCTACTGACCTCCTGCCTCCCTTTGCTTCTCCTGGTACTTCTCCCTATCCCCTTCTGCCTGTGTCTTTTTGTATTGCCTGAATGTAATCTTTTGGCTTTCACTTTCTTTGCTACCTCTTTGGAAAACCATAATGGTCTCTCTTCCTTTTCCTCTTGCTAACCTGCTTAATGCATAATTCTGTTGTTCTTGTAATCCCCATTTTAAATACTGCCCACTGTTCCTCAACCCCTGATTCCTGTCCCATTCCCCTTAATGCCTCTTTCAAGTATCTCCCATTTTCCCAAAGTCTGCCCCCTAAAATCCAGGATACATGTTTTGTGTGGTTTGGTTCTGCTCTTTCTGTGATTTCAAACCACAATGACTGGTAGTCATTGTTTCCCAGGTGCTCCCCACTGTTACCCCATCACACTGTCCCTGTTTGTGAGCACAAGGTCCAGTATTGCCTTCTGCTGAGTTGGTTCCTTGACCAGTTGCTTGAGGAAGGCACCCTGAAGGAGTCCAGGATAAATCTGCTCCTAGTTGATGCTGCTGCTGGGATGCTCAGTCCACGTCTGGAATATTGAAGTCTCCAACCAGTACTACCTCACCCTTGTCTGCCATCCTTTGGATGGCTAGCATCAACTCCCTATCTGTTTCTTCCTCCTGGGCTGGGTCTATAGACCACACCTGTGCAGATGGCTGTCCCCATTTTCCTTTCCAGATTAACCCACAGTATCTCTCCCCATTTGGTTCCTCCTGGATCTCTGTGACCCTTATGTCATTTTTCACATACAGTGCCACTCCTCCTCCCTTCCTGCCTGCTCTGTTTCTTCTGAATATGTTGTAGCCAGGTATGGCCATCTCCCAGTCATGGTTATCATTACACCAGGTTTCAGTGATGGCCACAATGTCCAGGTCTGACTGCACCTTGACAGCCTCCAGATCTTCCATCTTGTTGCTAAGGCTCCTGGCATTTGCACTCATGCTTCCATGATTTGACCTCCCTAGACTGTTTCACTGTTCTACTCCAGCCCTTCCTTGGCTGTCATTTATCCCTGGTTCTCCTTGCTGTCTGCCCTTCTGCTGAATTTTGCCCTTTTCTGCTTATCCACCTCTTGGGCACTAATCTCCATCTTTTGCACACTGCTTTGCAGAGATAGCCACTCCTCTGGTTCACTGGTTCCACTGCTAGCTGTGGGGTGAGACAAGTAGGTACCCTCCTTGCTGGCCTGCCACCCCCTTTGCTAGTTTAAATGCTTGTCAATGTAGCATTTAAACTTATCATTGAGTGCTTGGCTTCCTCCAGGATGGATGCAGGCTGTCAGGCTTGAACAAACCTCCATCCTCCAGGTGGGTCTCCAGTCACCAATGAATCCAAACCCTCCCTCACAGCACCAGTTCTTCAACCATGAGTTAAAGTTCCTGGTGCATGCCTCTATGCTCTCCTTGCCTCTCACAGGTAGTACTACTGAAAGTGACAGAAGTAGCTACTTGCTTGAGACCCTCCCAGTTTCCTAAACTCTTCCTGAACTTCCTTTGGCTCCCCATTTGCCAGGTCATTAGTACCTAGGTGGATAATGACATCCAGCTCACCCTCCCATCTTGCCTTTCCAGTGATCCCCGGATCTTCCTTCCATCCCTCCATGCCGTGGCACCTGGTAGGCACCTCACCTCCTGTCCTCCCTCCTGTGTTCCTAGCTGGATCCTCTTATGATGGAGTCCCTCACCAGGATTAGCTTCCTCCTCCTCTGGGGTCCACTGCTTTCCCGCTGAGGTCACCTCCTTGGCTGACCTCACATCCTTCCTTCCACTTCTCTGGGTACCTCTATTTGTTTGTCCTCGCTTGCCAGTGTGGCATATGAGTTCTTGAATGGAATAGGATCTGGGATGTGCCTCTGCCTGACCACTCTAACCCTCCCTGAGCCCACTGTCATCCAAGTGCTCCTCGCTCGGCATCCTTTGATACAGTTGCATTGGACTGGATGGTTCCTGGATAGGGGTGATGGTAATTATTGACCCAGTTTACTTCTGCTCTGAGTCTGGCTACCTCCTCCCACAGTCCAGAGAGATGCATGCAGATAGGCAGCACCTCAGTGTCCAGAAGGTCTGCCTGAATATGACTGCCCCACAGCCACTGCATTGCACCACTCCCACATTATACTGCAATTCCACTACTTGTCTGCTACTGAAGCTCTCCTAGTTCCTTTTATTAATTTACTGTCCTAAAATCCTGCCACTGATCCTCAGATAATTTATTTTTTTAAGGAAAATAAACCAATAAATAAATAAATGAATCAAAACACTTGTGCTGAGGGGGCTTCTTCCTCTTATGCCCCTCCTACTTCACACCCCTTACTATACCCTGTGTTTAGCTTCTGTCAATCAGATTTAACAGGGCATATAATTAAGAGTTGGGGAAGGGGAGGAGGGGCAAAAATTTGCAGCAATTAAAGACAGCACAAAGTTACACCACCACTATGTTTTAAATTTTCAACAGCCCAAAACAATTATAAGTAAAGACAACAAAGAAAGTATAGTGTCACTAAAAGCCCACAATCTAAGTTTAAAAGAAAATAGCAATTACCAGTTACTCTAAAACACTGAATTGAATATGTTTCCTTCCTTCCCCTTCTGGCTTCTTCTGAGAAAATAAACTCTACTTGCTACTTCAACTCTGACTAAGCCCCACCTCCAGTTATCACGTAGCTGGGGTCAGAGGCCAGACACTAACACCCTTCACCCAACTACAGGGCAGTCAGACAAGCCAAGATAAAATTTGCAGCAATTGAAGACAGCACAGAATTACACCACCACAATGTTTTAAATTTTCAACAGCCCAAAAACAATTATAAGTAAAGACAACAAAGAAAGTATAGTGTCACTAAAGCCCACAATCTAAGTTTAAAAATAGCAATTACCAGTTACTCTAAAGCACTGAATTGAATATGTTTCCTTCCTTCCCTTCTGGCTTCTTCTGAGAAAATCAGAAGTTACTAATAGCAACTGCTAATATTCATGGAGTAAGTTAACTATCCCTTACTATTTTATTTAAACTATATAACTTTTACTTACAATTTAACCTAAATTCTCCCAGTTTAAAATTTTATTTTTCTCTTCGAGTGGCACTCAGCCACTCACTCTCGCACCACAGTGCTCAAGTTGTGAATCCGCGCTTAGGCTTTATTGCACGTTGCTCCTCCTCCTCTGTGATGCTGGACCCTGGGTTCTCTCCCACTTGCTGCCACAGAGTTGAATTACTTTTCTCACTGGCACAGAATAGTACGAGCAGAAAATTATGTCATACAGTTCTAAAACATGCAGGCACACTTCAAATTTCCCAGGCTGCAGCACACTGATCTTCCAATCTCAGGTTAGTTGGAAACAGCTGAGATTAGTAGCGTACCTGAAGGTGAACTGCGGCTGGCTTTATTGCACACTCCCTCCTCCTCTGTGATGCTGGACCCTGGGTCTCTCCCACTTGCTGCCACAGAATTGAATTACTTTTCTCCAGTTTACCAGAGCTCGCAAACAGATAGTCTTTTTCCCCAGAGACAAGAGCACTGGCATAGAATAGCACACAGCAGAAAACGATGCCATACAGTTCTAAAACATGCAGGCACACTTCAAATTTCCCGGCTTCAGCACACTGATCTTCTGATCTCAGGTTAGTTGGAAACAACTGAGATTAGTAGCGTAAAAATTTGGATTCAGTAATACCAAAACTAATTTAAAAATGTTGTCATGAACGAGGATTTTGTATGCTCACAAACATGGTTCTTTGCTCACAACTCACTCATGACTAATGATTTTGCATGTTCTTGAACATGCATCATCAAGATTACAATTTTTGATAATTAAAATGTACCTAGGATGCTTACTAATATTCAAAATAGCACTTATAACTGAACAGTGCACTATATGGAGAGTAAAATATACTAAAAGAAGTATTTACATAGAAATATAGAAACATAGAAGTTGATGGCAGATAAGGACCGCAAGGCCAATCCGGTCTGCCCATTTTTTCTACCTTATGAATGTGGCATAGGCCTTTACTTTGTCAATGGTCTATTTATTCATACTCATTTGTATTGCTACCTTTGCCTATCCTATGTCTGTTTGAAGCCCTGCACTGTATTCATATCCACCACTTCCTGAGGCAGGCCATTCCATGTATCCACCACCTTCTTCCATGAAAACAAATGTCCTCACATTACCCCTTAATTGACCTCCCTCTAATCTCATGCTGTGTCCTTTGTCCTGCTATTTTTCTTATATTGAAACATGTTAGACTCTTTTCACTTTGTTAATGCCCTTAAGGTGTTTTTAATGTTTTGATCATATTACCTCTCTCCTCCTTTGCTTTAGGGTATACATATTGAGCTCCATTAATCTGTCCTCATATGTTTTCTGATGCAGTCCCTGCACCATTTTGTTGCCATTCTCTGGACTGCATCCATTTTGTTAATGTCCCTGTGCAAGTGTAGCCTCCAGTACTGCACGTAGTACTACAGATGGGGCTCTAACCAGTGCCTTGTGAAGAGGGATTATTACCTTCCTCTTACGCCTTGGATACCCCTACTAATACACCCCAACATCCCTCTAGCCTTACCTACTACTTTAGTGGTCTGCTTGGATGATTTCAGGTAATCTGTGATGATGAAGTCCAAGTCTCTTTCTTACCTTGTGACTGCCAGCAACTCCTCCCAATCTATATGTAGCTTCAGGGTTTCTCTTCCCTATGTGCATGATTTTGCTCATTTTGTGTTAAACTTCAGTTGCCACTTTTCAGACTGTTTTACCAGTTTTCCAGCTCTCTTCTCATTCTGCCTACCCCATCTGAATCATCTAGTCTGTTGCAGATCTTGGTGTCTTCTGCAAACAGGCAAAGCTTAACCTCCAGTCCATCTGCTATGTCACTGATGAAGATATTGAAGAGGACTGGCCCCAGAACTAATCTCTGAGGTACCCCACTTGTGACTTGCATCTCTTCTGACTGTATACCACCCACCACTCTCTGTTTTCTCTGCCTGCCAACCAGTTTTCCACCCAGTTGACCAACTTCTGACTCACCCTGAGGCTACCCAGCTTATTAATCAATTTTCTGAGTGTAATAGTATTGAAAGCTTTGTTGAACTCAAAGTAGGCAACATCAACTGCACCCCTTGGTCTACCACTCTTGTTACCCAGTCAAAGAAATCTTTGAGATTAGTTTGACAGGACCTTCCTGTTGTAAACCCATGCTGTCTTGGATCCTTTGCTTCTATGGATTCCCAGTGTCATACTATCCTTTCCTTAAGGAATTATTACTCAAAGTAACAATGTAATATTCACACTCATTGTGATATTCTCACAAATAAGGATTTTGCCAGCTTGTGAGGGATCCTCATCTGCCACAAGTCACGGCCAAAGATTTTGCATGCTCATGAAATGGGATCATCGAGATTGCAATTTTCTACTCAAAATGTACACAGCATGGCTATCAATGAACTAAATAACATTCCAAGACACATAGAACAACATTTACCAGATAAAAAGTTGAAATGTAGAGTTACAGTTTAATTAAATAGTTTTTATTCACATCTCTTATGACATTCTCATGAACAAAGATTTCATGGCCTCAAAAGGGGATCACCATTCTTCACAAGTCATGGTCAACCATTCTGCATGGTCATAAACGGATTGCAGTCATTATTTTTTAAATAAAAATGCTATAACAATGCTAAGGAGATCCTTAAATAACATCCAAGGGCACAAATAGTAATATCTATCAAATGACAACAATTAAAAAAATGATTTTGTAGTTTAAAATTATCAATGTTGTATTAACGCTTTCGCAGTGATCTCATGAAGGAGGATTTTGCCCGTCATGAAAGGGAATCCCATTTGTCACTGGTTGCAATCAAGGATTTTGCATGCTCACGAATGGAGATTTGAAAGACAACAGGAAATGAGCTTTCTACACCAATGGGAATGCAGGAAACAACAAGAAGTTGGACATCTTGGATTTGTGAGACAGAAACAGCACATCTTTTACTAAAAAGTAAGTAACTTTTAAATCATTAAGGCTTTAAAACACATTTTACTACATTAAACAGCATCAATTTTATATATACAGTATATATACACATATGGCAAAAAATAAATTTAATGCATCAGTTAGGTTGTTCCACAGCTACAAAAATGAGGAAATTATAATTAAGTAATAAAGTAAAATACTTAAGCATGACAAAGTTACACTGTTCCAAAATTGAACAATTTGCCATAGACTAACATTGCAATGCTCATGATGCCTTTTGCCCCATATGTTGGAAATGAAGTGAGGTGCACCATTTCGCCACTGCCTTCTGAAGTTAGATTTCTACCTACTCTGCTATGGTACCACAGATAAACACCTCTACTGGTTCTGTGTGATTGGTTGTATTGCCTTGGTCCTTCCCTACTTGCAAGTATGTGTGTATGGTGGTGGTGGGGTGGGGAATGTGGAGTTAGGGTTTCAACCCAACACCAAATTTCCTCATTTTGCCTCTGTGGAACAATCCTAACAGATAGATTAAATGGAATTTTTTGCCATGAATATATATATATATATTCATGGCAAAGCTTGATTTAATGCATCAGTTTAGTTAAAACAACAAAAGTGAGAAATGAGACACTAGGTTGAGCTTTAACTTCTAACACCCCACCCACCTCCACTACAGACTGATAGGTGCCGGGTGTGCCATGGGGTTGTGTGGCCCAACTCTCACCCCTTTCCATTTGTAAACAAGTTGACATGCTACAATAAAGGAGAATGGGGTAATAGGCCCATGACCCCATGGCACATCCCTGCTCCTGTCAGCCTGTGGAGAAAGGGGCTGGGGTGTTGGGGTTAGAGGCTCAACCCTAATGTCTCATTTCCTCACTTTGTTGCTTTAACCCTAACTGATGCATTAAACAAAGTTTTTTTGCAATGAATTTCCTTGCTTTTTGAAAAGTGTAATGTCCCACCAAGCTGCCCATTTCTGCATAACGATATGCATCTGTGGGAGCATGGCTCCCAGACCCTGCGCCCCACCTACGCATAGCTACAGAGCCATACAGCAGCCTATAGGGCAAGGAACCCTTGTAACACTAATTTGCCAATATCTTGGGAACCGTGAATAGCTAGAAAAAAATTTCAAGTGGCATTGTAATCGGGACAGTGAGACATCCATGGAACATATCCACAAATGAATCTGCATCTTGCATTGTTTACAAGATATGGGCACTGAAAAGCACTGTGAATGCTAACTCTGTGGGCGTAATAGTGGCCCATGGACATGAAAATGAGCAATTGGAATACTAATTCCCAAATATCTCAGTAACTATACAAGGTAGAAAAATCAAATTTCATGGTGTTCATGGCTTTCCAGCCTACTTCTGTACTTAGGGGACTAAGTAATTTAGATGAAAAGTCCATATCTCTAACCATTTTGAGATATATGGGCACCGAAAAGCATCAAAGGGCAATGTTATCCTATGGGAAAATTTCTGAAATTCAGAATGCTGTAACTATGGGCCTGTTCAATGTTTTCATACCAAACCACCAAAAGGCACATGTGTGGGACTAGGGCATGCCACCTGAACATTTCAGGCCAATAGCACAATCCACCTTGCAACAATGAAGTGACAAAGAAAAGAACATATAGCAAATGTGCTCGTGGCAGTGTTACCACAATTACTTTAATGTTATTAGACAATCCTATCTCTTTAATGAAAATATTACTGCACACAAAAATGGTGCCATGGCCAATATTGTTCTGAACATGAATGTTTGCACAGCAACAAAACATGTTACCGCTAATCAAAAACAGCAAAACTTGAAAACGATTTGCAGACAAGACTGAGACAAACTAAAGGCAGGGTCATGTTCTCAGGGCTCAGTTAGGTAAACACAACTCTTGGTGTTTACCAAACTGTATTATTTTTTGAATTACAGCATTTTTATCTGTTGCTAACTGAAAACAGCACAAAAATAACTTTGCAAAGCTTGACAACAACAATGTGATCCCAAAAGTTTTCACAGTGCACATATACATTTTTCCATAGGCTATAATGGGACATGAAAAATTGAATAACTTTTGACCGGAGCAATATTTTTCATCAGATCTTCAAAAGGCACAAGTTCAACCCAGGTCACATGTAGGCCAACAGATCTGAAAACCACTGAAATGCACTCTTCAGTCCATTATGGCTTATCAAGAATTCACAACAAGTGTGATTTTTCACTTTTTGAGTGCACTACGGTTCTGCAACCGTACATCTGACTGGAACAAACTTTCCAGATCCAGAGACCTATAGTAGGAAGTTCTACATTCCAAATGTCAGACAAATCAGACAAATGGTTGCAAAGTAATTAAAGTGCAAACTTTGAGATTTAATATAAAAGTGGCTGTGTAACCCTTAACTATAGAGGCACTACTGTGCCACTATAATACTCTCCTCACACACACACACACACATATATATATATATATATATATATATATATATATATATATATTCTATGCAAACACTTTGTTAATGTGGCAGTTAGGTTCTTCTACAGTGAAAAAGTGAGGAAATTAGATTTTAGGGTTCCCACCCTTGCACCCCACCCCACCCCGCCCCCACCAACAGGCATTGGGGTGTGTGTTGACCTGTTGACATTTAACACACACAACGACTGAAAACTACATCCATGACACTAAGGCTAGGTATCCTATCAATTCTCAAGCCACCACCACTAAGCAAAACACTGTCCACAACATGTAAAGTGTGTCACGAATATCTCCGCAAATAAATTTTTCTGACACGTAAACATCATAATTCACATCTACAAGACATGCCATAAACACCTCCAAATTTTAAGTAAAACACCAAATGTTTCTGAGATATTCAATGTTAAAGATTGGTAAAATTTCCCAATCTAGTCCTTTATAAAAATCTGACCTTCTTGTCCAGCCCTCGTGATCGAAGATGGAGATCAAAGAATCTCACGATCAAAGAATTTGCAGGCTCATGAACAAAGAATTAAAATGTAATAAATTAAAAATTGATGGAATTGTGCTATACCACAACAATGGTTCAACAGAACAAATCCCTGAGTAAAATCCACCCTCATTTGACTTCCTAGGACACACCTGGGCTGAGAAAATTGATTTTTAAATTGTGCCATATCATCCCTCGCTCACGATGCACGATCGCGGATCAAAGAATCTCACTAACAAAGAATGTCTAGGCTCACGAATGAAGAATTAAAATGTTATGAATCAAAACACTGTAGGAATTGTGGTAAACCCACCACCATGGTTCAACAGAACGAAGCCCCTGAGTAAAACCCACTCTAATTTGACTTCCTAGGACATCCCTGGGCTAAGAAAATTTATTTTTAAATTGGACCATCTCATCCTCACTCACTATGCATGATCGCAGTCAAAGAATGTCATGATCAAAGAATTTGCAGGCTCACTAGCAAAGAATTAAAAATGGTGATACATGAATTTTTACATAGATTTGAATGGAACCAATGGCATGCCTCGATGGAACGGACCTCGTGAACAAAACCCACCTCATTTGTGTCTGTAGCCCACCCTGAAACAAGATATTTGTGTTTTTAGGTCATGATGCACGATCACGTATCAAAGAGTCTCACAATCAAAGAATTTGCAGGCTCGATCAAAGATCGTTAGTGAGCCATGAATTATGATTTTAAAAGCTTATAACTCTATTTTTGAGCAATTTGATGAAACCAAAGGCATGGCTCAATAGATCGGAGCCCCTGAGTAAAGCCCATCCAAGTCGTATTCAGAAGTGACCCCTGAGCCGAGATATTTGTGTTTTTCCAATCAGAAAACTAAAACAAATGATGGACCTCGCTATCAAAGAATTTTGAAAATCCTCAGGGACAAACATTCTTGAACCACAAGGCTGCAAATTCTTTGACCGCCAAGTGGGACCAGATGGTCAAAACACCATTCTTTGATTGCAAGATATACATATATAAATTTTCCCATTGACTTATAATGGAACTTAAAAGTGCCATAACTTTGAATGCCTCAATATTTTTCACCAAATGAAAAGTGATGTGCTCGTCCACCAAAGCTCTTTCAAACTAGCTATCTCACAGAGTGACCACCACACGATGGTTGTGCAGGACCACATTCAGTATCCCAAAAGATGCCCCCAAAATGGATAAATCTTGCATTTTCAGCACTTCCGTACACAAAACCGTCACTCTGACCAAAACACAATTTAACAGATCAAGAGATCTGCCATGCCCATGCACATACTGAATTTCAGGCAAATCCATTGAACAGTTCCAAAGTTATTAACGCTCAAACGCTTTGACTTTAGTATGTAACTGACCGCTGAACTCTAATTATAGTGATGCTAATCACATCCACTATAATATATATATATATATATATATATATATATATATATATATATAATATATATATATATATATATATCAAAATCAGATTTTATGTGTTTAACATATACTGTTTCACAATTTTGTGGTACCTGGCATTCTGACTTTACAAGCAGTTGAAATTAGACATGTTAGTTGTACTGTGATGCAGTTTTTTAGTTTCATAATTACACTGCACAAAACACTTTTTAAACATATTATTCTTGGATGGATTTATATAAAAGTAGTTTATATCAAAATCAGATTGTGTGTTCTCCCAGGTGCTATATTTCAAAAGTTTGTATTATGTGGCATTAAAAGAGATATGTTTAAAAGCACCATCTAAAACTACTCCAAGCAGTTTTTTTCTACCCACATTAGCACTGCATAGAAAGTATTACTTTCAATGCATTTATTGCATTTTACTGGCGCGACAAGAAGAAACGTGATGGGAGAGTAGCACACTTGGAGGTGTGTCTGCCCACCATGCACCCTGCTCAGTTGAGCAGGTGGCATGGCGGTCCTGCACCAATGGTGCAGCAGCTCAGTATGACAGTGGTGGTCTTCACTCAAAGAAAAACACCGCTGCCATACTGAGCCGCCCTCGTGTCATGCGCGCCACTTCCCGCACGCCCGTCACGCCTCCACCAAAGCTGCGGCCACACTGGGAGCCTCACCCCAGTGTGGCAAACATTGCTTGCCGCACGGGGTGCCCAATCTCCATCAGCTCCACGCACTTCCCCAAAGTTATATTGCTGCCATGCTGGGAGCCCACCCCAGCATGGCAAACTGCTTGTTTGATTTTCGACGGGGTGCCCAATCCCCATCGGCTCCTCGCCCCTGCATAGTTTACCGATGGGGTGCCCAATCCCCGCCAGCTCCTCGGCCCCCTCAATATCTTCTGCCATGCTGGGAGCCCACCCCAGCGTGGCAAATGTCCCGTAGTCTTTTTTTTTCTTTAACCTGTAAAACAAAACAGTCCCTTGCGGATCTCCCAGCCCCCACAACCCGCACGCACCCACTGCGCACTCCAGCCTCCCCACACCCCCACCCCATACTTACCTCCGGACTCGCACGATGATCTTTGGTGGACCAGGAACATGTCTGCACTCTTCAAAGCTGACCACGTAACTGAGGAAATGCCGGTAAGCTCTATAATGGGCTAAATAGGGGTTTCGACTTTATTGTGATATCTCAGTCATTTTTGAATTTTTAAACCAAATTTCAACATGGGGTTTTTGGGACCCTTCTCATGAATGATGTCACTGTCATGGCGTTATTCGGGCCGAAGGGTGATTTTCACAGGCACTGCGCAGTCACTGCGTGAAATCACCTTTGGCCTTGAATAACACCATGACAGTGATATCATTCATGGGAAGGGGTCCTAAAACCCCATGTTGAGAATTTGGTGCAAAATTCCAAAAATGACTGTTTTATAAGCATGCATTGTGCAGTTCCTACGCAGGCTCGTAAGTTCGCAAATTTTCAGTATTTTCACTCCAGATTTTCAACATTGCCATTTTGTCACACCTTCTTATGAGCTGTACAGCTGTCATTTTTCACATCTCACCCAAAATGTGTTTCTCACCATGTAGCTATCAATGGCACAGTCAGTGTGTGAAATCAATGTATGGAACACATTAAGAAAATCACATGACACTGTTCATGAGCATAGGTCTTAAAATGGCTATGTTGAAAATTTGGTGAAATAATTACTAAAAATGACTGTTTTACGAAGTAAAGCATGTAGTTCCTACGCACGCCATACGCTTGCTAATTTTCAATATTTGCACTCCAGATTTTCAACATTGCCATTTTACCACACCTCCTCATGAGCAGTACAGCTGTCATTTTTCACATCCTGCCCAAAATGTGTTTCTGCCCATGTAGCGAGCAATGGAGCAGTCGGTGTGTGAACTGAATGTATGGGACACATTAAGAAAATCACAGTGACACTGATCATGAGCAGAGGTCTTAAAATGGCTGTGCTGAAAAGTTGGTGAAAAAATTCCTAAAATGACTGTTTTATGAGTCTGCATTGGCGCAGTTCTCACGCACGCCGTAAGTTTGGGAATTTTCAATATTTTACTCCAGATTTTCAACATTGCCATTTTACCACACCTCCTTATGAGCACTTCAGCTGTCATTTTCACGCCTTGCCAAAACTTGTTTCCGCCATGTAGCGCATAATGGCACAGTCGTGTGTGAACTCAGTGTATGGGACACATTAAGAAAATCACAGTGTCACTGTTCATGAGCAGAGATCTTAAATGGCTATGTTGAAAATTTTGAAAAATTCCTACAATAACTGTTTTACTTGAGCATGCATTGTGCAGTTCCTACGCATTGCAAGTTTGGGAATTTCCATATTTTCACTCCAGATTTTCAACATTGCCATTTTACCACACCTCCTTATGAGCAGTATAGCTGTCATTTTTCACATCCTGCCTAACACGTTTTTCCCCCATGTACTGCACAATGGCGCAGTCCGTAGCGAAATCAATGTATGGGACACAGTAAGAAAATCACAGTGACACTGTTCATTAGCAAGGTTTTAAATGGCAATGTTGAAAATTTGGTGAAATAATTCCTAAAATGACTGTTTTATGAGCGCTGCATAGTTGCCACGCACGCTCAGAGGTTTGTCAATTTTCAATATTTCCACTCCAGATTTTCAACATTGGCATTTTACCACACTTCCTTATGAGCAGTACAGCTGTCATTTCACATCCTGCACAAAATGTGTTTCACTATGTAGTGCACAATGGGGTAACAAACAGGTCATGGTGACAATTTATTGTGTAAATACCAACAATCGCACAGGGCATTAGGGTAAAGCACCATACATGCCAAACACCACTGCAAATACCTGCAAGCTAACATTCGGCATTGACAAATGCTTGTTTAATTTGATGCAGTTACTTCAAAGTAGTAAGTATAGAAAAATGTGCTTTCTATGCTTACAAATGATGAATTTTGCAAACCTGTACTATCCTGCATTTGTCAACTAGTAAACACTAAGACAGCCATACCTAAACAGCCTAGGTAATCAGCTGCTTAAGTTCTTTTATTTCTAAAAATGTTAAGCAACAGCATCAAATTAAATAAGTATTCCTCAGCAATATGCTGTCATAAACTTCATTCTCTTGGTAATATTTGCTGAAGAATTACAGTATACTTAATATACCATTTCCAATAAGCATAAAAAAGGGTTCTCACCACACAGAATGTCAGTTCAAAAGAGAAGGAACTAAGGGTCTCTCACTCAGTGGAGTTTGACAGTGACCAATAGAAATCTTCCATATTGACATATAACAGCATGTAGCCAGTCAAACATCTGCCTCATCCTACCAAAATAAAAAGAATGTTTAATAAAAAAAAGACCAATAGCAAACAATTCTGTAGACATAATAACTATTATTTACTTGACTGGTCATCAGATACAGCAGGAAACCAATGATATCTGCCCACACTATGTGTTGCTGTATGAGACAGCAGTTTTTACTCTCACATGTTCATCCCATGCAAATACCATTCACTTGGTTAAGGACTGTTCAGAGAGAACACATTTATGAGATTTCTGTCTTTACCTAGAATCCTACTTTAGATTCACAATGGTAAAATCTCCAGAGTCAGTGTCTTGATTGTGGGGAGCAATCTGGTCAGTAGGGCAGCTGCATTTGCTAGAGCAGATTATTTTGGCAATAACTTGCAGCTAACAAATTGCAATGACTCATAGTTTGGCAAGGCTGGCATGAAAGGGAACAGCTCATGCCAACTATGCCAGCTACTGGAGACACATCCTGCACCAGATTTACTCCTCATCCATCTCAGAGGTAATGATTTGGGACATAAAAGGGAGTAGATTTGATCAAGGCTGTTCAGTCAGGCTTGCAGTCTCTTACTGAGAAGTTACCTGCCTATAAGATTCTGTATTCAGACATTACAGAGTAGATAATCTGAGAGGCAAGGAATTCTGTCCTCGACTCAAAAGATCATGTCGTAAGGTCAACATCCAAATATCTGGATTTGTTTGTGTTATAGGAATGCACTCTATATGTCCCCCCCAAAAAATTGCCTTTTGTTTTATCATGACATTATTTATCACCAGCTCTGCAGACCTGGCAGGCTATGACCCTCCCCTCGGAGGGGTACATCCTCCAGCCCATCTGGACCATCATGGGTCCTGCTGGGTCCTGGTATTTTCATCTGTTTTTCTCCTGTGCCTGTGCAATGGGTGCAGCATCTGTCTCCACTCTCCATGGAGGCAGCCAAGCACCCTAGGCACAGGCTGAACCTTTCTTGTGCTGATGTGCACAGCTCAAACTCCCTCCCAAAGATAGGAAAGCAGTCCTCCAGACACTCAATTCTTACCTCCCCGGACGAACCCCAGATAACTTGAGTCTGTTCTCAAACCCTGGTTGCCAGCATGGCATGAGGTGTGATCCAGTGCCTCAACCCTCAGCACCACCAGGCCAGCAAAATTCATAATTTTAAACATTAGTTATATCTAAAAGTTGGTGTGCTTCTCTCAAATGCTGGCAATATTATTTTCCTTGGGACCTCCAAGATGGCATTTTGCACTTCTCTGAATGTGTACCTCTATATGTCTGCAGTGTCTACTATACAGGAAAACCAAATAGCTAATTTAAGAGTCACCAAAATTGAACAAAATATAGACTTGCTGCACGACACTAATACATACTAAATTACATAATATGTAATCGGATAGAATGGTGTGTCTGTTGCGGTCATTGTGGTTACATGTAAATACATATGCTTAGTTCTGCTGTAAGCTTTGCTTCACAATTTGACTAGCAGGATTTTGCTGAGGGTTTGGTAGTTTGTAATGTAATGATGTTCATTTAGGGCATGGTCTAACCTTATAAACTTCCTCATGTGTCACAGGGTGCGGCAGGGGAGAGTGTATTATGAATACAGTACAATACTGTGACCATACCACATGCTAGAGACTGATGATGTCCATACTTTCTGTGCTGTTTGTTATGGTTCCATGTCATAATAGCGAATGCAAAACAGCGATCGCTATTATGGCGAGTTTAATTGGCCGAAAAGCAAATCAGTCATATACACTTCAAGGGTGACCCAACATCTGGAATTTTAAAAGTGTTTTGTGAGGGGGGCTTTGCCCTGCACCCATTTTCCTATGGGGGCTTTGCCCTGCACCCCTCTTACTTAGGATTCTAAACCTCCAGGGTGGTGTGTTATTGAGGAGGAGGCAAAATCTGGATTCTGCAAAATTTAAGCTGCGGCAAAATATACACGATCCCAGTCCCAAACCCAGTACCTGCTGTACAGAGCTATTCCCACAATACCACACCACATGGCTAGCTTAGAAGAAGCAGGTACACCAGTGCCTAAAAGCCCTTCCTGCCCCCACTTCCTCTCGTTATTCCTCCCTTACATTTGCCCTTCCCCTGGTCACCATACCCACGCTATTCTGAGGGTAGCCCACAATAATAGCATCCAACATGAGACGCTAGATTTCTAGTCACTCATTTTGGATCACTATTATGACATGATACCATTTGTTATATTATGCTGTAAAGTGTTGTATTGGCCTGTCTCTATTCTTAGAACTGATATGTCGGTGTTTCAGTTGCAAAAGCTATTGTCATAGTTTATTTGTACAATGTACCAGAGTTGCATCTTGTGTCCACTTTTAAGGAAGGTAAATTGTGAAAGTTTAGGTACTCATTTCATATACATTCTGTCCTGATAAGCTAGTCTCTCATCTTTGCTACTGACAGCAAAGGCAGTTTTTTTTGTGGGGTGGGGCAGTGTGGCACTACTCCTATACTATGTTACAGGTTTCAGTTATATCTGTGATTTTTGGCAGTGAGGTTATATAACAATGTAAAACTGTGCACTTGCCATGTAGTTGTGACATCTGAATATAGCACTTGCAATTTGACTAGGCTGCACAATTACCAGGAAAACAGTTAGTGCAACATCAAACACTTCTACCTTCTGTGCAGTGGTTCTCAGGAGGTTGACTGTGAATAGTAATGTCTCATTAGAGAAACTTGTGAGACCTCAGCATATGATCCGCAATGTTTTGGGAGCTATAGCCGGTGGGGAGGGCTAGTGTAATACCAGCGTCATTAAATGCCACCTAGTAGAATTGTATCTCTGCTTCCTGGCAGAGATGTAATACAATAATGGAAAATGGTTACTTGGGCTGTTAGTGTCCACTAGAATTAAGCAATAAGGCATGACAGGGTGTGTATGTTGTACTGGGATAACATCAGCCTGGGGTGATTAGCGCGAGGCGGCAGGCCGAGTGTGACTAATCGCCCCAGAAGTGACGTTATCCCAGCCTGCACCCTGCACACCTTGTATTGCTATTATATACAATGGCTCATTTTATTTTAAGTAGAAAAGATAGGAAAACCTGTTTAAAATATAAATTTATTTCATTTTTTATTTGGGCAGGTATACTTATTGAAAAAAAGTGCACAGTTCCTGTCTTGTGCAGGAGGTGGCGCTGCCCCTACATGGTTTCTCTGTATTCGTTTTAATGTTTGTCTTTGTGGCTCCCACCACTCCTCGCCTGACAGGATGAAATCAGTCTTACTACCTGGTCTGCCCCAACTGACAGCACTGTGTTTACTGAACACGAGTTCAAATCTGCTCTAAGTTACCTGATAAAAGAAAACTCGTCAGGAACTCTGTAATTTCAGATGCGAGTGAGCCTGCATTTTAAACAGTGACCCTTGTGGCTCTACTCATAATGCTGGCTGAGTCCTCTCTTGCTATAGCAGCTCGCTGGCTCCTCGAATACATTTCTGGTGCATCTAGAAAAGGCGTTGGCGATGCATTTCATCTCTCAATGTGGTGATTAACTTCCACCGCTCAGTGTGAGGAGTCAGCGAGTTATGGCAAGAGAGGACTCAGTGAGTTATGAGTAGAGCTGCAGTCACTGTTTAAAATGCAGACTCACTCGCGCCTGAAATTACAGGGTTCCGATATAGTTTTCTTTTTATCGGTATCTTAGAGCAGATTTGAACTCGGTGTTCAGTAAACACAGTGTTGTCAGTGTAGGGTAGACCAGGTAGTAAGACTGATCGTCCTGTCAGCGAGGAGGGTAGTGGGGCAGGCAATCGCATCGTGGAGTGATTTTTTTTTAACATTTGATGCGGTTCTTTTCTGTGTTGGGACTAGATCCGTGATGTTGTACTGGGATAACATCACGGGTCCAGTCCCAGACTGACCAATCAGAGCCCAAGATTTTTTTGCCATTGTATAATACATGTTGATCTATGCTTGGTGTGCCACACTGACACAGTACCTTTGTGCAGGCTGCAACAGGTAAATATTCAGCATAATTCTTGTCAATAAGATTGACTGTACAGATTGGCCTATTAACTTGATATGCACTGTTATCTTATGATTGAGTTCCTCATAGTGTGTGTGTGTGTTGGGGGTTTGTGTGTGTGTGTGTGTGTGTGTGTGTGTGTGTTTTGAGAGAGGTACTGTGCTATTGTGTAACCACACAACATATCAGGTGTTGAGTGTGTTTGTGTGTTTGTGTTTTGTGTTAATAAACCATGCAGGTATGCCAAAAGTATGCATTTTGTCTGTCACTTACCATTACATAGTTGTTTTTTTTTGTGCAAGAAAGAACATTGTCAGAGTACATTCATTCAAGATGCCAGATTGACATCACCTGCACACTTTTTCTGTATCTCAAGCTCAAAAGCCAACCTCTCAGCTTTTAACGTAAAGTGATGTCAGAATCCATTATGTCATTGTGTGCTGAGTGCAGAAGGTGGTATGGGGAGGCAGGGGTGAGAGGATGATGCTTTGTACCTATATCGAAACAGTGAATGTCAAGGTCTTCAAGAACTTTATTATCTGTATCTACCGTTCACTTTGAAAAGCGATATTAGTCATGTCACCTTTCTTCATCCATCCACAGATCATAAAAAGAGCAGTAAAATGCCAAAGAACTGATCAGACAGTGATGTGCTAGCCCTCGTTCAAGTGGTTAAAAAGCCATAGGAATCTGACCATAGCGATGAGGGTGAACAATCTCACCCTGTCCTGCACTTGGGAAAAGGTAAAAAACATAGCTATATTATCTGTGAAGTAAAATTGTACACAAAAAATATATTTCATGCTTTAGTATTATTAAAATATACAAAGTGCAGACAAAGCTAAACAAAGCATTATTGTATTTACACTGTACTTTTTATAACTTTATGTCCATAGAACTGTTAAGAGAAACATTTATTCCATGCCACATTCTGTTTTGTGGGTAAATTTATTAGTAACAATTGTCTAATATAAGGAACTCAGTCTGTGTGTGAAAATGATTAGCGCTTTCTCATACTAATAATATTGTACTCAACTTCCATTGTCTCCTAACTAGATACTTTCATCCTAGGAAAATATTAATTGTAATTTTTCTTAAATAAATGCATTGCAGTCATGTTGTCAGTGTTAGAAAGTCAAAGTAACATATATATTTAAACTAATACTTCTATTTTCTTTTCTTTCACAGGTTGGTCATGCCTTGGGGGAACAAGACACAGCAAGAATAGCAGATGAGTGCAGGAGGAAGGAAGTGGAAGCTGACCCGGCAGACCTTTTATAAAAGCAAGGCTGCTGGGAGGTCCACAGAAGGAACAGGGACTTGTACAATGTGACACACATGTGGGTGGTGGCAGGAAGCCAGAGTTTGGTGACCATCACCATGGACATATGTATACCTCTTACTATGATTAATACTTCACCAGCAGAAGTTAATAAGTGATTGTATATGATAACAATTTAAGAAGTATTAGCATTAACAGGATATTGTCAGTCATCATGCAGTGCAGAACAGTGCAAGACAGTGACTGCTTGAGTAACAAATAAATATAGAATAATGTATGGGGAGTATGGTTAATAGAGTTTTATGCACACCGAGGTGTGTGATGCCCCATAAACCCTGAAGGTGAAGTTCATTGGTTTATCTGGGCATCACACACGAGGTGTGCATTAAATCTGAGTTCTCAGCACACTTCCCCATGTTTTATTTTTTATATTTACTGGTAGTTAGCACTGCAAAGTGACTTTGCAAAACTTTGTTCACCTTCTGACTTTGTGCGATATAGAACTGTGGAATTACAGAACCCGTAATTCATAGTGTGAATTACAGAGTCTCCAAGGGTCTGCCCGTGATGGTTTATTGACCCTAACCAGTAAATATGATATAATTACCATCAGTACTTTCAACAGTAAGTAATAATATCACATCCAACTGCATTACGTTGATGAACACTAACGTATATGTAACTTGAATATTGTTGATTGTTGTTTAAAAATGTACTCATTTATCTGATCAGAATGTACATTTGCCAGTTTTTCTAGAATAACGATTCTTATTTGAAGTTATTCAACCAGGTAAGTATCCACAGTCAATTGAGGAGCCAGGCATGAAATGTGCTTAGTCTATTAGTAAACCCTGGGTATAATATAGTATAAGTCATTGTCAAGCGCCATATTGCCCCAGGGTGTAATCAAATTACTGGTAATCTAAGTTCTGTCAGTCTCTTATTGCTATCATAAATTTCTTGTTTTGAAAAGTGTTTAAACTATAACATACAAAGAATACTGCAACAAATTCAAACTGCAACATTCCATTCAATCAATAGTGTTAGATGATGGAATGTTTAAGAGAAGAATTGATGTACAATGATTAGCATGCTGTCCCTGACACTGCAACAGGGATCCATATAAAGCAACTAAGGATCATGACACCTAATTAGACAAACAGAATTGATGATACCATCTTTTCTAATGACAGTAAATGCTTTTCTCTGTGGAAGAACTCTCTTATATTGCACAAGGCTTGTGATCATACTAGTGTGCCAGAAGAACACAATTTTCTTAGCAGTATAACAAACTATGTAGGTATTATGTAGCACCATGTGTGACAACATAGCAACACATACAGTAGTGTGCACTATTTATCAACCACAGAGTTTCTAATCATTTCCAGCTAATAGTACTTTTATATTGCTGCTTGACATTAAAGATAGTGAAATCAATGAAGCACATAGTAACACATCTTTTCTCTAATTTTATTTTTCACAAACAGAACAACAAAGCTTCCCTGCCATCACAGAAAGAAGGCTGCACCTTGTGGCAGTCCCAGAAGGTCAGGTAGTGGGAGTTTCCTGCAGTCGGCTAGCTACTAGTGGTTGACTCTGCTGGTGAGCAAGTCACAGCCTATCTCACACACATAGTTGGATATATGGGACTCGATTCAAAATGATTAGGTATGTTGCAAAGTGACTTTGCAAATAAAAATGGTGCAAGTAGCATTTTGCACCATGAGTAACAACATTCGATATTGCAAAATGCAGCCTATGACAAGTCACAGGCTGCCTGCACTGAAGTGGTCCCATGCCACTAGTTACACCAAAAACTCCCTGTGAATGGTGCAAGGGGTTTATGACAGCAGTTACATCCCTATTCCAGGAGGTTGGCTGTCAGAACAGCACATTGCTATTCCAAGAGAACCCCAGAGGATATTGGTCTAATGTACAGTTAGACCAGGTATTAGCTGGTCTAAGTGTACTTTGCATCCACTGTGGATGCACCACTGTACCATGTGTACCCAACAGCCACCACCCCAATCCTACATAAGTACCTCCACCTGTCCTTTATTTGTAAATATGCAGGAAAGCCCACTGCAGGCTGCTGGCACCCCAAGCCCCAATCACCAGGCATTGCCCCACAGGATGAAAATGCCCCCCATCCACGAGCCCTGATTCCTGATCACCAGCATGCTAGCAATATTAAAAATGCTGTGCCCATATGCCCTGGTAGTCTAGTGGCCCCACCAAGCAGTGCCAGTTCTCTCCCACCCTCCACACCCATTCCTACATGGTGACTGGCACATCCCACCTCTCACTTCCACAGTCAGCCACCAACTGGCGTGTACTGCTGTATACAGTATGCTCTCAGTAAATGAGCTGTCATTCATTGAGCACATTCTGTATACAGTGGTATGCACTCAGAGGAACTCAATCAGCAGCTAGCCATGGAGGTGAGAGATAGGATGTGTCAATCACTATCTGGGAATGGCTGGTGGGTGAGGTGGACTGTTACTGCCAGGTGGGGGTGGGGCACTAGATTACCAGAGATAATGGTTGTATATTTCAGCGATCATTGTACAATTCCTGGTGAGCTGTTGATCAGGATTGGTGTGGGGGCATGTTTAGCCTGTGGTACTTTCATCATGCGGATCAGGGCTGGGGTGGGAGGCATGACTAGCCCTGGGGGCAGTACTCAGGGATTGGGGGACATGGTGTCATCAGCCCTGCAGTGTATTACATGGTGATCAGGACTGGGAGGGGCTTGCACCCCATCAGTGGGCATTTACTGTGGCTTGTGGCACCCTGTTCAGGTGTGCTCTCCTTTGCTGCAGCACTAGGGGTGCTGCAAGTTGTGGACATAGCCTGGGGACCCTGGCTATTCTGGAATCAGGCACAGGGTCCCAGAGCATCAGCATTTGGTAAAATTCACAGTTGTTGGTGACTTGTGCCATGCCTTCTGGAATCAGGTCCATAATGTTGTAACTTAAAATATTTACTTTATCTGCAAGTATGATAATGCAGAACCAAAACTCAGTAGTGGAACAGCCATGACCAAGTCATATAACTAACAGCAACTTACCAAAGAATATGAATTGTGTATTTTGAGTCAGGGCAAACATATTGATATATACATCTGTACATTCCAGCAATAGTCTTTAAATGCACAGTGTACTACACAGATGATACTGGACGAGCAACTATGTACAAAAGTGTATTCTGCACAGAGGGTTATGATTCCTGACACCTCGAGACCAAAGCCTGAAAAGTCTATGGGAATTAAAACCCAAGGTGGCAGAACACATAGGTAAAGTATAAACATGGTCATTCTGAATGTTTTAATAGTGTATAGTAATAATGAAATGAATACATTGTGTAATTTTTCTATCTTTCACAATGAAACTGAATTGTGAAGTCTCTAGTGCTTCTAGAATGCTGTCAAACCACAAAATTGCATACAGAAAAGCAACTATGTGACAGCATTTTGGGTTGTTTTGTAGTAGTAGTAGTTGCATCACTACTATAGCAGAACAACATAAGGATGTCACTACTGCAACAGCACAAGCATATTCCAGGCATGGAAATTCATGCATGACAGCATTCCACTATACACAATTAAAATGTTAGTATTTTCCTTTGCTTTTAAACTGGATGTATCACTGTTGTAGTGAAACTGAGATAACATCAATGGGTCCTATGTACCATATGGGCAAGAAATTTTGGAAATCATGCATTCCCAACCCACATACCAGACAGCATTCACTGCCATCCCCATCAGTCTGCATCCCCACCCTGTTGCGCATGACTCCACAGGGATCCAGGACAGAGTCATAAATACAGCCAGTCATCTAATCTGATGCCTGCACCAGGACTCACAGTGTATCCCGCTTGCAGAAGGATACACATTCACAGTGTACCTCAGATATTCGAGTGCCAGTGGCTGTGGTGTTGTGCATAAGCCAATGCCACCAGCCTTCAGTTGCATCTCAGCACTGCACAGGAACTGGGTGGGGGATAGCAGTCAGGCTGTGAGGGGAAGCACTGTACCCTCTGTTGCTGGTAGATAGCCAGGCAGTGATATCCGCTAGGACAGCAGACTGGGGGCAACATCCATGTCCAGTACCCCTGTCTCTGGGGGTTGGTGGAGAATGGCTGGGGTGAGGGGTGGGGGTGCAGGGGTCCAATCTATACTATGTCAGGTCCTTCTTCATGCAGCAAGGGATCACTCATATACTTGATATACAAGCCCCTTGCTGCATCCTGCACAGGAGACATGTAGGGTGCAGAATGCCTGCATGTCCCAGATACACACATAGCCACCCCAACACAGTACTGCATAGGACCCAATATTGTGGCCATTTCTATTTAATTAGCTCAGTTTTGTACTGTTCAAATAAGCAAAATTCACCAGATGTGACTAAATACTGTCATTACCACAAACTGTCTAACAATATTGCAATCATACAATGTAGGAGAAGCAATTTTTAATATTTATATATTTTTTTCCTTTTTTTTGTTTAATTTGTAAATGTTCTGTCTACCAGTAGAACACAACATGGCAGCCAGAAGCTTTTAAGCTCAGTAAGTCATTGGGTACACTTCTATGAGGTGATAGCAAAATTTGCACATCTTCAATCTCATCAGCCACTTAATCACAAGCCAGTATTTCTCAGAGTATTGATTTAATAACTCTATGCAGTACTTTCCTCATTCCATTCTTCTTCCTATAGAGGTGTGTAACTAACACATGTCAATGTTTTAGTCTTGCATTGGTGGCTTCACCACTGTCCACAAAAACAGCACAATCACTGCTGTCTACCACATTTTGTAAACAAATATTCTGGCTTAAGGACCAGAGCAACTGCAACATGAGTTTTTTAAGAACAGTAGAGGTATTAGAAAATAGAATTGCAGAGATGCCACATAGGCCATAATATCTGTTTCTATGTGTTCTAGGTAAAAAAAGAGTCACTTCAAAAAAATATTCTATTCTCTATTTTCAGAGAAGGAAGATCAGCTGGAGGGTGCTGTTGGGGTCATACAACAGGCCACAGAGGTGATGCTGAAGTAATAATGATAGTTGAACACTCTGTGGTCCACATCTACCCAACAGTGGCTGAGGCCAAACTTCAAGATCAGAAGAGCCACACCTGGGTCCATCCAAGAGCAACATGCTGCAGGCATGGAGGCCTCCAAGTGAACAATGCAAGTACCATTATATCAAACCATACATAACCGTCTTAATATACTCTGTACCTTTTCTTTAATAAGGTTTTGTTTAAAAAACAGTGCTTATAATATTATTTAACTCATCAAACTAAAATGTGAGATGTAGAAATGTGCAATGTTCACTGCAATGAGACTTACTAGCTACACCACCCCCAAGTATTGCAGTCACCAGTCACAACAGAGACAATGATCATGCATAGAACATAGCTAGACACTTCAATGGAATAAGACTACACCTCTCAGTAATGAAAGAGGGTTGCAGGAATCAAGCATGTCCTCTCAATTCTGTTACCACAACGCACATCAGCTGCAAACATAGCACACCATGCTCTGAATGACAAACAACGATGTCTGTGTCCCAACAGACTGTATACACACACACACACACACACACACCAAAAGGCATTTTCTACAGCCACAGACTCAAGTATCTCACTATCAGGTAAACCAGAACGATTTCCTTGATAAGCAGCTAAAGTCGAAAGGAATATTTTCCACTGTCAGCAAAAACAGTTGTGATGTAAACTTTGAGCAATACTTAATGTTTCTAATTTGTTTATGTGTGAGACTACTATGTGCTAATCAGAGAAACAACATTAAATTACTTAGTTTTCTTTTGTATTCAATGAAGTTATATTTCTACAACTCACTTAATGTTTTTAATACATTGTAAAGGTAGCAAACAAGTTTGTGACAGAATATCAATTCTAGTTGCATGGGGACAGATGAAAGATAGTGCTGGCTGTAGGAAGACTGTTTCACTCATTGTTTGATGTGGTGTTAGCACCAGGATGACCATCTGTTATTAATAGGATTCATAGGATAACATGAAACATAGAAACATAGACTTTGGCCGGCGAAAAGGACCACTTGGCCCACCCAGTCTGCCCATTTCCCTACCTACTGGATAAGCTGCAGATTCTAGTTAACCAACAGCCTGCTTCCTGCAACCCCTGCACTATAATTGCTTTGTGTCTGTCCCATGCATGTTTGAATTCCCCCACTGTTTTAGACCCAACGACCTCCTCAGGAAGGCTGTTCCATGTATCCACCACTCTCTCCATGAAAAGAATTTCCTCACATTACCCTGAGCCGTCCCCTCTATCTTTAAACTGTGCCCCTTGTTCTTACATCTCTTTTCTGAAAGATGCTACCTCCTGGACTTTGTTGATTCCCTTGAGGTACTTGAACATTTCTATCATGTCCCCCTGTCCCTCCTTTCATCAAGGGTATACATATTAAGCTCTCTCGTCTCTCTTCATATGGTTTCTGATGTAGACCCTGCACCATTTAGTTGCACTCCTCTGGACTGCTTCCATCCTGTCTATGTCCTAGCGTAGATGAGGTCTCCAAAACTGCACGAGTACTCAGATGGGATCTCACCAACTGTCTGTACAGAGGGATAACCACTTACCTTTTTCTACTTGTGATGTCTCTCCTATTCATCCCAGTATGCCCTGGCTCTCCTTACCAACTTCTCACATTGCTTACCCACCTTTAGGTCATCTGATATGACTACCCCAGGTCCCTTTCCATTATTGTTGTTGTTAGTACCTCCCTGCTATTGTGTACTCTTCTGGTAGTTTTATTTCCCAGGTGCATTACTTTGCACTTCTTTGCATTGAATCTAAGTTGCCATATGTCTGACCATTCCTCCAACCTTGCCAAGTCCCTTCTCATATTTTCTACCCCTCTTGTGTATCAACTCTGTTATAGATCTTTGTGTCATCAGCTGGCAAAGGATCGTGGGGTTCCCCAGACATACTGGTCCACCTGGGTACAAATGACATTGAGGGAAATAGTGAGCTAGAGATACAGGCAAGATTCAGGGAGCTCGCCAGAGTCTGTCATGACATAGGATGCACAGTTTCCTTCTCAGAAATCCTGCCGTGCCAAGGGCTAGTGGGAAACACAAAGGAAGATTAGGAGATAAACCAGTGGCTCAGGGAGTGGTGTGAGGCCAGAGGGTATGGGTTGATGGGGATTGGGGAGACCTGGGAGGATAAGGAGCTGTATGCTAGAGATAGACTCCATCTCAATTTGGAGGAGGGAATCCTTGTTGAAAATAGAGGGTTCATTGGTGAAAAGTGGGGCTTAAACTTGTGAAGGGGGCGGATGGGAGAAAAGGCTGTCAAGGGGTGCTGATAAAGGAGGGAATTGTCTCCACCTCCTGGGGACCAGGAGGATTGCAGGAAAAGGCCGATTGGCAAAGAGCAGACCAGGGAAAACAGAATCCCCATGGGAACACGAGCAGGGTAATGGAACTGTAGGCAAGGGTGGAAGGTAGTCCTGCTAAATGCCAGGAGCTTGGGCAATAAAATGCCTGAGCGCCAGGCGATGCTAACTGAGGGAGCAGTGGATGAGACAGCAGTCACTGAGACTTGGGCCACTGCAGGACATGACTGGGACCTGAACCTGGAGGGTTACACTATGTTCAGGAAGGACAGGGGGAGGGAAGGGAGGAGGGGTAGCAATGATAGTCAAAACTGCATTGGCATAGGGAGAGTAGAGGAGGCGGAGGGAACCGTGGAGGCAATTTGGGTCACCTTAATAACAAGGGGGCAAGAGAGTAAAATAGGAGTGGTGTATAGACCCCTGTCCTGGCGGAGGAGCTGGAGGACAGTCTGGTGGCAGATGTTGGGAGACACTGCAGACTGGGCAGAGGAACGGTGGTGGTGTTGGGGACTTAAACATGCCAGGAACAGACTGGGAGACTATGACATCCTCTGTGACCAGGAACAGAGGTTGTTGGATGTCTTCAAGACACGTTCCTAACTCAGCAGGTGAGGGAACCGACCAGGGAGGCGTGGTACTGGATCTGGTCCTAGCAGACAGTGACCAGATTGGGGGCCTGGAGGTAAGAGACCCATTGGCGGGAGTGACCATGCCACGGTCTGGTTCTGTCTGGACCTAGGAGGGGTGAAGGCTGCACAAAGATGGAAGTAACCGACTTCAGGGGGCGGATTTTAAGGAAATGGGAAGGATCCTTAAGGAGCATTTGGATGGGATTGGGTCAGACATGGACGCTGATAGTAGGTGGGAAATCATCAGGAGAGGGGTGCAGGATGCTACCAGCACCTGTGCAAGAGTAAGACGAAAATGCGTAGGGTCCAAAACCCTGCTGGTGGACCAGGAGGTTTAGGAGGTGGTGCGGGGAAAGAAAGCAGCCTATAAGCAATTCAAGTGCTCAAGGACTGAAAGGGTTCGAGGGAAGTATGAGCTGATGGCTAGAAGGTAGTGAGGGTGGCTAAGACAAGGAAGGAGCAGAACCTGGCCAGGAAATTAGGAGAGGGAACAAGGGTTCTTTAGATACATTGGGGAAAAGAAGGGTGAAGGGCAGATTAGCAGGATTAAATCAGGGAGAGATGGGCACAAGACCCGAGGGAGCAGGCTGAGTACTAAATGAGTACTTCACCTCAGTTTTCCAAGGAAAATGGGGTGCTGCATCATACATGGGAGAGACAGAGATACTGAGGAGGGGACCCTTACCGATCGGGTGGGTCTGGGGAGGGGGAGGCATCACTGGCAGGTGGGGAGGGCTAGCAGGGAGAAGAGGTACCGGAAGTGGAAATCACAGCAGAGAGAGAGGGAAGCCTCAGCACCCTTAAGACGGAGAAAGCACTGGGGCCGGATAAATTACATCCCAGAGTGCTGAAGGAACTTGGATGTCCTAGCGAAACCCCGGCGGAGCTTTTCACCATCTCTCTGAGGACAGGGTGGTGCCCCAAGACTGGAAGGTGGCGCATATAGTGCCTATCCACAAGGGGATCAAGGGAGGTGGCAGGAACTACAGGCCTGTCAGCCTGACATCGGTGGTGGGCAAGGTGATGGAGGGCATTGTCAAGAGAGGCTAGGGGGGACCTGGATAAGTCAGGGTGCCTGGACGATAGACAGCATGGATTCATCCCGGGAAATCGTGTCAGACAAACCTGGTGGAGTTCTATGACTGGGTGACAAGTGCCTTGGACCTGGGTAGACCAGTGGATGTCCTCTTTCTAGACTTCAGCAAGGCATTTGACTCTGTTCCTCACGTGGGCCTGTTGGATAAGCTGGGAGAAATGGGGTGGGGAACCAGATGATCAGATGGATAGGCAATTGGCTCCAGGACCTGACCCAGAGGGTAGTTGGGGATAGTCTCATCCCCAAGGAGGGTCATTAGTGGGGTCCCACAGGGATCAGTCCTTGGGCCCTTCTGTTCAATGCCTACGTATCTGACATAAGGACAGGAATCAGGAGTGAGATGAGTCTCTTTGCAGATGACTCGAAACTGGGGCGGTGGTGGATGGGGAGGAGGGAGGGTGGCCCTACAGGGGACCTGGAGGCTCTGGAAAGATGGTCTAGAAAGTGAAGCTGAGGTTCAATGCAGGGAAATGCAAGGTACTCCACCTAGCCAGAAACCCAGGCCAAGTGTACACCCTGGGGGAAATGCTACAAGTCTTGATGGCTGAGAGGGACCTGGGGGTGGTGGTGGATGTCAAGATGAACAACTCAGAGACTTGTAGGAGGGCAGCAGCCAAGGCCAACAGGATGCTGGGATGCATCGCTAGGGATCACCTCCAGAAGGAGGAAGTGATACTCTCTGTGTAACTGCTTGGTGAGGCGCACCTCGAGTACTGCGTGCAGTTTTGGAGGCCACACTTAAAGAGGGACATTAGCCTCCTGGAGAGGGTCCGAGGAGGGCAACCAAAATGATTTGGGGCTTGGGGACAGGACCTATGAGGAGAGGCTCGAAGAGCTAAATATGTACATTGGAAGAGAGAAGGACAGGGGACATGATAGAGGTCTTCAGGTACATGAAGAGGGTAAATAGGGAGGAACAGTCAGGGTGCTTCAAGGAAGGAGGAGGGGCCACTAGAGGCATGGGTGGAAGCTGGAGGGGAAGATTCAGGGAGAAAGGAGGAGGTGCTACTTCACTGAGAGGGTGGTGGAGCCATGGAATGCACTGCCTAGGGGCTGGTGGAGGCAGAGACAGTGGAGGAGTTCAAGGGGTGGGACAGGTACAGGGAAGGGTTCTGGAAGCAAAATCCAATGCAGCAAGAATATCCGAACTGGGAAGGAGAAGCCAGAGAAGGCGAGGGGACAGCAAGGTCAGCACCCAGGGTGGGGGCTGACCAAGCAGCAGAACCACGAAGACCGTTAGGCCTATTCTGCTGCATTTCAGTATGTTAGTATGTCATCTGCAAAGAGGCATACCTTTCCTCCAGACCCTCTGCAATGTCACTTATAAAGATTTAAAGAGGATTGGACCCAGTACTGAGCCCTGAGGTACTCCACTAGTAACCCCTTTCTTCAGAATGTGTTCCATTCACTATTACCTTCTGTGTCCTGTTGTGCAGCCAGTTTGCTACCAGGCTACCACCCTGGTACCCACTCCCAGGCTGGCTAACTTGATTATTAATCTTTGTGTGGGACTGTGTCAGATGCCTTGCTAAAGTCTAGGTAGGCATATCCACAGCCCTCCCTGGTCTATTACTTTGGACACCCAGTCAAAGAAATCAATTAGATTAGTCTGACATGACCTTCCTGCTGTAAATCCATGTTGCTTTGGGTCCTGTGCCAGGCTGGCCTCTAGGTGCTCAACAATTCTTTCTTTCAGAAGTGATTCCATCATTTTCCCTACCACTGAGGTCAAACTTACAGGTCTGTAGTTTCCTGCTTCTGCCTTGCTCCCACTTTTGTAAAGGGAATCACATCTGCCCTCCTCCAGTCCTCAGGTACCACCCCATCCTGCCATGATTTGTTAAAAGTGTGGTCAGTGGTGTCACTAGGTCCCCTTAGTTCTTTTAGTATTCTGGGGTGAATCCCGTCAGGCCCATTGCTTTGTCCACCTTGAGTTTTAGGGAGTTCTTTCAGGACTCTTTCTTCTGTGAATGGACTGGTATCAACCCCCTACCCAGAGTGCTTCTATTGTCTGGTTTAGGTAACTGCTCCTCATCTTCTTTTGTGAATACTGAGCAAAAGTATTCATTCAGTATCTCTGCCTTTTCACTGTCTCCTCTGCCCACCTCCCTCTCCTTTATTAATCTTCACTATCCTCCCTTAACCTTTCTATGCTCCCTAATGTACCTATAAAAGGTTTTATCCCCTTTTTGACTAGGTTGGCTATTTTTTCCTCGGTTTGTGCCTTTGCTATTCTAGATGCCTTTCCTACTTCTTTCTGCTTTAATTGATACAGTTCCTGTCGTGCTCCCTCTGTGATTCCTTATACTTTTTGAATGTAGCCTTTTTCTCCTTAACCTTCCCTGCCACCTCTTTGAGAACCATAGTGGTTTTTACTTCGCTTTGTTTTCTTTATTTGTTTTACACAAAGACTTGTTGCCTCTATGATGGCAGTTTTGATTTTTCTCCATTGTTCTTCCACCCTCCTATTTGGCCATTTGCTAGTGCATTCTTCAGGTGTTCACCCATTTTGCCAAAGTCAGCCCTTCTAAAGTCCAGTATCCTTGTTTTTGTATGGCTTATCTCCATGGTTGTGCTCATTGTGAATACACTGTGCAGTGGTCACTTGTTCACAGATGTCTACTGACTTCCAAATTTGTGATCCTCTCTCCATTTGAGAGTACCAGGTCTAGTATTGTTCCTCCCAGTGGGTTCCAGTACTAGCTGTCTAAGGTCTGCTGCAGGGCATCAAGAATGACCTTGCTCTTGGATGTGGCTGCAGTACATGTCCTCCAGTTAACATCTGGCATATTCAGGTCCCCATCAACAGTATCTCCCCATTTCAGCCATTTTGAGAATGTCCTGTATCATTTTCTTGTCCATTTCCTCCCTTGAGATGGGGGTCTGTATACAACCCCTGTGTGGATTGTGATGCCATTCCCCATCTCCAAGGTAACCCAGAGTGCCTCTTGTCCCCCCTTTACTTTTTAGTTCTGTAGCTTTGATCCCTTCCCTTATGTATAGAGCTACTCCACCTCCTCTTTGCCTTCCTGTCCCTTCTATAGATTGTGTACCTGGTATGTTGACATCCCATTCATGGTTCTCGTGTACCATGTTTCTGTGACTGCCACAATATCAAATCGTTCATCTTCCATCAAAGCTACTAGTTCAGAAAGCTTGTTTCCCAGACTACGGGCATTAGTAGTCATTGCCTCCATTTAATGTTGGCTTGATCCTTCTTCCCACATCCCTGCTCTTATTGCTCTTATCTATTTTACCATTTACCCCGTCCTGCCCTGTGTTGAGCTCTGTACCTCAGTGTTTACCCTACTACCTGCCCTGTTTTGTGGGGGAAGGCTTGACTTTTCCTGCCTTTTATCAGTACTACCTTCTATCTAGTTTAAAAGCTTGCCAAGGAAGCATTTAAACCTGTCACCTAGGAGCTTGGTCTCCTTTGTGAACAAATGCAGACCGTCATACCAGTATAGACCTTTATCTCTCCAGGTGGACCCCAGTCCCCAATGAAGCCAAATCCTTGTGCTCTGCACCAATTTTGCAACCATTCATTAAACTGCATGGTGTGCAGTACCTAGCCTCATTCCTGCCATGGACTGGCAGCACCTCTGAGAAGGTTACTGTGCTTACTACCGTCTGAGGCCCTCCCCAACTCCACAAATTCATTCTGCACTGCACTGATCCCATGCCTAGATAGGTCATTTGTCCCAAGGTGGACAATGATATCTAGTTCTCTCTCCTGTGAGGCTGCTTCTACAATTGTGAGGATTCCTCTTGTCCCTACAAGCCATGTCACTATGCAGGCAGCTTACTTCCTTCTCTCCCTTCCCCATTCTACCCCTAACAATTGAGTCCCTATAAGTAGCTGTTTCCTTCCCTGTGGTGTCCCTTGCCAGCCTTTTGTGGGTCTCCCTTGTGGATGTCCTCAGCATTCTTCTTCTGGGTCTCCACTGAGGGTGCCATCATAGAGGAACCTTGCTCTGCCAGAATGGCATCTGATTTGTGTAGAGGTACAACTGGGGGCTTCGGCTCTGGTCAACCACCCACACCCTCCCAGAACCCACTGTGGTCCTACTGCTCTTCATACTCGAAACCTCTGAATCAGTGGTTGTGGCAGTGGTGCTCTTTGGGAGGGGAGGCCTGCCTAGTCCTTGCTAGTTCAGCCTGGAGGTGGGCAACCTCCTCTCTCAGAGCTGAGAGTTGCCTACAAATAGGACAGCAATGCAGTTTCCAGAATGTTTCCTGGAAAACTGCTGCCCCACAGCCAGTGCATTGCACCACTCCCCACATGTCCCGCTCCCTTATTCTATACAATATGTAATTATATATGTATTATTATTTGTTTGTGTAACTAGCTCTTTATGCATGTTGCAGGGTTATTAGGAATATGACGGTTCTGCCCCAAGACCTGTTGAGGAAGTGATGTCAGAACTGTGGCTATAAAGGAAATGCCATGCCTGCGGGGGTGGGGTGGGGGAAGGGTGGGTGGGTAGTGCACAGCCACTGGTGACTGTTAGAAACAATCAAATACACAACTGCTCCACCACCCTGGTGAGTACTGTCCTTACAGTAATACAACTAACACCACAATTTACTAGACCATGGCTCCAACACAAACCACTCTACTGAGTCCAGGGATAAAATGAACTCACCCTCAGCTAGCAGGACACTTAAAATGTTACAAAATATCCTTCCAGATGCTAGGTCTCAACCCCGCACTCAAGCAAATTCAGTTGCATCTCACTCACTCTGGTTATAAAATTACTACCCTTTTAAAGGAATCCTGCGATTCTCTGCTTAATGCCAATAAGGAAAATAAAAATAAAACTTTTTGTAGAAAGTGTATCTCCTTCTTACCCAGTGCTCTGCAGTATTATGCCTTAATCAGGTTTCCAGGTCCTAAATGGAGTTGCAGTTTGTTCTTTGCAGTAAGTTTGAGCTTCCAACAGACACTTTAAAGTCAGTGTAACAGGATGTACAAGCTACAGACTTAATGCTTGCCACTATTTGTTATTTCTTTATTTTTTATTTTATTTTATATTTGATCCTATCATTATATTTCTAAACCATTGTTGTTTTAGTATGGTAATATTTATCCAGCCCATGCTTGACACGCCCATTGACTCACTCATTACTAATTGTTCTGGTAAAGCATTCCACAACTTAACACCCCTCTGGCTAAACCATTTTTTCTCCTTAGTGTCCTCCATTTGTCTTGTTTAAGTTGAAATGTGTGACCTCATAATTCATGCAAACTTTTTCTTAATTATTATTCTTAGGTCTTGCCTTAAGGGCTCATCCTTTATTACTTTATAAATCATGCACATATCACCTCTAGTTCTACGATACTTCAATGAAAAAGATTTAGATTTAATATTTTTCATGATATGGCACATGTTCTTGAACTGAGATTTTCTTTGTGGCCCTTCGTTGAACAACATCCAATCTCTTAATATCTACCTGCCTAGATGGTGACTAAACCTGTGCATCATTCTCCAAATGGGGCCTCACCAATGCATTATACAAGGGTACTAACACCTTCTTTATGCTTGAATATTGCACAATTGCAGTTTTTTTGTTTTGCTTTATTTCTCTATTCTCCTTCCTGCCCTGGGTGTCCCCTCCTTCCGACTGCACATATCCACATAGTCCACCTTTCAGGATCTGCCCCTAGAGTGAAATTTTTCCTGTCCTCTCCTTCTCCTGCACACGGGGTCTGTCCTAGGTGGTCTCTGGATGGGGCAGTTTTCATCTAGGGACACCGAAGACTGTTTTTCCACTTTTCTGCCCACTACCCCACCCCTGGGATGCCGGCACACAAGGACGACATCCTAGAGGGGCGACATGCTGACGATGCCTCCCTCAAGTGCCTAACGACGCCCCCTCCCTGGACTCTGAGGATGGAGCCACAACCCCCTGAGCCAGTGCCCCACCGGCATTCTCAGGGTTGAGAATCCACCCCTGAGGGAGGAGAGCATCCATTGGGACACTCCAATCCCCTCCCTCCCTCCCTGCCGACTCCTCCGACGACCCAAGTCCGTTCCTGAACCCGGGTCACCGGAGGGTGCAAGTGTGGCGTCCAGTGCCTCAACCCTCAGTGCCACCGGCCAGCCTCAGGACTGGTTTTAAACAATTAAAGTTGTTTGATTTTTAGACAAACAGGAATTGAAAAGCAGAGGTTGTGATAGGGAGGGGGTGTATTACACAAACTTTTTAAATAATAAGCAGTAAGTTTAAATGGCAGAGCCAGTGTCTGCCATTCACAGTGAAATGCCTAGGGGAAGATCATGGGCTGCAGGTGAAAGCTGCTACGGGTCACACCGGTATTCTATATCACAAGATACTGTTTGGAGCACTTGAACAAGCAACCCAGCAACACAAATTGGGGTTTTATTTTGCCACTAACTGTTGAAATATACTTAGGGTTTCCAGTTTCGTTTAAACCGTAAAACCCGATAAAACCCCACAGACATCTTTTTTTTTCAAATCGGTTATAACCGAAAAGCACCGAAAATCGTGTCTACAAAGTATGCTTTGAAAATAGCAAATATCAAAAGCAACAGTACTTTTAACATTTTGTTCTGTTGCTGACTCAGGTAGAAGGAGTAGTATGAGGTGCAGCAACTTTGTGTGTATTATATGCTGCCTTCAGTGACTGCCACCTGAGGAGAGAGAGGGTCTGACGGTGGACCACGAGATTGACCACCAGGTATCGGGTGGGGCTCTATTGTTCAAAGCTCCTGCACTACCCATGGGCATGAGCACGTGAGCGCTAGCACCACTTGGTAAGAATTCAGTGCTTTTGTATACACGCCAGCTCAGCTGTGTGAGAGGCAGCTTGGTAACATCTATTTGACTTGCCAAAAACATCCATGAGGACAGCATTTGTGGAGAAATGTGGTGAAGACAGCCTATGATACTTGGGAGAGGCTTTGGAGTAGGCTTCCCATTTACTTCAACTTTGGCCAAACACTGAGACTATGTGGTAAAATCTATAGAAGAGCTATGGACATTTAATTTGATTTTACTTTCTTACTTTATTTGTTTGTGCTAATTCATGTGGACGAGAGGGGGCTATTTTGTTTTTCTTTTATAATGTTAATTTTATTTTGTGAAAGAGATTTTGTGGTGATCCATTTACCTTTACAATGTGGATAGTGATGGTGTGTGCGCTGCATAATAGATACTGGAGATTGCTCTGACTATTTCTGTGAACTGCTTAATGGGAGGGGTGTGTTATTTATCCAAATATTTTGAGCTAAAGCCTAATATAAATGTGATAATTTATTTGTGGAATTTAATAGTTCACTAGAAAAACGTAAAATAAATCAAGAAAGGTACTGAGTAACTATTGCTGCAGTAGAGAGAAAATGTGTGCATATAAGTTAGTAAAATGGGGCCCCATTTTGGAGGCTGGTTGGGACGGTGTTATTATTTCTTTGGAGTGTGACATGTATTGCAGACACTGACATTGGAATGGACATACACATACAGCAAAATCTTAAACTACGTGGAGACACAGCACATACAACACCATTCCTTCACCCATATAATGATTGGGAATAACATCAGAATGTTGTCACAAACAATAATTACAAGTTTAGTGAAGGCAGTAGTTAGTGACTCAGATTTTTAAATCATTTGAGTATTTTATCCCCAAAGGGTGGTATTTTGTGATAAAGTTGAGAACAAGGGCAAATATAAAGAAAGTTATAACAGCCAAGGATTCATTATGTTAAGTTTAATTTTGCTGGAAATGTGCAATTGAATCTAGGTCCATCAATAGCAACAAGAAAAGGAGACGATACTTTAAATGGTATAGAAGACACCTTTATACATTTTAATGTATGAAACCTAACTCTAAAATGAGTGAAGTTAAACACTGGATGCTTGAGAAAAACCAAAGTGGTTGTCATCACTGAAACATGGTTAAATAACAGAACAGAGGATTCAGAAATGTATGTACAGGGATACCAAAGTTGGAGACAGGACCAGTGTAAGAGAGGTGAGGGTGTGTTGATAGATGGACAAACGTCACTCAACCTATCGTCCATAGAGCTAAATGGAGTTCCACTCCAGGGATGGGAAAAGTCACTTTAGAATTAAGGTTACTAGGAAATAAACCAGTCCTGATTTTAGGTGTTACTCTCCCGTAAGGGAGAGAGGAAAACACTTGACATAATTCAGGATTTTTTGTACCCATATAAAGATAATCATGAAATACTGATGATGGGAGATCTAAATGTTGACTGGTCTAGCTCTCCATTGAAAGGTAAGTTGTTGGAACTGACCTTGGGAGTAGGGTTGACTCAGTAAATAAGGGCTCCAACAAGAATTAACCCTAAGAGGGAGGACCAGTCATCAATTTTGGATTTAATTTTAACAACAGATCCTGACAAACATATTCAGTGTGGTGTGCTATCAGAGGCATCTAGTGACCACCAGGTCACGTACTGCACCCGAGCAAAATTTAAAACAGAAAAACACAATGTTAGAGAATTTCGACAAATGAAGTATTATGACTATTCAGTGTTTATGATTGATTTAGAGGTAGAAACTGGGACCGTCTATTTCCTATTCCTGATGTAGAGAGTGCTTGGGAATATTTCCATTCAGAATTACTGTGGTTTGTGATTTCCACACTGGTTTTAAGAAGAAGAGGAAACAAAAAAGTGCAGAATGGTATAATGGGACTTTATCCATAATAAGGAAAATAGGGACAAATTGTGGAGAGAGGCCAAAAGATAAAACTAAAATGCATAGGACAAATACTGTCAACTGAGAAACCTCTATTCAAATGAGGTAAAGAAAGCTAAAAATTGCTATTTTAGCAACTTGTTTAAAGAAAAGAATGTTAAGGACCCTTGCAACTTCTGGAAACTGTATTCTAAACTAAAGGTGAAAACAAAAGATGTTCCCGGCTCCTTCAATATTATTGGGAAGAATATTTCAACATCTGATCAGGTGGCAGATGCTATGAATAGATTTTTATAGCTTTTGGAAGCTTAGTGGAGGATGTTGAGAAAGGTGTGACAGGGAAGATCTGGAAAAGAAACAATAAGAGACAAAAGTGGACAGGATTTAAGAAAGGAAGTTAAAATAAACAGGAAGTATTGAATAAGGTAGATTTCACTTTTGGTTTGATCTGCACCAAAGAAGTTACAGATGATTTACTAAAACTAGATGTAAACAAGCCCCAGGTTTAGATGGCTTCTCTATGACTGTGTTAAATTTGTAGCCCCAGTAGTAGCACAATATATTTCCTACATTTATAATGTGTTCCTGACTACTGGAACATTCCCAAGTGCCTGGAAAAGATGAAAGTAATTCCAATATACAAATCTGATAAAATGAATGAAATTCAAAATTATAGTCCAATATCCTTACTCCCAATAATATCTAAGCTTTTGAAAATTTGTAGGAAGCAACTATAGATCTACTGGGAAGATAATAAAATATATAATCAGTATCAATCAGGTTTTGCTCTAGCCACAGAACAACATCAGCTTTAATAAAGGTGACATCTGACATTCAGTCATCGTTGGACAGGAGCCTATGGGTTGGGGCCACATTTATAGATTTGTCCAAAGCATTTGACACACTTAGCCATACAGTTTTGTTGGACATGTTAAGGGATGTTGGACTCAACCATGTGGCCCCTGAACTGGTTTAGGACTATTTAACTGATAGGACTCAAGCAGGTTACTTTGGGAAAGTTTAATCTCAGTCCGCACTTGTTAAATCTGGAGTTCCTCAGGGGTACGTGTTGGGCCCACTTTTATTCAATCTGTATATGAATGATGCTGGTACCTTAATAAACAAGTGCAGCACCACTTATATGCAGATGACGTAATTTTGTATACTGAAGGTGCTTCTTTCATGAAGTTCAGGAATTGTTACAATGTGATTTTGATATTTTACAAAATATTATAAATCATAAAATGTGATATCAAACAGTAAAAAATCAGAAGTTATGTTCTTTGAAAATAAGCAACTGATTGAAACAAGCCCACTTCAAATCAAAACATTGACTAATCATATATTAATACAGGTGAACTCATATAGAAATTTGGGTATATGGTTAGATTCAAAGTTAAATAGGATATACATATAGAAAACCTGATTAAAAGATTTCACGGTAGATTAGGAACTTTGTACAGATTAAAAGTTGTATACCTAATATGGTAGGGCCCATTTAATTAATTCAACAATAATTCCGTTATTTGATTACAGGGACGTGGTGTATGCCGTGCATCAAAATCGTATCGGAGAGGTTAGATACAGCCTTGAATAGATTTGCAAGGTTTTGCTGTAGATGCACCTCATTTGGCTCACCGGCACACAATGTATAGTGTCTTAAATTGGACAAGTCTCACTGAGAGTAGAAACTTGCATATATTGCATTTAGTTCATCAACAATTGAACCGAAGACTCCTCCCTATCTGGACAATTTATTCCAGATATACATACCTAGAACAGATTTGAGATCAGCACAAAACCTGGAACTAGTAATTATGAAAACTAGAATGGCAAGGACAAACTGCATTAATAGTGAGTGGGCCTAAACCTGGAACTGATTACCAGACTATTTAAAAGAAAAAAGACAATTGTCCTTTGGTCTAAGATCAAGATATGGTTAAAATACACCAAATTAATTGATAGTGTCCCTAGTAAGAAGGCAAAGCACTTTTGTTTCACACTCCTGTCCATAACTATTCCTGAATGTTAATGAATCATCATCTTTTGACCACATGGCTACTGCTATGTTATTATTAAAAGTAGGATGCATAGGCTTAGACTTGGTACTTTTATAATTGTTATAGATGTTGATATTTAAGGTTAAAACAGAGTATAGGAGTAATAGAGTATTTGTTTGTAGTATGTATATTTTTTAATGTATTATGTACTATTGTCTATTTTATGCAACTGAAATCTTCTTTTCATGGTTTGATCTTGGACCGCATTGTAAATGAGTCTAATCACTCAAAGGTTATCCTTTTCCTAGGCGTGTAAGGAATAAATTTTACAAACAAACAAACAAATCTGCAACCCAAAAGCAATATCATTATGCATTTTGCAAAGTGGTAAATCAAACCTTTATCTCTTATTTCTACAACGTTGCTGTTTGTTCACACATTTTGACTGTTCTACAAGGTAAGAAGTATATGCCAAGTTATTCTGTGTTGCTAAATTAATCATAATACCCTCCAGGGTCTGAAACATTGAGCTATGCTGGACCATGTAGCAGTGTAATGATGGCCAAAGGTACAAGCAGATGGCCTTATACCTGCTGGAAGGCCCCGTATAGGTATGATGCCCACCCTTCGAGGTGTACTGTTGTAATGGCATAAATACAGTTTGCACATCAGATACAATCTTTTAAAACTGTACAGGGAACAGGCTAATCAGACAGCTAATGCTGCAGATAAGGAGCTTCAGATAGAAACTAGGAGGAGGTGACAAGAATGAGACAGTGAGAAGGTGATGTCAGAGGGCAAGGAGAGTCCATCACAGTACAGAAAGTACAGAACACTTTCAGAGACATGCATGTGGGGATGGGGAGAGCATCTCTGCATTCAGGTTTAAAGGTACCTGACATACAGGGATATACTCCCAGTATGTGCGGGCTATGGTGACAAGCGTAAAAACACACAGTAGATTAATGAGCAAGCTGAGGGACATGGGGAGTGGGGAGGAAACTGGGTGGAGTGGGTTGAGAACAGTTTCTACCTCAGACAAAAGAGGTGGTCGAAAGCGGATGGAAGGGGAAGAGAGACATCAAGCCAGGGGCAGTAACAAGTGGGCACTTGTAGGATTCAGTGCTGTATTCTATTTTATTTAATGTCTTTTATTGGAGACATTGCATAGGAGGTCAACAGTAAGATCAGCCAGTTCAAAATAATATTTACATGGGAAATGAACATGTAAGCACAGTGTAGGACAGCTGCAGTAAGAGCAAACAGTATACTGGCAGTACCTTGCCAAAGAGTTCACCTCTAGAAATAAGGAGCGTCATTCTGTCATTGTATAGTTCAATAGTAAGGCTCCATTTGGAGAACTGTGTGCAGCGCTGGTGGGAATACCTCAAAATGATTTCAGATTACTGAACAGGTGCAGCAGATGGCAATGAAAATGATCATGGTACTAAGCGTGATGCTTATGAGTAAAGAACAATACATTACACTAATTCTAACAACATTGAACAATACCATACATTTGATATGTTGTCATGTGACACATAGCAAGTACTTTGAGGTACAGACTACAAATGTTTACACAACCATGAAGCACAGCCTGTCTACCTTCCACATAATAAACAAAGTAGTACGTTTTGCAAGTACTTTGTTCACCAGTCACCTGTTGCATTTTGAAAAATATAGCAGGTGGAAACTGTTCTTCAGTGATGAAGACCCACCATTCTTCTTTGTATCAATTCAGTAATGTAATATTACACCACAACTTAAAGTTACAAATTGTTCTTGGTATGTTTGTGCATCACTTTTAACTGTTACAATGTTGAATTCATGAATAACATTTGACCACTCTGAATGTTTGTGGGTAGGTGGGCTTCTACTGGTGTAACAATACCAAGTTTTCAATTCTTGCATACCATAAGAAACAAGTAAACAGTAAATTGACTATGTTTAACAAATAAATGTTCATAGGTAAAAACATCTGTGGAAGTACTATATTTGTTGTGACTTGTAAAATGTTAGAATGTTTAAAATGTTTGTTCAAAATTACCTATTGGTCCATTTTATATAAGTGTTAAGCATGTGTAGATGTTGTCACTGCTGAGATACCCTCACACCAAGAGGCTGAAGGTAATCTATCTGTGGTCGCTGCCTAACTATACTTATCAATATACAGACATATCAGCACCACCAATGCTGTCCATATCTTATGGTGACATAACAGTGTTCAATGAAATGTTGTTGTAACACAACTAGTCAAACAGTAGCATTTATCAGCTCCTTTTTCATATGATACAATGACAGTCTATACTTGAAAACATATTACTGCAGTAACATAACCATATTTTGTTTTTTTTTTCCATAACGCAACTCACTGCCAAGAAAAACACAGGAAACCATATGTAACTCACATTGCAAAAAGGATACATTAGTGTGCAATAACACTTTTCATTGCTTGATAGTGACCTAAATGATAGAATCTTCACAACTGCATGTACACCTCTTTCTCATACCTTCTCCTCTATCCTCTTTTAAAATCTATGACCCTGCATCATCACATGCACCATACAGCTTGCATATCAACATACTCTCATATATATGCTGTCGCTTCCTGCCAACCACCCAAAATCAGAGCCTGAGCTATATGCTTCTACATATTACTTCCAAACTGCACTTTCAAATAACATAAAATACGATGCATGGAGCTTGATCAATAACCATGCTATAAACATGTCAAGAGGCTACCATTAAATAATTGTGAATCTCAAGAACTGAGCTCTAAATTTTTCACATTACAAGAAACCCTCTAGAAGCACTTTTCAGTGCATTTGTTAAACTAATAACCATGCATAATATTGAATACTGCATGGCAGCAAAGATTATAACATACCAAACTGAGTAACCTTATGTCTCCAAATTTCTTAACAAAACAAAATTGTTTTCATTATCCCATTTCTAATCCATTACTATGCCAAAATCAACAACATAGAAAAATAAACTGATGTCATATTGCCATAATCAAATGTTATGCTGTCAATCACAGTCAACAATAAAAGCTGTCTCATGCATCATAAAAAAAATCCAGTCTGTGGCCATAAATCACAAAGTCACAGATCTTCTGTATAATCTTGCCACCTATGTATGCAGCTTCTTCTTAACATAACAACATCACCACCATGACCTTCATGAACTGCACAACTTGCCACTGTCCCACATTAAATGTAGTAAATAGCAAAAGAAATGTACACTTTTAACATCCACAGTTCACTAAAACTAAACACCAACACTATTTCATACTTACTTACATAATCTTTTTCTTTTCCAGAATCACTAGAACAGTTTAAGAACACACAGCGGAGCCTCAGCTGGCTGTTCGAGGCCATGTAGAAGGGCAACCACGCCACAGCCCAGCATGACCAGGTCCTGGTGCAAAATCAGCAGAAAATGCTGGAAAAGCAAGATACCATCATAGATTTGCTCCAGTGCCAGGGCCGTATTGGGAAAGTGGCTATGGTTTCTGTCTGTGGTCTCAAGGACAGAACAGAGGCCTCTCTCATGCAATTCACCAATTGCATGAACAAGAGGAGGCCAATGTTTCTATCAAAGAGACCACACACGGTCTCATGTTATGGCTGGCCGAGAATTAATTGGAGGTCATGGAAGGAATTCACCAGCTAATCTGCCAGGACCTGCAGCATCTCCATGAGGTGGACTCAGTCTCCAGCTTCCTCAGCAGCAGGAACCTCCACCAAGTGCCCTCCCACTGAAACACCTGAAGAGGAGGGCACCAACTCCTGACCTGCCAAGGTTCTTCTTGGACACTTCCACTTCCTCAAGCTCCCCAAGGTGCCCTCATCACAGAATGAGGGCTAGCACATCACTGTCACAAATAGTGTGATTTATTTTTTTATTCAAATTTTCAACAGAATTTCTATTTATTTATTTTTTCATTTTTAAATCCAACCCTCCCTGTAAAAACATTTTTAAAGAGATTCAGTCAGTGAACTTGAGGTAGGTGTACTTCACATAGTTTGATGTCTTATCTCCACAAACTGCCTCTGAGCCACAGTTTCCCCAAAATAGTAGATTATTTATTAAAACATCTGCTGGTAAAATTCTTAATACCAGGACACAGGCACTTCCTGGATGGAAGAGCCACCCCTGCTCCACCAGTGCTTTGCTAACTTTCTGAGGTGTTCACAGAGAGCATGGGGACATGCACATTGTACTCTAAGGGTGGGTAACTTTATCAACAATTTTATGTAATACATTGATCATGTTGTGATTAAATCGAGGTACAAGATGACTAACAAGTTGACAGTGCCCTCGTTTAATCACCACATGATCAATGTAATACATAAAATTGTTGATAAAGTTACCCCCATAGAGTACAATGTTACACAACCTTGTGTTCTCCTCTGAACATGTCAGAAATTTAGCAGATTGGTAGATGGGCGAGGGCAGATCTTCAAACCAGGAAATGCCTGTGTCCTGGTATTAAGAATTTCAAGAACAGATTTCTAATAAATAACGTACTATTTTTTTTGAAACTATGGCCCACAGGCAGCTACAGTGGAGTGTAGGTACAGAACTATGGATGCACAGGGCTACATTGTTGAATCTCTTAAACTTTTATATTATTAGAATATTTAAACATATGGATGTATTTGTTTTATTTTTTCAATCAAGCACATTTTAAATTTATGTAAAAATATCATAAATGAGTTTATTTTTTCAAAACAAAGAACCAGTATTTAAAACATAAAAAGTGTCTCACATGTCTTCTTTCAAAATGTAATAAATTATGCAAACTAGATAAAATCATCTAGTAGTCCAATGTTTAGTGGTTCAATTTAGCCAATGTATGTTACCTCAATGCACACTGCCCTTCTCTTCATTTGAAAAGGGCATTCACTGACCAACATCATGCAACTTAGACATACCAACAGGGACATGCAATACCCTATAGGGATGACTAATATGTTGTAGTGAGATCTGGTCCCTCTGGGCCCCGCACCCCACTTACATATAACAGCTGAGACATACAATACCCTATAGGGCTGACTAATATGTGTTGATGAGAGTGCAGGCCCTCCAGGCCCCATGCTCCCACTAACCTGCCAATCTTTGCATAATGATATGCGTGTGTGTGGGAGTGTGGGCCCTCGGCCCTGCCCCCACTTACACATAACAGAGACATACAATACCCTATAGGGCTGACTAGTATGTGTTAGAGTGAGTGTGGGCCCTCTGAGCCCCGTGCTCCACTAACCTGCCAATTTCTGCATAACAATATGTATGTGTGGGATCGCTTGGGCCCTCCTGAGCCCCACATTCCCACTTACACAAAACAGCAGAGACATACAACACCCTATAGAGGGCTGACTAGTGTGTATTGGTGGGAGTGCAGGCCCAGTAACCCTACTGATATGTGTGTGTGGGAGGACAGGTCCTCTGGGCTCTGTGCTCCCACTTATACATAACAACTGAGACATACAATACCCTAGGGCTGACTAGTATGTGTTGCTGGAAGCACAGGCCCTCCAGGCCTGCGCTCCCAGTAACCTGCCAATTTCTGCAAAAACGATATGCGAGTGGTGCTTGGGCCCTCTGGGCCCCTGCGTTCTCACTTACACATAAAACTGAGACATTCAATACCCTATAAGGCTGAATAGTATGTTTTGGTGGGAGCATGGGCCCTCCAGGCCCTGCGGCTCTCACTAACCTGCCAATTTCTGCATAACAATATGTGTGTGTGTGGGGCGTGGGCCCTCGGCCCATGCTCAACTTACACATAACAACATAGCATACAGTAGCCACATAGGGTTGAAAAAGAACCCTTGTACCACTAATTTGCCAATATCTCAGTGACTGTATAAGCAATGGAAAAATTCCACTGCAGTTGTAATCATGACTTTGAAACCTTCACATGTGTCTAGTCCACCTAAAAGTGGACAAAGCTTTGGTAGCAAAAATCCAGTATCTCGATTGTTTCTGAGATCGGACACCTAAAAACATTGTGGACACCGCAGTGTTATCTGATGAGAGAAAACTCAACTTTGTGATGGCATATCTATGAAACTGATTCACTGTTTTAGACCTAAACAACATAATTCACATCTCTGGACACCCCTTTATACCCTGCAAATTCCAAGCCAAAGATCAAACCATTTATTTACAGTGCACTGCAAGGTTTTTAAAATCCTAGTTCGAGAGGTGGCAAAATCCCTTTCCAAGGTCAATACCCATTTGCCAGCTGTCAGAATCACCATTTCACAGAAATCCTTGATCATCAGATTTTGGCAATCTGGTCTAGAAGTCACGATCAAGGATTTTGTCAGCTTGCAAAGGGGATTATGACATCTCAGGAACTAGGAAATTAAAAATCAATCTCCTTCATAAGCTGGCAAAATCCCAGTTTGCAAGTAGATCCTTTTGTGAAGTGTCAAAATCTCCATTCACAAGCCAATCCTCATTCTCAAGAATGGCCATCTGGTCATGAATTGATGATCAAGGACTTTGTCAGCTCGCGAAAGGGATCGGCTCATGAATGAGTTTTGACACCTTATGAATGGGGTTTTGTCAGCTCAAAGGGGCCTCAAAAACCAGTCACTTTTGCAAACTGACAAAATCTCATTAGAAACTGATCCCTTTGCGAGCTGACAAAATCCCCGTTAGCAAGCCAGTACTTATTCACGAGATAGGGCCATCTGGTCCCCTAAGTCACGATCAAGGATTTTGTTACCTCACAAAGGATTGGCTTGCAATGGTGATTTTGTCACTTTGCAAATGAGGATTGGAAGAGAGGACGAAAGAGGAATTTTAAAATCTAAAATGGCCATTTTGGCCAAAGTGAAGAAAACCAAAGGCATGGGTATGCAGAGAGTGTCACCCTGAATAAAACCCATGCCTTATTTGTGCAAGAAGTCACTAGTGGGGCAAGCTACGGTATTTTGCAGGGGAATGAAAACAAACTGGTGGCTTGCAAGTGAGAATTTTTCTCACAAACAGGGATTTTATAAATCCTTATTCATGAGCTGACAAAATCCTTGATTGTAAGCCTCCCTTTAAGAAAACATACATATAAATATTGGTGTGAACTGAGCATGCTCAGAACCCAAAACTTAAAAGTAAATAACTTTGGAACAGAGTAATATTTTTTTCACCAAACCAACGTGAATTGTTCATTGATCAAACCTCTTTCTACACTGAAAATTCAGATCACAATACCAAATGGTGTAGACAGTGCAATGGGCAAAATTCAGCAAAAAGTGCAGAAAATTGCAACAAAAATGCATTTTCAGCACTTTGCTGCACTGAATCCAACTCTGACTGAACACAACTTGGCAGATCAAGAGATCTACCATATGAGACTGTACATTCCATATTTCTGCAAATCCATTTAACAGTTGCAAGTTATTTAGGTGCAAAATCTGGGGTTTAACATTACTCAACTTACTCAACCCTAGAAACACAGAAGTTGATGGCAGATAAGGACTGCAAGGACCATCCAGTCTGCCCATTTCTTTTCTGCTTTATAAATGTGCCATCAGCCTTTGCTCTGTCAATGGCCTATCTATTCATATTTATCTGTATTGCTCCCTTATACCTATCCCATGACTGTTTGAAGCCCTGCACTGTATTCATATCCACCACTTCCTGAGGTAGGATGTTCCATGCATCTACCACCCTTTCTGTGAAAAGAACTTCCACACATTACCCTTAATCAGCACCCCTCTAATCTCATTCTGTGTACTCTTGTCCTACTGTTTTCTTATATTGAAACATGTTAGACTCTTTCACCTTGTTTTAATGTCCTTAAGGTGTTTGAATGTTTCAATCATATCACCTCTCTCCCTCCTTTGCTCTAGGGTATACATATTGAGCTCCATTAATCTGTCCTCATATGTTTTCTGATGCAGTACCTGCACCATTTTGGTTGCCCTTCTCTGGACTGCCTCAATTTGGTTAATGTCCTTGTGAAGGTGTGGCCTCCAGTACTGCATACAGTACTCCAGATGGGGCCTAGCCAGTGTCTTGTGAAGAGGGATTATTACCTCCCTCTTCCGACTTGTGATACCCCGACTAATACACCCTAACATTCCCTAGCCTTACCTACTGCTTTAGTGGTCTGCTTGGATGATTTCAGGTCATCGGTGATGATGATGCCCAAGTCTCTTTCTTCCTTGTGACTGCCGCAACTCCCCTCCCAGCCTATAGGTGGCTTCAGGGTTTCTATTCCCTATATGCATGATCTTGCACTTCTTTACATTAAACCCCAGTTGCCACTCTTCTGACCATTTTGCTAGTTTATCCAGATCTCTTCTCATTCTGCCCACCCCATCTGATCATCTACTCTGTTGCAGATCTTGTGTCATCTGCAAACAGACAAACTTTACCCTCCAGTCCATCTGCAATGTCACTGATGAAGATATTGAAGAGGACTGGCCCCAGGACTCATCCCTGAGGTACCCCACTTGTGACTTGCATCCCTTCTGACTGTATACCATTTACCGCCACTCTCTGTTTTCTGCCCATCAATCAGTTTGCCACCAGTTGACCAACTTCTGACCCACTCCAAGCCTACCCACCTTATTAATCAATCTTGGATGTGGAACAGTATCAAAAGCTTTGCTGAAGTCAAGGTAGGTGACATCAACTGCTCCCCTTGGTCCACCACTCTGGTTACCCAGTCAAAGAAATCTATGAGATTAGTTTGACAGGACCTTCCTTTGTAAACCCATGCTTTTTTGGATCCTGTGCTCCTATGGATTCCAGGTGTTGCACTATCCTTTCATTAAGGATGCCTCTATAATCTTGCCCACTACTAAGGTAAGACTGACTGGTCTGTAGTTCCTCTCCTCCTGCTACCACTCTTGTGGAGCGGGATCACATGAGCCCTTCTCCAGTCTTGTGGTACCTCCTGCGCTCATAGACTCAGTAAACAGTTCTGATAATGGCTCTGCTAGTCCCACCTGTAGCTCCTTTAGTACCCTGGGATGTATGCCATCAGGTCCCATTGCCTTGTCCACCCTGAGCTTATCGAGCTCTTGTAGGACCTTTCTTTTGTGAAGGAGCTAGTGCTCACTTCCCTCCCCCATGTCCATGGAGCTGAGCTGGGGCCTGCCTACCTTCTCTTCAGCAAATACTGAGCAGAAGTATCTATTTAGGAGAGATGCTTTACATGGTCCTCCTCCTCACACGCCCTCTTATCTTCTTTGATCTTAGCAATACCCCCTCTGGACGTTCTCCTTTCACTAATGTATCTATAGAAAGTCTTGTCACCTTCTTTTACTGTTTGTGCTAGTGTTTCCTCAGTTTGGACCTTTGCCTGCCTTACTGCCTTCCCTGCTTCCCTTAGGGAAGTTTGGTATGCCTCCCTATCTTCATCCTGCTGTGTTCCCTTATATTTCCTGAAGGTCAGCCTTTTGGCTCTGACCTTTCTGCTACTGTTTTTGAGAACCAAAGTGGTTTCCTCCTTGTTTGCACTTCCTTTTCACTCTAACACAATGGGATGTTGCTTCCAGTATTGCATTCTTAATGCTTGCACACTTTGCCTGTACCTCCTCACCTGTATTTCTTTTGCCAGGGATAGCTTAACTGTGTTGGCCATCTTACCAAAGTCAGCTCCTCTGAAGTCCCATATTTTTGCCTTGGAATGGGATGACTTAGTTGTAGTGGCCAAATTGAACCAGGTGACCTTCTACCTGGAGATCTGTGAACCTTTCCTTGTTAGTCAGTACTAGATCTAGGATAGCCTTGTCTCTTGTGGGTTGTTGTACCAGTTGTTTGAGGCCTCTCCCGCAGGGAATCCACCATGTGTCTAGTTATGGCAGATGTTCCTGCTGGTATTGACCAATCTGTATCTGGCATGTTGAAGGCTCCCATTATCAGAACCTCCCTTCAGCTATGTTTTGTACATATTCTAATAGTAATGTGTCTATGTCCTCCCCTAGTCTGGGGTCCTGTAGACAACCCTAGTTCTTATGGCTGTCCCATTTCCTGTTTCCAGGGTGACCCACAGTTCTTCTGGCTCCTTATGTGTATTCTGAATTTCTGTAGCTTTGATATTTTCATTGACACAGGGCCACTCCACCCTCTCCATTTTGCACCTCGGTCTCTTCTGAACAGTACATAGCCAGGTACTGAAGTTTCCCAAGTGTGGTAACTGGTAAACCACATCTCACTAATTGCTACTATGTCCAGTTTAGCCTCTGTCCATTATTGCCTGCAGGTCTGAGATCTTGTTTCCCAGACTGCGAGCATTTGTGTACATGACTTTCCATTGGCCAGATTTCAGTGTGTTAGTTGTTGGGTGAGGTCTGATGTTTCCCTGCATCGTATGGGGAGCTGGACCTTTTCCTTACCTGGTGATGCAAATGAACTTCAAACATGCTGAACTCCTGTTTGACCACTAGCTGAGGGGAGGGTGTTCTTCTCATTCGACCTATGGGGTGCTGCACCCTCTACCCATTTGCTAGTTTAAATATTCTGCAAAGACATCAAACTTCTGCTACAATGCACTGACTCCTTCCTTAGTCAGATGCAGTCCATCAAATTTAAAGTACTTTGCTCCCAAAACTGTTGCCAGTTCCCTACAAATTTGTGTCCTTTTTCTGGCACCAGCCCTTGAGCCACATGTTTAGCTCCCTATCTCCCCTCTCTGACCTTTTGTCTATCTGCCCCCCAGACTGGCAGGATCTCAGAGAAGGAGATGCTGGATGAAATAGTTTGTCACCCAGCCTGGTCAGGTGTTCCTTGGTCTCCACAACTGACTGGCTGGCGAGATCATTAGTCCCTATGTGCAACAGGATGTCTGTGTTTCTCCTGCTTCCTGAACAATTTTAGTAATGTGGTCAGTGTCTCTCCACGCTGATGTACCTGGGAGACATCTGACCATTACCCCTGGCTGGAGATAGGTATCAACTCCCCAAATCATGGAGTCTCCTATGATCAGAAGTTGTTTGGATTTCTTTTGCTTTTTTGTTTTGGTTCCTGGTTTGTGAGTTTCATTGTGCAAGCTCCTGTGCTGCAGTGTCCTGTTCTGCAGTGTCCTCTGCCCTTTGTTTTATTTCAGAGATAGAGGCAGATACCTGTTTGTAGTTTTATATGGTTTGTGGAGGTAATATGTTGGAGAGCACCAAGTGATGGGGCACCTGATTTTCCCTCCTAACCACCTGCCAACCTCCTGGAACAACTACCCTCTGTGGTCAAGGTGCTTCTGTTGGATGTTGCGGAATGGCAGGTGGTTCTTATAATATATTTCTCTTGAATATGAAATTTGAGGTACGCAATCTCTGCCCATGTTGCCTGGAGTTGAGTCCTAAGATCTTTAATGGCCCAGCATGTAGGACAGTTTCCTAAATCCTGTAACACTGCCCTTCTGAAAAGTGTTCCGCGAGTAACCTGACTATACACATGGCATGATTTCGCCAGTATAATATATATATATATATATATATATATATATATATACTGTCATGGCAGTGCCAGTATAGTTAAAGTTGAGTAAGCAGTTTAACATTTTGCACCTTAATAACTTTGCCACCGTATGATGGATTTGCCTAAACCTTTGCATGTGGTCTGGTACCATAGATCTCTGGCTCTGGCAAGTTGCATTATGGTCAGATGAGTGGTTGCTGAGCTGCAGAATGCCAAAATGAAAAAACCCTGACTTTTTGCACGTTTCTTTGCTTGCGCCCACAGCCCGCTTACAATTTGTCCATTTAGTCTGAAAAGTTCAGGGAAGATGCAGTCTGGGTCACTGATGTGCCTTTCAAAGATTTGGTGAAAAAGTATTAAAACATTTAAAAGTTATTCAAAAACAAGTCTCCCATTATAGTCGATGGGAAAAATATATGTCTCATGAAAGCTGCTGCCAGTACATTTTACTTTCGCAAATGGCCATTTTACTTTCGGTTGCCGCCATCTTGTTTTCAGTTAGCAGGAGAGAAAAGTGAGTGGTGTTTTAAATTTGGGACACCCTAGGTGAACACGCTGACTGTTGTGTTTACTTAGTCGGGTCCTGAGGATGCCAGCCTTATCTTTTTGGGGTAAACCCCCAGAAATGGAGTTTTGAAACTGGGTCTCTGTACTTTTGCAAATTGCAAAAGAAATGCTACAACACTTTCGCAAATCACAAAAGTGTTGTGCTGTTTTTCATAATTTCACTGTTTCACAATTTGCAAAGTATTTTCTACAAAACTACAAATCTTTGCCATCCCGTGCAACAAAATGGTTTTGGGCTTTTGGGCTGAAATTTGCAGGGCAGCAAGCCCTGGACCCATAGATGTGCCTTTTAGTGGATTGGTGCACAAACATTCAATGGGCTGAAAGTTACAGCACTCCAAAATTAAGAAATTTTCCATAGGAAAACCTTTTCAGTGCCCATATCTCGAAAATGAAGCGAGATACAGATTTTTCACTACCTGCAGCTTAAAGCTGCAAAAGCAAAACCCTAACATCACATTTCCATGCTTTTGTCACTGTGTTATTAACCCTAACTGATGTATTAGCGGAGTTTTGCAATGAATATAGATATATATAAGACAAAGAACCTCTAGCGCAAACACTGAGGCAAGGGTTACCCTAAAGGGCACTTGGCTGGAAGCCAAGTTTCAAGAAAATATAAAATCACATGTTCCCCCACAATGCAAAGCATCATGGGCTGCATATGCAAATCACCACAGAATGTTATGCTGGTCCAACTTAAGCGAATTGCATGGTGCCTAAAGGCCTCTCACACAGTTTGAAAAGGGCTCAACAGAAGACATAGACACTTGTTTCATCCTACCAGAACTCATCAGTATGCCCTCGCCTGTTTGACACCCCAGTGGAATGGACCAGCTACCCTTAAGGCAGTGTGCCTTGGATATATTATGGTGAACCCATTAAAATAAAAACTATTTAAAAGACAAAGAACCTCTGTGTGCAAACACTGAGGCAAGGGTTACCCAAAGGGATATATATATATATATATATATATATATATATATATATATATATATATATATATATAAGGGATAGATATATATATATTATTTTAAAAAAAAACCCTTTATTTACTGCATTAGTTAGGGTTGCTATTAAGGCAACAAAGTATAGAAATGCCATGTTAGGGTTTTCCACCTTAGCTCTGCATCCCCAAGCAGCCAAAGAAGGCAAAGGAAATACAAGCAATACAAACAATCCGAGACATCCACCATCAGGTAAGACAAACAACATACAACTCTTTCCATATGACACAAGAGACATCCATCATCTTGGTCCAGCTGTTTTGTAGCCATAGATACACATGCACACTTGCACATCAACTGGGAGGTGCAGTAAAAAAATTCCAGTCACATTATAAATTCTAAATAAGGAGCAACACATGACAGGGTGTGCAGTAATATTAAATTACCGCACACCTCAGGTGGAGTTATCAGGCATGAGGCACAGCCAAGTGCCTTCAACCACCTGGGAGTGCAGTATATGATTCCCATAGAGATCACATTAAGTAAGCAATAACACACAACAGGGTGTGCAAATGCTAAATTGCTGTATGCCCTCAGGTTGGTTGTGAGGCATAAGGCACAGCTGGGTGCCTTCAACCACTTAGGAAGTGCGGTGTATAATTCACATAAGATCCCATTATAAATTGTATGTGAGCAATACACGTGGCAGAGTGTGCAGCAGTGCTAACTTGCTGCATGTGCCCAGTGGGTTGTGAGGCATGAGGTGCAGCCGAGTGCCTTCAACCACCTGGGAAGTGTCATATAAAATTCCAATGAGATCACATTGTAAATTGTAGGTAAGCAGTAACACATGACAGGTTGTATAGTAATGCTAAATAACTGCATGCTCCAGGTGGGTTGTGAGGCATGAAGCACAGCTGAGTGTTATTGAGCCCTGTGCTTCTGTGCCCTCATGGATGATTACATGCAGGTGTTGAGTGTCTTCAACCACATGTGGCATGTATCCATAGCTACAGAAGCACTGGTCTATGATGATGGATGCATCTTGTGTCATATGAAATAGTTGTATATTGTTTGTCTTACCTGATGATGGATGTCTGTGGTTGTTTGTGTTGCCTGGTCCCTTTGGCTACTTGGGGGAGGGAATGCAGAGTTAGGTTGAAAATCCTAACATTGCAATTCCATACTTTTGTTGCTTTAATAGCAAGCCTAACTGATGCATTAAAGAGTTTTTGCAAATTATTTCCTTACTTTTGAGATAATATAATCATTTTCTCATTTGCTCCCTCCATAAATGTGGATCCTCATTTGCCTGTGAAAGTGCAGGACCTCTCTCCATAGATACGTACATGTATGATGCTGTGGAAGCACAGAACCTGCTTGCATTTGTAGCAGAACAGCAACTAATAGTTAGCATAGTTTTTATTACCCCACTTCAGGAACCTGGTACTGAACATTTTCAAACTCCACTGGAACATTATTCTGCACCACCAGAATATCATTCTGCGCTGCTGTGCAAACATCACAGTTTAGGCAGAATTTGAAAAATGACAGCTGTCACATTCATGAAGTGGTGTAAAAAATTACTATATTGAAAATTTGGTCAAAAATTCTAAATTATCGAGTTCATGAACACATCGTGAGGAAAATTGCAAAGGATACACATAACTTTGCCCTTGTTACGTATTTTGACCCTAAATTTCAACATAGCCTTCTTGGGACCTTCACCACATGAACAAGGACAGTGAATTTTTAAATCTTTCCCCAAAGATGATTTTGCCAAGTGACTGTGAAATCACCTTTCAGGCCAGATTTATATAATTCCACTGACATTGTGGATGGGTGGTCTTCTTCTTTGTCTTTTTTCTATGTTCATATGTTTGTATGAGGTGGAGACCCAAAAGGACATGTTCAAAATCTGGGTCAAATTATGCAAAATGATAAAGTTATGCATCAAAGTTAAAAACGTCATTGAAATGCATTGAACTGCACTTAACTTACTTGCTCATATAGCAGTCGGCATTTCCAGCAGCAACACGTGACTTGGATCAGAGGTGGATCTTCACTCTGGGACCTGTTGTGGTGAGAGAGGATGTGTGGGGTTGTGGGGAAGTGCAGGGTGGTGGGTGCTGAGTGGGAGGTTGGGGTGGGGGTGGGTCAGATCGCGAGGACCATTTTCTTTTGTACAGGTTGTAAAGAAAATTTGAGGACCATTTACTTTATTATGGGCTGGACAACGATTGAAAGGGGCCACTAGACACCAGGGAAATACAAACTTTCAATGGGGACAGCAATCAGAAGGTGAGGGTGCCAATTGCATAGCAAAATCAACCTGACATAATTGCCGTGGTGAAACCTGGCTCTCTCCCATGATTCCAGACTCATCAGTAATCCTCCTGACTAACACATCCACCAAGCTGGCGGTAAGAGTAAGCGTGGTGGTGGCTGTGCTACTTATACTAAGGCCACCCTACATAGAGAACTACTTCCACCCACTCAGTTGGAACCAGGACACCAGGCCCTCACACTAAAACTTTCCTGGGATGCTCCCAACCCCCTTCTCATCACTGCTGTATACATACCTCCCAGGGATCAGAAGGCTACGTTCCACTCAGTACTGTCCTACCAGGCCTCCCTCCCATCCCATATGGAAAAGATCTTACTTGGGGACTTCAGTATTAACTGGCTAGGTAAAATGCTGCACCTTTCATCGATGAGGCCTCTGCCCATGATCTAATGCAAGTAGTCACATCCCCCACCTGTCTGAACCACAGCACAGGGTCTTCCTCACTGCTGGACCTGGTCTTTACCAACTGACCTCACAAAGTCACTAGCACTTCTATCCTACCAATGCCCTTAGTGACCACTCCCCAGTGCTCTGCACCTGGTCTTGCAAAGCTCCTAAATCTCCTCCCACAATAATACATCTTCGCTAAATTGGCCTGGGCTCACTGGCCCTCCTTAGAGCACATCTCAGTACAATGGACTGGTCCTTCATAATGAATACCCTGGACCCTGACAGAGCCCTTGACCCTTCATTCATTCCTTTAAAACTATATGTGATAAATTTCCACCTCACTAAAGTAAGGTCAAAGGGAACCCGTGCTTTGGATCATGAGCCACCTCCCTGGCTCTGATGCGGACTAGAGACTCTCTTTGGCACCTCTCGATGAGTCCCGCCTGTCAACCGACAGACAACAGTATAGGGAGGCCCGAAATAAACACATGAGGGCTTTGCGCAGAGCTAAAGCTGATTATTTTAAATCCTCCCTTACCACCACCTGGGGCTCAGGGCAGTTTCTGGAAGAACATTAATAATATCTGTGGCAAAGCCCTAACACTGTCTCAACCAGATCTTAGTTGGATGTCTGACCACTGACCCTACACATATAGCAACAGCCTTCAACGACACTTTCACTAACCTCAGCCAAGTCCTACCTACTAATTTCTTTGACTCACCATCAACTTGCCCCCCAGAAGCACCCCCCTTCCATCTCGCTGCATCACTCCAAAGGCTGTAGAGCCATACCTAAGAAAGGTCCTCGGCCACTCCCACTATAGCAGTGACTCCCTAGACCTGAAACTCATACAACTCACCTCATAGAAGGTACACCACCCCATCACTCACATTCTAAATCATTCTCTGTGCCAGGGCAAGTTCCTTCCTGGTGGAAATCTGCCTCCATTACACTGGTATTTAAAGGTGGGGACCATACCAGCACCAACAACTATTGCCCCATCTTCATCCTCCCTCCCCTCCAAGGCCCTAGAGCAGATTGTCTCTGATCAGCTCACCGACCACCTCAACAAACACAATCTTCTCTGTAAACAGCAACATGGCTTCCATAAAGGCACAGTACCACTACTGCCCTCCTGGAGTTCACCGCCCATGTACCTCCGCCTTAGACAGGGGATACATCACTGGTGCCATCTTCATTGACCTCACTTAGGCATTTGATACCGTCAACCACTCTCTCTTACTAACCACACTTTCCAACTTTGGTTTCTTCCAAGACACCCTCGGCTGGTTCACTGACTACCTCATGAACTGTTCCCAGCAGGTCAAAATAGGTAACACCTTGTCCAGTAGACTGCCACCTCTCTGGCATCCCTCAGGGTCCATCCTCAGGCCAATGCTGTTTGCCTCTTCCTTAACTCCCTCCCTTGTCCTGCACAAACAACCTGCTACTTTACGCAGATGATGCTGTGCTATCGCCCAATTCAGACCCCTTTCAACTCCACCACCCCTTGAAACCTCCTTTAATGATGCTGAAAACTGGTTCTCCACACAGCGCTCCTACTGAACTATAAAGAAGACTATAGTTATGATCTTCTCCCACCCCCAGAACTCCCAGAGAGAACATTGGCCCCTCTACTAACTATCAACCAGTCCCTCGAACTAGTGGACTCTTTCAAATACCTGGGCATCACTTTAGACCCAGCACTAAACTTCCAGCAGCATATACACCTACTATTGACCACCCTCAACATTCATCTTGGGATACTGCACTGCTTCAAACATTATCTCACTCAGGACACCATTAGACTCGCTGTCTCCTTTTCGATCCTCTCCCTACTTGACTATGGCTTACTTATCTATAGCGCAGAGAGCACCTCAGCTCTATCCAGACTATGCCTTGCCCTTAACAAAGCCTGCCATCTTACCCTGGGTTGTGACCATCTCACCCACATTTTCTCGCTATACATTAACACCCACTGGCTTAACCTTGAAAATAGAATCGGGCCTGCCTCTATGGCTAAAAGGTTACCTTGGCCTCTCCTCCCTGGGCTCACCCTCACAGAATCCACTCGGCCTCAGCACTTAAACACACCCGAGTTCTGTTAAGCAACTCCTCACAGTACCCACTGCCGCACCTCCCAGTTCCAAAGGTCATTTAGTTACAGAGCCCCTCTTGGATGAATGGCCTACCCACCTCCCTTTCTAATGAAAGCCAAATTGGCACCTTCAAAACCCAGCTTAGAAACACCTCCAATCCTTTAACTACTGTGATTGCCACTGATTAATCACCCCTCCTGACTAAGGCCTCTGGCCAGCTTATTTCAAACCCTGTTGAGTCTTCAGCCTAAATCTGTCAGTTTCAGCTGGATTGCTGAGTAGTATTAATGTTTTGTTTAATGAACTGTGCTTACTATTCCAAGTTTCTAACTTTATTAGCCTTTTCTGCTCTATATGTACTGCTTACTCTGTGCCCTGTTGATGGTGAATTGCCTTGTAATGTCTGTTTTGTAACTAATTTCTGTGACATGGAACCTTTGTAATGGAGTCTGTGACTCAAAGGTACTTTTCAAATCTCAATAAATAAATAAAATAAATTGACACCAGGAAAAATAAATAATTATGGGTACTATGATTGGAGATGTGACAGGGTTGAATAAGGCCCTGTCCCATTTATTATGCAGAAGGAGTTAAATGCAAGGATCTGTTCTATCATCCCCTTTTCTGTCTTGTGTTTGTCTGGTTGCACAACCAAATCTTCTCATGAGATGTAGAAACTGATCACTCTGACAGTGTCGTGATTCTCCACCTTGCACTATCTCTCTCTCTTCACTCGTTGTTTCTTTCTTTCCTCCCCTTGCAAATCTGTGTTTATAAAATATATCTTAAACTTGTGTGAAACTATAAATGATACTGGATTCCTTTTTGAAATGCATATAGTTATACTGTTGAAACTATTGCAAAAGTTATTTGGAATATAAGGGGCTAACCTGAGCTGCAGTTTGAGCTCCTCTCAGGCTTTTTTCAAACTCTTTGCAGAGCTGTCAGCAAGAGACCAGCTTGGGACATTGTTCTATTTGCAAGTCTGCTCTGCAAGAAACTGTCAAGAACATTTTGAGAGAAATAGGATATTCTCTTAATGAGTTCCCAGGCAAAGACTTATACAAAGTGCAGTAATTGTTTTGCTAGCATGAGAGACAGAGGCTGGGAGATTGAAACTTGGAATTCAAGACACTCTCAGATGAAGAACCTCTGTTTGTACTGCCTTTGTAAAATAGTTTAACTAAACAATTTTTTACTGTTATTGGTAATAAAAAAGGTTACCTTTGAATTTTACAACTGCTCCTGGTCTTCATATGCTTCCTGATCTGTACCTCGATGACAGATGGTGTCAGCCATAGTGGGATTTATGCTGTGCATACTTTAAGCCAAGAGTTTTGTGTGTGGGTACTAGACCTGGTACCAGGAAAGCAAAGAAGAAATGCATGGATTCTGCAGCAGCTACCTCAGGAGTACTTCCAGAAAATGGCAGCCAAACTAGAAGCAGAAACAAAAGTCCAAACTGAGACTGTACATCTAGAAAGCCTGACTGCCTTTTTCAAATAGTGGGTCATACAACAAAACGAGATGGAGAAGCAGAAGAGAGAAGAGATGCAGCGACAGGAGCAGCAATGGGTGGATGCCTTGCAAGCTATCAAAGATGGAGAATCTGGCACAGGTCCAGCAGAGCACTAGACACAAACAACTTAAAGGACATTAAACTTTCAAAGTTGTGTCCCTCAGAGGATATTGAAGCATACCTGACAACATTTGAAAGGGTTGCCGTGGCCTGCCAGTGGCCAAAGCAGCAATATGCAATCAGGCTGGCATCTTACCTGACAGGTAAAGCTCAACTTGCCAACAGCAATAGGGACACTGCACGGTTAGAAAACTATGACCTGGTGAAAGAGAATCATGAAAAGATATGACATCTCAGGAGAGACTTACAGGCAAAGATTCTGGTCTGAAGTACAACTAGTCGACAATCCTCGAGAAGCCTTCAACCGATTCAGAGAAGTCTTTATTAAATGGCGCAACCAGAGACAAAACAGTCCCAGTGGAGCAGTTCATCAACATCCTTTCTACAGACATACAGCTTTGGGTAAAGAACACCAACCAGAAAGTGGGGAAAAGGCTATTTCTTTGGCTGAAGACTAACAGATGGCCAGACAGATGCCACAGCAGCGACACAACAGCCAAGCATGGGTAAGACACTCTTTTCCCAATTAAACTCCAAGACTGATAAGAACTCTGATGGGGTAACAAATCTGCACCCAAAGACTTTATTTGTTATAACTGTAATAAGCCAGGTCATATTGCAAGAAACTGCCATAGTAAGAAGAGTGACACTGTAGCAAGTTTGTCCTTAGCAAATTGAGGCAAGACAGCAAACTACTTATACTTCACCACCCACTTACCCTGTCGCTATGTTCGGGCACCTTTCCCCAAAAATTGGTATATTGTCCCCATCAACCCTCGCATTACTGTTCTCCTCCATCTTACTGTCCTTCCCACTTTAACTCCCCAAGCGCTAACCAGCACCCTCCCTTCACCTACTATTCTGACTCATCCTACAAAAGCCCCTATAAGTCCTCTGCTTCCTCCAGCCATCTCATAGTCTCACTTTCCCACCTCCTCTTCTGTCTATTCCTTTGGCTGCCTTCTGGCCTCTCTTTCCTCTCCAGCTCCCCTTCCCTCCACTCTGCCCGCCCCAGCACCTCCGCCAACCTGCATAGGGCTAAACCTCAGTCCCTCCACACTCTCGCTGCCACTAACTGTTGCCCTACTTCTTCTGGCAGCAGGGATATCACCCTAATCCTGGCCCCTACCCTCCTCAAGCTCCAACCACCACACCCAAACCCCTCAGCCAGGACCTCCACCAGCTCTCGCTCTGACTATCTTCCCTGGCCTCCACCTTCTCCATTTAAATATTCATAGCCTAGTCCCTAAGCTCGATTAACTCCAGGTCCTAGCCACCCACCATGTCCCTGACATAATCATCCTATCCGAGACCTGGCTAAACCCCAGCCTCCCAGACAATACCATCACTATTCCAGGGTACACCATCACACGGCAAGACTGGCCCTCCAGAGGCGGTGGTGTGGCTATGTACATCAAATCAACCCTACACTTCACTGTCTCCTTCACTAAGCCGAACCCAAAGCCTTCAAGCTACTAATGGTAAAACTGCCCCCCTCTTTACCCATCTATGTGGCTGGAATCTACTGCAGCCAGACACTTCAACCACTATAGTCACCAACCTCCTGGGTCAGCTCTCTCTCTCACACAGTCAGGTGAACTATATGTCCTGGGAGATTTCAACCACAACTGGCTAGCACCACTTTTATCAAAATCCAAACTGAAATAACCACCCTAAACCTTAGTCAAACCATCTTGGAACCCACTCACTCTAATCATAAGTCCGGTAATCACTCCCTCCTTGACTGGTGCTTACTTCCCACCCACACGCGTTGTCAGTTCAGGCCTCCTCCTGATTCCATCAGCGACCACCATCTAATCTACTTGGTCGGCAAGATCCACAGAACTAAAACCCTCCCAAATTCATATTCTAACAGTCTTACATATCCCTTAACCTCTCCTCCTCCTGGCTGATTTGGCCCACTCAAATTGGGTCCCAAGCCCTACTTGCTCTAACATGGATGTGGCCTCTCTCACTTTGAAACACTTTCCTCGCCATCTGGAAAAACCGCCTCCCTCGCCAGACTAAAGTCCGGGGGTCTCACCTACCTGGATCTCACTGAGCTGTTAGCTTGCCAACAAGCCTGTGATAAGGCCTGGGCGAGACTACAAATCCACATCCCTCCCAGATAACTACATTACCTACTGCACGCTCCAACAAATGCACAAAAGGCCACTCGTTTAGCTAAGGCTGATTACTTCAACAATACCCTAAATAAAACCTCGAGCGCCTCTCAAATTCTGGAAGATCATTAACTCCTTCTTCACCCCCAAACAACAAGCCCCTTCTCTCCTCCTCTCCCATGGGACTCTCCTCTCTGACCCCCTGTTGGTCGCTTCCGAGTTTAATACCTTTTTACTACCTGTGCACAGGGCCTCCTAAAATCCTTCCCCAGCAACCTCACCCCTCCCAGTCATCTATCCACCTTCTGACTGGTAGAAAACTTTTCCTTCAGACCTATCTCCCTGCGAAACCCTCACTGCCCTTCACTCCTGAACCCTCAAAGGCAAATCCCTGATGGTCTGGATAACAAACTCCTCTTCTTTTGCCCCTGCCATTGCTACTCCCTCATTGGCCCTACTAATCTCTCATTCTCCACTGAGAACTCCCTCCAAATGGAAGCATGCCACTGTCATTCCCCTCCCAAAAGGCGTCATCCTACCTCCACTACAAACTACGCCCCATCTCCCTCCTCCCCACAATCGCCAAACTCCAGGAACACCTAGTGCTTTCCCAACTCTCTGACTTTCTCTCTGAAACTAACTTCTTCACCCTTTTCAGTCTGGTTTCTGAAAACACCGTTACACCACCTCCTCCCTGTTACGACTCATGGATTTCATCCTCACTGGGATGGATAATGGACTAATCAATGCCGCTATCTTCATTGACCTAGCAAAAGCTTTCAACACGGTATCCCACCTCTCCTCCTATCCCACCTATCTGGAGCTGGGTTAACAGAATCTGACACTAACTGGTTCAGGGCCTACCTTATAAATAGAACCAATCCACTAAAATTGCCAACTATACCTCCCTCCCTATCACCACCAGCGTCCCTCAGGTTCAGTTCTTGGACCCATCCTTTTCTCCATCCTTCTAAATGACCTGCCTAACTCTTGCTCCTCTACCGCAATCCATATGTACGTAGATGACACGGTCCTCTTTACCTCGGTCAGACCCACGAAGAAGTCTCTCAAACTCCAGACTGATTTCAACAAAATCCAACACTGGTTCAATACCAACCAGCTATCCCTAAACGCCAAAAACTGTCTCTATGACTTTTGGCACTGGACAGCGTCTATCAAACTCACCTTCCCCTCAGCTTCCATACCTAAATAACTCTATCCTCAAGGATGTGCCCTCCTTCAGATATCTAGGGGTTTGGCTGATCGACACCTCACCTTCTCCACACACGTGGATGCCATCCTTTCTAACCTGCATCCAAAACTTGGTGCCCTCTATCACAACCGCTCTTGTCTCCTCTACCGGTCAGAAGGAACTAGTCCAGAAAATGATTTTACCCTCCTTTGACTACTGTGATGTCATTTATAACTCTGCCGCCAAGACCACCCTAACCAAACTTGACCCTTCTTTAATGCCTTCTGCGTTTCTTCCTCGATGCTCCCCGCTCTCATTACTGCGAGCTCTATCGATTTCTGGCCCTACCTTCCTTGAGCAACTGGTGCCTAATTCACTGTGCCATTCACTTCCAACTGTTGGCTCAACTCCTCCCTCCCACCTCGCATCCTTCCTATCTCCCCCACCCTCATCCTCCCTCCAATCTTCTGATGCAAGACTATTGGTCATCCCTCACTGTAGGACCGCTGCGGCCAATCAGCCTTCTCTTACCGCTTTCCTAAACTCTGGAATCACCTGCCAGCTCAGATCTGCCTTTCATCATCCAAACACTCCCTATCCTCTGCACTCACTAACTTCCTTGCACACCAAATTGCAACTGCCCCAACCCCACCCACCAGCTCTCTCCCACATCCCCCTTGTGCCTGACCAGTGGCTTGGCCTTCACCAAATTGTCTGGCTTATACACTGCCCCACGCACTTCATCACCTCTAATTTTTCCCTCCTTATCTCCCCTACCCTCCCTCTCCTTCCCTCCCTCCTCAGTTACCCACGTTTCTCACCCTCATGCACTACTACTGCTCACCTCTCCCCCACCCTTATCACCCCACTCTCCTCTCCTACTCCTACTGTCAACTTGATGCATCTCGCTTCAACTCTTGTCATGCTACCACCACTCATGCATTGTTACTGGCACTTACTTAAACATGTATTAACGGAAGTGTTCCATGTTATGTATACCCTGTCCTTCATGCTCTGATCGCTGTACTGTTTCACCTATTGTTTAAATGCGTATAGTTCTCCTGTATTGTTCCATCTAGTGTAAATAATGTGCTCATGTTATCCCTCCAGCTATGTACATCATCTGTATTGCGCAATATATATTTTTCTTGTCTGTATGTGATCTGCCTCCACTGTAACCCTTCCCGCCAGGTTGCACCATGAGACAGAGCATCTTTTGCTCAGTGTCCCTTTCTGGTGAAACAATTTCAATAAATAAATAAATAAATTTAACAGATGTCAAGGTGTGAGATAAGACAGTGAAGGGACTTCTTGATTCAGGAAGCAGACAAACTCTAGTGTATGTTGAAGTGCTGGTAAAATGCTGTCGAAAGGACATGTTACTGGTGGGTGTCATCTGCATCCATGGGACACTCAATACTATCCTACCATCCAAGTGACTGAATAGTAATGGGGTGTCACACTAAATAAAAGTGGGGGTAGTACCTAAGTTATCTGTACCTGTGATTGTTGGAAATGACTTTCCAGGATTAACTGAGTTAATCACAGAGGGGTAAATCCTGATATTTTAGCAGCTGTGATGACAAGAGCACAGGCAAAGAAAATCTCAGAAGACACAGACAGTTTTCATTTTGATGACTTTGATTCTGAACTTGTCTGAGCATAACTCCAAGATCTGGAGCTCCAGGAAAGAAAGAAGACGCCTGAAGAAACAATGGAAACAAAAAGCTGATAGACTTAAGGGGTTAATATGGAGAACAGAACATAGAAACACAGACTTTGACAGCAGATAAGGATCACTTGGCCCACCAGTCTGCTCATTTCCCTACCTACTGGATAAGCTGCAGATTCTAGTTTAACCAACAGCCTACTTCCTGTCACCCCCAATACAATTGCCTTATGTCTGTCCCATGCATGTTTGAATTGCCCCACTACTTTAGACCCAACAACCTCCCCAGGAAGGCGGTCCATGCATCCACCACTCTCCGTGAAAAAAATTCCTCACATTACCCCAGCCATCCCCTCTATTTTTTAATTGTGCCCCCTTGTTCTTACACATCTCTTTTCTGAAAGATGCTACCCTCCTGACTCTGTTGATTCCCTTGAGGTACTTGAACATTTCTATCATGTCCTCCCTGTCCCTCCTTTCATCAAGGGTATACATATTAAGCTCTCCCAGTCTCTCTTCATATGATTTCTGATACAGACCCTGCACCATTTTAGTTGCCCTCCTCTGGACTGCTTCCATCCTGTCTCTGTCCTTGCGTAGATGAGGTCTCCAAAACTGCGCACAGTACTCCAGATGGGGTCTCACCAACTGTCTGTACAGAAGGATAACCACTTCCCTTTTCTACTTGTGATGCCCTTCCTATGCATCTCAGTATCCCCTAGCTCTCCTTATGACTTCTCACATTGCTTACCAACCTTTAGATCATCCGATACTTATTCAACCCAGGTCCCTTTCCATTTCTGTTGTTGTTAGTACCTCCCCTGCTATTGTGTACTCTTCTCTTGGGTTTTTGTTTCCCAGGTGCATTACTTTGCACTTCTTTGCATTGAATCTAAGTTGCCATACTGTATGTCTGACCATTCCTCCAACCTTGAAGTCCTTCTCATCCTTTCTACCCCCTTGTGTATCAACTCTGTTACAGATCTTTGTGTCATCTGCAAAGGCATACCTTTCCCTCAGACCCTCTGCAATGTCACCTATAAAGATGTTAAAAGGACTGGACCCATTACTGAGCCCTGAGGTACTCCACTAGCAACCCCTTTCTTGGAATGTGTTCCATTCACTATTACCTTCTGTGTCCTGTTGTGCAGCCAGTTTGCTACCCATTGAAACTAAACTGATAACTGATTGTGATTTTGTTTCAGAGCAAGCTAACAATGTTTCTCTTCAAGGTTACTTTAAGCAGCTGGGGTTAAAACCAAAACAGGGTGAACCAATGTTTAAAAATATAATGAGTTACTGTACAGAATTTGGGTTAAACCTCAGATACAGGAACAGATGAAACAATTGATTATACCACAAAAGTACAGATATGAGTTATTACAGATAGCACATGATAGTCCTATGGCTGGTCACTTGGGGAGGATCGTCCCTTGCCAGATTACTGTACATATTTTACTGGCCTGGAATTCATGAAGATGTTGCTACATATTGCAGTTCCTGTGCTGTGGTGTCAAAAAGTAGCCCCAGTGACTAAAAAGACAAGGTGCCCCAGTGCCTCTACCCTTGATAGATGTGCCTTTTGAGACAATTGCAATGGATTTGGTTGGCCCTTAGACAAAAGTAAAAGGGTAACTGATTCATTTTGGTAGTATGTGACTATGCTACTCGATACTCAGAGGTAGTTCCTATCGTACTGTCACAGCCCCAAAGTGGCAGCAGAGCATGCCAAAATGTTCAGCGGGTGGGGATACCTAAAGAGATTATTACTGATCAGGGTGGTAACTTTGGTGCTGCATTCGGAAGGAGCTCCACCAACTATTAGCTATCACTGCTCTAAGAACCACCACTTATCACCCTCAGAGCGTTTCAATTAAACCCTAAAATGCATGTTAAAAGGTTTGTAAAAGGGAAGGAATGATTGGGACCAGTACTTATGTTACCAGCATTTTGCTTACAGAGAAGCATCACAAGCATCAACATGTTTTTGATCATTGTACAAAGGTGATCATAATTTTTTGTCCTGTTTAACTAAGGCGCTGTAGTGGTCACAGCTCCTTGCAAGATAAAATTAATTGTACAAAGGTGATTACAGCTCCCTGTAGAAATTGTTTCAGGTTGGGCTACTTAATTGTGCCAAGATTTAATTAAGTACCAAGGTGATCACAGCCTGTGATTTCCTAGTCCCTATTTAAATATTCACCTTCTCCTGTTGGTGCTTATTTGCGGTTGAACCCTGCACAAAGGCTTTTCATTTGCTCATCTTGACTCTTGATTCACTCCAAAGTGCCTCGCCACCCCGCTGCCTATTGTCTCACTTCTTCTGTGCTCCTAGCCCCTGCTCTCTACTGTTTAGCCAAGAACCTTCCCCAATTAAGTCTCCTTATCTAACCCTTGCTTCTTTTTCCCTTTTCAGGTGAGCAGCCCTGTCCATGGGCACTCCACCTCTCCCCAGCAGAAGACAGACTCTCAGCAGTGCAGCAGTTCCGAATCAGCCATCGCTACCTCTGCTGCTATTTCTCGACCTGCTTTCCCAAGGAAACCCCACCCACCTCCCACCCTCATGCCCTATCTAGGCTTTTTCTTATATAGTTCTGTTCCACTCACATGACCAGAGGTTGTGAATTACTAAGTTCCTAACTTTGCATTAGCAGTTTATCAACTCCTGCCACTAGAGGGATGCTCAGCCTGCTGCTTCCTGCTGGCACTGTCACTCACTATTTAGCGCTGTTGTTCCACAGTCTTTGTCTACAAGCTAGGTCTCCTTCCCTAAAAAAAAAAAAAAAAGAAAAAGAAAAAATGGCACCATTCTTTTCCTCCTACCCCTCCCCATTCTTCCTACTGCCACTCCTGATCCTGATCCTCATCTCCCCTCTCCCTTTTACCCTCTTTCACCACCCTCCTCCCTACTCTCCTGATAATTCTCTTATGCTTGCAGTTACTCTCTCTGCACCATTTGAATTCTGGTAGTACTTTCTGTTACTTCCTACTGCATCTCTTTTTTCCCCATCTAGCTTCTTTGCCTACTTCCATTTCCTTTCTCCTTCATCCATCCCCTCATCTACCTCACCCCTTACTCCAAACTATTACACAAAAGTCCAAAACTACATTAGCTCACAATAGACATCCTCCTACTCTCTTCAGGTAATATCCACCCAAACCCAAGCCGTCCTTCACTAGCTCCATCAGCAGTCATGCTGAGTACAATAACTTCCTACTCCCTGGCCGTTTAGTTTTCCCTAATGGGCTGAAACTTCTCCACCTGAACATCTGCAGCCTACTACATAACAATGATCTTACCCAAACTCTTGCAGCATCATACACCCTGACATTTTAATTATCTCTGAGACCTGGCTCACAAGCAAAATCCTTAACAGTGCCGTCTCTATTCCTGGTTAATCCTTTCCAGGCAGGACAGTGTAGAACACAATGGGGAAGTGGCCATGTACATCCAGTCCTCATTCCAAGCTACCACTATCCTATTATCCTCTATCCTGCAAACTATGAGGCACTAGTCACTCAGATTACTCTCCCTTTCACCATCCGATTTTCATCGCTGGTGTCTACTGCTGCCCTAGTACTCATCCCACAGTTGCAGTTGAACTTATATCCTCCATTACTCCATCTCTAAATCAGGTGAGCTGTTTCTCTTGGGTGACCTGAACCTAAACTGGTTGTTGCCTAAGATGAATAGGCTACAGAATGATATGACTGCCCTCAGCCTTACTCAACTTATCCATGAACCTACTCATTCAAACCATAAAACACAAAACAACACCCTGCTCACCTGGGCATGCACCACTTACCAACACCGTGTCATCAAGTCAGGCATCATCCCTGATGCCTTTAGCAACTCAAGATCCCATCTTCCTGGTCCATAAGGCACATCATCCAAAACTCCCACATAAAATCATTGCTTCAATTCTTTAAATCCCATGATCTCCCCCCCTCCAGTCTGAACTGGCTTCTACTGACTGGGCCTCTGTCTTCTTCCCCTCTGTTGACCATGCCCTTGCCTATTTCAAAGACAAATTTATCTCCACCAGGAACACTTTTGCTCCTTCAGATGGACCAGAGTTCATGGGCTTCACCTCCCTGGATAGCCCTGAATTAATTACCTGCCTAAGGGAATGTGACCAGCGCCTGGAAAATACACAAATCATCTAAGCTCCCAGTGACTATACCAGTACATAATGCTCTGCAGTTGCTGCACCAAAGCCATCAGATTGGCCAAGGCTGAGTATTTCAAATCTGCTTTCCACAAAATACCCCCTCCAAATTCTGGCAGATGGTTCATGCTCTCTTTCCCCTCCTTCCACACACCCCATTCTCAAAATCAATAATTCCTTGGAATCTGACCCTGCTTGGTGGCAAACGAATTTAATGCCTGCTACACATCCTGTGCCAAAATTTCTTCTAAGTTCCTCCCCACACTTTCCTCCTCCTCATGTCCTCCTCCTGAGTCTGACTCACTCCATTTCCTTCTTCAGTTACCCCAATAATGCTTTAAATGCCCTTCTCTCCCTTAACCCTTCAAGGTTCCTCACCGAACAACCCTGATCCCAAACTTCTCTATCTCTCTGGTCTTGCTATTGCTTACCCTATTTCCCTAATTCTAAATCTCTCTTTTAGGTCTGCTCAGGTGCCTTCCTCTTGAAACACACTGCTGTCCTTCCTTTCCCTAAAGGGTGACTCCTCCGCACCTGGCAATTCTCGCCCCATTTTTCTCCTTCCTACTCTTGCTAAACTTCAAGAACATCTGGTTCTCTCCCAACTATCAACCTTCCTCTCTTACTCCTCCTTTTCACCCCATTCAATCTGGTTCTCATAAGAACCATTCTACTACTACCTCCCTCCTAGGCTCACCAACTCTATCCTTATAGGGATGGGCGCTGGCCTGATCACCTCAGCCATCTTTGTCAACCTAGCTAAAGCATTTGACACTGTTTCTCATACATTGCTCATTAGCTCCATCTCTGCAGCAGGCCTGGCCCTGTCTGCCACTAACTAGTTTAAATCCTACCTCACTGTTAGGACTCAGTCAGTAAGAATCTCTGACTCAACATCACCTCCTCTCCCCATTAATACTGGAGTCCCCAAGTTCCATGCTAGCCCCTGCTCTTCTCCATCTTCATAAATGACCTACCCATAGCCTGCTCCACCTCCTCTATCCATATATATGCTGACAACACTGTCTTCTACTGTTCCAGCAATAGCCCTGTCACAGTGCAATCCAGCTTACAGCATGATTTCAATCAGGTTCAGCTCTGGTTTGCCTCACACCAGCTCTCCCTTAATGCCAAGAAGACCGTCTCAATGACCTTCAGCACCAGGCATAGACTCTCTGAAGCTTACTTGCCTGCCCTCCTTCCACATCCTTGATGGGACAATCCTTGAGGACACTTCCTCATTTCGTTATCTTGGGGTTTGGCTAGACCAACACCTCCACTTCTCTCTACACATTGATGCCATACTGACAAAACTGTGCCCCAAACTTGGTGCCCCATATAGGAACCCTAGTTGCATTTAGCTGACTGCAGGTGTGAACTTGTACAGAAGATGATACTCCCCATTTTTGACTATTGTGATGTAGTCTATGGTGCTGCTCCTAAATCTTCCTTGACCAAACTGGATACCCTCTACAACTCCTTCTGCTGCTTTGCCCTCAACAACCCTCTTGTACCCACAACTGTGACCTTTATCATGCCTTAGCCTTCCCCATCTAACCATCATCTCAATCACTGTGCCAAATTAACTTCCAAGTTCTGGCTTGGTGAACTCCCTCCTTACCTTGTAATTTACCCTTTTGCCCTCCCCACCTCCCATTCCCTGCATTCCAGTGATATGTGGACTCTGTCATTCCCATGTGGTCCACCCTCATTGCCAGTTGGGTTTCTCCCATTGTTTCCCTAAAATCTGGAATGCTCTTTCACTGCAAGTTCACCACTCTTCTTCCACCTATTCCCTAGGATCTGCACTTCATAATTTCCTCTCTTCCAGCTGCCCTGCTTTAATCCTACCTAATTTTCTTTCACTGCATTCCTGTTTGACCAGCACCCTGATCCCTTGCAGTGTTCTATGCATCCTGAAGGGCACTTGATTTATGTTGGTTGCTCTCAATCCTCCTCCTCTGTACACTGCCCTTATTCACTAGCTCTTATTCCATAGGGTTCACACATAATTTCCTCTTTCCAGCTGCACTGCTTTATTTCCCCTAATATTTAATTTTGTAACTAATTTTTACTTTGTTCTTGATACATCACCTTATCCCCTTGCAGGGTTCTCTGCATCCTGAAGGAATACTAGGTTTGGTTGTCTGCTTGCTCTCAACTAACTAACTTACTTACTTACTTCTTTCCTTCCTTCTTCCTTCCTTTCTTCCTTCCTTCCTTCCTTCCTTCCCTCCTTTGTACATTCTTCCAGCTTGCCATCTCCTTGCCCCCACCTTGCAGGGTTCTCAGCATCCTGAAGGGTGGGAACTAGGTTAGGTGGGTTCCCACCCCTTTCCTCCTCCTTACCCCTATTACTCTTCTTAGCTGCCACCTTCCCTTCCCCACCTTAGGATGATTGCCTCGCCCTTACTACCACTAAGTTTGCTGCCCTTGTGACTGGCACTTGTAACAGTGATGCACTTATGCTTATTGTTTTGCAAGTATTTTGACCTGTTGGTATTACTGCATCCTGTTCTCTGACTACTGTTAGCTGTATCAGTTGAGTCTCACATTGTCTGTACTGTTTACCAATTGAATTACATTTTGACTATATGCTCAAATGTAACTATAATTGTATTTGTGCCTTATATTATCTGCATACTTTGTATTTTCTTATCCTCTTTGTACCCCCCATCACACTGGGAGAAGAGCAACTTGTTCTTCAGTATGCCTTCCTGGTGAAACATTTCAATAAACAAAAATAAATAAATAAATTATATTCATCATCTGATATACTGTATAGTAGACAACCTAGAGGGCCACTAGATATAATAAAAGAAACATGAGAAGATAACCCCACCCAGAAAAATCTATTACATCTCATATGTGTGCCCTGAGAAAGAAGCTGGCAAAATATGTTGACATTGCCCATAGCAATCAGGAAGAGGCCTAACACCAGCAGAAGGTATATTATGACCATGGAGTAAAAGAAAACATTTTTGAGCAAAGTGACAAGGTCTTGCTACTGTTATGCACTACAGAAAATAAACTGTTAATGAAGTGGCAAGAACCTTATAAAGTGATTAGATGTACTGGCACAGTTAACTATGAAACTGAGATCCCTAATAGGAAAAATCCTACCAAGATATGCCATGCTAGCCACCTGAAGAAATGGGTTTAAAAGACAATAAAGGCTACTTTGCTAGTATTACCAAAACTGATAAAGAAGATATTGATATAACTTCGACAGACTGGAACAACCTGTAATGGCTGATGCTGTAAAGGTGAATGTTTCCTAACCTCTGAACAAACCACAGAAATTCTTAATTTGCTAAATACATTTAACAGTACTTTTCCACAATGCCAGATCGAGCAAAGGGGTCAAGCATGTAATGGTGACAGGAATGCACACCCTATCAGACACATGACATACAGATCACCAGAATGGTTAGAGCAGATGTGTTTAAGAAAATACAAAAATGAAGAATTGGGTATCATAGAAGAGTCAAGAATGTTTGGTCATCACCAATGGTGATTGTAAACAAAAAGAAGGGTGTGTAAGAATCTGCCTTGACTTTAAAACTTAATCAAAAGTCAGAATTTGACAGTTATCCTATGCCCAGAATAGATGATTTGGTGGACAGATTGGGAGTGTCAAGTATATCAGTACCCTTGATCTCACCAAGGTTTACTGGCAAATCCCTAGCTAAAGAATCTAGAGACAAACTGCATTTGCCACCCTGTTGGATCTATCAGTTCACCACCATGCCATTTTGGTTTACATGGTGGCCAGCTACATTCCAGAGGTACATGGATATAATTGTATCCCCTCACACTGGTTATTGTGCTGCATACCAGGATGATGTTGTGGTACAGTCCAGACTGGAAAAGACACTGGGAATACCTACAAGCAGTTATCAATCTATCAAAAGGCAGGTCTGACAATTAATCCTACCAAATGTGCATTGGCATGCAAGAAATCAGATATTTGGACTATGTTTTGGGAAATGGAGAAGTCAAGCCAGATAATTCTAAGATAGAAGCTGTAGCTAACAGCCCAGTACCTAAAACAAAGAAACATGTCAGGTCATTTTTAGAGCTGGCAGGTTACTGTCAGAGATCTGTTCTTAACTTTGCTCAGCTAGCTACTCCCTCACTGAACTCACCAAAATATGATACCGAATAATGTGAAATGGTCCCCAGAGTGTGATGAAGCTTTTGAGCCATTAAGGCTGCATTATGCTCAGCCACCTTTGTAAGAATTCCAGACTTTGAGAAACCACTTTTATTACAGACAGATGCATCAAGGTAGGCCTAGGTGCAGTTGTGACAGGGTAGAACAGGACCCTATCCCATTTGTTATGGAGAAAGGGTTGAAATGCAAGGATCTATTCTTTCCTTTTCTGTCCCTTCTCTGTCCAGTTGCACAACCTAATTTTCCTGTGAGACTTGGACTTGGTCAACCCAAACAGTCTTGCAATTCTATACCTCTCTCTGTCTCTCATGTTTCTCTTGCTATCTGTTTTCCTCCCATGTATATCTATATCAGCTAATATAAAATATGTACAAATCACTGTATGGAATGAAACTGATAATGGGATCACTTTTATTTAGAGAATATTTAGTATTACTGTTGAAATGTATATTAATTGCATTTTGAGATGACTGTAGAAAACTAGAGTGTTCTGCCTTGATGTCTAAAACTGAGGTTACTTGAGTGCATATACTGAGCCTTTTGTAAAATGAGCCTCAGGAAGCTCACAGTCTCCTAGCAGCTCCTGAAAATTACAAGGACAGGATATTTTTCAGGATGGGGTTGAAAAAGCCTTATAAAAGAGCTGAGCTGTGCTGCAACTGGAGACAGAGTACAAGACAGAGTTTATTTTGCTTCTGTACATAGTTATTATGAACAAGTTTATTTTAAAATTACTGCTACTACAAATAAAGTTTTGGTGAATTCTACAACTGCTCCAGGTTTTCCTATGCTTCCTGACCTGTGCCTCAATGACAGATTGTAGTAGAAGTGGGATTTAAGCCATGCATACCCTAAGTCAGGAGATTTGTGTGTGGGTACTGGACCTAGTACCAGGGAAGCACAGAAGAAGGTATGGATTCTGCATCAGCAAGTCCAGGAGTGGTTACCAGGAGAATGGCAGCCAAACTAGCAGCAACAGAAGTCCAGTCTGAGATTATACAGCTAGTACAAGTTATGGAAAAGAACAGGCAGGGACAGCACCTAAAAGCCTGATGGACTTTTCAAATGGTGGGCTATACAACAAAAAGAGACTGAGATGCATAGAAAAAGAAACTCAATGGTTAGAAGAGATGCAATGACAGGAGCAGCAATGGCTGGATGCCTTACAAGTTATTGAAGGCAGAGGATCTGGCACAGATCCAGATGAGCACCAAAATGTAACAATTTAAAGGCCATTAAACTTACAAAGTTGTGTCCCTCAGATGATATTGAGGCATACCTGGCAACCTTTGAAAGAGTTGCCACAGAGAGTTGCCTGCCAGTGGCCAAAAGCAGCAATGGACAATTAGACCCGGTACCCTATCTGACAGGGAAAGCCCAGCTTGCCTACAGCAGTATGGACACTGCACAGTCAGAAAATTATAACCTGGTGAAAAGTGAAACCCTGAAAAGGTACGACATCTCAAGAGAGACCTACAGGCAGATTTTCGATCTCTGAGGTACAACTTGGTTGATAATCCTCGAGAAGCCTTCACCTGACTCTGAGAACTCCTGATGAAGTGGATCCAACCAGAGAACAAAACAGCCCACAGATCATCGACACATTTGCTATGGAGCAATTCATCAACATCTTGCCTACAGATGTGCAACTGTGGATAAAGGAACACTGACCAGAGAGTGAGGAAAATGCTGTTTCTTTGGCTGAGGACTACCAAATGGCCAGACAGATGCCACAGCAGTGAGGTAACAGCCAAGCACCGGTAAGAAACTCTTTTCCCATTTAAATTCCAAGCCTGATAAGAACTCTGGTGGGTATAACAAATCTGTGACAAAAGACATTATCTGCTATAACTGTAATAAGCCATGCCATTTTGTAAGAAACTGTCCTAGTAAGGACAGTAGCACTGAAGCAGATCTGTCCTTGGCAAATTGGGGCAAGTACCTAATGGCTGTGGAGTAGGGAATAAGACTGTAAGGGACTCATTGATTTGGGAAGCAGACAGACCTTAGTGCATATTGAAGTGCTGGGAAAGCGTTGCACACAGGGACCAGGTACTGGTGTCATCTGCATCCATGGGGACACTTGATACTATCCCACCACCAAGTGGCTCTGCCCATTAAGGGTGTGTCACACCAAATGAAAGTGGGGTAGTACCAAAGTTACCTGTACCTGTGGTTATTGGAAGTTACTTTCCAGGATTTACTGAATTGATCAAAGAGAGAGTAAATCCTGATGTTTCAGCAGCAGTGGCGACAAGAAGTCAGGCAAAAAACTTCAGATGTTGAGGACACTTTTCCTTTCAGTGATTTTGATTCAGATTTGTTTGAGCACAGCTCAAGATCCGAAATCCAGGAAAAAGACAAAGCCTGAAAAATTGTGACAACAAATTACTGATGGACATAAAGCGTTAAAATATGCAAATGCTGAAACTAAATTGATAACTGATTGTGATTTTCTTTCAGAACAAGCTAACAATGTTTCTGTCCAGGGTTATTTCAAGCAGCTGAGGGCAAAACTAAAACATGGTGGACCAATGTTTAAAAAATGTAATGGGTTACTGTACAGAGTTTGGGTTAAACCTCAGACATAGGAACAGACAGAACAATTGGTCATACCACAGAAGTATAGAACAGAATTGGTATAGATAGCACATGATAGTCCTGTGGCTGGTCACTCAGGAGGAATCATACCCTTGCCAGATTGCTGTATAGATTTTACTGGCCTGGAATTTATGAAGATGTTGCTACCTATTGCAATTCCTGTGCTGAGTGTCAGAAAGTAGCCCCAGTCACTAGAAAAGGCAAGGTACCCTAGTGCCCTGCCCTTGATAGATGTGCCTTTTAAGAGAATTGTAATGGATGTGGTTGGTCCTTTAGACAAAGGTAATAAGGGTAATAGCTTCATCCTGGTAGTATGCAACTATGCTCAATACCCAAAAGCAGTTCCAATGCATACTGTTACAGCCCTAATAGTGGCAGCAGAGCTAGCCAAAATTTTCATCAGAGTGGGCATACCTAAATAAATTATTACTGATCATGGTAGTAATTTTGGTGCTGCATTACTTAAGGAGATGTACAGACTACTAGGTATCACTGCCATAAGAACCTCTCCCTATCACCCTCAGACAGACAATCTTGTTGAGCATTTTAACCAAACCCTAAAACGCGCATGTTAAAGGTTTGTAAAGGGGAAGGAAAGATTGGGACCAGCACTCTTACCTACTTTTTGCTTACAGAGAAATACCATGGTCTATGGTAGGCAGCCAAGAGGGCCACTGGATGTGATAAAGAAACGTGGGTCGATAACCCCACTTAGAAACAGTCTACATATTCTTATATGTGTGCCCTAAGAATGAAACCGCAAAATATGTTGAAATTGCCCATAATAATCAGGAAGAGGCTCAAACCAGCAGAAGGTATATTATGTCCATGAGGTAAAAGAAAAAGTTTTCAAGACAGGTGAAAAGGTTTTGCTACTGCTACCCACAACAAAATAAGCTGCTAATGAAGTGGCAAGGGCCTTATAAAGTTCTTAGACGTGCTGGCACTGTTAACTATGAGACTGAGATTGAGACCACTGACAGGAAAAATCCTATTAAGATATACCATGCTAACCTCCTCAAGAAATGGGTTAAAAATGCCAAAAGCTGCTTTGCTGGTTTTAGTTTGTTTGTTGGAACCGCACCTACTAAAAGAGAAAACACAGTGTGTTACTCCACTATCAAGAATCAGTGCTTGATTCTAAAATTTCAGTGCAAAAATCTCTTTATTCTTCATATATGCACCAAAGCAAATAAAGCACTCCAGAAACTGAAAAGGAAGATATTGATGTAGCTTATGATAGACTGGAACAAACTGTAAATGCTGATATTGTAAAGCTGAAAGTTTCCTTGCCACAGAACAAACTGTAGACATTTGTAATGTGCTAAAGACATTTAACAGTACTTTTACCATGGTACCAGGCAAGCAAAAGTGGTTGAGCACACAATAGTGACAAAAATGCTCATCCTATTAGACAAAAGACATACAGATTGCCAGAGCAGTTAAGAGCTGATGTAGTTAAGGAAATACAAAAATTGGGTATCAAAGGAGTCCAGGGGTGCTTGGTCATCTCCACGGTAATTGTAAACAAAAAGAAAGGCATGTTAGACTCTGCCTTGATTTCAGGAAACTTAATCAAGTGTCAGAATTTGACAGTTATCCTATGCCCAGAATAGATGATTTGGAGGACAGACCGGGACTGCAAAGTATATCATTACCCTCGATCTCACCAAGGGTTACTGGCAAATACCTTTAGCTAAAGAATCCAGAGATAAACTGCATTTGCCACTCCTATAGGATTCTATCAGTTCACCACCATGCCCTTTGGTTTACTTGGTACACCAGCAACATTCCAGTGGTACATGGATGTAATTTTATCTCCTCACACTGGTTATTGTGCTGCATACCTGGATGATGTCATGCTGTACAGTCCAGACTGGAAAGACACCTAGAACACCTATGAGCAGTCATTCAAGCTATCAGAAATACAGGTCTGACAATTAATCCTACCAAATGTGCATTGGGCATGCAGGAAACCAGATAGTTGGGCTATGTGTTGGAAAGTGGAGAAGTTAACCAGAGATTTCTAAAATAGAAGCTGTAGCTAACAGCTCTGTACCTAAAACAAAGAAACATGTCATGTCATTTTCAGGGCTGGCTGGTTATTATCGGAGATTTGTTCCCAACTTTTCAGAGTTACTGTAGCTACTCCCTCACTGAACTCACGAAAAACATTACCCAAATAATATGAAATGGACCCCAGAGTGTGATGAAGCGCTTTCAAGCCATAAAGGCTGCATTATGTTCAGCACCTGTTTTAAGAAGCCCAGACTTTGAGAAACCATTTTTGTTACAAACAGATACATCCGAGGTAGGCCTAGGTGCAGTTCTGAGTCAAAATATAGATGGGATGGAACATCCTATTCGCACATAAGTAGAAATTGTAGCAGATAGAAAAGGTACTCCACTATCGAAAAGGGTGTTTAGCAGCAAATGGGCCATGGAGTCCCTTACATTTTATTTGCTAGGAACTGGCTTTGTTCTTGTAACTGATCACAATCCTCTCTGTTGGCTCAACCAGATGAAAGATAAAAATTCCAGAATCACAAGGTGGTACCTTCAGAAAGAACTGGAAGGGGACAGGATCAGTTGTGTTCCAGGACAGTAGCTGCTGCTTGTTGTTTCACAGGGTTCTTGTGGATTTTACTTGGTAGAAGGTTAGTTCTTTTCTTTCTTACTTCTAAGGGCTAGCAAGGTATTGTTTTGAGGGCTGTTGGAAGTTTGAAAACTGATTTGGTGGCTGTAAGTGGCCTCATTTTGTGGATGTTTCACTGTGTAACAGGCTGCGCTGGTGGAGGCCTATTTTTCTGATTTAAAACCTATTTGGTGGGATTTGCTTGAGATGGTTATTTGAATTGGAGACCTATGTCTGTTAATTTCAAGCCTATTTTGATGTGTTGTTAGTGAAGCTGATTAAATTGAGACCCTGTTTTCTTTGGAGCAAACATATTTTGGGGGCTTTGAGTTGAATTTGGATTCCTTTTGCTGACTCCACTAGCTGCAAAGGTTAGTGCATAGTGGAGGAAGGGTGTTAATGGTCTGGCCAGATCTCACTCAGCCAATTGACTGGAGGCAGAGCTGAATCAGGTTTGAGGTGTTAGCTCCTTTGTCTTCTCAGAAAGAACTGGAAGGGGACAGGATCAGTTGTGTTCCAGGACAGTAGCTGCTGCTTGTTGTTTTCACAGGGTTCTTGTGGATTTTACTTGGTAGAAGGTTAGTTCTTTCTTTCTTACTTCTAAGGGCTAGCAGGATATTGTTTTGGGGCTGTTGGAAGTTTGAAAACTGATTTGGTGGTTGTAAGTAGGCTCATTTTGTGGATGTTTCACTGTGTAACAGGCTGCACTGGTGGAGGCCTATTTCTTCTGATTTAAAACCTATTTGGTGGGATTTGCTTGGGCCTGGTTCTTTGGCTGCTGGGCTTGGAGGGGAGACACAGGGCTGATACACTCTCTCTCAAGTAAGGTGTCTGCCCAAGACCCGCCTCCCCACCCCTCCATCCCCAGAATTCTGCTAATTTATGGGGAACACCTGCCCTGCAATTGAGGAAAAGGCTGCAGGTGCAGCTCATGTAGTTCTAGCCACTGGGGTTTGGATTTAAAGGCTGGAGAGAGGAGCTTAGGGAGTTGTTCATTTCCCTTATAAGTTTAATGTGTTGTACTGCACCTAGTAACAGGGTTACTGTGTACAGGAACTGTCTCTAAGATTAGTGGGTGACCTGATTAGGCAGTAGGGTGAATCTTGGACTGGGGAACCTGGTGGCTCACCCAAGGAAACCTATTTGGAAGGGATGGAACCACCGTCATTAGGGCTGGAATCTTTGGGAGGGTGGTGGGGTGCACAGGGTGTGGCAGCCATGATACTGGACTGGGCTTGAAGTTTGGTGGTTGCCCAGTGTGCTATCAGCTGGCACAGCTTAGGGAGGAGGTTGTGGGGATTAGAAGACAGCTGGGAAGGGGAGCAGTATGGTTGGGGAAGGGAGCTGAGGATCTCCCACGGGGTTGCATCAAGCACTGGGGTGGGGGCATAGGGGAAGGAGTGCAGGAGAATACTCAGGGGTCACATAGGGACCCTGGCAGAGGGTCAAAAGGACACTACTAAGGAAGCAAGCAGGTAACTGGGGACCCTCACAAAAGAGGAGGACGGAGGGACAACATTCTCAGGAAGTAGGCAGATGGCAAGGGCTGGACAGAAGGAAGCAAGCCGGGAGGTGGATAAGACCTTACACTCAGTAACTGCTTCAAATCTCTTCTTCTGCTCGAGGATGAGGGGTGATGTAGCCACGACAGGGGTGGTTAGAGACGGAAAGGAGTGGGGGCAGGAGGCAGGGCCAGATAGCAGAAAGAACAGGGTGGGACCTGGAATGCAGGAAAATGGGGAGCAGTGAATCAGAGCAGGAGGGGCAGGGGAAGAGGGAGGAATGGAGAAGGACCAGTTGGGAGGAAAGGTAAAGGAGAAGGACCAGAAGTACAAGGAGGATTCAGTAAAGGGAGCTGAGAGTTTAGGCCAGGGAGCACGACAAAGCAAGGAGGAACTAAATGGAGACAGGAAGGAAGGGAGGATGAGCCAGGCTAGTTTAGCAGATGGGAGAAGGACCAGTCCCAAGCAGTGAGGGAATTAGCAAGGTACAGAAGGATACTCAGGAGGAGAGGCATAGGATTGGAGGGAGGGAGGGGTGGCCATGGTAAATAGGAGGAGCATGTGGCACCCAGATGGGGAGGAACAAGGAGCCGGCTGGGTGGAGGGGCCGGAAGAATGGATGACGGACATGGAAGGGGAAATGGAGGAAAAGGCAGTCAGAGTGCTCCTGTTGGGGAGTTCTATGATCAGGGTATCAAATGGGATAGGGAGGGAGGGAGGGAGGAGAAACCTGGCCAGTTAGAACAAGATGCTTCCCTGGACTAATGGTGCACAGGGCTAAGCACAAAAGGTATATCAAGCTGGCAAGGATTGTGGGGTTCCCGGACATACTGGTCCACCTGGGTACAAATGACATTGAGGGAAATAGCGAGCTAGAGATACAGGCAAGATTCAGGGAGCTTGCCAGGGTCTATCATGACATAGGATGCACAGTTTCCTTCTCAGAAATCCTGCCAGTGCCAAGGGCTAGTGGGGAACACAAAAGGAAGATTAGGAGATAAACCAGTGGCTCAGGGAGTGGTGTGAGGCCAGAGGGTATGGGTTGATAGGGGATTGGGGAAGACCTGGGAGGATAGGAGCTGTATGCTAGAGATAGACTCCATCTCAATTTGGAGGAGGAATCCTTAAGTTGAAAATAGAGGGTTCATTGGTGAAAAGTGGGGTTTAAACTTGTGAAGGGGCGGGATGGGAGAAAAAGGCTGTCAAGGGGTGCCGATAAAGGAGGGACTCTGTCTCCACCCCTGGGGAGCAGGAGGATTGTGGAAAGACTGACTGGAAAAGTGCAGACCAGGTTAAAACAGAATCCCCATGGGAACACAAGCAGGGAAATGGAACTATAGGGAAAGGGTGGAAGGTAGTACTGCTAAATGCCAGGAGCTTGGGCAATAAAATGCCTGAGCTCCAGGTGATGCTAACTGAGGGAGAAGTGGATGTGGCAGTGGTCACTGAGACTTGGGCCACTGCAGGACATGACTGGGACCTGAACCTGGAGGGTTACACTATGTTCAGGAAGGACCGGGAGAGGAAGGAGAGGAGGGTAGCAATGATAGTCAAAAACTGCATTGGCATAGGGAGTAGAGGAGGTGGAGGAATCATGGGGCAATTTGGGTCACCTTGATAACAAGGGGGCAAGAGAGTAAAATAGGAGTGGTGTAGACCCCTGCCCTGGTGGAGGAGCTGGAGAAAAGTCTGGTGGCAGATGTTTGGAGACACTGCAGACTGGGCAGAGGAAGTGGTGGTGTTGGGGACCAAACATGCCAGAAACAGACTGGGAGACTATGACATCCTCTGTGACCAGGAACAGAGGTTGTTGATGTCTTTCAAGACGTGTTCTAACTCAGCAGGTGAGGAAACCGACCAGGGGCGCAGGTACTGGATGTGGTCCTGGCAGACAGTGACCAGATTGGGGCCTGGAGGTAAGGGACCCATGGCGGGGTGACCATACCATGGTCTGGTTCTGCCTGGACCTAGGAGGGCTAGAAGGCTGCACAAGACTGAAGTAACCCGACTTCAGGGGCGGATTTTAAGGAAATGAGAAGGATCCTTAAGGAGCATTTGGATGGGATTGGGTCAGACATGGGCTGATAGTAGGTGGGAAATCATCAGGAGAGGTGCAGGATGCTACCAGCACCTGTGCAAGAAGACAAGAAAAATGCGGTGGGCCCAAAAAGCCCTGCTGGTGGACCAGGGAGGTCCAGGAGGTGGTCTGCGGGGAAAGGCAGCCTATAAGCAATTCAAATGCTCAAAAGTGAAAGGGATCGAGGGAGTATGAGCTGATGGCTAGAAGGGCCACTAGGGTGGTGAGGGTGGCTAAGGCAAGGAAGGGCAGAACCTGGCCAGGGAAGTGGGAGAGGAACAGGGGTTCTTTAGATACATTGGGGAAAACAAAGGGTGAAGGGGCAGATTAGCAGGATTAAATCAGGGAGAGATGGGCACAAGACCCAGGGAGCAGGTTGAGGTACTAAATGAGTACTTCACCTCAGTTTTCACCAAGGAAAATGGGGGTGCTGCATCATACATGGGAGGAGACAGAGATACTGAGAAGGGGACCCTTACCGATCGGTGAGTCTGGGGAGAGAGGAGGCATCACTGGCAGGAGGGAGGAGGGCTAAGCAGGAGAAGAGGTTCCAGAAGTGGAAATCACAGCAGAGAGTGAGGAAGCCCTCAGCTCCCCTTAAGATGGAGAAAGCACCTGGGCTGGATAAATTACATCCCAGGTGCTGAAGGAACCTCAGTGGATGTCCTGGTGAAACCCTGGTGGAGCTTTCACCATCTCTCTGAGGACAGGAGTGGGTGCCCCAGGACTGGAGGTAGTGCATATAGTGCCTATCCACAAGAGGGATCTAGGGAGGTGGCAGGGAACTACAGGCCTGTCAGCCTGACATTGGTGGTGGGCAAGGTGGAGGGCATTGTCAAGGAGAGGCTAGGGGGAACCTGGATAAGTCAGGGTGCCTGGACGATAGACAGCATGGATCATCCCGGAAATCGTGTCAGACAAACCTGGTGGAGTTCAAGACTGGGTGATGAGTGCCTTGGACCTGGGTGAGACCAGTGGACGTCCTCTTTCTAGACTTCAGCAAGGCATTTGACTCTGTTCCTCACTGGGCCTATTGAATAAGCTGGGAAAATGGGGGTGGGGAACAGATGATCAGATGGATAGGCAATTGGCTCCAGGACCGAACCCAGAGGGTCATAGTTGGCAGGATAGTCTCATCCCCAAGGAGGGTCATTAGTGGGGTCTCACAGGGATCAGTCCTTGGGCCCCTTCTGTTCAACACCTATGTCTCTGACATAAGGACAGGAATCAGGGAGTGAGATGAGTCTCTTTGTGGATGACTCAAAACTGGGGCGGTGGTGGATGGGGAGGAGGGGGGGTGGCCCTACAGGGGGACCTGGAGGCTCTGGAAAGATGGTCTAGAAAGTGGAAGCTGAGGTTCAATGCAGGAAAATGCAAGATACTCCACCTGGGGCAGAAACCAGGGCCAAGTGTACACCATGAGGGAATGCTGCAAGTCTCGATGGCTGAGAGGGACCTAGGGGTGGTGGTAGATGTCAAAATGAACAACTCTGAGACTTGTAGGAGGCAGCAGCCAAGGCCAACAGGATGCTGGGATTCATCGCTAGGGGATCACCTCCAGAAGGAGGAAGTGATACTCCCTCTGTATAAATGCTTGGTGAGGCCGCACCTGAGTACTGCATGCAGTTTTGGAGGCCACACTTAAAGTGACATTAACCTCCTGGAGAGAGTCCAGAGGAGGGCAACCAAATGATTTGGGGCCTGGGGACAGGACCTATGAGGAGAGGCTCGAAGAGCTAAATATGTACACATTGGAAGAGAGAGAGAGGACTGGGGGACATGATAGAGGTCTTCAGGTACATGAAGAGGGTAAATAGGGAGGAACAGTCAGGGTGCTTCGAAGGAAGGAGGAGGGGGCCACAAGAGGGCATGGGTGGAAGCTGGAGGGGAAGATTCAGGGTCGAAAGGAGGAGGTGCTACTTCACTGAGAGGGTGGTGGAGCCATGGAATGCACTGCCTAGGGGGCTGGTGGAGGAAGAGACAGTGGAGGGGTTCAAGAGGGGTGGGACAGGTACAGGGAAGAGTTCTGGAAGCAAAATCCAATGCAGCAAGAATATCCGAACTGGGAAGGGAGAAGCCAGAGAAGGCAAGGGGGCAGCTAGGGTGGCACCCAGGGTGGGGGCTGACCAAATGAGCAGACACGAAGACCGTTAGGCCTATTCTGTTGGCATTTTAGTATGTTAGTACTCTGGCACTGAAGCCATTTAAATTCACTGTGATTCACAAATCTGGTAAAGAGAATAGCAATGCCAATTTTCTGTTGGGTTATGGATCAGGAACTGAGGGTTCTGATGGTTAAAAAATGTATGGGTTTGAACAGTACTTTTTACTGTACTGCGAAAAAAATGGATGAAATGTGCTTAATTTCTGAAAGCAACAATGTTAATAGAGAATAGAAAGTTTTGGAAACCTGTTTAATAAAACATGTTCCCAAGGTAGGGGTATATGTAACAGGATAGAATAGGACCCTGTCCCATTTGTTATGGAGAAAGGGTTGAAATGCAATGATCTATTCTTTTGTTTTCTGTCCTTCTCTGTCTGGTTGCACAACCTAATTTTCCTGTGAGACTTCGGACTTGATCAACCCGAACAGTCTCACAATTCTATGCCTCTCTCTGTCTCTAATTTTTCTCTTGCTGTCTGTTTTTCCTCCCTTGCATATCTATATCAGCTAATATAAAATGTGTACAAATCACTGTATGGAATGAAACTGATAATGGGACCACTTTTATTTAGAGAATATTTAGTGTTACTGTTGAAATGTATATTTATTGCATTTGAGATGACTGTAGAAAACTAGAGTGTTCTGCCTTGATGTGCAAAACTAGAGGTTACTTGAGTACATACACTGAGCCTTTTGCAAAAGAAGCCTCAGGAAGCTCACAGTGTTCTAGCAGCTCCTGAAACTTACAAGGACAGGATGTTTGTTCAGGATGGGGGTTGAAAAAGCCTTTATAAAAGAGCTGAGCTGAGCTGCAACTGGATAGAGATTACAAGAAAGATGTTATTTGCTTCTGCACCTAGTTATTATGAAAAGTTTATTTTTATATTACTGCTACTATAAATAAAGTTTTGGTGAATTTTACAACTGCTCCAAGTTTCCTATAGCTTCCTGACCTGTGCCTCAATGACAGCAGTGTTGAGTCAGCATATAGATGGGAAGGATATCCTATTCTGTATATCAGTAGGAAATTGCATGACAGGGAGAAAAGGTACTCCACCATTGAAAAGAATGCCTTATGCAAAGTGGGCCATGGAGTCCCTTCAGTTTTATTGCTAGGAGCTGTCTTTGTATTTATAACAGATCTTAATCCTCCTGTTAGTTTAACCAAATGAAGGATACAAATTCCAGAATCAGACTGTGTCATCTGGCATGTAGCTGTTTAAATTTAGAGTGCTGCACAAATCTGGAAAAGAGAATGTCAATGCTGATATTCTATGTAGATATGACTCAGGAATTGAGAATTCTGAAGGTTGAAAACACAAAGTGTGAGTTTCAACTTCTCTGTTTGCTATGCTGCATACGCACTGAACTGTAAAGATTATAAGTTAATGTTAGAAAATAATTAATAAGTTTTGGAAACCTGTTTTTTAAAACAGGTTCCCTCTAAAGAAGGGTATGTGACAGTGTTGAATAAGGCCCTGTCCCATTTGTTATGCAGAAGGAGTTAAACACAAGTATATGTTCTGTCTTCCTTTTCTGTCTTTTGCCTGTCTGGTTGTGTAACCAAATGTTCTTGTGAGACCTAGGAACTGATCACTCTGACAGTCTCACGATTCTCTGCCTCTTGCTATCTCTTTCTCCCTTCATTTGCTGTTTCTGTCTTTTCTTCCCTTGCATATCTGTGGTTATAAACATATTAGTGAATCTTTGTGTAAACTTTAAGTGATACTGGGGCCCTTGTTTGAAATGTATATACAGTAGTTCTACTGTTGAAATGATTGCAAAAAGCTATTTGGAATTTAGGGGTTAACCTGAAATGCAGTTTGAGCTCCTCTCAGGCTTGTTTGCAAACTCTTTGGCAGAGCTGTCAGCAGGATGCCACCTCAGGACATTGTTCTATTTGCAAGCCTGCTCTGCAAGGAAATTGACAAGAACATTTTGAGAGAAACAGGATGTTCACTTAACATCTTCCCAAGTAAAGACTTATAAAAAGAAAGCAATTGTTTTGCTAGAGTGACAGAAAGAGACTGAGAAACTGAAACATGGACTTGGAGATACCCTCAGATGAATGATTTTGTTTTCTCTGTTTGTACTGCCTTTCTAAATAGTTATACTAAAAAACTTGTAATTTTTATTTTACTTTTATTGGTAGTAATAATAAAGGTTACTCAAATTTTACAACTGCTCGTGGTCTTCCTATGCTTCCTGACCTGTGCCTTGATGACAGGAATGTGGGGGCACCACTAGACTCCAAGGAAATAATAAAGAATATGAGGACAGCGATTGGTGGGTAGGGGCACCACTGGACACCAGGAAAAAATAAATAATTATGGGTATGGCAATCAGAGGATGGAGGTGCCACTAGACAACTTGGATATAATAAACAATACAGGGACAGCAAGAGGCAGGTGCGGGACGCTACTGGACACCAGGAAAAAATACATAATTTTACCTCGCAAAAAGTTAAGCCCCAAATGAAAAATGATTCCTTTTCATTTCATACAACTGGAAGCAAGACACAAAAAGGATTTAAAATGTAACAAAATAACACATTTGGGGTCATGTTTCCAACACTTAAGTGCAGAATCCACCTAACAGGGTCCCAATAAACAAGATAGATGTGTTAGTCACTCCAGGATGTCATGTTTGTGGCTTTTGAATTTTGTTTTAGAGCCCCATTCCCATGTCTAGGAATTATTCAGGTGGTAAAAGGTGGGAGGGTGCTATACAAGCCAGAAAACACAGTCCATGGAAAATAGAAGTATGCTCATTACCTGGGTCGTTTGATGGCAGTGATATGGCTTTATAAGTTGGGGAACAGGTTCTCTTCTTCAATTTAAGGAGGGCTGCAGGGCAATGATGGTTAGCAGGCACCAAATGCACAGTTCAGATTGATTTAGTTCAATGTCCACCCCAGAATCAAAGTTCAAATCAGATCTAATGAACAAGAAAATTAGTGAACCACTTCATGGAGTGCCTGGGTAAACATATCAGTGGGGACACTTCACAGATCAAAAACCTGACATGTCTCCTGCAATATTCTCTTTGGTCAACAGATTGATTTATTGCACGCAGGCATTCCTTTGGGCTGAGAAGGCTGCATTACTGACAGCAGCAATATGGTGGGCCAAGGCGGGTCACACTTAATGGTATTACTGTACCTGTGCAGCAGCATTCTCACTTCATAACTTCTGATCACAGTAAGCTTTACACAGGCACTTGCTTACGTTCTGTTTTCTGGAGTCTCGTAACTTTAGCTGAAGAGAATTTGACAGCATGAGACATTTCTACCGTACCAATCCCATTTACAACTTTGCCTTTATGAAACCTTCTCCACTGGGGGGTATTATAATATAGGAGCATTTTCTTTACTTCAGGGTCTTACACATTCAAATAGGTGTTCTTTTATGCAAGAACCAAACCACAGAATACCTTCCGAATACACACTGACTGGTTATTTATTGAGATCTTGGTTAACACCTTTGAGCAGAAAGCTCTTTCATAGGTTCCACGTCAGTATGATGCAACCAAGAATACAGATATGTTCCACAGATACAGGTACAGCAAGCAACAATTGAAACTGTCTCCAGGCATAAATTTAATAACAGCTACACAATCTAAGCACATACAGGGTGCAGAGTCAAAACAAAGGCTAACGTTTCAATAGGTAACGGTGACATAACATGAGGATGCTTTGTTTGAAAAGAATTGTGCAACTAATGATATAGGCAGATAATTGGATTGTGCCTGAGTCAAAGAAAGAAGGAAGGTCTCATACCAAAGAGGGAGGGAGGAAAGTGAGGGGAGGAGGAAGTCTAGCAGAGGTGGGGGTAAGATGGGATAGACAAGAGGGAAGGGAAGAATAGCTACTGTATGTAGTCAAAGTGGAACAAAGAGGAGGAGGGTGAGTGAAGGAGGGGTGGAGCAGAGTAGGGAGGAACAGGTGATGTAGGTAATGGGGTGATGATGAAATGTATTAAGGTGGTAGAGAGGAAAGAGGTATGGAATGACGGAGGGCCAAAAGAGAAGAGGAAATGGAGGGAGATAGAGGAAATAAATAATTTAGGCAGGGGTAGAAAGCCCATGAAAGTGTTAACTTGATGGGGGGCAAGAAATGGACATGAAGCATAACATTTTACTAATCAATAGATATCACACAGAATGCAAATGGTAGGAGCAAGGTGAAGGCAAACTAGTGGTAGCAGTCACAGGTTGCCAGTGAGATTAGATGCTGCTGGAATTTTTCTTAAAGAGCCTGAAAAGTAGCAATGATTATGTCAGGAGGCAGGGAGCTGTACCACTCGCGGAGCTCTGTATGCGAATGCACGTTGTCCAAAGGTGGTGTAGCACCAAGGGATTCTGAAAGCCTGTTGGTCAGAGTTTCTGGTACTGCATAGGTTACATGCAGGGGAAAGAAGGGCCATTATGCCAGGGGTAGCAGTCCCAAGGTGACTTTTTTGCAAGCAGGCATGACTGGTATTTGAGCCTGCTTTCAAATTGTAACCAGCTAACCTGGGCATAAAGATTGCAGGTGTGTGTCAAGCGTGCGACACCAGTAAGAAGGCAGCATGCTTTATTTAAGGCCATTTTGATACATCAGAGGGCAGTGTCTGTAGATGCACCATAAATACAATATCATAGTCCACAAGAGAGACAACAGAACTGTGGATGGCCATGTTCAGTGCTTCTGGAGTGAGATTATGCTTGTTCATATAGAACTCCTAAACACTGGTTAATGATTTGGCTTTTCAGTCAATATGCTGGGTGAAAGACAGGGTGGAGTCAATAGTTATACACAGGTACTTGAAATGGTGAACCAGTTCAAAGGGGTGCCAGTGTCATTAATGATGGTAAGCGGGAAGGCTTTGTGTCTGCTTTGGGAGGTTGAAAACAACATTGTCTTAGTCTTGTTATAATTAAGGATGAGCTTATTATCCCAAAACCACTTCTCTGCAGATGTAAAGGATTGCTGAAGTTGGTCCTGGAGAAAATGAAGGTCCATGTTGCTGGTATAAGTACAGCACCATCACCGTATAGTAGTATATGGTCACAGCAAGCTCCTGGTAGTGAACTGAGGAAGATGCTAAAAGCAGTGGACCCAAGATAGATCCCTGCTGGACTCCAGAGCATACAGGCCTGCTATTGGACAGGGCATTACCAATTTTACCTGCTGTGTTTGGCTACTTAAGTAGCTGGAGAACCAACTTGTAGTGTTGGAGGAAGACTAATGGAGGAGAGTTGTCTGATGAAGAGATTGTGGTTGACAGTGTCAAAGGCCCTGGTAAGGTCTATGAAAGTTGCCCTACAAAAGCCCTTGTTCCAGAGAGTTATTAATAAAGCCTGTAACTCCATTAATGCAGTGATGGTACTATGCCCACACCTGAACCCATGGTCTTGGGGACATTGGAGTTGGAAGTTATCCAGATACTCTATGAGTTGGTCGGACGATGTGCTCCAGGGCCTTGGAGATTGGGGAAGAGTAGAGATCGGCGTAATTTCTCTGCAGTGCTCGGTCATCACACTTGTGCAATGGGGTGACCACTACTGATTTCAAAGATATCGAAATTATGACTAAGAGAGTGACAGGTTGATTATTTTGGTAAGAGGTGTGAGGGATTTTCTCGAGGGTAAGGGCAACAAACTTTAAGTTCAAGGAGTCCCCACTGAATCTAGCTTTCCCAGTACCTTCTTAAGATAACATCTGGCTTCATTTATAGACACTGCTTTGAAGTAGAATGGTGGGTGGTTTGGGGTGGGTTCTGGACAGCAGTGCTCATACATGAGGGGTAACCACGAAGTAGTCAGGGGAAGAATGTTGCTAAGGTCTGTAAATGCTTTGTTGAAAGTGTTTGCGATGGCTTTTGGGTTCACGTAGGGTGCCATCAATGTTCAGCATGTTCAGGGTAGATTTGGGGTCTTTATCAGTGATGTCTTGGATGTTCTTCCAGGACGTCCTGCTATCATTCCAAGAGATGGAAAGGCTTCTTTGAAATTTTGGCTTTTAGCAGAATGGATATCACGGGTACACTAATTTCTCGCTGTTTTGACCTCTGTAGGTTAGCTTGTGTCCCCAGTGCTCGAGGATGATGCCTGAGGTGATCCTGTGTTTTAGTAGATCAAAAAGAGCAGGGTGATCCAGGGATTATAGATTCTCTTGATTTTTGAAGGGGCATGCTTATCGTGAGGTTGCATTAAAGAGGTCAATGAAGAGTTCCAATGCAGTGTTGATGTTGCTGGCTGTATATACATTAGACCAATCAATGATCCTCAGGTCAGCTTTCAGAAGCTTGAGGTGTCCCAGAATGAGGATCCTGCTAGTGGCAGTTCTGGCAGGGGCTTGCAGTAGTTATTGGACCAGTAAAACTTGACTGGGGAGTGACCACTATCACGGTCAGGAAGGACAGAGGTGTCCTTCATATTATCTGGCTGGTTAGATAGCAACCAGTCCAGTAAGGTACTGGCCCCAGTTTTGTAGTTCCTCCTGGTTGGGGCTTCTACAAGCTTGGAAAGGTGGATAGCAGATAATGCATCCTTGGCATCAGTGGCATTAGGGAGAGCCAGTTTATACTAAAATCTCCAATCATTAGAAATTCTGAGTGAAGGCTTATCCTCTTAAGGTATTTATGAAGAACATAAAGCCAGGTTTAGTGTGCCTTGGAGGGATGTAAACCGAAAGCACGGTGAGTGTTTTGCTGTGTGCACCAAGAAGCAACTTAACAGCCAGCATTTGTATTAAATCACCACAATCAGAAGTGGAGATCCCCAGGCCCTGCAAAGTGTCCTTCACATAGATCACACATCCACCACCATGCTGAGAAAGGCAATCACACCCAAATACTATGTAGCCTGGAAGTAGGACTGCTACGTCAGGGACATTATGAGGAGCCAGGTTTTACTATCGAGGTACATCTGGATTATGTCTGGAAGTCCATACTTGTAGTCTGTTAAGTTTTGGAGGAAGGCTGCAAATGTTTAGTGTTGTCGCTGTTAGACCACCAATATTTCTTGGTGAGTGGTTTGAGCAGTGGGAGGTCAAGGATTAGGATGTATATTGCCCAAGAGCAATAAGAGCAGCACTATTAGTATTTTCAGGTATTCATTAAATAGTTTTTGGAGCAGGTGTGTAACCTGCAGTTAGCATGGTATCACATGGAGATTCCTGCAAAAGGAGATTGATAGAAGATTGTCAAGATATCATGGCAGTGGGATGACAGGCCAAGACCCACCATTACAGAGTGAGCCCCATGTAGCTTACTGTATGTGTGGAGGAGGTCTGATTTAGGGAGGAGGTTATGGTACTATAGGTATCAGTCATGGCACTAGTTGCTCCTGGGGGCTGGTAGGCACATGCCTGCAATTAGGAGTCCTGAGGTGTGAACAGGGCCAATATGGTGGTTCCACAAGGTATGAGAGTAGTTGGGTAAAACATATTTGACTGGTGTAACAGGGAAAGAGAAAGAGGATGGGATGACAGTTCCTTTGAGGTAGCTTCCTGATAACTTAGGCCCTTAGAGACAAAGTACATGTAAATTTGATTTAAAATGAAAATGCTGATGGTGAATTGTATCCAGAAGAAATGATGAACTGTTGAGATCCAGCATCACATAGTGTTTGAAAATTCCCAAAAGGCGATAAACTGTGGCCTGGGCATATGCAAGAATAGAAATCATTGGATCTGTGTTTCCTTTGCTTTTCAAAGTACTCAGAAACAAGTACAGTTCCTTCAGGAGCAGGACAAATGAAAATGTTGATTCAGTCATGGGACCCAGCATCACCAGGTTTGTCAGACTTATTTGCCAGACTTAAAATGAAAAAGCTGGTGATAACTGAAGGAAATGATGAGCTGTTGAGGTCCAGCATCACAGAAGGTGTTAACATTCCTGAAAGGTGTGATAAACTGTGGCCTGGGCATATGCAATATGTGAAATCTTTTGTTTGTATGGTTCCTTTGTTCTTCAAAGTCCACAAGTACAGCTCCTTTAGAAGTAGGTCAGAAAATGTTGATTCAGTTACAGGACTCAGAATCACCAAGTTTGTCAGACTAGTTGCAAGACTTATTTTCCTTGGGATGGCTTCCAAAAAGTTGATTTAAAATGAAAAAAGCTGATACTTGGTGGTGATGTTTTGCAGAAATTCAGTCCAGTAGACTTTCACAGATGGTGTGTGCAAGAATGGTAGGTACTCCAAGCAGAAAAACATGTAAATCCACAAAAATTAATCTACAGACATAAGCAAGCACAAATAGCCACCCACACAGCTCAGAAGGTGGAGTCAGCACCATGCCAGTGATGTCATGCACCAGCTGTTCTTCCTGCAGAGTGCTACACATCTTGGACCTACAGAGACAGAGGTCTCCATGAGAATTCTGCACCTCCTTGACCTACAGAGACCCAGAGGCACTATCCGCTCATGCAGTGATTTCACCTCTGGACTGTCTTCACCCAGAGGACTGCTGCTTATGCCACAGTGAGCATCTGGATGGTCTGCCACCCAGCTGGAGTCCCAACTAACCATTGCCCACATGGACCTTTCTCTGCCTCCAGAGGCTGCACAACCTGAAAGCCAACCACTACAGCAGCCACCGCCATGGAAAAAGGGTAGCTGCCACTACTATGCCAAACAGTCCAGTCTGCCACCTCAGAATTGCACCCCAGAACCAATCTGCCAGAACATTCCTTCCCACAGAACACTCCTGGCTCCCAGGCTGCACTCACCCAGGAGTGAGACTACTTAAAATACTGGGTCCCCATCAGTCGCACCTACCAAGGTGCCAGAGACCATTGGCAGGCTTCCATTTTGCTTGCTTCTGGCTCCAGTTCCCACACTGCACAGACAGGCCCCAAAATGCTGCTCCATTGCTTCCCCTCCTACATGCCCAAATGATTGCCTTCTCATATGCAGATCTTTGAGGAAGGAGGGCTGGAGTAGGAAGAGGCCCACCCGCCCGCCATGGTCCTCCCAGCTGAACTTGTGAGCCGAACACCCTACTTCTCCCTTCTTCTGGAAGCCTCTAGAAAATCCCTAAAGGCACCAAACCCTTTCTTTTATACCCCAAGGAATGAGAACCCCCACTGGCAGCAAGCATGCCCTTCTACCAGACCTACCATCAACAGCTCTCTCCTCTCTGCTTAGCAGCACCCAGCAACCAAAATTAACTAGTAAACTGACTACACCCCTGATTCATGGAGAGGTAGTCATATTATCCCCATTACCAAAAGGATAAAAAACAGTTAATTATCAGCCTATAAGCCTAAGTGACAGCATGGGTAAAATTTATTTTAAAGCATTGTTGAACAGATTACAAGCATGGTCAACAAGAAATGGAAAATATCTCCACTTCAAGCTGGTTTCCAAAAATACAATGGAACATCGAATCAGTGTCAGTGGCACAGCAGGTAGCACTCGCCTCTGAGGCCGGGAGATCAGAGGGCTGTGGGTTCAGTTCCCACATCTGGCACTTTGCTAATTTCCCAGTACTGACACTATAGTGCAGCATGAGAGGGTGCTGCACTTCTGAGGTTCTGTCTTCGGATGAGACGTTAAACCAAGGTCCCATCTGCCTAGATTGGTGGTAGTTCAGGTGAATGTTAAAGATCCCACGGCACTTATCAAAAGAAGTAGGGAAAGTTTCATTGAGACAAAAATCGTACAATAGTACACAAAGCAAAATACAAAACAAAGGAAACACAGGATAAGTATTATACAATCATTCAGGTAACTGCAAAATCAGAGTCAGTGATCCAAGGAAGAGCTTCAAAGTTCCAAAAGTGTTGTATCTGAGTATAAGTACGTTCATGCTCATAAATTTCTGTTAAATCTTGTACAATCTTTTTTCAAGCTCCAAATAGAGCAGTCCTTTTGCTGTAAAGAAAACATGCAACGCACCATCCAAATATTCCATTTAATACAGACAAAACAAGGTTTAAAGTGTCCTGGTGCCATTTTGACCACTGGAGAAAAAAACATATACAAGATTCAAATAAGTAACCCACTGAAAGTGGGTATCCCATGCTCTGCCAAAAGGACCACCAATTCTTAATAAAGGAACAGTCAAAAATAAATGAGGGATAGTTTCAAGTTCTGCAATACATAATAAGCGAGAACACATTCTATCTTGGGACTGCTTATGTTTTTGATTTGATTTTACATTAATCTTTTCATGGCATGAAAGCCAATGAAAATCCCACATTTTGGCTAGAACCCTCTTACATTTCCACAATAACAAAAGGGAAGGGAGGTGTTGACCAGGACACTTATCAAAGGGTATTGATACAGCACAAACCGACAGGAGTAATTTCTTATATAAAACTTTATGGGAATGATTTAATAACATCCGAACAGACACCTTCCATTGTTTGAGACGAAAACATATGTTTTACGAAGTTGGTATACCATCAGTTTGTCTTAACACAGTTAAGGAATTAGTTTCCATTGATGAAACCAAATCCTGCAAGAGTCATAAACCAAGGTTCCCACCCTTTGGGAATGAATCAATAAAGGCCTAAGGTTTGCAGTAAAAAAATACAAGAAAAAATAACAAAGGGTTAACCATACAAACGCCACCCTCAGGGATAGGTAAATAAGTAATATTCCGCTTTATCGGGTTTAACCTACTACCCCAAAGAGCCTGAAAAACAAGCTAAAGAAAGCTGTTTCTAGCTGTTGTGGAATAGGGAATACATAACTCAGAAAAAGGAAAGTAGAGATCAAATAGTTTTTAATTAAGAAAACACGTTTCTTTTCCTATCTGCCCCGGTTCCAGGAGGCCACCTGAAGTTTACCTTTGTTGGAGTTTAACATTCCAGTTAAACAAATCTGAGTCCTGTGTCCAAAAAAATTCCCAAAATGCGAATAGGACCCTCAACTAAACGAACGGCCAATACGGTCCAAGGGGAGCTGCTGAACCGACCAGAATAACCAAACTTTTAGTGTAATTTAAAACAGCACCAGAGAAGTTTCAAAAATAGAGCACTAGTGGAGAGAATGAAACACTGAGGCTACATCAGCTACAAGAAAACAAACATCATCTGCATATGCAGTCGCCTTATAAGGCAAGCATAAGGCACAACTAGAAATAAACTGAATCTGAGAATTAGTATTCAGCCGACGGAGCAAAACATCAAGAAAAATACATATAACAATGGGCTTAAAGGACAGCCCTGACGAACCTTTTATGGGGATCATGGGTCCTATCCAACCATTTACTACAGGCACAACAGTCGCCGTTCTATAGAAAGTATGAATCCAGCGTACTACAACATCAGGTACATGCAGAAAATGAAGTGCTTCCATAAAAAATCATGCCGAACCAATCAAAAGCCGCTTCTGATCTACAGAAACAACAAGTCCCGAAGCAGACCTGCATAGCCATGAGAAAATAATTCTCATAAGAGGATCAAATGATCAGAAATTCTCCTTTGAGGCACAGAACAGGATTGGGCAGGATGCAAACCACCTCCGCTATCCACAGCAAACGCCTCACAATAATTTTTGTTAAGAGCTTAAAGTCGGTGTTCAACATACATAAAGGTCGCCAATTCTCTAGAGAATGGATATCACCTTTCTGTTTATAAATGTAAATCAAAGTACCCTTAGTAAATTCCAAAGGAGAGATTCACATGTTAACAGAGAATTAAACACAGATGTAAGTTCTGAGGCTAAATGGTCACCCAGCACCTTATATAAGCCAGCAGGAGACCAACGGACCAGGAGTTCTCTGTACAGGTAAGGAAGAAATAGCCAGTGTCAAATCCTGCTCCATGATAGGAGAACAAGCCTGGTCCTGACATAGCTGTGAGGGAGCTGGGATATCAAGGCTACTATACAAAGTCACACTGTTACCAACCATAGCAGGGAGGGAGAAAAAAGGGCTGTAGTATACTTTGTTACAATATGACAAATCTCAGTTTGTGAGGAACATATGGTCCCTTCTGAATTTAGAAGACACGTCATATTTTTCGGGCAGACTGGCGAGAATTATATTCAAAAGGACAAATAACATCACGTGTTCCAACAGTACAGAATTTATGTTGGTTATAAAGTTGTTGTGATTGCCATAATTGGAAAGTCAACATATCATTCTGTAGGACTTTTATTTGTTGAGTAAGGTCTTGCCCTGTCGTGTATGCTATGGTTAATAATGACTGAAATGTACCCTCTTCTGCAAATAGTCTAGGTATTCCCTCCTACATTTTAAACGACTGTAAGTTTTAAAAAGTGACCAGATCATGTTTTGTGTCTAACCACCACTGAACAGGATCTTCATAACAAATAAAAACAGATTTACGGGCTTGTATGAAGGACAGAGGGACTGCATAAACATCGGAATCTGCAACAAAGATGTGTTGAATTTCCAAAGACCTGGACCTTACGGGAAGAGACAACAGAACAAAACCAACAGAAAGCAGCTTATGGTCAGAAAACTCAAGCGCTTGAACTTTGGTAGAAATAATAGATACTGTGAAGAGGAAAACACATAATCAATATGTGTGGCTAGTTTACTCTTTGGAAGGTAGGGGTGTGTTGAGTAGTAAAGGAGAGAGAAGAGTCCGTTAAGTGGGTGACTCGAACCAATTTACCCAATTCATGGGAATCACAAAACAGTTTCTTTGTAGCAGCAAAGAGTTCTTATCCTGAAGACTCAGGCCACAGTTAAAGTCACCAGCAAACAATACCTGAAAGGAAGTATGCAATAAGGACAAAGCAAAGCAAATAAAGCTATGCGTTTGGTTTTGATTTGAGGGGCACAAATGTTAATCAACCAGTAAGGACAGGACCCAATAACAAAATCTATAATAAGCGCTCTACCAGGGCTACATCAAACATTTTAGCAAATGGAAGTCTGGGAAATTAATTAATATTCCAGTCCGAACAAGAATCCTGACCAATTGACCAAAAAGAAGGACCCAGTAACCAGTCCTGTTGTGCTTGTCGGATCTCATGTGTAGTATGAAATCTTGTATCCTGTAATAAAATTAAACCCAAAAGGTAGAAGCCTTAGAAAGGAAAAATCAGTCTCCTTTTAGCCATACGCTTCATAATATTTACATTAATAGTATGGCAAACAAAGTGAAACATAGCAACAAAAAAAGGAAAACAGACAAAAAATACATTTTACAATTTCCTTTTCCCAACCACCTTCTTCTCTTTAAGTTTTACTCTGGCCTTTCACTTCTGAGAAAGGCGGTGCTAAATGCAGCTCAGGGTCAGTGGTACCGTCTGGGAGAAGAAGCAATGGAGGAAGAGTCCGACTCACCTCCAGCGTCATCAAAAAGGGGTTGGAGAAGTTCAAAAGAATTAGATAAGGACACTGGGGAGGTTCTGGACCACTCACAGGAGATGGTGCAACCTGAGGTTGTTTCTCAGTGATCTTCTACATATAACATTTGTAAGCTCTCGGGAGGGGCATAGTACTTGGACCTGGGACCGGGTCCAGAACAGGAAAATTAGACTGGGCAGGATCAGGAACAGGAGAAATCTCAGGCAAGGGGTCATCCGTTAAGGAAACTATCTGAGGTATGACCTCAGAGGATACAACAGGCACTGAAGCCTGCAGTAAGGGCTGGGCTGCCCTAGGGGAGGTACAGCCAAGGTGGTCCGGAGACGGGCCTTCTGTGCCTGTGTAAAAATAAAGCGCTGGTCCACACCACCATCATGAAATTCCTGATTATGTGCAGCCCATTTACAATTCTGAAAGGTATGCCCTGTTCATCACATAGGTTACATCTACATTCATTCAAGCAGTGTGCCCCTATGTGGCCCAATCCCCACAGACATTGCATTTCATTTTATCACATACATTACTAAGATGTGCAGGGTCACCACACCGATAGAAAGCCTTGGCTGACCTGAGTAGAACAAGACCCCTATCTCGGCCTATGAAAAGAGTTAGGCAGATGTACAACCCCAGAATCAGTGAAACGTAACAAGACTTTAAACTTCCAGCCCCCAGTCCAAATGTTCTCGGTATCCAAAATGGCTTAGGCTGTCCCTGGACGCCTCAACGCTGTTTCATCCAGTACACAACATCCTCCACCTCAACTCCCTCATTACGTAAACAGAATAGTGATTGCCTTAAAAGTGGGTTTAGAAAGGAATAGCCTGAAATGGGATCCATAATGCAGTAGTCCGCAGAGAATTATACTTTGACCAAAACGCTCCAGTCCCTAGATGTTTGGAAACTAATGTCAAACGTGGTTTCACCAGAGATATGAATTAATGCATATATTTCATGAGAAAACATTTTTAAAGAATCCTTTAACAGCGTACATGCCATAGACCCGATCAGGTGGCTCAGGTAACCCCGATATGCCAAGCGAACCGCATTGTGTCTCTTAGCAGCCTGGATTGGAAATTTAAAGAAAGAAGAATATGAGTGGCTCGGTCCAGAAATTTTGGGGGCTGTGGTGGTGAGGGAGCCAGAGCCTCTACAGAAATAGTAGAAAGAGGAATCTGAGGTGGAGAACCCTTCAGATAATTCAACACAGGGTTCTGTGTAAGCTCCAGTTCATGAGGGAGACACAAGGGGTCAGTAGTGACTGTTGAATCACCTATCTTGCTTTGTAGCTCTGAAAAATCTTCAGGGTGGGGGACGGATTGGAGATGGACCAGACTTCAACTTCCTGGAACAGTACCCTTGACCCAGCCAGCACCTCTCAGCCCCGATTCAACAGTCCAAGTAGGTTCTTTATTAATATTTACTGTAGATGATTCTTGTACATGTAGGGAGCTCTGTGATGAAACAGAAGCAGGTAGTGAAACGAAAATGAATCTGTTTGTACTGCAGGTAGCAGGGGAGTAATAACTGTAATAAGTCTTGTACTTGTAAGGAACTCTGTGATGTAATGGAAGCAGGTTGTAAGAAAACCAAATCCATTTGTACTGCAGGCGACAGGGAGCAGGCAGTAGGGCTTCAGCTCCCTTACACACTAGTCGGGTCAGAGCCCGTCACAGCAACAGGTAGTAAAGGAGACAAGTCAGGAGAATCTTCGGAACTTCCACCTGAGTGGAATATGCACCTGTGCTGTCAGCTCTCAGGCGTTGCATATCTCTGTGCATTTTCAGTTTTGCACTAGCAAAGCAGGCTCCGCTCACTGCAAAGCACTCCTGGATCTCTTGTGTTGTCAAACAATGGTTTTCAGAATCAGTTGAAGTAAAATCCTCCAGTAAGTCGACGGTAGCACGGAGGTCAGCAAGTCAGTTCCATAAGAAGTAAGCAGAGGGCTAGGTATAGCAGCCTGAGTATGAGCAGCAGAACTTAAAGTTGAAGCAGGAACAGCGACAGGCAAAACATCAGTAGTTAGCATCGTGATCTCCATTTGTTCAGAGGTAGGAGCAGAGACCAAATCTCCCACCTCCATAGCTCCCTCCTCAGAAGGCAAGGTGCATCCGCCATCTTGGACAGAGGTCCCCCTCTGAAGAGTAGGGAATTTCCACAGTGTCCTGTCCAAATTTTCTTCATTCACTAAAAATACCACCGACAGCTTGATCTGGTTCAAGGTCAGTTGGCATTCATCTGTATCCACCTCCCAGGTCGTGACTGAAAATAGGCAGGATTTGTCTAGTGCACTTACCGGTCAACAAAAACTAAATAAAATATATTTATACTTCTGTACATTATAGAGAAATGTAAGATAAAAAGCAAACACTTGTTTGCCTTTATTGACTCTTCTGTTGCTCTCAATTTTATTTCTAGAGAAATTCTTTGGTTTAAATTACAGGAACTGGGACTTGATTTAAATCTTCTAAATTTAATCAGGAGAATCTATACTGACACTTACATTAAGCCAAATACAATAACAGTGGATAGCTCACAGATAAAATACAATTTACTACAGGTGTCCGACAAGGATGTGTCTTAGCACTAACTCTTTTCAATCTTTATATAAATGAAATGTTGATACAGCTTAATGATACATTACATCATATGCCCCAAATATTATAATATCCCATCCCAGTTTTAGCATATGTGGAAGATTTGGTAATTATTGTTATCTCTAGGCTTGGGTTACAAAGAAGCCTGAGAAAACTAGAGAAATTACATGTTATTAAAACTGACTCAACTATTCAAAAATGAAAGCAATGGTCTTATGCACACTAAAGTATAGAAACCTATATTTGGATGTGCAACCATTGGAATTTGTAAACATTTCATGTATCTAGGTGTTTTAATATCCATACAATGTCTTGGTCTAATCAAATAAATAATGTGGCTTCAAAAATGAGACTCATGGCTTCTGCTGTCATGTGTTTTAATAGACTTGGTATGACTGTAGACCAATGTTGAGAGTTACAGATTTCAAATTGCTAAGTTGAAATTATATGCTACTGAAAATTGGGAAATCATAACCTCAGACATTGGAATCAATAATCAATACAGAATATAAAAAAACTTTTGGTCTGCCTATATCTGCAACAAATGCCCTGGTGAAGGTTTATATAGGACAAATCACATTTACATAAAGGCATATAAGAACAATTAATTTCTGTTTTAAGATTACAGCTACCCATGGGCCACTTATTGCTTCATGGCTTAAAGAAAAATACAACATTATGCCCTAAAGAAGGATGGTTGGTTGTCTAACATTTATTCATCACTGAAAAATTATGGTCTCTTACAGTTAAAAATTGGGTAGAACAATCTGTACAAATTCACACAAATTACACAAAAATAGTTACAAACACTGTTCATAATAGAGCAAAGAATCTGGCATGATGAAAATCAAACAACTTAAAGTTTCAAAGTGGTTAATAAATGACATGCAGGAACATTCATGAAAGGAATATTTGATGTTAAATGTAGATCCAAAACTAAGACAGATATTAACATTATATAGGTTTGAATTATTCCCTAGTAATGTTTTAATGGCTAGATATCACAGATCTCAACTTACCTTGAAGGATTGTCATTGTTACCTAAAGGAACCAGAAACCCTTCACCATGTCGTGATGAGATGCCCATGGTATAAATTATTATTATTATTATTATTTAGCTTTTGTTTACCGGGTAGGTACACTAGACAAGTATTATGCCTATTTTCAGGAGCGAACCGGAGAATACAACATGGGAAAACAGTCAAGGAACAAATAAATGAGAGTACATTATGTCACAGCAAACAAACATGTGGGAAAGAAATACATCATTTGACGTTAGAGGAAACATATAGTAGCGGAGCACTGTCCACGGAATGGATTGGTTAACTTATAACATTTCAGTTGACGTTCTCTAGACTAGCTGGTTCACTGACAGGTATTTACAGGTCATCACATATAATAGTGGAGCACAGTCCAAGGAATGGATTGGTCATAATATAACTTATAACATTATAGTAGACACTCCCTAGGCTAGTTGGATGCTGAGACAGATATTTATAGGTCATCACATTTATCTAAAATATACACGTTAGACAGTATCAGGACACTTGGGAGTAGGCATTCCTACCTATGACTGTGGTGCAATGTTGTGGTCAGCCTATGATCGTGGAGCAATATTGTGGCTAATAATGCCCCTGGTTTTAGAGATCGGGCAAGGAAGGAGTAGTCAGAAATCATTGAACTGCAGGAAATATCTCCAGATTCAGTGGAGGCAACTTGGGAGGTTTTGGCCAACAGTTTGATACTTTACTCTAGGGAGGTTTGGGGCAGTCACACACTGAAGCTAGTTTTGGAAACCCACAGGGATTGCAAAACTCAGATAGGAGGGCAGATCGGATATCCACAGGAAGGTGTTCCAGAGTCTGGGCACTTATGGCAAAGTCCCGATTTCCCATGAGGGTCCGGTGGGAGGTACTTTGAGCATCCCTGATGTGAGAGACCTAAGATGGTAGGGGTGGGATCCAGTTTAGGTAGAAGCTGGGCCAGCCCTGGGGTAGCCAGTTCTGATCACTTTCCCGAGAGGCATCCCACCCTGAAATCAAGGTATCTAGCAGGGAGATCCAGCAGAGTTTCTCATATAGCTTGCATTGGTGGGTGAGGCAGGAGGCAGCCAAGGCAACATGACAAATGTTATTATTGGCGTGTACCACCAAGTGAGATGAGTCTTTGGGGAATGAGCAAATAGGTACAGCCATAGCTGAGGGAGGAAGAAGCACACCTCTCACAAGGGCAAGTCTGGCTGCTGGTGTAATTGCACCTGGTCCTATAGGCCAGACCCAGTCTGCAGTTTGCAGCCCTGCAGATGTTAAGGATATGATTTCCCATGTCAAGTTGGAGGTCAAGTGTTACCCCCAGATATCTGATGGAGTTCACTATGGGTAGTGAGGGTCCATCTATGCTGGTGATCTGTAACAAGGCCAATGAGGCTTTGATTATGGCCATTGAGCCAAAAAGCATAGCCTGTGTCTTTTTCAGGTTCAGGACCAGTTTGTGGTTAGTAACCCAGGACAATACATTGTTAAAGTCATCAGTCAGGCACTGGTTTAGGGTAGTGGCATTCTGGGAGTGATCCAGAATCCAGGTCATCTGCATACATGGTGGCTCTGCAACTGGTAGTTACCATGGGAAGTTGATTGATGAAGAGGAAGAGGAGGGACCTAGTACCGAGCCCTGAGGCACTCCAGAGGTCACGGTAGGGCTCGGAGAGGACTTTATTTAAGCTGGTACGCTGCTTTCTACCATGCAGATAGCCCATTAGCCATTTCATGGCATAGGGAGAGCCAAGTGACCACAGATATGCACCAAGCAGTTTTAGGCCAATGAGGTCAAAGGCTTTGGACAGGTCAATAAATATGGCACCAGAGAGTTTGCCCTGGTCCATGGCTGTCTGGATACTTGATGTAACCAAGATCAAGGCTGTGGTGGTGCTGTGTCCCTTTACAAAGCTATGCTGGGCTGGGGACAGCAGTTCTTGAGTGGATATACTCCAAGAGCTGCTCAGCCACTACCTTTTCAAGGAGCTTGCTAAGGGTTGGGAGAATGGCAATCAGATGATAATTGTCAGGCAATTTAAGATTTCCTGCTTCAGTACAGGGACTATCCTCACTCTCTTTCGAGATGTCAGGGATGGTCCCCAGTCAAGGGATAGGTTGAAGAAAGAAGGCTACTGGTGAGGCAATGTGTGTAGCACCAAACTTAAGTTTGTCTAGGCCAGTGCTAGAGTACTGGGAGAGGCTGGCTAGGTGTTTCTGCATGACCTGGACTGATACAGCCCTGAGATAAAACATTTGCTGAGGAGGGTGATCCTCCAGCCAAGTGGGGGAAGGGTGGGGCACAACCTCATCAGATGGGAAGAGGGCTGTGAAGGCTGAGAGATCATAGAAGTGATTATTTAGGGAGTTGGCTATGGTATGGGGATTATTGCAGGAGACTCCATTTATGACCATGTCCGTGACCCCTGAATGGGAGGACCTGCTGACAAGAGATTTAATATCTCTCCAGAATCTCCTGGGATCACTGGCAGAGCTAAGTAGGTCGGACTTACAAAAGTCACTTTTGTTGCCCTGATGGCCTTTTGGACTTGTTCCTGAGGTGTCTGTACCTTTGAATAATCGTGGGATCACTGGTACCTTTGGTGCAGGCCCAACACTTATCTCTCTCCTGCATCTGGGCTAGGAGATTCCCATTTAACCAGAGGCAGCAGACCCCCTCACCCTATGGGTGACCTTGGGAGCATGCTTGTCTTGCAGGGCCCCAAAGGTGGAGAGGAAGTAAGAGGTTGCTACAGAAGGGTCAGTGGCACCAAACACCCCAGACCAGTCAGTAATTCTTAAGTCCTCCAGGAACTCCCCAGGATCAAACCTAGAGTAGTTTCTGACATGCATAATTTTGTGTGGAATTTTGGGGTGGGAATTTTCCATATACAGAAGGCGGTGAATGGTCAGAGATGGAGTCAGATAACGTGCCCGCTGATGAGATCCTGTCAGGGTGGTTAGACATGATCCAGTCCAGTAGGGTACTGGAGGATCCATTTGTGGTCCTCCTGGTTGGCTCCTGGATGAGCTGGGTCAGGCAAGGTTAGCAAGTGGGGGCTCAAACTGCTTAACATACCACTATCCCAGTTAAGGTTAACATCCCCAGGATTATGAGTTCATTATCCCCAACACTGGAACCAATTGAGTTCAAGAGGTGAGTTAATCCAGGAAGCCCACCCTTGGAGGGTTATAGGTGCACACCAGGTGCAGTTTCTTTGTTTCTCCAAGTAGCAGGAGCACATGTAGCAGCTCACAGGGGACACGTTTGTATACTGGTGGGCAAGTAGGGAGATTTTTAGGTGGCTCTTATGGTAGATTAGTATGCCACCCCTCTCTTGTCCCAGCTCTGTCCAGTCAGTTGAATTAATATCCAGTGAGTGCACAGGCAGAATCAGGGACAGAGGGCTTTAGCCGGTCTCCGTCACTCCTAGGATGTCAGGTTTGTAGAGTGCTACCCATGCTAATAGCTCATCTCGGTTAGGTAGCAGGCTCCTGATGTTAAGATGAGCTATTTTAGACCCTTACCCATGCCCCATACAGGAGGGATTTTGTGGGTCAGATTTATTGGACCTGGGTTGGTTTCAATATTACCAACCAGAGTAAGTAGTAAGTAGAAGGAGCCAGGGAGATTCCACCTCATATGTGATTGGCCATCTGGGAGTTTTTAGCATGGGTACGCTTAACCCTGTTTGTATACATAAGGCACCGAAGATCTAGACAGCAAGTAATACAGCAGTGCACCTCATTGAACACAAGGATATTGGAGAAGGTGTAGTCGGCTACCTTGTAGGTGGACGACCACCTCCAGTATCTCTAGTGATATTGGGAGGAGGTGACCATATAAAGCAGAGAGAGTCCCACTATAAGACCTGCAAGGACTACAGTCCTGTGGGTGGCAGCCAGCACCCCTTTACCTTTGCTTTGTGAGTATCCCTATCCTCACTAGACAGATGGGAGGAACAACACCCACATCCTGGCTGGAGGTATAGGACCAGCCTGTGATGTAATTACCAAATCAGCCAGCAAGAAACCGCTGGGTAGGAAGGAGGGATGGAGGTACTAAGGCAGGAAGTAAGTAAGTGAGATTTGTTTTGGTTTGTGCCAAGTTAATAATAAAGGACTGCAGTGCACTCAATGCTACCAGCTATGGATGGAGGGACTGAACTTGATTCCTAGGAGGAGTTCCTGCCCTAGCCCTTTGTGAGCACACTACCACCTGTCATCAGTTATACGAGGACAATTTAGACAGACATCATCCATGCAGTGTAGGTGGGAGTTAGGATTAATTTAATAGTAATGGTTCTTTGAGCAGGCAGTATAACAGGTCTGGTATAGTGAGGCCCTACTCCTTTTGTCAAGATCACTATTAGCAGGGGCTGAGACAATAGGACCAGCGGTATGAGAACACCTGTCTGAAGACTTTGGTTCTGACACAAGACAGAGCAAGGCAATTTATCAAAAATAGCTGCAGAGATTAGGCGAACATGATAACACTGACAGGCAGTTAACAGTAGTGCAGCCAGTTAGCTTATACTAACATGTAATTTGTTTAACTCTGTCTAGGAGATGAGAGTAGGAAGGGCTTCCCTGAGGTAGAAAACAACCTACTTAACACTGAAGATGAAACAATACCCCCTATTAGCCGATTGGGTGAGACAGATCACAGGGGATGGAGTCAGTGAGCATTTAATGGGAGAAGAGCACGAGGTGGGTGGGTGGGACAAAAATTCATCTCTCTCCTGCACCGGGGCAGGGGCTGGGAGCTTGTCTGTTACAATCGTCCGCCAAGGAGGCCCGCTGGAGCTCCAGTAGCCCTGACACCTCAACTCGGCAATTCAGTGTTCCTCTAGATAAGCTGTGAGGTGGGGAGGACTTTTAGGAGTAGGTCAACCCTCGCCTCCCCTCCACACGGTGTCAGCTGTAGTGCAAGGTCAGTGGGACAGCTTTCCTTTTCAGGAGCGGAGTGAGGCGTCACCAGCTGACCAGGAGCTAATAGAGGATTGCTTTGGCGCCAAACTTCAACAAAGAAACCACAGTCCAGGAACAATGTTTTTCTCAATGGGTTTCACGGTCGCTGCTTCAGATACTCTCAGTGCACCCTCAGCCCCTCCTTTAATGCTGCAGCCCTCTCTTTTAAGTTCAAATTGCAGGTAGGAACCAAGTACAAAAATGGTATTTAGCAGAAAGTTTATCAAACTATTCAGCTCTCTCCTGCACTGGGGCAGGGGCCGGAGCTTGTCTGTTGCAATTGTCCACCGAGGAGGCCCGCCGGAGCTCCAGTAGCCCACGGCACCTCAACTCGGCAATTCAGCGTTCCTCTAGATAGCGCAAGAGGGACCTTTAGGAGTAGGTCAACCTCGCCTCCCCTCCATCTGACATCAGCTGTAGTGAAAGCAATTTTTAACCTTTTAACTCAGAAAATAAGCTAATTTTGACTGATCTGGCAATATTTCTGTTAGCAGTTAAAAACTTAGAAATAAAATGACTCAAGAACTGATCATGAGCCATAAACTTTAATTGATCTATTTTGCTGGATCTTTATTCTCAGATAGTTTGAGATTTGCAAAGACATTTTTCATGGGAATGTAGGTATTCAGACCGAACCCTGAATTAACTGTTTACACTTTTGTTGCTTCATGTGGAGTATCAGTGTTATTTAGGGTATTTGGTTGTTAATGTATTTTGTCCATGTCCATTGTATGCATATTTTTATCTTACGTTGTGCTAGGATAAATTTTAAAACTTTTAACCTAAGTAATGATTTTATGGTATTGTGGAAAACGTTGAATGAATGTTCCTCTAATGTGAAATGTGAACTGTCTTCACTTCATGTTTGGAATTTAATTATATTCAAGATGTATTTGTTTTATAAAAAGTCTGCACTGAATTTGAGATATTTCTTTTACTGCACTTGTGTAATGACATATGATGTTGAACAATAAACTTGATTGATTGAACTAGTAAGCTCCAGAGGACTCTTACAAGAAAAAAATGGAAACAAGGTAGTGACAAATTAAAAAGTATTATTCCAGTGTGAAAAAGGTTCTTTTTCATTTCATACAACTATCTTGAAATGCTTACTGAACATGCTCAGAGAAGACATTTAAAAATTAAATAACTTTGAAATGGATTATTATTTTTCACCAAACCAGCTAAAGGCACATGTGTGGGCCAACCCCAGTCTACCCTGGACATTTCAGACTAAAATTCCAAACTGTCTAAGCTGTAGGCAAGTTCAAAGAAAACCAGCTTAGAAACAGGAAACACACCGAAAAATCACTTTTGCAGTTTCTGCAACTTGGGCACCACCAATCTGCTCAGAGCTAACTTGGCATATTCTGAGATCTACTCTATGAGACTGTGCATGCAAATTGCCATGCAAATCTGTTGAACGGTTGCAAAGTTATTAAAGTGCTAAATTTGGGATTTAACATTAAAATGCCTACTCAGCCCTAACTATAGAGTGCGACCGTAACCTAAAATACCAAATTCCCAGTTCTTAATGGGACTGTTCAGGTTTATATGTTTTGGTTCTGGTTTTGAGTTGTACATATGCAGGGGAAATTGATGGCGCTTTTTACTGAAGAATGGCTTGTAATGTTACCATGCTTATCATGGTGACAGACTTCAAACCCTGTATATGTTCTCCTGCATCCCCACTGTCCACATTGTCATCCCTGATGACATCCTACTAAACCTTTGCATTCATAGTGTGGAATATTAAGGGTCTCAATCATCCCATCAAAAGGAAGGAAATGTTGACACAACTAGTAAACATGCAAACTTGACTGTTCCACAGGAGACCCAACTTACCAGATAGCAGGCCTTAAAACTCCAATTAGAGTGTGTGGGAAGCTGGGAACTGAAATCCTCGCCCATAGAACACTGGGTTTAAATACTTCTGCATAAAATACTGCCCTGGTAAGTAAAGCAGAACAAGGCAGACAAGGAGGACCATTCGCTGCTAATGCAGGTGCAATCCCCTCTGTCTTTCATTAAAGCAAGGGTTTTTGGCCAGCCTGCCAGTGCAGCAGTAGGACTACTGCTCATGATGCAGATGATTCTGGTTTGGGAATGAACCTGAGTCATTGGAGGGCCAGCCAGGGCAGGAGGATTGAGTTTCCTATAGAACACTCTTCTCCTCCAGGGAAGGAGAGGGATTGCAGTCCCACATGACTGCCACCTAGGTGACCATGAGTGGTGGTGCAGGTGTTAGTGCAGTACTGCTGTTGGGAACAGCTGATTGGCTGGACAGACATGCTTCTATGTATGAGCATGCCAGTCAGCTATCATCCCAGGAGTTGAAGTACAGAAAACAGAAAATGTGGCCAAACTGCCCATGCTCCATGATAGCTCTAGGCAGCCTGCACACCTACACCCTGCTCACTCAGTCTCCTACAGGAGTTCCACAAGTAGACTTTCTGAGGGCCTGGTCCAACTCAAGGACCTCCACTGTGGGGATGGGATACCATGGGGCCCATCTTCTGGAAACAGGTAAGCCCTGGTGATGAGGTTGGAGCTGCTCAGGGCTCCAAGAAGGACTGCCATTGGCTAGGCTGAGGGGCAGCTAAACAGAAAGTAAAAAAGGAAGGGTTTCTTAGCCTTAATGACAATGAGCTGAGGTTTTATGAATTACAAGCCCAGGCTATCAGGGTTTTCAACCCAAATGGTCTACCTTTAATTCCCAGGAGACTTTAATTTACTTTTAGATAATCTGCTGGGTAAAGGTAACTGGATCATTACTTTTACATCAACAGCCCACACTGTGCTTTGTCTCTACAAAAATACACAACTTCACTGAAAGGTGCTGTCTTGCCCACCCCTCAGGAAGGACAACACTTTCTTCTTACTGCACAAACCATACAGTAGAAATGAATATTGGCTCTTATCCACATTCCTTTCTCACAATGTACCTCAGACAGTCATGGGCACAATCCTCTTCTAAACACCAGTTGGGGTTTTGCTGCAGCTCTCAACAATCTTTTCACACCTTGGTGAAACAAGAATCCAAATATTTCTTTTTACATCATCACCTCAAATGAGGTCGCCCCTCCCTTTATGTGTAAGGAGTACAAAGCATACATTACAGAGGCCACCATTAGCTTTAAAACAATACCACAAAGATTTGCACCCACACACTACATAGCAGACCACACAATATCAAATAGATGCAAAATAGATTTTTATTAGCTTACTTCCATCAAGATAGGGTGCTGGTATATTGCATGGTGAGGTCCAACAATTTACAAAAAAAAAAATTACCCAATGTGTTTCTTGCCTAGCCATGGTACTTTTCAAAGGGTATACATAAAGAGCCAAGTTAATAGCCTGACCATAAAACATCTTTAAAATACATATATGTAATGTAGGCATTACTCCTAACTAACATGACTGAACCTCTGTATAATATACTGTATGAAAACATCTTTCTTCTTTTTAAGTAGCTGTTTGCATGGCAGGGTTAACTATACCTGAGTTACATTTTGGCTCTTTGAAGTATAATGCCTTGTCTAGGACAACATATGTGTCTTTTCTTTAAACTTTAAACATTACGGGCAGGATTTTCAAAGCCTCCTGAATGGCACAAGGGGCTTGTGCCACATGGAATGGCACAAGGTGTTGCTTGCACCAAATGATCGCCGAGAGCAATTTTCAAATGCAGCCTGTGTCAAATGTAGGCTGCATGTGCCAAAGGGAGCTTGTGCTGTCCTTGTAGCACAAAATGGGCTCCAGCATGGTGCTAAGGAACTTGCAGCAGATGCAAGCTGCCATATCCCTAATTCAGAATTCTCAAAACCCTCCTAGAGGGCACATGTCTAATGTACCTGCACTTCCCAGCTGGCCTAGCAGACCCACTTTCTTATCCTAAACTCACCCAGAAAGCCATTTTATGTATATTTTCATGGTGGTCTAGTGGACCCCCTCTATCCCCATCTCCACAGAAATAATTTTATATATCTTTCTCTAGTGGTCTAGCAGACCCCCTCCCTATCGCCTATCTCCTCCATATATATTTAGATATCTTTCCTTAGTGGTCTAGCAGACCCCCCCCACCCCAGTGGGCAGTGCTACCACCCCAATCCCCCATCCTACCCCTGAGTAGAGATGCAGCTAATTTAATTTGGCCACAAAGTGGCTGCGAAGTGGATAATTTCGCCATGCAGAATAATTTGTGAATGTCGCTTAGGCAAAATTTTGCCTAATGAGGTGAAATTTCACCTTTTAACGACGAAATTTCAGATTCGGCGGTGAAATTTCACCATTCCACTGAGTGAAATTTCGCATTTGCTCCTCAAAATGGGTGGAATTTCTGGATTACTCCACAATGCAAATTTTACTCAGTTAGTCTACCACTACCCGAGCCAGAAACGGCAGATCCCTCCACTCTCCACCATGGCCACCTGCAAACTGAGCTGTCAGTGAGTGCATACTGTATACAATACAAGCTCATTGATTGACTACTCACTCACTCACTGAGCTGTCATTCAGTGAGCACATACTGAATACAGTGCACACTCATTGAGAGCTCAGTGGGCTGCTGGCGTGATGGAGAATGGAGGGCTGTGCTAGTTGCTGGCTTGGGAATGGGATAGGGAAGCAGGAAGGTGGAGCACTGACTGCTGGGATGGGGTCTGCTAGGCCACGGGGAAAGATATATAAATATATGAGGAGATTGGGGATATGGGGGCACTAGCCCACCAGGGAAAGATATATAAAATTACTTGGGGAAACTGGGGATAGGGATAGGGGCTGCTAGACCACCAGGGACATGCTTACTTTGATTAAAGGGGATCAGGACTGGGGGCTGCTAGCCACCAGGAACTGCTTTAGTTTGTGGCACACTTTTTGCTGCTTATGGCAAACCTCTCGGTGTGTCGCTCTTTGGCATAAAGCCAACTTTGCTGCAAGCTGTGGAACTTTGCTGCTGGGACCCTACCTAATAGAGAATTGGGCCCAGTCCCTGGCACACTGGCAATCGATGCAAGCTGCCATTGGTGCAGCTTGTGCTGCTCTTTAAAATTCTGCCCTTTATTTCAATGTCTTAATTGAGTGGATATTTATAACAACCTCTGTTTTGTTACACTATGTAGCATTGCACTGCCACTTTAAAATAGATAATTGCACATCATCTGTCAGTGACATCACAGTCCCTGCACTATAAAGTAGTTAGTACTGATGCTTCAGTATACCCTTGAAAAGTGCCACAACTAGATACAAAACCCATTTGGTAATTTTTATGTAGGCTGTGAGGACCTCACCATGCTACATGTCTGCACCTCACCTTTTTAAATTAAACTTTTTATTAAAGCAAAAACAAGACAGAGGCCAGTATACACTGCTTCAGAGGTTCAGTTAGGTTTTCTCAAGAGGCATTCTTTCTGGGGCTAATGTCTACTCATCAACAGACACATTAATGGGGGTGGGGTGTAGTCTGAAACTCCCTCAGACAAAGGGTATCCAGAGATTTTAACCAGTACTTTGGAAATGACCATGGTCCATGTCAGAAATATACAGCACCCAGCATTGCACTTGGAGGAAAATTGGGCTGACCTATTATGAAGAGAGGTGGTTAATTTTTCCACAGCATAAATATTTCCTACTATGGTGTGTGATGTGTGTACCGATGGGCGTGTGGCTTTATCCAAAGCTGGGTTATGGCCTTCCTTGCTGCCAGCAGGTATATGTTTGCCACAGACCTGGGAGAACATGTCCATGGAGGTGGGATAGAGACCAGTATCAATGTCTAGGATATCAAAGTACTAAGGGAAGATAATGCTTCAAATTGATCTGCTAGCTCCTCCTAAATGGAGGCCAGAACTGACAAGACCACAAAATGTTGAGGGAGTCTGCTGAGAGCTGGCCACAACCCCTCAATGCCAGCCATATCTCACCAGCATGTACTTCAGGAGTGTTGTCTGAGTTCTGAAATATCTGGGTGACATTTCCAGGTGAACTCTCTCAGAAGGTAAGCAGGTTATCTTCAGAGCAGGTAATGCAAACCGGAGTCAAGTAATTAGGGGCATCTCGGTGTTTAGTTCCTTACTCTAGTTATCTTGAATCAGCTGAGTCAAATTGTCCAAAAGATCATTCTGCCCTTGGTATAAGTTACAATTCATATGATCCCAAGGTTGGTCCTGGAAGGCATCCATAATTATAGTGATCAATATTGGTGCTATGTCTGGAAGATGGGTGTAGGCAGCATTTTATGTAAGATGCAATTGCAATCTTGGACATATTAAAATATGTTCATGACCTTTGAGGCCAAATTGTTGTTGGAGAGTCTAAAAGGAGGACTTCCCGAGTCCAAGAGTTGGTACATATAAGCAAGGCCCAGTTGCCTCCATCTCTGGAATTTTGGGTCAGTCTGAGGGGAGGAAACCACCATCCACCACCAGGACCTTGCAGAAATAAAATATCTTGGCCATGCTCAAATTCTGCCAAAGTTTAAACCATATATAAAGAGCCTGTGTTGTGAAATATGAAAAGTGTGCCACAGAGAGGGAGCAGAATGGTTAGCAATCAAGAGATCCAATGTCATAAAGATCATTAATAGCAAATTCAATTTGTTTCCAGTGAGGGGTGCTTGGGAAGAAGCCAAACTAATATACTGCAGAGATGAGAAACCCAAGCATAGTTCATTAAATTAGGTAGCTAGACTCACCTTTATGTAACCCTCCCTTTTCTTTCTAGGGTCCTGATGGTAACAATGGGGGAGGTTACAGACTGAAACTTACCATGGAGATAAAGCCAGAAATATAAAAATAAGGCCTTACCTCAGCTTGGTTCTGTCAGCAGAGTGCAGGGTACAACTTCTCCACCAACCCACCTCCTACCACCTGCTGCAAGTTACAGCCAAGCCGGGGAGGGGAATAAAGGTACCACCAGCATGCTTCATCCCAGGAAGAAGTCAAGGAGGTCATTCAATAAATTTCAGAAGTCATGTAGTAGAAACAAGAAAAGACATTTAATGCTGATCTTCAATTTTAAAGTTAATAAATAAATAAATGGCTCGGCTCCATGGAGCCAGGTAACCAAGCATACATAGGGCAAAACTGTAGAGGCAGTAGCAGTATTAGGTGATACTAATGCATTCACAGGCCTAAGACAGTTAGACCAGGGCAGACTCCATGCAGATACCCAGAGCCATCTCAAGATCAGGACCTCACCAGGTGCGAGATACCAAATCACCAGTCCAAGAGGGAGAGCCTTACTCCCCACCCTGGATCAACTAAAATCAGGGCTGCAGCCTTTATACCATCCACGTCCAACCTGCACACAATCCCAAAACCCAACAGCTCACCACCCTCTTTCCATACAGGACCATGGTGCCAGGTTTGCATTTAGAATGGGCAAACACGACTCCCTCCTTCCCAGTTACACACAGTGTACATCTCATTAATGGATCTAACATGAGTCCTACCCCAGACATGGGCATGGCACACCTGATCAAGCAAATCCCAAAATGCACCCTCCTGCCATCCAGAGCAGCATGCCACACCATGTAATGGCTCCCTGGAGCTGCCATCTCCAAAGGAGCCTTGCCACAGTCCTGCCACCACCACGGCAGCCCCACTGCCATACCTTGTATGCTGGCAAACCAGGCCTCCTGAACTCAGTCTCCTCCTGACCTTCCTTCGCTGCTATTCTTCCTCTGCTGAGCTCCCAGATCCTGGACCCCATGGTTGCCACACTTGCCACCCATCCTTCGAAATCAATTGAAACTCACAGCCTCAATGCTCATAAAGGCCGATCCCTCCCAGGCCAAGGGATGCTAGCCCCCAACCCAACTTGTCTTACATAGTGCCCAATAGCTCCCCACCAAAAGGACTTCTCCCTTTATACCTGGAACCCAGAGCAATGCCACCACCTAAACAAGGCAGGACACATGAATGCCCCAAGACAGGACCCTAGCCAACCAGGGAGAGATGGATTAGTAAGCCAGCCCGAGAGGGTGGCTTACACTAGCTAACGGAAGTTGTATTGAGTATCTGATTTGAGGAAAGTGCCCTCCCTGATCAATCTGAGGTTAATTTGTCCCACGAGGAAAATAATACTACCCAGGGAATATTGGGAGGGTTTGAAACAGATATAAGACATGTGGGAAGATATTCATTCTAAGTACTGTAACTCTATTTTAGCAAAAAGATCAATGGTAAACATCCCCATGAAAGCAGGTCTTCAGTGAAAGTCAGTGTGAGTGGTCCATAATTTACCAGTTCCAGGATACCTAAATTCCATAGGATATGCACTCCTAAATATTTTATTTTGTACTATGCCACATTAGAGGGAGCTTTCTTTTAAGGGAAGGCTATTGGTGCAGTTAAGAAGAACTTCAGTTCTGTGGAAGCTGTGCAGAAACACTGCAATCCAGCCAAGCTCTAGTAAGTCAGATCATGCTGCTGGAATGGAGCATTCTGGATTCAAGAGGGTGAGAAGGACATCATCAACATAGAGGGTGATTTTATATTTCTGACCCTAAGCGGGATACCATCCACCCAGTGGTTTTCCTTAGGGTCTTGGCAAGAGGTTTCATATATAAGGCCAGAAGAAGAGGTGACGGGGCACCTTTGCAGGGTTCCTTTTGCAACCAGACAGGGGAAAAGAAAGAGACATTCACCCTAATATAGGCTGAGGAAGAGGTAAATCATCTGAAGCCATGACAGAAAAGCCTCGGAAGCCATAGGCTGACAGGATGCCCCAGAGGAAATGCCAAGATACCCTGTTGAAAGCCTTCTCCATGTACAAACTAAGGAGTAGTGGCAGTCTGTCTACTTTGGATATGTTCCACCTGAATGAGAGTGAGGTAAACATTATCTGTCATTTGACATTGTCTAATAAAATCTGCCTGGTCAGTATGAATCTAGATGGGCACGATTCAATCTAATCTATGGTACAAGACTGCCATATAAAATTAGTAATCCATGTTTAAAATGGATATAGAAGAGCCAGCCCAGTGGTGTGAAGGGCTGAGGCATTGGAGCCTTACCTCCTGCCATGTCATTGACCCGTGTTTGTGGTGCAAGCAGGTCACCGTGGGTCAGCTGGGGAGGGTGGATTAAGTGTCCCAGGGACTGCAATCCTCCTATGGGAGGGGTGGGATCAGTGGTCGGCACTAGTCTGGTCCCTAGCAGAGGCTGGGGTCAGCACACTGACACTGCACAATATGGGGAAGAGGCGGGCAGACAACCGGCATGCTATGCATGGGAGCATGCACAGCACCACCCTTGGCATCATTGCATTTCACCCTCCGTGCTGGAAGGAGAGAAAATGGAAAAAGGGTCCTGGTCGAGCAGTATGACTGCCGGCCTCAGCAGGCCCCACACCCAATGGCCAGCACCTCCTGGAATCTGGATCCCATCCTGGTGGGTCGAGGGCACGCCCACCTCCCTGCCAAGGAGGGCACACATGGGGACTATGGGAGTGGTCAGTCCTGGAGGAGTTGTGGTGATGGGGCTGGGAGAACCGACAAGAACGAGGGCTGACCTGCACAGGGGACAAAGAAATAAAATGGCTATGGGAGAGTATGAAAGAGGAGCAGACAGGTCCTTCCCAGACATAGAAATAGCTGCCAAAAGACCGAGAAGGAGGTCTCCAGAGACCACCACTTGAATAGCATTGTTTGTGTGGGAGGAGAAGCTCTGAAAAGGCTTGTACCATTCAATGGGAAACCTATGGCCCTGGACATTTTTATGCTTTAGCAATTTCAGCTGACTATGGAGCTCCTCTGGTAGAATTGAGTGGATAAGGCTTCCTTTGGGAGTCCATGATTTGTAGGAGATTTAATTTGGTAAGGTAATGGGCAATTTGGACTGGTTCTAGAGGAGAAGCATAGGTGTATAAGTGCTGGTAGAAATCTTGGAAAATAGTATGGTTTCGAGTAGAGTCATGAGTCAAGTCTCCAGTACAGGGGTTCTGAAGTTGTAACATACAGGCACAACGACATCTGGTCTGAGTCTCAGGGATAGGATGGGAGCTCCTGGCTCCCCCATCATTATACACTTGTATTAAATAGAGATGGGCTTGTTGGATCTGTAGGTCCATGAGGGACTGAATTTCACTTTTCAGGGCTTTAATTTTTCCACCACAGCCTTGTCCCTTGAGAATTAAGATGCTGGTAGGTATGCAATTGTTCTGTGAGGGAGTTGTACCACTCATTTCAGTGCCTTTTCTTTGAGAGATACATAAGCAATAACGCCCCTAGCACTATTTAACATGCCCCAAAGTATTGGGGCAGTGACTGTTTGTGATTCATTGTCTCAGAGTATCTCAGGATGTGGTCAGAGATAAAGGAGTTGAATAGGTCATCCTGAGCAAGGCCATGTTGAGGTGCCAAAAGGATGTTTTCCATTCTATCCCTAGCTCAAGCTCAATGAAGAAAGAGTGATGCTCTGACAACACTTGAGGACCACATTCCAAGTCCTGAATACCTGAGAAGTGTTCACAGGTTGTAAAAAAATCTAAAATCTATGCAGGAGTAGCTCTGATGTCTTGGGGAGAAGTATGTAAAGGTGTCATGGAGGACAAAAGATGGTACCAGATATCTACTATCCCTAAATTAGTGAAGTTTGACAGGAGAAAGCATTGTAATGTGGATATCAATGCTTTTCTGGGTTTGAGGTGTCCAGCTGTGATGACATTACAAAGTTTTACTAGCCCCCCAAGTATTAGTTCGCTTTGAATAAGGTCCATTACTTTGCCTAAGAATGTATTAAGTGTTGGGGTAGTAGTGTTATGGGAAAGTAGACACTGACATGGGTAACTTCTGTTTGGAATAGCCTGTCCAGCAAAATAACATATCAGCCCTGTGGATCAGTATAGGTCTATTGCAGTTCAAGGGGATAGTAGAGGGAATCAACATAAGGGCTTTGTAGTGTTTTCCCTGGGGTATAATGAAGCATGAACCACATATCTGCCACCCCATGTCAATTTCTGACTGCTCAGAGGGGTCAGGTGTCTTTCCTGGATGAAGTAATCATGCACTGGTTGCTGTCGTAAATATTGAATACATTTCAGTCCTTTTCACAGGATTATTCAGTCCATTGATGTTTTAGGAGAAGACTGTTATTGGATTCACCACTATTCAATTGAAGGAAGAATCAAAGCTGTAGCTGTAAGTCAGGAAGGTCCGCCCTGTAGCAGAAGGATGCCAATTCCTGAATTAGATGCTCCAGGAAGGACCCATGCCACCTGTTGCCCATCCCATAGGACCAAATACAGCAGAACGTCCAAGCACCAGGAATTCTGAGGTTCCCCTTGGAAAACCTAAAACAACACATTCATCATGTTTTGTATCAATAAAGGCATGTCAAAATATTGTCTGTATTTGCTTCTTTAATACCTTATACTCATAACAGTGTCCAGGAACTCAACTATAGAAGAGCACTGCTGGAGAAAAGGGGATACCAAACCAGGGGCTGCAACCTTGTGACAAAGTTATAGGAATGTCCCACTCCCCAACAGGGAGCTGAGAAACCAAAGGGTATGTTCCAGTACACTGGGTAATGAGGAAACATTTAACTTTATACAAAAAGGCTTCCAAGGAGGGGCACAGTAAGACATCTGCCAGCTGAGCACCCAAAATGAGATCAGTCTCATAAAGCATATTCTGGGATAACAGGGAAAACCAGGGCTCTAAGTTCCCATGATTCTCTAGGGACAGAAGTGTCTCAATAAAATGCTAAATTAATAAAATAAGGAAACAAGAAAAAGGGAGAGGATAGAAGCCACAGTCATCAAGGCCACTTGTCTATTCTGGGATGTCTCTCTCTCTAAAAAGAAACATAGAAACACAGAAACATAGAAACATAGAAGATGATGGCAGATAAGGACTGTAAGGCCCATCCAGTCTGCCTATTTCTTTTCTACCTTATGAATGTGCCATAGGCCTTTGCTTTGTCAATGGCCTATCTATTCAGACTCATCTGTATTGCTCCCTTATGCCTATCCTATGCCTGTTTGAAGCCCTGCACTGTATTCATATCCACCACTTCCTGAGGTAGGCCGTTCCATGCATCCACCACCCTTTCTGTGAAAAAGAACTTCCTCAGATTATCCCTTAATCGGCCTCTCTCTAATCTCATGCTGTGTCCTCTTGTCCTGCTATTTTCTTATATTGAAACATGTTAGACTCTTTCACCCTTGTTAATGCCCTTAAGGTGTTTGAATGTTTCAATCATATCCCTCTCTCCTTCCTTTGATCTAGGTTATATACATACTGAGTTCAGTTAATCTGTCCTCATATGTTTTCTGATGCAGTCCCTGCACCATTTTGGTTGTCCTACTCTGGACTGCCTCAATTTGGTTAATGTCCTTGTGATGGTGTGGTCTCCAGTACTGCATGCAGTACTCCAGATGGGTCTAACTAGTGTCTTGTAAAGAGGATTATTACCTCCCTCTTCCGACTTGTGATACCCCTACTAATACATTCCAACATCCCCGTAGCCTTACCTACTGCTTTAGAGGTCCTGCTTGGATAATTTCAGGACATCGGTGATGATGATGCCCAAGTCTCTTTCTTCCCTTGTGACTACCAGCAACTCCTCCCAGCCTATATGTGGCTTCAGGGTTTCTCTTCCTGTGTGCATGATCTTGCACTTCTTTGTGTTAAACCCCAATTGCCACTCTTCCGACCATTTTGCAAGTTTATCCAGATCTTTCTCATTCTGCCCACCCCATCTGGATCATTTACTCTGTTACAGATCTTGGTGTCATCTGCAAACAGACAAACCTAACCTCCAGTCCATCTGCAATGTCACCATGAAGATATTGAAGAGGACTGGCCCCAGGACTAATCCCTGAGGTACCCAGCTTGTGACTTGTATCTCTTCTGACTGTATACCATTTACCACCACTCCCTGTTTTCTGCCCATGACCAGTTTGCCACCCAGTTGACCAAAGACTGACCCACCGTGAGCCTACCCAGCTTATTAATCAATCTTCTATGAAACAGTATCGAAGCTTTGCTGAAGTCAAGGTAGCAACATCAGCTGCCCCCTTGGTCCACCACTCTGGTTACCCAGTCAAAGAAATCTATGAGATTAGTTTGACAGGACCTCCCTTTGTAAACCCATGCTGTCTTGGATCCTGTGCTCCTATGGATTCCAGGTGTTGCACTATCCTTTCCTTAAGGTGTCTCCATAATCTTGCCCACTACTGAGGTAAGACTGACTGCTCTGTAGTTCCTTACCTCCTCCTGCTTCCACTCTTGTGGAGCGGGATTACATGAGCCTTTTCCAGTCTTCGGGACCTCTCCTGTACTCAGAGACTCACTAAACAGTTCTGATAATGGCTCTGCTAGTTCCACCCTTTGCTCCTTTAGTACCCTGGGATGTAAGCCATCAGGTCCCATTGCCTTGTCCACCCTGAGCTTATTGAGCTCTTATAGGACCCTTTTGTTTTGTGAAGGGACTAGTGCACACCTCCCTCCTCTCTGTGTCCATGGTGCAGAGCTGTGGCCCTGCCCTACCTTCTCTTCCAGTAAATACTGAGCAGAAGTATCTATTTAGGATAGATGCTTTACGTGGTCCTCCTCACATGCCACCTTATTCCTTTGATCTTAGCAACACCCACTCTGGACTTTCTCCTTTCACTAATCAATCTATAGAAAGTCTTGTCATCTTCTTTTACTGTTTGTGCTAGTGTTTCCTCAGTTTGGGCCTTTGCCTGCCTTATTGCCTTCTCTGCTTCCTTAGGGAAGTTTGGTATGCTCCCTATCTTCATCCTGCTGCATTCCCTTATATTTCCTGAAGGCCAGCCTTTTGGCTCTGACCTTTCTTCTACTGTGTTTGAGAACCAAAGTGGTTTCCTTCTTGTTTTGCACTTTCTTGTCTCACTAACTCAATGAGATGTTGCTTCAAGTATTGCATCTTTAATGCTTTCCACTGCCCGTACACCTCAGCTATATTTCTTTTGCCAGGGCTAGCTTAACTCTGTTGGCCATCTTATCAAAGTCAGCTCCTCTAAAGTCCCATATGTTTGCCTTGGAATGGAATGATTTTATTCTAGTGGCCAAATTGAACCATACCATGTGATGGTCACTGGCCCCAGGTGACCTTCTAACTAGAGATCTGTGATCCTTTTCCTGTTAGTCAGTACTAGATCTAGGATAGCTCTGTCTCTAGTGTGTTGTTATACCAGTTGTTTGAGGCCCTTCCCTGCAGGGAATCTACCATGTGTCTAGTTCCGGCACATGTCTCTGCTGGTATTGACCAAACTGTATCTGGCATGTTGAAGTCTCCCTTATCAGAACCTCCTCTTTAGCTGTCATGTTTTGTATATCTTCTCACAGTAACATGTCTATGTCCTCCCCTGGTCTGGAGGCCTGTACACAATCCCAGTTCATATGGCTGTCCCATTTCCTGTCTCCAGGGTGACCCACAGTTCTTCTGGCTCCTTACGTGTATTCTGAATTTCTGTAGCTTTGGTATTTTCATTGACGTAAAGGCCACTCCACCTCCGCTTTTTGCACCTCGGTCTCTTCTGAACAGTACAAGCCAGGTACTGAAGTCTCCCAAGTGTGGTTACTGGTAAATCATGTCTGCTAATGGCTACAATGTCCAGTTTTGCCTTCTGTCATTATTGTCTGCAGGTCTGGGATCTTGTTTCCAGACTGCGAGCATTTATGTACATGATTTTCCATTGGTCAGATTTTGGTGTCTTAGTCGCTGTCGAGGTCCGCGTTCCCCTGTGCATCGTATGGGAGCTGGACCTTTTCTTTACCTGATGATACAAATGAACTACTAACATGCTGAACTCCTGTTTGACCACTAGCTGAGGGGAGGGGTGTTCTTCCCATTCAATGTTTCGTGTGCTGCACCCTCTCCCCATTTGCTAGTTTAAATATTCTGCAAAGACATCAAACTTCTGCCCCAATGCACTGACTCTCCTTAGTCTGATGCAGTCCATCAAATTTAAAGAACTTTCGCTCCCAAAATTGTTGCCAGTTCCCTACAAATTTGTGTCCTTTTTCCTGGCACCAGCCCTTGAGCCAAATGTTTAGCTCTATCTCCCCTTCTCTGACCTTCCATCCATCTGTCCCCTCTCCCAGACTGGCAGGATCTCAGAGAAGGAGATGCTGGACAAAATGGATGATAGTTTGTCACCCAGCCTGGTCAGGTGTTCCTTGGTCTCCACAACTGTCCGGCTGGCAGATCATTAGTCCCTATTTATACCAGGACATCAATGTTTTCTCCTGCTTCCTGAACAATTTAGCAATGCAGTCAGTGTCTCTCCACTCTGATGTACCTGGGAGACATCTGACCATTACCCTTGGTTGGAGATATGTATCAAGTTCCTGAATCATGGAGTCTCCTATGATCAGAAGTTTTTGTATTTCCTTGTTTGCTTTTTTGTTTTGGTTCCTGTTTTGGGCACATTTTGTTGTGCTAGCTCCTGTGCTGAAGTGTCCTGCTCTGCAATGTCCTCTGCCCCTTTGTTTGATTTTGGAGATAGAGGCAGATACCTGTTTGTAGTTTTTATATGGTTTGTGGAGGTGATATGTTGAGAGCATCAAATGATGGGGCACCCATTTGCCCCTCCTAACCACCTGCCAGCCTCCTGGACCAACTACCCTCTGCGGTCGAGGTGCTTCTGTTGGATGTTGAGGAATGGCTTTCCACTAGTAAGGTGGAAAAGTGACTTAGACAAGGATATGAAGTGCTAGGAAATCCCTCAGGTGACAAGCCAGCCTGCATAAAATGCATTATGTATGACCCCAGTAGACAATAACTTCTAAGTACATCACAGAATACTCCACTGAGCTAATCAAGAGGGAGGGGTCCAGAAAGGAGAGCCTCCAAGTCAAGGGGCTGGCTGAAGGAGGAACCCAACCCAGAGTGTTGGTAGGTATATGTTGTAATTAGAAAACTTATAAACATCCAAACTACAGTATTAACCAAGGCCTGAACCATACAGTATATGAAAAACAGTAGCAGATCCTCCTTCAAATAACCACTCTAAGCAGAGATGCTCTACATCAAAACTGTAGTGCTCAAAAGCTGTCCACCTGCCATGCAGGTGTGACTGTTCTTATGCAAATGTTATACAGTGCAGCATACAAAGTCTATAATTGCAAAATCAGATCTGCAATTCACTAAGAAATTGTCTCTGTAATGAAGGTATTAAATCTGAACCCATCTCATAGATAAAGCCTCAATCAAGGCTACACCTACTCCAGCATAGAAAAAAGTTCCACAGTCCCCAATATAGCAAGCCCAGCTGCAATGCAGACAGATCATGGGGTATTTTATATCACAGCTCAGTCTATGGAGGCACAAGCCATCTACCTAGGACCAGGATGTGATTTCTATGGAAGGTCAACAATCCTGAATTACTTGGGAGGAACTTAAAGCTCACCGCTGCTGAACTGTGGTGTATGCCTTTTCTGAGGGGTACACACTATGCATTCCTCAGCTGCACTTTGTATCTACAGTGCCTCACAACATGCACCATAACTGACTTACTAAATTGCACTCTACTAATACACACTTCAACCATAAATTAAAAACATAACATTTAGCCATGTGCACCTGAGGTACTGTACACCTTAAAATGCAACAGTAAACAGTGTACACCCCATCTGTACCTCACAAACTTAACTTTTAGCAGTATATACCTTAACCACACTTTGACTTCTGCTTGTGTATGTGAGAGGAAAGGTATCCATTTTGGCCCTTTAGGAACACCATTGACAGGTCTGATTTTCAAACTACCTGGCAGTTATTCCTTGTTTAGATTAAGTTAATTTGTAGAAAGTGTCAAGAACTTACTAAAGTGTACAAGGTGTGTGTGTGTGTGTGTGTGTGTGTGTGTGTGTGTGTGTGTGTGTGTTCTGTAATTTAGCAGTTGGGGTGTGGGCCTGTAATTCCATGGCAATTTTCCTGTGTTTTTGTAAGGTTTACCGCTCTAATAACAAATGTGTAAATGAACAATATCTTTTGAATACCATTCCTGAAGACAATTCTTCATTTATCTATTTAATGAGAGAATGCCTAGGAGCTGTGTCTGTGTGTGATTCCTTTAATCAGGTTGTGGGTAATGCTGGATGAAACTGCAAAAATCATTTTTGTCCACAGTACTCAAAAATTGCTAAATATTTGTGAATTTTTGCTCATATTTCGTTAATTGAGGACAGTATAAAATACTGTGCACTTTCTAAAGGGCACATTTTTCTAAACCTTAATCTCAAAAATTGCAGTTTTGCTTATTTTACAGCAGAAGTCACATGGTAATGCATAATACAGTACTACAGTGGCATTTTGCAAAGTGGGTGAAACTGTCCAATTTTACAGATTAAGGTTTATAAAAATTAGCACTTTCAAAAGTGTTGTTGGGTAGTACTGGACACAATTGCAAAAATCATTTTTGTGTACTTTTCACAAAAATTGCTAAATATTTGTGAATTTGTGCACATATTTTGTTAACTGAGGACAGTATAAAATATTGAGCACTTTCTAAAGGCACATTTTATAAATATTAATCTCTAAAATTGCACAATTTTGCTTTTTTTACACCAAAAGTCACATGGTAATGCATAATACAGTACTATGTGGCATTCTGTCAAAATGGTGAACCCACCGGATTTTACAGATTAAAAGTTTATAAAATGAGCACTTTCAAAAGTGAGCAACATTTACCGTACATAGGAACACTAGCTCAGTGCAACCAAATAGCACTTTTGGCAAAGGGAGAGTTTTTCCCATGATTCCTGGTTGCCAGTGTAGAGAGTTGTTGGAAAATAAGAGCTGCAATCTAGAGCAATCCTTGATAAAATAAACTTTAAAATATATTTTCCCTTTACAATCTGAATGAAATTACTTGGCAATCCATTTTAATGTTAGTTTTCCAGTGCCTTCAGTTGGTAGAATGTATTTAGAAGTTTTAGTTTTGCCAAAGCAAATTCATCAAGGAAGGAAGGAACAGTTTTTTCTGAGCTTTATAATTTAGAGTAGATCCACGAGGAGGTCCTGAGTCATGCATCTCAGCATGGCACATGAACAGTATTGTGCTGTAATTCTCATGTATCAGCACTGAAATTTGCCATATACAGTAGCAGTAGAGCCTGCAAAAATTGTAAAGGAAATTGTGCTAGCAGCTGTATATGAAAAAGACAACAGTTTTTTTGTGCTCAACCAGAAGCATTATTTGCTGAAATTACGCTTTTTGGAATTTACATTATTGAAAATGAACAGTTTGAGGGTAAAATTGTGCTATTTGTTGAAACTGCACATTTTCAAGAACTCACATTTTCAAAAATCAGCAATTTGGGAAAACTGTGCTGTTTATTGAAATTGCACATTTTTATGAACTGCTTTTAAAAAATTTGTAATTTGGAGAAAATGCACAATTTCAGGAAAAACAAAGTGAAATTGTGCCACGATCTAATGCAATTCCATGAAAATTGGGTGAATGCAAAATCAGCAGTTTCATAAGAATACTAGAAATGTCACCAGCACTAGTCATGGGTGGAAGGAGAAGTAAGACAACTGTCTCTATTGTTAATTATTTTAAACTTCAGCTTAAATGAACTAATTAAGCAAACAGTATTTACTTCTGCATTTGAACATCCTGCCTGAATTTACAGTTTGTTATTTTTACAACTACACTGGCCATATAACTACTCCTCACAAAAACACACTAGATAGGAGGTCAGCTGGGGGCCAGTGACCATCACATGGTATGGTTCAATTTGGCCACTAGAACTAAATCATTCCATTCCAAGGCAAAAATATGGGACTCCGAGAGGAGCTGAATTTGATAAGATGGCCAACAGAGTTAAGCTAGCCCTGGCAAAAGAAATACAGGTGAGGGGTACAGGCAAAGTGGGCAAGCGTTAAGGATGCAATACTTGAAGCAACATCCCATTGTGTTAGAGAGAAAGGAAGTATAAAGAAGAAGAAAATGACTTTGGTTCTCAAAAACAGTAGCAGAAAGGTCAAAGCCAAAAGCTGGCCTTCAGGAAATATAAGGGAATGCAGCAAGATGAAGACAGGAGGCATACTAAACTTCCCTAAGGGAAGCAGGAAGGCAGTAAGGCAGGCAAAGGCTTAAACTGAGGAAACATTAGCATGAACAGTAAAAAGGTGACAAGACTTTCTATAGATACATTAGTGAAAGGAGAAAGTCCAGAGGGGCTATTGCTAAGATCAAAGGAGATAAGAGGGCATGTGAAAGCACTTATCCTAAATAGATACTTCTGGTCAATATTTACTGAAGAGAAGGTAGGGCAGGGCCCACAGCTCAGTACCATGGACACAGGGGGAGGAGGTGTGCACTAGTCCCTTCACAAAACAAAGGGTCCTACAAGAGCTTGATAAGCTCAGGGTGGACAAGGCAATGGGATCTGATGGCATACATCCCAGGGTACTAAAGGAGCTAAGGGTGGAACTAGCAGAGCCATTATCAGAACTGTTTAGTGAGTCTCTGAGCACAGGAGAGGTCCCAAAGACTGGAGAAGGGCTCATGTGATCCCGCTCCACAAGAGTGGAAGCAGGGAGGTGGCAGGGAACTATAGACCAGTCAGTCTTACCTCAGTAGTGGGCAAGATTATGGAGGCACTCCTTAAGGAAATGATAGTGCAACACCTGGAATCCATAGGAGCACAGGGTCCAAGACAGCATGGATTTACAACAGGAAGGTCCTGTCAAACTAATCTCATAGATTTCTTTGACTGGGTAACCAGAGTGGTGGACCAAGGGGAGCAGTTGATGTCGCCTACCTTGACTTCAGCAAAGCTTTCTATACTGTTCACATAGAAGATTGATTAATAAGTGGGTAGGCTCAGGTTGGGTCAGAAGTTGGTCAACTGGGTGGAAAACTGGTTGATGGGCAGAAAACAGGGAGTGGTGGTAAACGGTATACAGTCAGAAGAGATGCAAGTCACAAGGGGGTACCTCAGAGATCAGTCCTGGGGCCAGTCCTCCTCAATATCTTCATCAGTGACATTGCAGATGGACTGGAGGTAAGTTTGTGTGTTTGCAGACAACAACAAGATCTGCAACAGAGTAGATGATCTAGATGGGGTGGACAGAATGAGAAGAGATCTGGATAAACTGGCAAAATAGTCAGAAGAGTGGCAGCTGGGGTTTAACGCAGAAAGTGCAAGATCATGCGCATAGGGAAGAGAAACACTGAAGCCACCTATAGGCTGGGAGGGAGTTGCTGGCAGTCACAAGGAAGAAAGAGACTTGGGCATCATCATCACCGATGACCTGAAATCATCCAAGCAGACCACTATAGCAGTAGGTAAGGCTAGGGGATGTTGAGGTGTATTAGTAGGGGTATCACAAGGTATAAGAGGGAGGTAATAATCCATCTTTACAAGACACTGGTTAGGTCCCATCTGGAGTACTGCGTGCAGTACTGGAGGCCACATCTTCCCAAGGACATTAACCAAATTGAGACAGTCCAGAGAAACGCAACCAAAATGGTGCAGGAACTGCATCAGAAAACATATGAGGACAGAATAACGGGCTCAATATGTATACCCTAGAGCAAAGGAGGAAGAGAGATGATATGGTTGAAACATTCAAACACTTAAGGGCAATAACAAGGTGAAAGAGTCTAACATGTTTCAATATAAGAAAAAAAATTACAAGAGGACACAGCATGAGATTAGAGAGAGGCCGATTAAGGGGTAATGTGAGGAAGTTGTTTTCACAGAAAGGGTGATGGATGCATGGAACTGCCTACCTCAGGAAGTGGTGGATATGAATACAGTGCAGGGCTTCAAACAGACATGGGACAGGCATAAAGGAGCAATACAGATGAGTATGAATAGATAGGCCATTGACAGAGCAAAGGCCGATGGCACATTCATAAGGTAGAAAAAGAAATGGGCAGACTGGATGGGCCCTGCGGTCCTTATCTGCTGTCAACTTCTATGTTTCTATGTCTCTATGTTTCTATGAGTGCTACTCACTGAATTGTACTTGACTGAAATGTTGTTAAATGCAGACACACAGCTACTACTTCTTATTATACCTCTGTGAGATTTACACCTCATTGAAGTTTACCTAATTATCATTTTCAGATGTACACAAACTACACCTTGGACCTACATCTCAAGTTAGGTGCATTTCATTAGCATTTTTCAGACACATCACCTACACCTAAATAACACTTTAAGTGCACTGCTGTCAGGGTTCAGTAAATTTATTTTTAATGGAAGTCAAATACTGCCATAAGTCAAAATCTGAAGTCATTTCAATTTTCTCGAAGTCAAAATACTTCTCAGAACCCACAATTTGAAATCCAGTATTCTAGAAATGATCTATTTATGGATGTTAATACAAATATCAGTGGAAAATACCATTTCTTTTGAAAAAAAACAATTTCTTAGCATCAGTGCCTTTAGTTCTGGAAGTCATATAATTTAGTTTTTACATTTGGAAGTCCATAACTTCCTTCTCCTTTATTTAGAAAGTTTGAACACCATTTTGGGAGTCAAATACTGCCAAAATGTAGTTAATGAAAGCTCTGACTGCTGTTGAACCACAAGTACAACACTTACATAGCAGTGCAGTTGCGGTGCACTCCTCGAGGTGTGCCGAGGGCACACCTCATTTAAACCTCAGCAGCATCTAAAATGCACCTCAGTTGGGTCATGGCATTTGAAAGGGGGGTTAACCATGACACAAGTAATTGCACCTGGCCTTCTTAGGGGCCAAACATTATGATGGTTTGAGACTCTTTCAGAACAGTCCCACTGGGTTAGGATAGAGCACCATGTGGCAATGGAGTTCTCCCCACCATGTTTCTGTACAATGTTATACCCACTCACCTAAATACCCATCCCATAATTAGAATATCACAGCTAGGTTGGCAGTAGCTAGAGAAGTTAATCAAAGAATACCTACAATACACCATATTGATAGATTCCTTTGTGGGACAACACTTAAATTATGATTGATAGAAAACTTATAATGTGGGAGAACTGGACTAGTAAGGGGTATCCTGAACCTAAAAGCTTCTAGTGACTGACTAACCATGTAAGTGCTCTTTTGACTCCTCTACAGAGACAAGGGCATTACAAATAGGGATCATTGAAATTTCATCAAATTCATGGTGCTTTTCAAGCCCCTTGAGAGAAATTTAAAGGCATAGAGAGCTTCCACCCACTACTGGAGCTTTCCTTTATGCAGATGGCTCCAACTGAACTGGGGTCACACTGGGGCACTGTACAAAGCAATTTATGATGCCCTTTCACCTCAGAATACCAAGAGTGCATGTGAAGAACAATTAAGGCACAATTTCATGAAGGAGAATAGGAGCAAACTGGATGCATGCTCTTCCAGCTTGCTGAGACATCAGAGTAAACTAATTTGAAATACAATTCTGCACCAGTGGTACAGAACCCCATACATGTTCCAGAAGATGGGCTTCAAATTATAATTGATGTTGGAGCTGTGATAATCCAAGGGGAACTCTGTTCCATTTTTTCTGATCTTGACCTGCCCTGTGAGGGTGCTAGGGAGGCAAACACAAAGCTTACCAGCAGGTACTGGGGTTCAGATCGCTACCTTGACTTAACTATGGCTGCTAGTTATCTATTGAGATACTCCTGTCTTGAATAAACTACTGTTGTAGGTAACTGGGTAATTGTAGTTATTATTGAAACACAATGACTTAGTCAGGGATTTGACCTAAGGAGATTCCTACTGTATCATTGGAGATCCAAATGGCAGTATGAATTTTGGCCACACATGAGAGACTCAATCAATTGGACAGAGGTACAATGGCAGAGTTCCTCTGCAGTTGGACCCCTCCTTTAGTTTGGTACTGTATTCAACTCTCCAGGTGGAAACTCATCTTCTCATAAAGGTAGATGAAACATCCACTTATAGACGATTAAGCTGGTAATGCCTTCAGCAACATATTCTTGGTGTGTGAATTCACTAATATTGATAACCTGTATATGTTTTACAGTTTTTACAATTAATTAGTTCTTTTTAATGTTGTATTTGTAATCCATTGGTTATTGACTACTGCATGATCCTACGTATGCTCTACTTTTGACAATGTTTAATAAAACATCACATGGCCCTGACACTCCATTCATAAGTTGCCTGTTTAATTGAACTGGGTTGTATCAGCAAATTGTGTTTCTGTGGGATGTTTGCTAAATTTCATGAAATTTTCTGAAGGGATTTTTTATTTTAGCTCAGCTGTCCATTTCACTAGAGACTTGCAATCAGCAATACTTATTGTTAATTGATCTACTATAAGAGCCTGCCAAGTATCATGATATTCAGTTGATTCAGATTGGAACTTACAGGGAGTCAAAGTCTGGCATTTTATTTCTTTGGGAAATTTGAGGAAATATTCTGTGCTTCTAACACAGCTACCACTTCAGCCAGACATTTGGAATATATGCAAAACCTTTTGGAAGGTTCTTAGAAACTGTTATATGTAGCAAGATTTGGGTCTGTAATTTTAAGTTAGAGGAGGCTCATAAGTTTCACTACTTAAAAGGACAGGAAATAATTTCTAATTGCCAGCTCTTTACATTGTGGCAGTGTCAGTGGCTCAGTAGGTAGCACACTGCCTCTAAGGCCGGGAGATCAGAGGGCTGTGAGTTCAGTTCCCACATCTGGCACTTGGGTTAATATCCCAGTACTGACACTGTAGTGCAGCATGAGAGGGTGCTGCACTTCTGAGGTGCCGCCTTCGGATGAGACGTTAAACCGAGGTCCCATCTGCCTGGATTGGTGGTAGTTCAGGTGGATGTTAAAGATCCCATGGCACTTATCGAAAAGAGTAGGGAATTTCCTGGTGTCCTGGCCAAATTTCCCTCATTCACTAAAAATACCACCAACAGCTTAATCTGGTTCAAGGTCAGTTGGAATTCATCTGTATCCCCTCCCGGTCATGCCTGAAAATAGTCAGGATTTGTCTAGTGCACTTACCCGTCAACAAAAGCTAAATAAAATTGTTCCTATTTGCAGAAATTATATTCATACCCTTAAAGTATGCTTTTTAGCTGTAATCAAATGAAAAGTGATGTGGAAAGCTGTATTTTACACTGCTTTGTTTTATGGGTACCATTCTGTTACAGTTCTTTTTATGGAACCAGTGATCTGTAGATTTATGTCACTGTTTGTGTTCAGAACTCTGAGAATGGTTCTTATAGGTTAACACCTCCTGCTTAACATTCTGTATTGAAATATGACATACAGTAGTAAAACTCAAATTACTGGTTACATGAAGAGAACTGTACAGAATGTTACCCATTAAAGGAAAATTAAAATTACAGTTTTTCATATCAGTATTCAGGCACAAATAAAGATGGATCATTTAGAGGAATGAATTTCAATTCTTTAAATGAAACATTACACAACTGATGCTAATTAGCACACATTTCCTATCCCCATTAATTACTTGAGAAATTACATGAAATTCTTTAGAAAACATGGGTGCTATAACCATGCTGCCATTGTAAGTGTAAACCTGACATCCAGCATGCAAACCCAGTGTCAGTGGGTCCTGGAAATAACAAAGTTAAACAAACTCTGGTCAGATCTGATATGGCTGTGGAGAGGTTTTAGGAGTGGCAAGAGTGTGAAAAGAATATGCAGTGCTTTTGCTTCACGGAGTCACCGTAAGTAATACTGCCCAATTACAGTACATAGCATGTGTGATACTCGCACATGTGAAGTTTGCCCTGTAGTCAGCCCTGCACAACATGGCGATGCTGACATAACTATGTATACACAATAGTCATGCATGCACAGTTTAAGTCAACATCACCATGTTGCACATTGTTGCCATCAGTACTGCAGTTGCAGATCAGAAAAGTAGTGTGCTGGGAAGTGGGTATGTTTATGTGGCTCATAGAGGAAGGGCTGCATACACAGAATCACTGGAAACTATATTGGAGCATTGTGGCAGCACATTAGACAGTGGTCCAGTTACGTGCTTCCACAGTGCTGTTATACAAGTCTGATGATGGCATAACATCCTTGGAACTTGGCCCATGCAGTTGTACAAATCAGATTCAGGAGGAGTCTATTAACAAACAAGAGATCTGGTTTGGGACTTGCTCATCATCACAGTTACTTTCTCATTCTTTTCTAAGTAGTAATTTCTGGGAATGTGCCTTAACCATATTGACTTCAGTGCTGGTAGACTAGTTCTGGTTTTACCCTAATTGTATTAGGCAGGGTAGTAGCAGTCTTGAAGTGATAGCTGGTGGTGGTGGCATGCTCTGGAAAAAGTGGTCCTATGTTCATCTGCATATTTTAGAAATGATGCCTCTCCTTGTTTTGCAGTAAAGAAACTGACCCCTGTAACACAAAAGCAAGGAATCAGTTATGGCCTCCACCCCTTTTTGCTTCAAGTGAGGAACATCATTATGGGTTTGCATCAGATGTACAGTGTCAGCCAATGATGCAAAATATTGTTAAACAATAATTTTGTTTTACCGTATGTAAAAGCTCTTTTTTTTTTGAATGTGTCTTTCTTAAAGTTGTTAATAACACTTCATCCATGTGTACTCTGCCCATTGATTTCTGTATCCCAAGTGCATCCTCCATCCTCCATTCCCTGCTACTCCCCATCTCTGTCCACGCCCACCTAACATTCTACCCTCTCACCTCCCACCTACCATTCCATCCCTCTCCGCTCCTCTCCTCCTGTCTCCTCTCCCTATCACCCTATCTCTTGTTGCTACACCCAGACTACCTAGCACTTATCTTTCTGTTCTTGCACTTACGACAATGTAAATCCTTGACTGCCTACCCCCTTTTCCCACCCCTCCCCTCTTACCCCCACCCTTGCTCCACTTATGTCACCCCAGAATGGTTTTCATTTATATCTGTATCTTGCTATATATGCACCCGTATTGTTAATTGTGTATTGTTGTATACCACTGACTGTTTGCTGCTGTGCTAGTCTATACACATGTGCTGTGTTTTGCTACTAAGTTAACCTCCTGACCTGTATTGTATCTTACCACTGTTTTGCTTGCAGCCATTGCTGATACAGAACCTTTGTAAAATAATCCTTGGTTCAAAGGTATTTGCAATTCTAGTAATAAATATATAAATATATAAAATAAATTATTTACATTTTTGTGTTCAGGATAAAAATGCCTTTCAAATGAGGGTAGTCACTAATCTAAATTCTTTATAGTTTTTTATGTTTCGCTGGCTCTGCAAGAAACATCTTGTGGTAGAAAGACAATTCAGAGGTGTGTCAGGGACAAGTGCAATGCACAGCAATCTACAGTGAGCTTGTCCCTGGCAGACCAATGAGCATGTGGTATACCACCCTGACAGCGACATTTCAACAACAACCGACACTACAGTGACTACAGTGCCATGTTACTGTAGTGTCAGCACTGACTCCAGCATTGTTACCTTGGGGTCTTGCATCCTCCCTAATCAGCTCCAACTTGGAGTTCATTATATTTAGTGGGGAGGTTCAGGGCACAGCCTTGAAGAAATCATGGTAGGCAGTGAGAATCTTTATTCCGACAGCAAATTAGGTCAACCTAATGGTTTTGCTGTATGGTCATTCAACAAGATTTTGTGGATGGCTGATCGTAGATCCTGAGCATGTAACTGGACTATGACACCAGTCTCAGATTCAAAGCTGGAAGATGTTCTCAGGTTGAAAGAAATAAAGTGCTCAAATGAGGCTCTTCATTCCTTTCATTCATGCCCTTCTGATCTTACTGATTGTGCCCCCACCCATCCTGCAGATGTCCAGGTACCCAGCCATACACTGCATCCTCCATCTCTGTGCCATAAGCAGTAAACTGTCCTACCAGTAAAGATCAGATAAATATGATTTATCCTTCTCCAGACATACGCCTATGTTGAACTTGTTTGTGTCTCTCTGTGAATGACAGTTTGTCTCTCCAGTGATTTATGTGTGCCACAATGCCTGACCATTGCTCTCTGTGATGGTACCCACTGACCCACAATGTGGAGCTCCTAGTGTCCATGCTGCCTCAATGTGCCGCCCACACCACTGCACAATACAAGGAGCAAGAGTGTTGAGAAGTGAGGCAGCATTGCCTGCAGAGTTGTAGTTTAACCCAGAATGGTGTGGAGAGAGGACATGGGCTGCAGGAACAGACACTGAAAAGGACAGGAAGCAGCATCCCCAAAGAGAGAGCACAGGATCAAAAGAAGAGGTGAGTGGCACCAGTATCAGGGACAGAGCTGAGACTGAGACCTCAAACAGTGACAGTTAAATGCTGAGATGTGATAAGCAGTGTAGGAAAGCGATCACCAGGCGACAGGCTGTCACTACTGCAGCACCTCCTTGGCAGTGTGAAATTGGGGCAGTGCAATGTAGTGAACAGAACCACAATGACCGGTGGCTCCCAGACCTGCACCAGAACAAACATTCATTCAATGGCTGGCCTGTCCCTAGCAGAGTTTACTGCAGCCCCTAGAGAGACATAGCAACAACGAGAGACACTTCTTGTGTGGCATATATGTGCAGGTCCTATCTGTTCCAGTCAGAGATGGTGTCAACCCCTCCCAAACAGAGAGTGAATACGGTGTTCACCGAGCTTGGTTGCCATCCATTTTTTCCACTCACTCTTCTGGCACCTTGCTGTTGGTGTGATTCTCTGCTTGCCTTTCTGAAGCTCAGTGGAAGCAGACAGCACATACAAAGAGACAGAGAAAGTGGCAGCAAGAGTGCCATGACTGGGACAGAGAGCAGTGATGCAGAGTTTACCTTTCACCATGGGGAAATGGGCATTAGAGAGAGAGCATGAGAAACCAGGAAGACACAGTGTAAAACAAACTTGAAGCATCTATTCCACCACTGCACAAAGGAGCACCCAAACAGAGCCAGAGACAAATACATGGGTCACATATCTGCAACTTCCATTGACTAGCACAGTGTAGCGTGGGCACTGGAGGGCACCCGTGGGTAGTTGCTTCCCCTACACCTCCAGCTCATATCAGCACATATTAAGCAATCTGCAGTAGCCACAGACTGATGTAAGTTACTTGTCTTGCCCCAACACCCATCCCACTCCACACAGGTTGGCACAGTGACAAGGTGACCTCCAGGTGGACAGCCCAAGGTAAATAGTGGACTGTGGCCTGGCAGAAGTTGGTGACTGATGTCCCTCCACAACCTTTCTACTACTACATTGGCTGCCCCAGCAATGTGAGTTGCACATTGCCATGCCACACCTGTTTCTATCTAGCCTGGTGGGCACCAGGTGAGTGGAAATGGGATTGCAGTCAAGATCCACTGGGTGACCCGAGACCATTGGCACCCAGCACATCTTTTGCATTTCTACACATGTGAAGCATTTTCTCCTTCCATTCCACCTCCTGCATGTTAGGAGCACTCTGCTGAGCCAATGACAGATATGGTTTACACATCTGTCCATCTTCTCCTATTCAAGTTCTATAAAGCTGGCACTGGCATTGGGTGCACTCCAGGCAGGTGTCTCTGGAAAATGATGCCCCATCCCCATCCCACTTCCACACAAGGGTAGCACCCTGCAGCAGCCAGAGATAGAGATGCACTGCACATGTGCCCTTCATACCCATCCCTGCTCCACCAAAGGTAGCATGAAGGTTGGAATAGTCATTGGTTGGCTGGCACTTCCTCACTTTATGCCACACCTCTACACTTGCAGAACACTCTGCTTCAGCCAGCGGCTCTCCATCTAATGTGTTCTACCCATGGAGAGCACTCAGAGAAACTGAGATATAAAAATGTGGATCTTGTATATGCCCCTCCACAACTGTTCCCACTCTGCTGGGTGGGTGATGGTAGAATACAGTGGGTGATCCTGGGTGACTGGTGCCTTTTGCACCCCCACCTTTCAGCCCAGTACTTTACAGCAGCCAGAAAAGAGATGTGTATTGTACTTCTTCCACATCATAAACTGTGCTTATTCCAAAAGTTTCACACTCAGGCTGGAGTGGGGTCTATGATGGTGACCATTAAGTGACTGCTCCCCTACTCCATCCCATCTGCACACATGGAAAGTACTCCTACCCCTCCATTACACATTTGCACATAGAGAGCACTCTTCCCTTCAATGCCTCCTTTACATATGGAGAACAATTCTTCTTCTCCAGCCCTCTTCCATATGGTGGACATTATAGTGTTTTATGTAATCATATTTTGTCTCAATCACTGTTGAATGCAACATTCCACATACTGTATATACTAATGTAAGGAAAATTGCTTTATTTTAATTTATATTATGGGCTGGATATTCAAACTGTGCTATTCTGTGGTGCAAGCCCTTGCGCTGCACAAAATAGTTGTGCAGGGGTGGCCGGGCGATATTCAACGGAGTTGAGCTATTGAGCAACTCCTTTGAATATCACCCCTGCCACAGCCACTGTGCATGGCATAGTGGAACTTGCACCACCTGAAGTGGTCAGAGTGGAGCATTCAAGATGCGGTGGCGCCAGTTCCATTGCGCCATGCCGCAAATTTCCGATATTCAGGTAGACATGCAATGGGGCCATAATTCATGCAAGGCCCGGGGTATTTGCATCTATTTATGGTCCCATTTGCATGGCATTAGCATGCAGGTGCACCGATCCCCGAGGACTTGCGCTGGCACCCTGCCAGGCAGCAGCCATTAAGGAACCAATGTCCCCTGCAGCCCGATCGTGGGCATAACTGTTGAAATCCCCCACCCCGACTGGCCTGATCGCGGGCATATAGTAACCCCCACCCCGACTGGTCGGATCGCGGGCATAGTAACCCCCACCCGACTGGCCCAATCGTGGGCGTATATTACCCACCCCCCAACTGGCCCAATCGTGGGCATAATAGAAGAAACCCCCCCCCGAATGGCCGATCGTGGGCATAAGTTACAAAACAAACCTCCCTCCGACTGGCCTGATCGCGGGCATAAGTGACAAAACCCTCCACCCCACTAGCCCAATCACGGGCAGAACAGATTCCAACCCCCAAGAACATATCCTGGTGGTCCAGTGGACCACAAAGCCTGATCGTGGGCATTAGAGTCCACCCCAAGGTCCACCATCCTGGTGATCTAGTGGCCACCCACCACACCCACCCACGGAGCCCCACCACCCGCTCCCCCTGTCAGCCAGCTGGTGGCAGCATCCCACCACCTGCCCCCGCCACCCGCCCGACCGTGACTGCTCAGTAGGGCTGCATGCCCATTGGTTCAGAGCAAGAGCCAATGGGCGTGCAACATACTATCAGTATTTTAATAAAGTATTATAGTTTTGCAACATTTAGAGGAAAGTAAGAAAATTCATTGACATATCTGGACTGCCTTGATAGTATGGGCTGCACACCCATTGGCTCTTGCTCTGGGTAGGCGGACCTTGGGGAGTGGACTCTAATGCCACTAATCAGGCTTTGCAGTACACTGGACCACCAGAGATATGTTCTGGGGGGGGGAGGAAATCTGTTCTGCCTGCACTCGGGCCAGTGGGGGTGGAGTTCTTGTCACCTATGCCCGCGATCGGGCCAGTCGGGGAGGGTTTTTTGCAATCTGCGCCCACGATTGGGGCCAACTAGGAAGGTTATTATATGCCCACCATTGGGCTGCATTAGGAGAGAGCCGAGGGCCACCCACAGGTGGCACCACAAAGTTGCGCCCTGCAATGAGGCAGCTACCTGTGGGTGGCCCTCGACTTACTCTTTTTTTCTTGCTCAAGTTGTGCAGGCGCCAGGTTGGGGTTGCGCCTGCACAACATCCTGCACAGCCCGCTGAATATCGAGCTGTGCAGTTTGTGCATGGTTCCTCCCTCTGGTTCAGCATGCCTTGCAGCCTTCTATTAGCATTGCGCTGTTGCTCAGCTTGACTTGGGGGAACTGCCTCCTGCTGAATATGGCAGCATGACTATTTCGGACTTGTACAGGCGCAACCCTAATGTGCATAGCATGCAACCCTTTTGAATATCCAGCCCTATGTGTCCTTACTTTTTGTATCTCACACCATGTATTATCTTTATCATTGCTTGTACAAGGGACCTCCTTGCAAATGAGCTTATTCAATGGATTTTATTCCTTCACAATAAACTTGAACTTAAACATGGAAAGCACTCTTCCCTCCATTCCATCTCCACACATAGGTATCACTGCTCCACCTCCATCCCACCTCCATACATTGTAAGCATTCATCCCTGAACCCTCTGGTGTTTCTGCCACTACATTTCACCTCCCCACATGGAGAGCACTTCTCCCACTGCATCCCACCTCCTGCACATAGGAGCACTCCTCCCCTCCATTCAACATCCACACATGGGGAGCTTTCCTCCCTCTTCATTAAGCTCTGTACATGAGGACCACTCCATCCCTTCACTCCATTGTACCTACAGAGAGCATTGCTCCCCATCCATTCCAGTCCTATACATGGGGACTCCTCCACACATTTGCATCCTTCTTTTCTACCACCATCCCACTTTTGTGTATAGATAGTACTCTAACTCCATTCCTCCTTTGCACTTGGAGGCACTCTGCAACAGTCAGAGACAAATATGTCAGTCAAGCATCTGCCTTTCCACACCTATTCTCACTCCACGTAATAAGATCCAAGTTGGGCAGAACATAGATGGGGTTGAGATGTAATGATTGGGTTGCCCTGGGAGATGGTGCCAATACCCTCATCACCTCTTTGAATGATAGAAGCCCCCGGAATCAATCTTTATTCTTTCCTCCACTCACCACTTGTCTGCTGATTATCATCCTGTTTGCTTGCCTTACCGAGTCACTCCCTCCCAAGACAGGACTACAGGTCATTAGGCCAGGGCAGATTTTTCTTCAACCTCTCCTGTCTCTCTTCAGACCACACCATCAGTCCAGCCAGGTGCAGCACAGTCATGAAAATGCCCCACGTGTTACTCACAGCTCATCTCTGGATGGGTCAGTTCTTACTCTAGTAGACCATACTTCAAGTACTCCCACAGTTCAACTGAGGCCAGAGAAGAGCAGCACAGTTCCACTCTACCACCACAATAGTCAACTAGACACCACAACTTGCTCAGAGCTGTATAGATGATACAACAGAGCAGCACACACTAGTCTGTCTCACCGGCTTCTCCTGCTCTCTCTGCTGATGATGTCTCCCTCTCCTGTAGCCATCACGGTCCCATGCATGCCTATTGTGTTGCAGCTGGCTCCAACCACTATGGAGACTGCTGAGACACTGAGTTGTTTTGGCAGCTGATCCTGAGCCAACCTGAAAATAAAATACATGAATTTGAAATTTTCTGGAGTAATTTCAGCAGAAGCGGACGTTTCCTGACACCCCCTCTGCCTACACCATACAATCCACAACAGTTCAGACACATGCAATTCTTACAGTTAAAGGCACTCCTCCTGCTCAGCCAGCTCCCCCACCTACCCCAGCACACAAATGAACAGCAACCGCATCCTCTTCCACTTCCTCTGCAAGCAGTGAGGATCCCTCACTCTCAAGTGGTCAGTCCTGTCCAAGTAGCAGAGCTGGGTGTCCAGGGCTCCAGTTGGATCTGCTGCTATAATGGCACTCAAGCCCACCTAAATACAACAGTACAGCTAAACTGAGTCCCTTAATCCTTACAGATGGGGGCTGCTACACAGATGATTACTACAGCCACTCCAGGCACCACCAGGGATTTAAAACAAGGGCTTGGTTTTATATATGGCTGGAAGCTGACATCTCATCTTGATTGTTTTACTTCCTTATTGCTATATTTTGTATTTTCAGATTAAATCAAATATAATAAAATACAATTGTTTTTGTTTTTGAGATGATAGAAGCTTTTATTATAGCTCTTTTTGGTTTGATCCACACACACACTGAAGTACTGAAGCAGTGAGAGCACCACGATTTTGGCAGCCTTGCACAATTCCTTTGATCCTAAAAATATGTATCTCAATGGTTGTATAATTGTAGGTCTATAGTCAAATGGCTTTAATTCATTATAATTACACCTAAGAATAATGGTCTTAATGAGTTCATTTAAGGTTTCATAATTTAATCTTTTGCAATTTTAGTGACCTCCCCAATCCTGGAGTCTTCAATTTATTTATCTATACATTTCTTTGCTCAGTTTATCAATAGTCCAATAAGATCTAGAAGAAAACTACTTTAGAACAAAAACTGTATAAACTTTGGGTTTGATTTTGTGCAAGTATTAACTTCTCTCTGAGTTGAAAATGCATAGGAGATTAGTTGTACATACTTTTGCATTTCTCCACACTTTTACTGTGAAATTTGTAAAAAATATGAAAATGGAAAGCTTGACCTTTTATACAGGTCTTGACCTCCTGTAAATGGAATGGCTTAAAACTTATTTAGGAGTCATTCAAAGTTATCCCAGGTCAAGATTTGAGTACCCTAACAACAATATCAACCCATCTAAGTTCTGGAAGGTAGTACACTCCTTGTTCTATCCTGCTTCTAAAGCCCTCACACCCATACTCAAGCAAAACCTCTCATTAATCTAGGTACCTATGGCCATTGCTGAATGCTTTAAGGCACACTTTATAACCTGCACCTTGTCCCTCCTGAAACCCACCACTCCCTCTCCCCTGCCCTTACCCCACCTCACCCATCTTCATCCACAGTTGCCACCTCTCCTGCCACCCCTTCTCCTCCTACTCCCTCCACCCTAGGCTTCTCTCCTCTCTAATTTAGGCATCTTCTGTCATCTTCTTCTCCCTACCATAGTCCTGCAGACACCTTGCAGGCTGTTCTCACTATTAGTCTCTCAAAGGCTCCTCGCCTGATGGCCTGGACCCTAAATTTCTGTCACTGTCTGCTCCGGCTGCTCGCCTACCCTCTGTCTCTTATACTAAATCTATCCTTCTCATCAGCAGCTGTTCCTTCAGCATAAAAGCGCACTGCTGTTCTCCCCCTGCCAAGGGTGGTGATTCCCTCCTCCTGGCAACTATAGATCTATCTCTCTCTTTCCTTCCTACCTTAGCTAAACTACAAAAACATCTTGTCCTAGAACAGCTTATCCTCATTCCTCACTGACTCTGCATTATTCACTCCTTTTCAGTCTGGTTTTAGGAAAACCACTCCACCTCCACCTCCCTACTAAGGTTGACTGACACTATCTGCACTGGAATGGATAATGGACAAATTACCTTTGCCAGCTTTGTCGACTTGGCCAAAGCCTTGACATATTCTCACACTCATTTCTACTTAACAGTCTCACATCTGCTGGTCTCTCTCCCTCTGCCACAAACTGGTTCAATGCCTACCTGACTGGCAAGTTGCAATCAGTCCATATTGCTGAAGCCACCTCACCTCCCTGCCCATAAGCACTTGGTGTCCCGCAGTGCTTGGTGGTTACCCACTTCTTTTCTCCATCTTCATAAATTACCTCCCTCAAGTTTGCATGTCAGCTTGCATACATATGTATGCTGATGACACAGTTATCTTACAACTGGCAAATCCATCTCTGATGTCACTACCAGGCTTCAGTTCAACTTCACTAATGTCCAACACTGGCTTAGTTCTCATCAACTTTTCCTAAATGCCAGGAAGACTGTCTTCATGATCTTTGGCACAAGGCAGGGACTTGCCAGGCTCAACTATTTGTCACCTTTACACCCTCTATGGGACTGTATTAGAGGACACCTCCTCATTCATGTACCTCAGTGTCTGGCTCAACCGGTGCCTCAACTTCTCTGTACACATCAAAGCCATTCTGAAAAGACTGCACCCAAACTTGGTGCACTATACAGAAACTGTACATGCATCCCACGAATGGCAAGGTGAGAGTTGGTATAGAAGATAATCCTACCCAACTTTGACTACAGCAACATAGTCTACAATGCTATCCCACAGTCCTCCTAGCTAGACTGGACATGCTCTTCAACTCCTTCTGCTGCTTTGCCCTTGATGCCCTTCTCTTACCCACCACTGTGATTTCTACCAATTTCTGAATTTCCTCTCTCTTGCTAACAGATGCACCTCCATGGTGCCAAATTCATCTCTAAGTTTTCATTTGGGCTCTCTTCCTTCATATAGCTCCTCCTCCATGTCCATTGCTCCTCCTCCAAGTACTCTTTAAGATCCTGTGACTTAAGGACTCTGTCAATCCCTCGCTGCTCCACTTGTTCTGGACAAAATGCCTTCTTTCAATGACCAAAATTATGGAACATGCTCCCCAGCAAATCCAACACTCTTCAATCTTAGGTTCACTCTCATCAGCCTCACTAAATTACCTATGTACAAAACTGTATGTGCAATTTGATTACCTCTGGTGGTCACTAGCTATCCTGTTGCATTAAACACATCTGGAGCAGAAGTTGCAGTCACTGTCACCTGCTCCCCCCAACCGCTACATGCACTTTCCTGCCCCAAAACACTGTTGGCAACTAATAGCCACCTAGCCACTTGGGAATATGCACTTGTGGTACCCCCATCATTTCTAGTTTCCTTCTCCTATTCTGTTATTTCATTTGAAGTCTGACTCTGACCTGTTTGCTGCTTCCCCACAAATCTGAATGCCAGTATTATGGCTCATGTTGCTATTGTATGGTTCTGCTTTGTCTTTTGGAAATGTATTACCTCTGATTTTGATATTGTAACTACTGTGTAACCCTGTAATGTTTCCTGGTTGATGTACTTTTGCACTATTTCAACTCCCTTCCCCAGGATGTGCCATGAGATGAGCAACTTGTTTGCTCAGTACACCTTCTGTTGAAACTTTTCAATAAATAAATAAAAATAAATAAATAGTATACTATACATTGAATGCATTTTGATAATAGAAGTTGCCAAAGAGGACATAATAAATATAAACTAAACTTCACTATGTTCACTGATATAAAGAAACCGTTTCTTTATTGTTTTATAACATATTAGATTGCAGTATTTATTTTTACTGTTGTGGCCATGAGGATGGTGTTTACAGTGTGTGTGTGTGTGTGTGTGTGTGTTTGCTGCAGCTCAATATATTTTTCTCAAAAAGCAAAGGAAAAAAATGCCTGCTGATTGCTATATATTTCACCTGGATCGTTACAGAAGAACTGGTGGAGCTGAAAATGCATAGGAGATTCATTGTACATACTTTTATATTTCTACACACTTTTACTACGGAAATTTGTAAAAATATGAAAAAATAACACTTGACTTTTGCACAGGTCTTGACCTACCATAAAGGAATGGCATAACATTTATTTAGGAGTCATTCAAGAGTTATCCCAAGGTCAAGATTTAGCAAACTATACATTTAATGCATTTTAATAATAGAAGTTGCCAAAGAGGACATAATAAATGTAAACTGAACTTCACGGTGTTCACTGACAAACATTTTTTATTGTCTTATAAAATATTAGATTGCAGTATTTATTTTGAATGCTGTGGCCATGCAGATGGTGTGTACAGTGTGTGGTGTGTGTGTGTGTGTGTGTGTGTGTGTGGGCGTGTGAATGTGTGTGTGTGTGTGTGTGTTTGTAGTAGCTCAATTTATTTTTCCCAAAAGCATACTAAAAATGCCTGCTGATTGCTATATATTTCACCTGGATACTTCACAGAAGACCAGACATATGTCTGAGACAGTTCTTATCAGATAGTGTCTTAAGAGGTTAAAAATGTAAATCCTTTTAGGTTTGCTGGAAAAGGGTGACATTTATAAGTATGAATCTTTCTTGAAGGCAATACCTGCCCAAATGAAACCTGTGGCAAGAACATGCTTAAATGATAAGTTTTAAATGTGCAAGTTGTTGCATTTCAAAGGGTAAACAAATCTCCAGTTTAATAGGCAACCAATATTTAACAAGCTGTTCAGTTTCCTAATGGCCATCTGATCAGCAGCTTGGAATTATGTCTCCAACATTCTAAACAGAAAGAAGGAGTATTTTATTTCAATTGGCATAGTGATTTGTAGATGTGGAAGGATACATTAAAACTTCAAAATATGTGTTCCACGATACTCCATTTTCCAGCTCCAGACAGCATGATGGCTGTAGGCTCCACCCACAACCATAACAATTTGGTTTAGTGATTTGTGACTGTACAGTGTCAGTATGGCTAATTTATAATAGGAAACATTTCTCAAAAAAAGAGAAGTGTCTAATTTCTAATGGATGACATTTCTCAAAAATCATAGAAATTAAATAAGTAATACCACTGTGATTCTACTTGTAGAATTTGAACTTCACAAAGCACTTATCACCACTGCATTCACTTTGGGTACTCTTAATTTCCTAGCTGAGCTGAGAAGCTTGCAGTCTGGTTTCACACCCTTCAGTATCCATTTCGTACTCCTGTCCACTGTTTTCTATTATTTTACCTAGTGGACTTATCAGCACTGTTTGCCTCCTTGTTATCCTCCAGATTTTTCACATGATACCATCTCTTAAAATAAGAACCACTTGCCCTTTTGCTTTTGCACCCATCCTATCAGAACAGCCAGAATTCCTCTTTCTTTGTGTCTTAGTAATTTCTAGCTCCCCCGCCCTGCCCCCATTTCTGTGAGTGCCTCACGTGCTGGCATTCCTAGAGCATCAGGATCTCTAACTAGTCAATTTTGCTGGGTTTGATTCTCATTATACTTGCATTAAAGTGAGACTTGTCATCCCACCTAGCTTTCTACTCTAACTGGGGTCTACTGTTCTTGTGCTACTAAGCTCTGCTGTCCTTCCTTGATGACCCCTCCACCCTTTTGAAACACTATGAGTGTGACCAAATGGGGGTATATAACTCTGCAGATAACAGAGACTGGGCCAGAAGAGTAAAATTAATGTTCAGATGCCTAGTATAATACAACTGAGGAAAAGTCATACTTAAAAGGGAAAGGAGGAAATATACATAGCTAGGACTACCCACACATGAGGAATCTTTGATGGGTGAAACATCAGACTTGGTGGCATACAAGTGTGAAATGAACATGGTTTCATTTTAAATCATCTGGTGAGTGGCTGGCCAATCAAAATGTACCCTTGGTTTTCAAAGGGACACAAAGAAAGAGGAATTCTGGCTGTTCTGATAGGATAGGTGCAAAAGCAAAAGGGCAAGTGGTTCTTATTTTAAGAGATGGTATCACTGTGAAATTAATTAACAAGACCTGTCGTCTTATATTAGGATGTGACAGACTCACCCTTACCTGTGCTCTGTATAAGGACACCAATTGGCTTAACCTTGACAACAGAATCAAATTCCACACTTGTGTCTTGGCAAAAAAATTACCCTTGGCCTCTCCCCACTGCACTCTCCTTTAATCACTAAGGACTCAAAAGTTAAGCACACCCGTAGCTCTGACACCCATCATTTCTCCATCCCTTCCTGTCATACAGCTCAGTTCCAAGATCCTTTTGTTACAGGGCACCCTTGTGGATGAATAACCTACCCTCCTCCTTGCGTTTTGATAAAATAATTGGTCATTTTAAAATGCACCTCAGGGCTCACCTTCAATCCACAAGTGACTGCGCCTGTCACGTGAATCAGTGCCACCTGTTCCGTCTACTACTGACAGTGGCCTCTGGCCTGCCTCTGCAAACAGCTTTTAATTCCCCTCCCAGGGATGTTAAGTCAGTTTTTTTCTTTCAACTGCCCTAAACCATATTAGTTCTTGATTGTTAGCTAACTGTTCCTGTTATTAACATAGCTCTACTCTGTAGCAAGTACTGTATTGAGTATCTGTCCTAACTGTATTGTATATCTGTATATATTATATGTGACATGGAACCTTTGTAAAGGAGTCTTTGACTCAAAGGTATTGCTGATCTCTGAAATAAATAAACAAATAAATAAATAATCAGCCCCACACAAAATCAGTTGTTGTCCTTTGTATGACATGGATTTCCTGGGAAATGACAGCTCGCTTCCTTAATAAATCCATACATCTAACTCCTGAAACTGGTGAACCTTTGTACTTTCTGCCTTCCCTATCCCATAGTTTAAATATCCAACTACCCTGTTCATTCGAGATGCTCACTGTCTCACATGTTTGTGTTTAATTTATGTTATATTTCTGTACAAACTGTGGTGTGGTGTTTGCCACTTCTTGACTATGGTCCTACTACAGGCAGAAACAACCTGCAAATCACACAAAAGAAAGAGAAAAAGAAAAAAAAACAAGTTTGATATGAAAAAGAAAAATCATTACCGTAAAGATTGACATATGAAGGTGCTCTCTTGCCTAAAAGAAAGGAATGGATTAATCTGCAGCAGTGCTAGATTTATACAGTGATGGAAAAGTCAAATCAGTGACCTGTCATGTCATCCATGACTTCCCTGGAGGTACTGCCTCATGCTTCATTCAAAAGACATGGCGTGTCACTGAGACTTAGGACTTTGCTTTTATGATCCCCTTAGTAGCAATGCAGAGTGAGCTGCCACATCAGCTTATCAGGAAGGTGCGGATCAGTCAGGCGAGTACTAAGAACCAGTATGGGGAAGAACAGGAGTAGTGGATAGAGGTAGTAAAGATAAACAATACTGGGAACACAGAGCAATTCCAGGAAGAGTGGGAGGCTGCTGTTTTTGTACAAGAGGCAGCTAAGCCTGGATGCATGGAAGATGATGGCAGCCTTTCTCTAAATATCAAATAGTACGAAGGCCTCATCATTGCTCACTCTGATGTTGCCATGCTTCAGAATATTAGCAAAAGCACAGAAAGGAGAAGCATGCACACAGAAGTACACAAGTAAAGACATTTTTTGCCATGGTGTAAAAGTAAAACATGCACCAGAGCAAATCATATTGATAACTACTACAGATGCCTGAACCCTGTGCAAATTTACTAAAAACCTGGTCTGGCAGTATAGCTTGGAGTTTAGAGTAATGAGCTGTGACTAAGCTTGGTAATCCAGCAGACCTGGGTTTGATTTCCACTACCTCCACTTGCATACTGTGTGACTCGAGCAAGCCAACTAAAATCTCAGTGCTCTGGGTCACCCTGAAAATGGGCCTTGTGCTGAGTGGGTCTCACCTAGTTACCAAAGAATTAAAAAAATCATCTTCCTCAGGTGGTCCTTAACATTAGACAGAAGACAGTGGCAGGAGCAGCTGCTGGAGGAGGAAGATTGTCATCCAGATAGTAATGGCCTTGTACTACTTGACTGACATGCTGTTCTCTGGAGACAAAATATGCTGATTACAGGTATAAAATGATAGTGCAGTGGTTGGAAATGTACAAGTCATGTAAGCAACATGTACTTGTAGGGTAGTGCAAGCAGTGAATATTATTTCCTAAATACGATCGATCCCAAGTAACGAATAGTAGCTCTATTGGTCCTTATTCAGGAAATACTGTCTTAAAAAGTGAAAGCTGACAGCCCCTACCCTCTTTCCTAGCCCAGACTCTTCAAAAGAAGCCCCATCATCCTAAACTCAGCTAGTACCACATTCCACTTCCTACCCCCAGCACCCACATTTTGAAAATTATGCATTTGTTAAGTAAATGCTAGTGCTCAGTGACCATCACAGCCTGGCCACTAGCAAATAGGCAGGAAGGAGGGATGGAAGAATAATGGGTAAAAATCAAAATGCCATCCAAGAAGCAACAAGCCTTTGTGTGAAGCAAATAAACAAAACACAACGAAGGAAAAAACACTATGGTTCTCAAAAGAGGTGGCGGGAAGGTTATGGAGAAAAAGGTAGCATTCAGGAATTTTAAGGAATCACAAAAGGAGCAGGATAGAGAACTGTATCAGTTAAGCAGAAAGAAGCAGGAAAGGCAGTCAGAATAGCAAAGACCGAAACTGAGGAAAAGATAGTCAACTCAGTTATGAAGGGGATAAAACCTTTTACAAATACATTGGGGAGTAAAGAAAGACCACAGGAGGATTGTGAGGCTTAATAAAGGGAGTGTGGATGGTCAGAGCGTGACAGTGAAAAGGCAGAGATACTGAATGAATGCTTTTGTTCAGTATTCACAATAGAAGGAGGGAGATACCTAAACCAAACAATAGAAACACTCTGGATAGGGGGTTGATACCAGTCCATTCACAGAAGAAAGGGTCCTGAAAGAACTACTAATGCTCAAGGTGGACAAGGCAATGGGACCTGATGGGAATCACTCCAGAATTCTAAAAGAACTAAGAGGAGAACTAGTGGCACAACCGACTACTCTTGTTAAAAATCATGGGAAGATGGTGTGGTACCTGAGGACTGCAGGAGGGCAGATGTGAGTCCCTTCACAAAAGTGGGAGCAAGACAGAGACAAGAAACTACAAGCCTGTTAGCTTGACCTCAGTGGTGGGAAAATGATGGAATCACTTCTAAAAGAAAGAATTGTTGAGTACCTAGAGGCCAGCAGGGCACAGGGACCCAAGGCAGCATGGATTCACAGCAGGAAGGTCATGTCAGATGAATCTAATAGATTTCTCTGACTAGGTGACCAAAGTAGTAGACCAGGGAGGGCTGTGGACATAGCCTACCTAAATTTTGTAAGGCATTTGACAGTCTACACACACACGATTAGTAAAAAGCTAGCCAGCCTGGAGTGGATCCCAGGGTGGTGGCCTGGTAAACAATTGGCTGAACAACAGGACACAGAGGGTAATAGTAAATGGAATCCACTCTGTAGAAAGGAGGCTACTAGTGAGGTATTGCAGGGTTCAGTACTGAGGCCAGTTCTCTTCAATGTCTTAATAAGTGACATTGCAGAGGGTTTGGAAGGAAAAGTATGCCTCTTTACAGATGACTCAAAGATCTGCAACAGGGTTGATACACAAGGGGGTTGGAAAGAATGAGAAGGGACTTGGCAAGGTTGGAGGAATGGTCAAAAGTATGGCAGCATAGATTCAATGCAAAGAAGTGCAAAGTAATGCACCTGGGAAACAAAACCCAGGAAAGAGTACACAATGGGGGAGATACTAACGAAAACAAAGCTAGAAAGGGACCTGGGGTAGTCATATCAGATGACCTAAAGGTAGGCAAGCAATGTGAAAAGGCAATAAGTAGGGCTGGGGGATACTGGGATGCACAGGAGAAGCATCATCAGTAGAAAACAGGATGTTGTCATCCCTCTGTACAGACAGTTGGGAGATCCCATCTGGAGTACTGTGTGCAGTTCTGGAGATCCAGTCTTATAAAGACATAGACAGTATTGTTTTTATTGCTTGTAAGGGACCTCCTTGCAAATGAGCTTGCTCAATGGATTTTATCCCTTCACAATAAAATTGAACTTGAACATGGAAGCGCTCTTCCATCCATTCCATCTCCACACATAGGTATCATTACTCCACCTCCATCCCACCTCCATGCATTGTGAGCACTCATCCCATGACCACTCCAGTGCTTCTCCCACTGCGTTTCACCTCCCCCACATGGAGAGCACTTCTCCCACTGCATCCCACCTCCTGCACATATGTAGGGAGCACTTCTCCCCCTCCATTCAACCTCCACATGGGAAGCTTTCTCCCACTTCATACAGGCTCTGTATGTGGGGGCACTCCACCCATAATCCTGCTTCATAGGGAGCATTGTTCCCCATGTATCACTCCTATACATGGGGACTCCTCCACAAATTTGCATCACTCTTCCTCTACCACCATCCCACCCACACATACAGAGAGTACTCCTAACCCCATTCCACCTTTGCATGTGGGAGCACTGTGTAACAGCCAGAGACAAAGATGTCAGTCAGGCATCTGCCTTTCCACACCTATTCCCACTCAACATGATAAGCTCCAAGTTGGGCAGAACATAGATGGAGTTGAGATATAATGAGTGGGTTGCCCTGGGAGATGGTGCCAATTTCCCTCACCACCTCTCTGAATGAGAGAAGCCCCCATCCCCAGAATCAATCTTTATTCTTTTCTCACTCACCACTTTTCTGCTGATTAACCTCCCTGTTTGCTTGCCTTACCAGTCGATCCCTTCCCAAGACTGGACTACAGGTCACTAGGCCAGGGTTGATTTTTCCTCAACCTCTCCTGTCTTCTCTTAGGACTACACACCAATCCAGCCAACATCCAGCACAGTCAAGAAGATGTGCCATGCATTACCCACAGCTCAGCACTGGATGGGTCAGTTCTTTCTCTAGTAGACCATACTTCAAGTTCTTCCACAGTTCAACTGAGGCTTGAGAATAGCAGCACACATAGAAACATAGAATTTGATGGCAGATAAGAGCTGTTTGGCCCCTAGTCTACCTATTTCACTACCTAACCGATAAGCTGCAGATCCTAGTTAACCAACAGCCTAATTCCTCCTACCACCCACTAGAATTCCTTATGTCTGTTCCATGCATTCTTGAATTTCCCCACTGTTTTTGACTCTCGACCTCCTCAGGAAGGCCGTTCCATGCATCTGCTACCCTCTCTGTGAAAACATACTTCTCACATTTCCTCTGAGCCGTCCCCCACACAGTGCACTCTTCCAACACAACTGTCAACAGGACACCACAACTTGCTCAGTGTTGTACAGATGATGCTGCACAGTGGCACAAGCACTAGTCTGTCTCACCAGACTTCTCCTGCTCTCTGTTGATGATGTTTCCATCTCCCTAGCCATCAGTGGTCCCATGCATTCACACTGTGTTGCAGCTAGCTCCAGCCACTATGGAGACTGTTGAGACACTGAGTTTTTAGCAGCTGAGTCTGAGCCAACCTGAAAATAAAATACAGGAATCTGAAAATTTCTGAGGTAATTTTGAGAGAGGGGTGAACACTCTGAACACCCACCCTGCCTACTCCCATGCAGTCCACAACAGTTCAGACACATGCACTGCTTACATAAAGACGCTCCTCTGAGCCCAGTCAGCCCCTCTGCCTACCCCAGCACACAAATGAACACCAACTGTGACCCCACCCTCTTCCTGTGCAAGCAGTAAGTATCCGTCACTCTCAAGTGATGAGTCCTGTACAAGTATCAGAGTTAGGTGTCCAGGGTCCCAGTCAGACCTGCTGCTGTAATGGAGCTCAAGCTTGCCTGAATACAACAGAGCAGCTAAACTGAGTCCCTTGATCCCTACTGATTGAGGGCTGCTGCACAGATGATTGCTACAGTCACTCAGGCACCACCAGGGATTTAAAACAAGAGCTGGATTATGACAGGCAGCTTTCAACCCACCTCCTCCTCCTACACTGACTGCTTGCAGCACTTGCCCAGCTCCTCCTCTGCTACCAGTGCCTACGCGGTCAGTAGTTTCGGTGGTGTCCCGTTGATTGGTCAAGTGAACTCCTTGACTTGTTACTAGCCCCACAACCAATACTCTCTTTTTACTTCCTTCTGTGTCTGGTTGCATTTGCCTGTTTTCAAACACCGATAAACTGCTTTTCTAGTGTCTACTTAGATACAGAATATTAAATATATCAAAACAAAATATAATTGCTTTGAAGAAGATAGAATCTTTATTATGGCTCAGTTTTAATGTATGGCTGGAAAACATTGAAATCTCATCTTAATTGTTTTACTTCCTTATTGCTATTTTTTATTTTCAGATTAAATCAAATATAATAAAATATAATTGTTTTTTGTTTTTATGAGAAGGTAGAAGGTTTTATTATGGCTCTTTTTGGTTTGATCCACACACTGAAGCGCTGAAACAGTCACGATCACCACGATTTGGCAGCCATGCACCATTCCTTTGATCCTAAAACTATGTATCTCAATGGTTGTATATTTGTATGTCTATATTCAAATGGCTTTAATTCATTATAATTATCACTAAGAATAATGGTCTTAATGATTTCATTTAAGGTTTCATAATTTGATCTTTTGCAATTTTAATGACTCCCCAATCCTGAGTCTTCAATTTGTTTTGTCTAAACATTTCCTTGCTCAGTTCATCAATAGTCCAATAAGATTTATAACAAAATTACTTTAGAACAAAAACTGCATAAACTTTGGGTTTCATTCTGCATAAATATTAACTTCTCTCTGAGTTGAAAATGCATGGGACATTAGTTGTACATACTTTGTATTTCTCAAAATTTTACTGTGAAATTTGTAAAAATTATGGAAAAGTAACACTTGATCTTTTGACAGGCCTTGACCTCCCATAAAGGAATGGCTTAAAACTTATTTAGGAGTCATTCAAAAGCTATCCCAAGGTCAAGAGTTAGTAAACTATACATTTAATGCATTTTAATAACAGAAGTTGCCAATGAGAAATAATAAATGTAAACTATACTTCACTGTATTCACTGATATAAACAAACAGTTTATTTATTGTTTTATAACACATTAGAATACAGTATTTATTTTTGATTGTTGTGCCATAAGGATGGTGTGTACAGTGTGTGTGTGTGTGTGTGTGTGTGTGTGTGTGTGTGTGTGTGTGTGTGTGCATTTACTGTAGCTTAATATATTTGTTCCCAAAAAGCATAATCAAAAATGCCTGCTGATTGCTATATATTTCGCCTGGATACTTCACAGAAGACCTGAAACATGGGTGAGACAATTCTTATCAGATAGTGCCTTAAGAGGTTAAAAACTGCACATCTTTTTAGATTTGCTGGGTAAGGGTAACATTTATGAGGTAGAATCTTTCTAAGGCTAATACCTGCCTAACTGAAGCTTCCAGCAAGAACATGTTTAAATGCTCAGTATTTAAATGTACAGCTGTTGCATTTTGAAGGGGTAAACAAATCTCCATTTAATAGAAAACCAATATTTAATAAGCTGCTTCAGTTCCCTAATGGCATCTGATAAGCAGCTTGAGTTATGTCTCCAACATTCTAAACAGAAAGAAGGGAGTATTTTATTTCAGTCGACATAGAGATTTGTAGGCGTGGAAGAATACATTGAAAACTCCAAAATATGTGTTCCACGATACTCCTTTTTTCCAGCTACAGATAGCAAGATGGCGGTAGGCTCCACCCACTGTCATAAAATGTGATTTAGTGATTTTAACTGTACAGTGGCAGTATGGCTAATTTCTAATGGGCAACATTTGTTAAAAATCATAAAAGTGAAGTAATAATGCCACTGTGATACTATTTGTAGAATCTGAATTTCAAAGCACTTATCACCACTGCATTCACTTTGGGTACTCTAATTTCTTCAGCTGAGCTGGCAAGCTTACAGTCTGGTTTTATACCCTTCAGTATCCATTTTGTACCCCTGTACACTGTTTTCTATGATCTTTGTCAGATGGACTCATCAGCAATGTTTGCCTCCTTGCTATCCTCCCCATTCTTCACAGTGATACTCTCTCTTAAAATAAGAACCACTTGCTTTTATTGCTTTCATACCTATCCTATCAGAATAGTCAGAATTCCTCTTTCTTTGCCTCTTATGTCATTTTCTAGCCCCCTCCCCCTCGTCTCTGTGAGTGACTCCATGTCCTGGCATTCCTAGAGCATCAGGCTCTCTAACTAGTCAATTTTGCTGTGTTTGATTCTCATATTACTTGCATTAAAGTGAGAATTGTCATCCCATTTTCTTCCTTGTTCCAACTGGGTTCTGCTATTCTTGTGTTAGTAAGCTCTGTTGTCCTTCCCTTGATGACCCCTCCCTTTTAAGACACTATGAGTGTAGACCAAATAGTGGTACAAGACTCTGTAGATATCAAAGACTGGGCTGGGATAGTATAATTAATGTTCAGATACCTAGTATAATACAACTGAGGAAAATGCATGCTTAAAAGGGAAAGGAAAAATATACATAGCTAGGACCACACAGCCATGAGGAAGCCTTGATGGGTGAAATGTCAGACTTGCTGTCATACAAGTGTGAAATCAACAAAGTTTCATTTTAAATCATTTGGTGAGTGGCTGGCCAATCAAAATTTATCCTTAGTTTTCCAAAGCACTATTAATCAGCCCACACAAAATCAGTTTTTATCCTTTCTGGGACATGGATTTCCTGGGAAATGACAGATTGTTTCCTTAATAAATCCAAGCATCTAACTCCTGAAACTGGTAAACCTTTGCACTTTCTGCCTTCCCTATCCCTTAGTTTAAATATCCAACTACCCTGTTCATTCGAGAGCTCACTGTCTCACATGTTTGTGTTTAATTTATGTTATATTTCTGTACAAACTGTGGTGTGGTGTTTGCCACTTCTTGACTATGACCCTACTGCAGGCAGAAACAACCTGCAAATTACACAAAGAGAAGAGAAGAGAAAGAAAGAAAACAAGTTTAATATGAAAAGAGAAAATCATTCCTGTAAAGGTTAACATTTGAAGGTGCTCTCTTGTCTGAAAGAAATGGAATGGGACTAATCTGCAGCAGTGCTAGATTTATACAGTGATGGAAAAAGTCAAGTCCAGTGACCTGTCATGTCATCCGTGACTTCCCTGGAGGTGCTGCCTCATGCCTCACTCAAAAGATATGGCGTGCCACTGAAACTTAGGACTTTACTTTTATGATCCCCATAGTAGCAATGCAGAGTGAGCTGCCACATCAGCTTATCAGGAAGGTGAGGATCAGTGAGGTGAGTATTAAGAACCAGTATGGGGGTAGAACAGGAAGTAGTGGATAGAGGTAGTAAAGATAAACAATACTGGGAACACAGAGCAATCCCAGGAGGAGGGGCAAGGCAGCTAAGCCAGGATGCATGGAAGATGATGGCAGCCTTTCTCTAAATATCACATAGTATGAAGGCCTCAGCATTGCTCACTCTGATGTTGCCATGCTTCAGATAAATAGCAAAAGCACAGAAAGGAGAAGCATGCACACAGAAGTACACAAGTAAATGCATTTTTGCCATGGTGTAAAAGTAAAACACGCACCAGTGCAAATCACATTGACAGCTACAACAGATGCTTGTACCCTTGCAAATTTAACAAAACAACCTGGTCTGGCAGTATAGTCTGGAGTTTAGAGTAATGAGCTGTGATTGAGCTTGGTAAACCAACAGACCTGGGTTCGATTTCCACTACCTCCACTTGAATACTGTGTGACTCTGAGCAAGCCAACTAAAATCTTCAGTGCTTCTGGGTCACCTGTAAATAGGCCTTGTGCCCAGTGGATCTCACCAGTTACCAAATAATTTAACAACAAATCATCATCCTCAGGTGGGCCTTAACATTAGACGAAAACAGTGGCAGAAGCAGCTGCTGGAGGTGGAAGATTGTCATCCAGATTGTAATGGCCTTGTGCTTGACTGACATGCTGTACTCTGGAGACAAAATATGCTGATTACATGATTACAGGTATAACATTAGAGTGCAGTGGTTGGGAATGTGCAAGTCATGTAAGCAACATGGATTGTAGGGTAGTGCAAGCAGTGAATATTATTTCCTGAATACGATCGTTCCCAAGTAACGAATAGTAGCTCTATTAGTCCCTTTCCAGGAAATAGTGTCTTAAAAAGTGAAAGCTAACAGCCCCACCCTTTTTCCTAGCCCAGACCCTTTAAAATTAGAAGCTCCATCCTCCTAAACTCAGCTAGCACCCAAGTTCCACCTCCTCCTCCAGCACCCACATTTTGATAATTATGCATTTATTAAGTAAAATTCCAGTGTTGAGTGGCCATCACAACCTGTCCACCTCCATGGCTGGCTGCCAGCTTTCCAGCACTTTGCAGCACTGTAAGAACTACTATTGAATCAATTGCTACCCCTACACCCCACCAGCACCTTTTCTATGCTCACCCCTCCACATCCAAATGCTGTTCTGAAGGGAAGAAGGCCAAACAACACAGCCTACTTTCCTCCATGACTGTAAACTTCTCAATGAAAGCTTCTACATACTTACTCGCATAGTAAAACCAGTTGATCATGTGATCAGCCGATTTTACTATGTGAATGAGCACATGACTGCCTTCATTTAGCAGAAGGTGGCTGATCATTGAGGAGGAGTGGGCTATATCAATCACCTTTTACTTCAGAATTGCATGTGGGTTCAGGGGAGTGATCACAGAGAGGAGGCTGCTAGCAGTGTGGGGCACAGTTGATCTAATACTAGTTCTTAGAGGTAAAGCAAAACTCTGAAATTGATGGCTGGCCATGGAGATAGGAGTTCTACTTATGAAATGCATAGTTATCAAAATGTGTATGCTGGGGGAGAACAGTGGAACTGGATATTAACTGAAGGTTGGAGGATGGTGGCTTCTATATTTTAAAGTATCAGGGCTAGGGAGGCCTGTGGGGACTGTTTCTTTGTTTTTTATTAAATTGCCCAAGTACCAAATATTCAACTGAACACTGAATACCTTGACCTTAAGACTGAATAATTGGCTGAATATTCAGAAAAAGGTATTTGTGCAGTCCTGTGGGCTTGTACTCCAAATTAAGAATGAGCTGATGTCAAATTTGCATTCTGTGATGATGAAAAAACCTGGTGTTTTGAACCCAGTGAAACAGTTCTGAAGGAACTCATTTCACTGCAGTAGTTTATACTTGGCACTTTGTGGTCATGATGCAGCACTTTTCACAGGAGCACACACCTGAAATGTCTAGTTTTAAACCATGACCTGCTGCAGCCAATCAGTAATGTTGGTGATCGTTAAGAGCTCCTCTTACTGTGCACATTTCAGTTCCACGTCAGTTTTCTCTCACAGGGAAAGATGTGCCAACTGACTGAACTCTTTTATGAGAAAAAGAGTGACTTTTGATCAAAAGCTTTTAAAATCATAACAAAAGCATGCCTTATTTCATTACCATTCCAGTTAGTAAATTGTCACTACGTTTAACAGTAGTTTCAGGCAGCAAAGAACAGGTACATTGAATTTAGCAGTCAGGGGTGGGAATTTGTCAAAGATTTATTTGGCAAACATTTTTTCACTGAGTGCTAGTTATGTGGAGGACAAAAAGCCATATTTGCTTATTTTAGTTTCTTTACCTCCTGCAGCAAAAGCAAGGTGAAGTGAATTTAGCAGACTGGGGAAAACTGCAGGGAGTTTGACCCATTTATTCGTTAATAATTTGACTGCTGGTGATACAGGTAACGAAATCCATGTTTATTTTATTTTTTTTGCATGGTTATGTGTGAAAAATCAGTGAAACAGACTGCTGCAGTGAGACACTACCCTCTCAGTGAGGATGATGAAGAGGTGTCAGTAAGTGTGTGTGTGTGTGTGTGTGTGTGTGTGTGTGTGGGTGTGTCTGCCATTGTGTGATGATTTGACTGAGTTTGATTTTGTTAACTGGATAGGCTTGCTGAGACTAAAGTTCCTTTTTAGGATCAGCCGGAATTAATCACATATAACAATCACCCATAACTTCAGGTAGAAGTTCATGATGATATAATACAGACAGAAACAAGAAATTAGCATGCAAACAATGATTAAAATAAATTACAATTGTTACAATTTTAAAATTGTACAGATAGACTTAAACTATACAGATGTAAACATGATAACCAAGCAGGTGTAGTAACAGGGTGCAGTAATTCCAGAAGCCTGAGAAACTACATAGGTTAAGCCAATGATTTCACTAAGGTCACAGGGGGGACTCAGCTAGGACAACTACATTGGCAACATGCAAACAATATACTCCTGAGGGAAGATTTGTGATTGATGCAAGCCTAGACATCACATCAGCCAAGATGACGTTCCATTGTCTAAGAGGCACAGAGGCAATGACCTTTCACCAGCATCCGTTGCAGCTCTAGGGACCATGAGGATTACTGGGGAGGAAGACTGTAGGACTCCCTGTGAGTTTTAGTTTCAGGATTGTGTCAAGGTGAGGGGAGGGCATATGCAATTTTGTGCACCAGGTGGTGTGTGAAATAGTGAATTCTATGATCAGGAGGCGATGTAGCAGGGCAGTGTCTTGCAGTGGTGTTCCCTATTACTGGCTCCCACAGTACCCTTGTCATACTAGATTCATTCTAGGAAAGATAGATTCCCAAAGGCCATGGCCCATAGTGTGTATCTCTAGCTATGCTGGCACATCATCCCTTATTTAATAAGTATTGACCATAATTATTTTTTAAATCTGTATGGTTTAGAGAATACACTACTGTATTGGGTAGGGAATTCCATAATAGGATTATTCTTTGAGTATAAAAGCGCCTTTTATTATTTTGGGGGTATGTCAGTGACAGTTGGTACTTATGACTTCTAAGGTTTTGTTCCCATTGACCATAGTTCATTCCCAAGTGTGACATTAGTATGCTATCAGTAGACAGTTTGTACATTAGGAGGAGGTCTCCTCTCATTCTTAGCTGTTCCAGGGAGTACAAATTTAGTTCATCAAGCCTTACTTTATAATCCTTATTGTACATATTTGTAATCATCTTGGTCACTCTCCTCTGGACCCCTCCAACCTATCTATATCCCTCCACAGATGGGGGCTCCACAAGGGGAACAATAGTCCAAGTGTGGTCTTATGTATGCTTTATATAATGGCAATATACACCCCTATTTCTTGAGTTGAAACTCCTTTTATGCACCCCAATACTCTATTTGCTTTGCTAGTAGCAAGATTATAATGGTCATGGAAGGATAAATCATGGGAGATTAAAACACCCAAGTCATTATGTTCTGTAACTGATGTGAGAGCTTGTTTATGGCTTGTCCAGGTACTAAATGACCTCCTAATAGTGAGAGAACGAAGGACCCATTCCATCTTGGTCCTTCTTGATCTGTCTGTGGCATTTGACACTGTAGACCATGATGTGCTGCTGGAGCACCTGTGGTTCATCTGTGGACTGCCTGGTATGGTCTTTGGATGGTTTTGATCTTTCCTTGAGGGTAGGATGCAGAGGGTGGTGTCTGGGATTTTCCTTGGCATCACTCCCCTATCCTGCAGGGTGCTGCAGGGTTCCATTTAGGCACCATGTTGTTTGTGGTGTACACGCTGCCATTGGGAACGATTGTTAGGCAGTATGGCTTGAGTTTTCATTGCTATGCAGATGATACTCAGCTGTATGTGTCCTTTGTGCGTGGCCAGGATGCTGCTGTTTCAGTTTTAAAACGAAATCCAGGACTGGATGAATGTGAGTTGGCTGCGGTTAAACCCAGAAAAACTGAGGTGTTGGCTGTGGACCCAGGTCGCTGGGAGGTGGGTTTGTTGGCAGGATCACCTTCAGGTCTATGACTTGGGGTGTTCAGCTAACTACCTGAGACTAGTACGGAATCTGGGTGTTATGCTTGATGAATGTTTGACACTTAAATCTCAGGTGTTGGCAGTTGACAAAACCTCTTTTTACCATCTGAGGAATATTACCTGGGTGAAGCACCTGGTTTCTTCCAACGATCTTCCAGCTCTGGTCCATGCCTTTGTTACCTCCCCTTGACTACTGCAGCGCCCCCTACCTTGGATTGCTGGGGGTTAATATCCGCCACCTGCAGCTCATGCAGAATGCGGCAGCCAGGTTATTGACTGGTACATCTAGGACCAGTCATATAATGCTTGTGTTCGCCGGACTGCATTGGCTACCAGTATGGTGGTAGATCACCTTCAAGGTCAGTTTGCTGACCTATAAGGCCCCACATGACCAGGGACCTGGTTACCTGCAAGATGTCCTTCATCCTACTGCCTCTCCGCTCTCTTCAATCCACTGGTGAGGAATTGCTAGAGATTCCCAGGGTTCGTTTAAAGACATCTTTGGCCAGGTCTTTTAGTTTTATGGCCTCAACCTGTGGAATTCTCTACCTCGTCAGGTGCAATATTGCCTGACTGTCCAAAGCTTTAAAGTGGCCTTGAAGACATTTCTTTTTAGCCTAGTGTATACTGATTTTTAATGCCTCTGTTATGAGTTTTAACTTGTTGTATTTGTGGTTTTAATTAATTGTATTTTTATTTATTGATTTATTATAATTAATTATGTACAAGTGCCTTGATTTTAGAAAGGCACTTTTACAAATAAAGCTTGATTTGATTTGATTTGATTTGAAATCAGGATACATGGTGATATGTTTTAAGCTTAGCAAGCTCAGTATTTTAGAGTGAAGATAGAGGGAGGCCCCATACAAAATAACAGGCAGTATGATGCTATTAGTTAAGGATACTCTGGCCTCAATAGTGAGACATGGGTTTAACCAATACAGGAGCCCTAATTTTTATTTAACTGTTTGGTCACCTGGTCAACATGAGGTTTGAACAAGATGTCCTGATCCAGTATAACTCCCAGGTACTTGAGAGAATCTACAGTCTCAATGGGGTCCCATTCAGTGAATTTTTTAGTAATTCACTCTTGTCAGTTCAAGATGGTGATGGCGAAGAGGATTTTTGCATTTAATTGTAGCTTATTTGCCTTAAACCATATGATCAGTTGATGAAAGTCAGCTGAAATGCCTGACTCAACTGAGTCAGTGTCTGAGTGACTTCTGTATAACACCACAACAGCTGCATAGAGCAGTGCCTTGGCACCATCACAGTGCTTTGGTACTGTAAATCATTAATAAACCAGAAGAACAATAATGGCCTCAGGAGAGAGCCCTGTGGAACCCCATCCATAATATCTCTCTCACAGTGCAGTGGCTGCCTCCCATTTCACCAGCTGTTTACAACCTGTTAGACAGCTAATGAGTCAGGAACAGGAAAAGTTAGCAAGACCTAGTACCTTGAGTTTGTGCAGAAGCAATTTATGGTTAACTAGGTCAAATGCTTAGTCAGTCAATAAAGATAGTTTTGTAAATTTGCCAGTATCCTGGGCTTCAGGTAAGTTCATCATGAGCCATACAGGGCAGTGTTCATGCTGTGATTTTTCTGAAAGCCTTGTGGGACATCAGTGACTAGAGATTAGGTTTCAGTGTAGGACTGGAGCTAGTCATAAATCAATATTTCTAGGAGTCTGGATAGGATGCTAGGATTTAGATAGGCCAATAATGCTCTACAGGTTCCTTAGCACCTGCTTTATGTACAGGAACTTTATGGGCCACTTTCCATGTGATAGGTAGGTCACTCTGCAGTAGGGACATATTAAAATAGCCGTAATAGGGGCAGCAGGAATATGGGCTCCCAGTTTAAGCAGCCTGGATTCTAGTTTATCATGGCCTGCAGACCCTTCTACTTTTATTCTTAGTAGCTGGGCTGGTACCTCCTGCCAAGAAAATACCTTGAAGTGAATTCAGGCAGGGATAGTGAAGGGTTGGCTGGACCTGATGGAGAGGGATCCAAGGGGACTATCAAGCTGTGTCTTAAACAGTATAAGATCAGTAGAAAAAAAATGTGGAAAGCATTGGTTGCTAGGCCAGGGTCACTGAAGGATTGGGTTTTGTGCAGCATCTTCTTGGGAGGAGAAAACGCATTGCCTTTGAGAAGGCTATTTATCTGAGACAAAACTGCTTGGGGTTTTGCGAGATGTTGGACTGCAGTTTCTTTAAATACTGTGCCCTAACTTTCTTTATACTGGCCTTACAGATGTTTTAGTAGAGCCCTGTAATTTAGCAGACAGCTTGATTTTGAGGCTCAGTCCCTCTGCCCCCTCTCTACCAATTGGGAGCTTATTACACTCTGAAAGCCGGGCTCCAAGTGACTGTATGTGATGGACATCTTTTCACCGGTGCCTGTGCTCTAATTGGGATCATCTGTGGTTTGGGGAGGGTCTACTGGAGTGGATAAAGGAATCACATCTAATGTGCTCCACACGTTCATGTCCCATTGAGTGAGTGCAACAGTGAAGGAGTAAAACAGGTACAAGAATGGCATCTTAGGTGCTGGCAGGCATCAGCAGAGGAAGCGGGGAAGGTGAGGACCCTCTTAGCAGTTAAGATAAGTGCCTATTGTCTGTAGTTGTTGCACTCACTGATGTGAAATAGGTAAGAGAAAGCCACAAATTAATTAATATTGTAAAAGGTTACAGTGTTAACTGTGTAAGTGTTGTAATATAATACATTGATGTAGTGGAGCCAGCCCAATGTTGAACTAATCCTCAGTGAGTGGTCCTGTTAACTATTGTTGTAAATCACACCACAAGGGAGTAAGGAGAGTTAGGGTCACACAAAAATTGGGAAATAGGTGAATAACCTTATCTAGGGTAGGAGTAAAAGGTTTTAAGCAAACAAAAACACAAGCAGGCAGGGCAGTAAGTATGTATGTTGGGAGTGGTGCAGTGCAGTGGTTGTGGGGCAGCAGTTTTCAGGGAGACTTTCTATAGACTGTGGTGCTGCCCCATCTGCATGCACCTCTCTGGGCAGAGGAGGAAGGTTGCTAGACTCCTGGCCAAAGCAGTCCAAGCTGGCCAGAATTCATGGGTCTTTCTTCCTCACCCAGGGACCACTAAATCCACCACCACTACCTCAAAGAGTGCTAAGGAGGAGCAGCTGGACTATGGTGGGCTTGAGAAGGGTGAGGGTGGTGGGTCAGAGGCACATCTCCCATATGGTACCACTACACAATTCTTTTTGCCGCTCTGGTGGAGCAGAGTGTCCCATGGAGCCACCCATAGTAGTGACCAGGAAGGATGTAGGGACCTCCCTAGTGGACTCTTCAGGGATGGTGGCAGAAAACCCAAGAGGAGGAGGAGGAGGATGCAACTCCTGGTGGGAAACTCTACTGTGAGGGAGATAGACTTGGGGGCATGAAGGGAGGGAGGGAGGGAGGGAGGTTAAGTGCCTACCCAGAGCTATGACTTGGAGGGATGGGAAGAGGATCATGAGGACTGCTACTGCTGTAGGATGGGAGGAGAGATGGATGTCATTGTCCACCTAGGAAATAATGACCTGGCTAGGGACAAGGTTAAGATAGTACAGGAGGAGTTCAAGGAGTTGGAGAGGAGTCTTAGTCAGGTAGCACACTCAGTGGCCTTTTCTAAAGTGCTGTCTGTCTATGACGGGGCAAGGATAGAGTGATCTGCACCAGGAGCTGCAACCAGTGGTTGAAGGAGTGGTGCAGTGAGAAGGATTTGGTTTCATTAGGAACAGGGATCTCATCTGGAGGAATAAAGGCTTACACAGGAAAGATGGCCTGCATCTATCCAGGAGGGAACCACAGTCCTCAGTGAACAATTTAAATGTTACCTCAGCAAGCATTTAAACTTTCAGAGGAGTGGCAGAAGGAAACAGGGAGACATGAACTGCCCCACCCACAAGCTGAAGCGGTCAGTAGGGAATACCCTAAGGAAGGAAATCACATAGGGTACCTAATAACAAAAAATACAAAATGGTAGAAATGAAAGAGATGGGAATGAGAACAGAGGGAGTAAGGAGAAAAGGCAAAAGGGAATAGGGGATTGACAAGCAGAATTTGGAAGGCCATATGTACAAATGCTCGAAGACTGGGAAATAAAATCCTAGACCTAGTAGTACCAGCTGCCTGTTGGAGGGTATGGGATGGCACGCAATCAAGCAAAGACTATTTTTAAACTTGGCACCATTTTATGGCCTTGTACATGCATTGCTTATGGTAGTCTGCGCTCCAGTCTCCGTGCTGTTGCTGACTACTGTACTGACCGAAATTTTCTTGAAATATATTGTACGTTGGAGCTCCCTCTGATGGTGCTTCTAAATTAATTATAAGCTGAGACTCTGCTTTAAAATTAATTATAAAGCTGAGCTTGAGCTTCTCTGTTTTCTAAGCTGTTCTGCTCCAAGCTAAAGCTGCTTAGTTAGCTGCTGCTCCTTTACACTGATTTTGCCTTAGATTTAAGTTCTTAAGTTTTGCCTTAGATTTAATGTTTTTAAGTATTGCCTCTAACTAAAAGCAGTTTCTCCATCCTTCGTGCTACATTTAAAGAGTGAGTCTGGCCAAAAGTACTACATTGCAGAATTAGAATCAGCCTACCCCAATAAATCTCATACTAAAAATGAGGTTTCTATGTTACTTCATTTAAAGTTACTGGCTATTTTGTAACCCTGATTTCACTCCCTGATCAAAAAGCCAGTTTCAGTAAAAACCATTGATGATGTCACAACCAGAACTCACAGACTAGTCCTCCCTATCAGCAACCTTATAGGACTTATTTCTTCAAAGTTATCAAAACTGTAGCTGTAGAATGTATTTAAAAGAAAACTGACACAGGGTTGCACATTATGGAAATACATGCCTGACTCACCCATTGTCAGCTCTCCTTTTCCAGATGTTTAATAGCACTACAATTTTATGTAATGTGGGAGAAATAAGTCTTGTAAGGTAGTTTGCAAGAAGGACTGGGCTGTGAGGTTTTGGTTGTGATGTCATCAGTTGCTCTTTACTGGAAACTGGCTTTTGAACAGGCAGTAAATTTGAGATTACAAAATTACTTGTAACTTTTAAACAAAGTAACTTGGAGATCTAATTTTTGGTATGTGGCTGACTGGGATACGCTGATCCAAATTCTGAATTTTCAGTAGCCTGTGATGTGGTGACCTCAATTGAATGACTCAGAAAGGCGACTCAATTGTGGCGTCCATCACGGAGCGACCAATGAGGAGAGAGTGACGGATGGGGGTGGGTGACCTGTAGCGACAGGAAGTCACTACATGTACACATGCAGGGGATGGGAGCGAGCACACATGGCAAACAGTGGGAGGGGTGTGAGGGTGGTGCTGTGGTAGGCTGCCGAGCGGCCCCATGGTGTAGTGGGTGGCTGACAGCTTTAGTGGTTAAGGTGCTACGTTTGGGTCCAGGCACATGTAGTTTTGCTGCCCAGCCCAAAATTAAATTTTTTACATTTCACCCCCAACATGCACCCTCCTGGAGTTGAGAATCCTTTAATAGAAGTCACGGGAGGATGAAGACCCCTGCGGGGGTGTGGGAAGTGCAACCCCCATAAACTTAAAAATACAAGTCCCAGCGTTGTTTTGTCATGCACTGGGAGTCAGAGTGCTGTAATTGGTTTTGGTGCTCTGACTTTGCCGTAACAGTGATCACTCTTTGGCGGCAGCCACTATCACATAGAACCGAATTTACTGATGCTAGAAATTTTGGCCAGACTCCCTCTTTAATCTGCTCTGCTTCTACCTGTATTTTAATGTAATTAAGCTATCTCTTCCCAGCTACTTTCCTAGTCTTTTCAGTCCCTTTCTGCTGCCCCAGCTACTTTAAATTCCTCTTTCTTTCTTCTTTGCAGCTCTCCTGTTTAAGGTCTACCTGATTTTAAAACTAGATTCTGATACTTCCCTTCATTTTGCCTCTTTCTGCTGTCCAAAGCTACCACAATTTCTTTTCTCTTTTTGTAGCTCTCTTGCTTTGGGTTTGCCAGATTCTAAACTAGTTTAATTTGATCCTCTGCTGCTAATTGCCCTCATTTCTCTCAGGCTCCCTATGCAGCCCCTAATTCCCACCTTCTGGCTGGTAGCCGACCCTCCCATCCCCTTGGCCCATTGTGCCTGCTGTAAAGTGTACCTGCAGCTTATCGATCTCCTTTTTCTTTCATTTTTAGGGTCTGAGGCACTTAGGACGGTAGTCCTCCTCAGCTTCACTGCAAAATTGCCGCCATGAAGATCCTGGTACCAGCTGCCTGTTGGAAGGTATGGGATGGCATGCAATCAAGCAAAGACTATTTTTAAACTTGCCACCCTTTTTGGCCTTTACCTACATTGCTTATGGTAGTCTGAGCTCCAGTCTCCATGCTGCTTATGACTATTGTATTGCCGGAATTTTCTCCCAGCCCCCACACACACACCTCCCAACCTAGATTAAATGCTCTGTAGCTCCGCCTCTGGCTGGTTGGTGACTCTAAGGGAGGAGGTGTGGCTTACAAAGACTCATATCCTCCCTCTCCTGCTCTCCAATCACATCTACACATTTGGCATTGCTTTCCCTGATGTTTGCACTTATCTCCCCTGAGGCCACATAGCTCTCACTAGCCTAGTGACCATAATGCTGTCTATTTGGTGTGCTCCCTACATTAGTTTGGTAGATCCTCTCCTACCTCCAATGCACAGAAAGCGACTGTGGTCCCCATAATAATATCTTATCCTTGTTGAAAGGGTATCTGCTTCCCTGTAAATACATATTTCAGTGGGGCACTGTCTATTGCTATTTAGTGGTCCTGTTCCCCAACCATCTGTATCTGTCTTATGGTGAAGCTTGTATTATTTGAACAACTCCCTCTAGGTAAGGTTATTTCAGTGATGTAAAACCCCAGCTGTCTTCTGCCTGTCTGTTAGATTCAGGAGCAGGGCACTCCTTGGTTGCTGAATTGGGGAATGCTTCAGTGCTGAGTCTGTAATCCAACACGTGACAGTGACGGCTCTAGTTCTGTATCCCAATTCTCCACTTGCAGCTCACCTGTTGGTGACCACCAGATGGAGCTGTTGTGTCACACACACACATTCATTCACTCACTCACTAACTCACTCCACTCACTCTTACTATCTTTCGTCTCTGTGAATATGAGGGATAATGGCTGAGGTCATGTAGTTTTACCACATGTAAACCCCTCGACCGGTTGCCAGGCGGCCTTACAAACCTCGTGGTGGGCGCGGGGTTTACCATCGGCGTAGCAGCCGTGAGAAGTTTTCCATAGTAAACCATGGCCCAAACCGTGTCTTTCATAGTGTGTAAATTAGCAATGGTAAATACTTTCAGGACAGAGCGGAAAGGCTCTTACTTGTTGCTTGTGGGCTTCTGTTGAACAGTCTAAACTGATTATGGTAGTCGACCAACATTTGGATGCTAGAATTCAAGCGTACCTGACTGGATTCAATCCTGTAATTTCACCTATGTGATGAAGGCAAGCAAGGTTTAAAGCTGATGTCAGATCAGTGAGATTACAAGATTGCTAGACAGCAGTATGCCATACGTATAAGAGCTCCCCATACATTATGTCATTTCCTGCCTCCTTCTACTTCCCACTTCTCTTCTGCTGTCCCCTGCCTCACCATGCCTCCCCTACCCTATCCCATGCCATCCTGGCTATACTCTGCTGGTTTACTGCCGTGGACTACTTGGTACCCCACTCCTCTGCCCTTCACCCCTGAAGTTGGCTTGGGTGGAATTCACTTTCTCCAACCTCCTCATGCATACCTCCCCACAGCCTGTAAACTATGAAGGTACCTCAGTCCAAAACCTTTTAGCCTTTTTCTCCGTTACCTTCTGGGATCTAAACAGACTACTGCAGCCCAAGCCCCTGTGGCTTTAGCCCTAGCTTACCACCTAGTTGCAGCCATCACCCTATCCCTCTCTGGTGACTTCAAGCCTAACCAGGCCCCTGATCCCACTACCCCAAAGTAGTTCCCTTGCTCCTCAGCTGTCTTTCAGGAGTGGCCTGAAAATAGCCCACCTCAATGTTAGAAGCTTGATGGCCAACCACTCTGAACTAGAGACTTGGGCTGCAACCCATGAGCCTGGACTACTGGGTATATCTGAAACCTGGCTCAGACCCTCCTCTTTGACTCTTGTGTGCTCTTCCAGGCTACAACTTGATCCGTGTTGATCGGCCATCATTTAAAGGGTGGCGGCATTGCCCTCTACTCTAGGTTTCATCTTAACATATCTCTTCTCCTGTGCCACAGTTTATGTACTGTGTGGTGCTTCACTCTCTCATCTTGCTAGGGAGGACTAAGAAACTGCACATTATCTGTGTCTACATTCCCTCTAAAGTCTGCAAACAAGGCCTGGATGAATTTCTGAGCTTCCTACCACTGGCTTCCAAAAACAATGAGGTTATCTGTTTGGGAACTTCAACCAGGACTGACTTGGCCCCAACTTCCCAACCTTGCCTTCCAGATTAGCACAGCTAACTTTACTCAACAAGTCTCTGAACCCCAAGGCATGCTGGCTTATGGACAAGCCACACTCTCCTTGACTGGGTCCTCTCTAACCGACATGACAGAGTATCCAATGTCCAAGTTTTGGCTGACTCTGTTAGTGACCATTCCCTGTCCTCTGTGTCTGATATGCCTTCCTGTCCTCTCATCCCCACAGGATCATCTTCACGTTGGATTACTCTGCCTTCATCCATCTGCCTTCCTAAATGACCTATGGTTGCTTGACTGGTTCCCCTGTTTAACATGTGCAGCCTTGAGCTACCCAGAAGTACTTCACTGAGACTATTGTTGCCCTAATGGTCAAGCACATTCCCACCACTAGGTGGTGGGGTTGAGAATACATCCACCAGGTGGCTAAATTGCCCTCTTTGTCAGTTGATCAAAGCTTGTGACAAGCTCGTGGCCATATGGAAGCCTCCTTTTTCCAATGTCGACTTTGTGGCTTACTGCTCCTATGCAACCTATGTAAAGGAGATTCTCTCTGCCAGAGTAACTACTACAGGGGACTCCTCCAGGCATCTGATAGAAACCCTAGAGCCTACGGTCACAAATTAACCATTTACAGGCAACTCCCTTACCCAAGCCCCCATGGCATGCTAATTGACAATGCCTCTTGTGACAATCCCACCACTATTGCTAACCATTTTAACTCCCTCTTCACCACCCTCCTTAACTCACGATTGCCCTCAACTCCCCCTACTGACCCTACTACTTGTGACCGACCTTCCTGTCACCCCTTTTGTTCTTGTCCCTTCTCAAGGGAGGACATCCTACAGCTCCTCAAATGGATTTCTCCCCATGGAAGGGTGGGACCTGATTGGCTGAAACCTAGGATTTTCAAATCGTGGCTTACCTCCTGACCACACCCATGACTCGCCTATTTAACCTCTCCATCAGCTCAGCTGCAGTGCCCCATTCCTGGAAAATGGCCAGAGTTATTCATGTTTTTAAAAGGGGATCCCAGAAACTTCAAACTACCATACCATTGCCTACTACCCACATTCAGTAAGCTCCTGGAGAACCTTGTCCATTGACAGGTGTCAACTTTTTATTCAAACAAGACCTCCTCTGTCTTGCTCAACACAGTTTTAGATCGGGCCACAGCACCACCACAACCCAATTTACAAGTGGCATCAAAACTAACATGGACCATGGCGACTTACGAGGGCAGTATTCATCGACTTGTCAAAGCCTTTGACTCAGTCAGCACTCCCTGCTCCTTTACTGGCTCAGCTCCATAGGAGCTTCCAGCTCCACTTTGCGTGGTTCTCAAGCTACCTGCATGATCACTCCCAAGCTGTCTATTTTTTCAAGGTCGTCTCCTCCCTGTTCCCATCTCTGTAGGAGTCCCCAAGGGGTCATACTTGGGTCACTGCTCTTCTCTATTTTCATAAATAATTTGCCCTCCATCTCCTCTCACTGTCGCACCTTGCTATATGCAGATGACTTGGTTCTCTGTTTCTTCCAGCTCAGCCCCTGAGAATTAACACATACCTCTCCTCGGATCTTCACCTTACCCAAAAATGTCTCACATCCAATCACTTGGTCCTTAACGTGGCCAAGACACATGCCATGCTCTCTGAGTCCACAGAAAATATTCCACCCTACCGCTTTATTACAGGTCTCTTGTCTTGATGGATCCCCTGTTTACAATACCCTTTCCTTCAAATACTTAGGAGTTACACTTGACCCAGCCCTTGACTTCTGTCTACATGTTAATGCCATTTGTAAATCGGTCAACACTAAATTGGGCCAGGCCTACCATGTCCGACAGGCCCTCGCCCCTACAGCAAGGATTTCTTTTGCTCCCGGGTCTCTGCTATGCTTCCCTTGTCTTTGGACAGAGCCAAGTAGGAATCCTTGAAAATTGGGTGTCACTTAACAATAATATCTGTAGATTTCCTTTTTGCCCTTGCCTTACCACCACTGTTCCCTATACAGTATATCGACCTTTGATGGCTATCCCTTCCTCCAGACACTTATTGCCCTTGGTTGCCTAGTTGATAACATCACTCCTCCTCTCAGTCTGCTTCAATAGCTGGCCTGCTTACCCCAGTGGTTCACCCTCATCAGCTTTGAACTGCTACCTAGACTATTCTCTCCATGCACCCATGCCTCACTAAAATGGGTGAACAATCCTTTGCCCTACACACCAAGTTCTGGAACTCCTTCCTCTACACCTTAGGTGCTCCAAATCACATGCCTCCTTCAAGCGGGCCCTGTTGAATCACCTCACTGACCTCATACATGTAACTGTTAGTAGTCTCATTGTACTACAGCTAGTCCCCAAGTGCTTGTTTCCTCTCTCCCCTACCTGCTCCCCCCTCCTTCTACTACTTGTGAATCAAACTTTCTTTCTAGCACTTACGTAACTTGGTGTTGATTGTAACTAAGACTAATGCTAACCCAATGTTATGCTTCCAGACTGGTGGAAATACAGCTGTAGTCTCTGCTCCTGTTGTTTGAATACTGCCTATACCTCCCATTGTTCCATTATGCTGTATCTCACTGCCTATCAACTGTGTTTGCTTCTTGACTACCGCTGTATCCATTTGATTGTTCCTGTGACTCCAGTGTAGCCAACGATTATGTCATTTGAAGCTGATTTTCCCGTGAGCTACCTGACCTCTGTACTTTGTTGTGTACTCTCCCAGGTTGTGCCTGAAAGGCAGGTCTTGCTCTAAGCGCACCTACCTGGTTACCAAAAGCGAATAAATAAATTATGGCAGAAGCTAACCTGGACATTGTTGCCATTACCAACGCATGATACAATGAGTTCCATGACTGGGACATGGCCATACAAAGCTATACTCTGTTCAGGAAGGACAGGCTGGGTAAGAAAGGGAGGAGGTGGTTCTTTACATGACGGAAAGCATAAAGCAACAGAGATACAGGGAGCACATGGAAGGGTGGAGGTACTGGGGGTCACCCTAGGGACAGGGAAAGGAGCCACTATTCACAAAGGTGTGATCTACAGATCCCCTGCATGGGGAAGGGGATGGATAAGGTTCTGATGGAAAACATCCAAAGATGGCAGATAAGGATGAGGTGCTGCTGGTGGGGACTTCAACCTGCCAGATGTAGATTGGAGTATCCCAGCTGCAGCTTCAGCTAGGAACAGGAAATCCCAGACTCCCCACTGGAAATTCCTCAGGCAACTTGTGGGAGCCCACTCATGATGGAGCAATTTTGGACTTTGTTCTCCCTAACAGGGACAGTGTTCAAGGGTGCTGGAAGATTGTAAAAGCTGAGGGCTGAGAATCTAAGGGCACTTATGAGGGTACAAAGGGCACTTTTTCTGTACTAGTTTTGCCATACAGAAATAAAAAGTGGAGTAGCTACTGCCCATTTCCTCCCCCAGTTCCAGCACCTATGACAGTGTTGCAGAAGTCACTGTGGGTGGCCTCAGGGGACCAGTGTTCACTGTATGGTGTGGTTCGATATAAGATGTGTGAGAGAAGTGAATCACACAAAGCAAGGGTCCTGGACTTCAGAAGGCAGATTTTACAAAGATGAGGGAATGCCTCAGGGTGCCCTGGCGGGGGAGGTGGGCATGAGTGGAGTAGAGGAACAGTGGGCAAAACTAAAGAGGGGATAGTAAAGGCAACACACGTTTGTATTAGCCAAGTAAGCAAAAGTAAGAAGAAAAAGAGACTGCTATGTTTCTCAAAGGAGGTGGCTGTAAAGGTAGCAGTGAAAAGGTAGCATTCAAGAGGTTTAAGGAGGCAGAATAAGAAGGATATGAAGGAGTATCAAGAGAGGCAGAGGAAGGCAGGAAAGCAGCCAGGAGCTCAGAAGCACAAATGGAGGAGACAACAGCTCAGGCAGTAAGAATGGGGCAGAATTTTTTAGGTATGTAAGCAAAAGGAGAAAGACCAGAGGAGGGATTGTTAGGCTAAAGGGGAGGGGAGTGTGTGAAGGAGACCAGGAAAGAAAATATCCTGAACAGATACTTTGTTCAGTGTTCACAGTTGTTCACAGGGGATGAGGAAGGCGAGGTCCACAGATAAGTGACAAGGGCATCGAAGGTAGGGTGGTGGATACTAGTCCATTTACAGAGAGGAGTCCTGAAAGAACTCACAAATCTGAGCGTGGACAAGATGGGATATAGCCAAGTATATTTTGGGAGCTCAGAGAGTGCTGGCCGCACCTCTGAGAGTCCTATTCAACCACTCACTGGAAAAGGGGTGATCCCAGAGGAGAGGATGAGGCAGATCTAGTCCCATTTACAAAAGTTGAAGCAAGAGGAGACTGGAAATTACAGGTCAGTCAGCCTGACCTCAGTAGTAGGAAATTAAAGGAATCAATACTGAAGGAAGAATTGTGGAATATCTTGAATCCAGTGGCTTACAAGATCTGAAGAAGCATTGTAATGTTGTAATGGTCCCTTCCCCTCCCGATCACTGACCCCATATAAGAACATTACACTATGGAAACCCATGCTGCTTTTCAGAAATTGTCTTTTCTCATGGGGTCAGTGATTGGGGAGGGGAGTAACCACTACACTATAGAAACATTATTTCTCCAATGGGGTCAGTGATTGGGGTGTTACTACTACACTATGGAAATATTATTTCTCATAAGGAGTTGGTGAACAGGGAAGAGGAGACCACTACACTATGGACTACATTATGTAAATTTTATTTCCAACATGGAGTCAGTGATCAGAGACAGGGAAGGGGGGAACCATTAGACTACCAGGGATGACATTAGTGCGGGATGATAATCAGAGACCAGGGGAGGGGTGGGGCAGCATGGTGCTTTCACCACCACTAGGGTTGTCTGTGATTACTGCCAGGTTTTGTCAGCAGTAATTTCTCCATGCAAAGGCATTCACAAATGGTACTGCATGGAGCAAAACCTGTGAATTGCACTGTGGGGATATGCAGGTCCCCTCCACCTCATTGCATTCGCCCCCTTCCAACTTTGCTCAGGTTCAAACACTGTTTGCAGGGGCAAACTGGAATTTGTGAATACCAACTCTGGGCAAAGTCCAGTTTGCCAATAAACTGGGTTTGTGCCCAGGAAAAGTTTTGTGAATCTGGCCCAGAATGCCTATGGGCAGTGTGGTAATAAACTCAAGTGGTGCATTATGGCTACCACTCCTGTGGCTGCAGTGATATACAAAAAGAATAAAAAGAGTAAGATGCTAAGTGTATACACAATAAACAATGTGTTTAAAGACATTTTTCTCTCAATACAACCTTGTAGTACAATGGGGTTTGTGGTAGCTAAGATCTCAGGTGTGTTTTTTCATGTTCTGTGATTTTCTTTGCCTGTGTTTTTGTAGCTTTTGGTGACACAATGCTGAGCAAAGAGAAGCTGGCTGGTGTAGATTTCATATGACAGTTTCTGGCTTTCTTGTGAGCAAAGGAAAAACATGATGGGGTGCCACTGTTCAAAATCCAGATGGCCCTGGTCAGTTGGGAGCCCCAGCCTAACTGGACCAGCAACTGCAGCAAGAGACATTGACAGCACCAGTCCCAGGGACCCACTCACCAGAAGCCTTAGCTAGGAAGGAAGGAAGGAAGGATGAAAAACTGCATCAGCACCTCTGGCACTGGAGAATCTGCCACCAGGTTGACCAGATATGGAAAGTATGAGTGATGAGAAGTTGAGGCAGTTGTTGAGGTGGGCATTTCAAGTTCCTTCCCAGGGAATGATCCAGCTCCAAAACACCTGCAGAGGCCATGGGGATGGGTTCCATCCTCAGCAGGATGGAGAAACTCTATCAGTGGGATCTGGGGATGAAGTTTCCACCCGAATTGAAGCCACTGGCAGCACCACCCCAGCCAGTGTTTCTGCCTCTGAACCCAGCATCACGAATTACAGTGGCTCCAGTACTTCCACCCTCCACCCTAGAGGTAGGTCCTGCCTAACATGCTGGGTCTGCTGCTCCCACCCTCCACTGACACCCCTCACAGCTGGATAGGCCATCATGCCCTCAAATTCAGACACATCAGTCCCACTTAACATGCTGGGTCTAGTGCTCTCACTGCCTGATAAGTGCTAGCAGCTGGATGGGCTGTCACCAGTGCTCCTGCCCTTACAGCTAGGAGGGCCTCTTACAGATCTGTCACTGCTTGAGCAGAAGCTTGGCAGGTATTAGCCATCACAGGGCCAAAGAATGAAAACAAGCAGACTGCCAGTAGATGGGTCCTGTGCTGGGGCCAGTACAGGGCATACAGACCACACCCACAACCCACCAAGGCCAGCAGGGCATTGCATATCCTGAAAGTGTTGACTATGTGAGCCTGGGGGCCAGTAGGATCACTCCTTTCTGAGAAGGCAGCAGCAGCAGGTAGGAAATGGGGAGTACATGGATATGTTTGTGCTCCTAATCTGACCTAGAAGCCTAGAGAGAAAATGAAAAAGATAAAGACAAGGGGTGGAGGTGAAGCACAAGATCTAGTGTTACTGGGAGAATTGGTCAACTGGCTTCACTATCTTTGCAGGTATAATGAGCCAGGTTTATCCCATGAGGCAGCCAGCTTGTGGACATACTATAGTCAGAGTATGGCAATGAATGCCAGCAAACCAATTAGGGATGGTTAAAGAGTTTTGCTCAAAAAACAGAATGAACCAGGTTAGGTTTGGACATGCTGACTCCCATTATTGTGAGCAATTGATCTTGGCAGGGTGTTCGGCATTCTGATAGTTGTTTTCCAGTCTAACAACCACAATCACAAAAATAAAAGGGACTGGGCCATAGTGGAAGGAGGCCAGGAGGAGGGATATTGCTATAACTATAACAAGGAACATTCAAGTCAGACTTCCGTAAGTACAAGCATGGGTGCCTGGAATGTGGTAGCATGCACCTATTTACTCAGTGTGAAGAGGGACCACCTCTGCCAGTCCTTTTGAAGATGGCAGAACAGGCCTCCCAATAAGGTCAGATAGCATTGAGAGTTAGATGGCCAAATAACTGGATTAGGTGGCCACTTGTGCACTGGCAGATGGCTTCAGGAATCATTTTAGTATTCCATACAATGGCCCCACCAATCTTATGAGACAGAGAACCTGAAGTCTGTCAGAGAATGACTAGGTGTCATCTGGTCAAAGCTAGATAAGGAGGTAGCAGCGGGTAGGTCAGCAGGCCCTTCGTGGTGCCACCCTGCCTCAGTTCAGAGTGTATCCTATTTGTCTGGCTCCCAAGAAGGTCCCAGGAGAATTCTGCATAATAAATCACCTTTCATAGCTGGAAGGGATTCAGTCAATCATTTATTGATCTGGCATACGTGGCACTGTTGTATGTGCTGTTCAACAGGGCAGTAGAGGTGGACCAGGGTGGGCGAGGTTCTCTCAAGCTAAGGCAGATATAGGGTCTGTGTTTCAGCAGTTGCCAGTGCACCCTGATGACCGACATTTGCTGGGCATGAAATTTGAGGTCAGTACTACTGAGGTGCCAGACAGGATGCAATGCAGTACGCTGCAGTATATCACAAAATGCTGCAGTATTCTGCAGGAAACATTGTAATTCAGTGGCAATTAAGCCCCACTTGTGCAGTATTTTGTGATATGTCACTAACAAGTTACTGTGTTGCATTGTGGCAGCCTCCACTGTATATAGACAACTGCATGCCGATGGGTTGTGTAATGACATGCTTGTCTTTCAGCAGTTCATCAGGTTTCTGCATTGGACCACCAGGGGCAGGGCAGGATGCTCCAGGATAGTGCACTACCTGGATGATTTCTGCTCACAGGTCAGCTATGCACCGATGATTGTGGCCTGTTAATGAGGATCTTTTAGGTTGTGTGAGATGAACTGGGGTAAAAGTGAAGCGTGCTAAGGGAAGGAAAACTCAAACTCCAAAACTGTGAGAAAAAATGTGTATCGTATTTATAGAGTTAAATTGCACTATATAGCACCAGCCAATGTTTCGTGGCTGTTAGGGCCACTTCTTCTGGGTCAAATGGTGTTCTGCTTTGTAAAACAGAAAGAATATAGAGGATAATGCCTGATGTGCAGGTGATAACCATGGTGTAATCACCTTGAGTAGTTACTGGGCATCAGTAAACCTCAACAGTGTAGCTCGAGGGTTTCCATTGCCCTATCAACCACGAAAGGTGATTACACCATGGTTATTACCTGTACATCAGGCATTGTCATTTACAGTGTATGGGACTCGACATGAGAAGTTACACCCCCCTCCAAACACAAGTAATTTTACCTCATTATTAATAATCTGCACTATGCCACATGGTTGTGTAGGAAAACAATTTATTAGGATACATGGACTGAACAACAGGGCTGAAATAACACCAGAGTTAAAATCTCTATCAGACATAATGATCGCTAGACTTAGTAACAGTAAACTGTGACAATGGGAATGTTATTTGAATACTGTACTGAGACTAACAATCACATTCTGGGTATGTAGAATACTAAATAACATCACCATTCTGTTTTGTAAAACCACTGCTACGACATAGATGAGAGAGGTTTATAAGGTTCTGACATCACAACAGTGGGATTACAAGGTTGTAAACAGTTTACTTTTTAGTGGGTAATAAGGAGCTACCCATACATTATATAGAGGATAATGGCTGAGGGTTGGGTGATAACCATGCTGTAATCACCTCGGTGGTTGCTAGGCAACATGGTAAACCTTGAGGCGCACTCCGAGAGGTTTACTGTAGCACTAGCAAACTACTTAGAGGTGAATTAGCCGTGGTCGCCACCCGATCCCCAGCCATCATCTTTATAGTGTATAGTCAAAAAACACTGTTTGCATTCTGTGTGACAATTATGGAACTCTGGCGCATTCTTTTTGTTATGTCACTGTTTGGAAGTTCAAGTGTGGTTAACAACATAAAACTCTAAACAGTGCATAACAAAGCTGTGTGACTGCTGATTATGGTGGTTAATAGGCACTTACCACACATTATATATCTCAGTTCATGTACACAGTAGCTTGAAATCCATCTGTCAAAATAACCATGTATAATACTTGATCCTTAATGTTATCTTCAAAACCCTTGTTATATAATCACAAAACTGTCATTTGTTATGTTACATAATCCTTTAGTGAAACTGTTGGGCCCCTCCTCCCACTAGACCCACTGAAGGTCAAACTATCCTGACCCTCAACTTCCTAAACTTTTATTATGATTCCAAAACTCTTGAGACTTTCACCAATGTTGCAATGTGTTAGCATGCTATGTTGTTTTAATTAGCAATATTCAATACCTACCACAATCAAATACCAGTATGGATCCCCAAAGTCAGAAAATAGGGTGAAAAGTCAAGATCTTACCACTTTACTTGTCTCATGATTCAATACTATGTACAGTACTTCAACGAAGGCAGTCATTCAAGTTGTTAATTTTATTAATTATATAGCAGATAAAAATGTATATCTTATTTGAGTTATTTATTAATAGATTAATTCATAGTATTTAATTTATACAGCGATTGCTGGTGATTTGACAGTTTATAATTATACCTCTTAAATGAACTCTCAGTGTTGTGCTCCAATGCCTTTCTCTTTGCTTTATTTTTCCAGTGGTGTCTTCTTTTTGTTATTGTGATAAACAAAAAAACATAATTTCCACTCTAGTATATTGTTTCAGTGTTTTCTTATTCATTTTACTTTTAAACCATGTCGTATGTTAAAGTTATATACTAGGTATACTCATTCATTATCATTCTTCATCCTGTAACTAAGTCAGTACTACATTTTTGTAACATTCTCACTCGATTAACTCTGAGGTTTATTGAATTATTCAATACATCTTAGACTGCCATTTCTCGGTTTCTGTTCATAGACCTTTTCATACTTACACAGTGAAACATTTCTCTTTTTTACATTGGAATGCACCCATAGTTATTTCCTGTACTGTTGTTTGCATTGCCATATTCAGTTATTTGTATTTCACTGTGCCCCAAAGTGTTTTTTAAACATGTTAAACAATTCGGTTGACTTTTTGACTGGGTGACAAAAGCACTCGATAGTGTCGGGTGGTTGATGTCCTGTATCTGGACTTCAGAAAGGCCTTGGACTCAGCGCACCATGGCAGATTAACTAGTAAATTGAAGAACCTGGGAGCAGGAGAAACTGGTAAGTGGGTTGGTAACTGGTTGAGGACAGACATCAGAGGGTGGTTGTGAGGGGAACTCTCAATTCCCAGAGCAGTCATCAGTGGGGTCCCTCAGGGATGTGTGCTGGGGCTAGTACTGTTTAGCATCTTCATAGCCGATGAAGTGGTTGGGGTTAGAACAAGATCAGCCTGTTCACTGACGACACAAAGATAGGTGCAGAGGTGGATGGTGTGGAGGGAGAGAAAGATCTCCACGAAGATTTTGTAAGGCTGGAGCAGTGGTCAGACACCTGGCAGCTGGGTTTCAATGCTAAAGTGTAGGACATACACTTGAGCTAGGAATCAGGGTACAGTTACCAGTTGGGAGGGTACAATTATCCATCTCCAAGGTGGAAAAGGATCAGGGGTAATGGTGCATAAGGAATATGAATCATTTGTCTCAGCATAGGAGAGGTGGTGGCCAAAGCCAATAGAATGCTTGGGTGCATTGCTAGAGGGAATTACCTCTTGAGGGAGGAAGTCATTCTGCCACTGTACAGATCACTGGTGCAGCAGCACTTGAGTATGTGTGCAGTTGTGGAACCTCCACTAAAGAAGGACATCAGGCTATTAGAAGGGTCCAGCAGAGGTAACAAAGACGATCAAAGGAATGGAGAAACCTTATGAGGATAGGTTGCAAGGGCTCAACATGTACAGTACTTATTGGAGAAGAGGAGGAACGGGTGCTGTGACTGAAACCTTCAAGTATGTAAGGGCTTAAACAGGGTTAGTACAGAGAGCATGTTTCAACTAAAGGGAGAGGTGATTTCTAGGGTGCACAGTCTGAAGCTGGTGGGGGTAGATTCAACAGAGAAAAGAAGGCACCACTTCATGGAAGAGTGGCAGCAGGATGGAACAGTGCTGCCTGAAGTAGTAATGTTCAAAACAGTGGGGAGCTTTAAAGGGGGTGGGATAGGGTCAAAGGCAAGGTACTAGGTGGTGGGAAGTTGAGCGGGGTGAGAAAGCAGCAAGGGGTAAGGAGAACAATGGTTGGGCAAGGGTGGGGGCAGCAGCAGTTGTCTAACTGTGTGTTGCACAATAGAGCAAAAGTGATAGACCACTTGGCCTGTATCTGCTGGCATTTTCATATGTTCATATGTTCGTAATTCCAAAACCTGCTTATTTAACACTTCTTCAAAATCATTCTCACATAATTAGTCCATTTAGTTTACACTGGATGTACTTTTCTTGTAGTAACTATGTTACAGGTTTAGCATTAAACCTTTGTAATTTCACAATCTCATTACTGCTCTGCCATTTCCACTATAATTAACTAGTAATTGTATCACTCTAAATTAATTTTGCTTTCTTTTAAAATAATTCTAAAATGTTTAACCAACTTAGTTCTCATTGCACATACCTCTTATTTGTTAATATTTCAGTTCTAGGTCTCATTGCAATGCTCCGTATTTTAAAAGTAAGTACCTGTCTAAGTGAAAATACTTCCCTATATACAGGTTTCACCACCCATGGGTGTGGCCAAGCTCAGTAATGATGCTAGAAAAACATCCCTGACTCAGTAAAACAGCACCGCTGCCTGGTGCTAGCTTCTGCAAAAGGCCACCATGAAAGTTGAGGGTCAGTACTACTGCAGTGCCATCCAGGACATAATGCAGTATCACTGCAGTACATCACAAAATGATGCAGTATTCTGCAGGAACATTGTAATTCAATGGCAATTAAACCCACTTGTCATGCAGTATTTTGTTTTTTGCTTAGCAAATCTTTATTGACTTTTTAGTTTACAAACTGCTAAATCAACTAATACAGACCTGGACAAGCCAGGATACACAGTCCAAAACTGACTCGTGAACTATGTACCTCCCCATATTTACATGCACAGCAGAGATCCATCTCCTGAGATACAAAAATATAATTAGCATTCCTAATATGTAATAATACAGCCCACATCCCAACTTGATCAACTGTTGCATATAATTACAACCCCACAAAATAGGAAATAGAACTATGCAGCTCTCTGAGAAAAGGAACAAGAATGAAAACAAAATCCACCATAGCAGCATACATACTGTCTTACAATTATTATCTTACCATAGACCTCTTTCCTCTGATAATCCCACTCAGAGGTGGAATCCCGCCGTGCCCTCTGGAAGAGAGAGTCCCCATCCCCCAGTAGCTTGGTAGACCAGGTCCTAAACTCCATCAGTTCTTGCTTGGATCACATTTTGTCCATACCCTTACATAAGTAGTCAATAGAGTCAACATAGTACAATTTTTGACCACTTCTCACTCCCACATATCAATCTCACGCTATTCGCAGCCTGACAGACAGATCTGTATTTGGGTACCTGGTCTCTGCAGGGCATAAATCGCTTCTAAAGTTGCCCATCTCTTACATATAACCCTTTTTCCCTGCCAAACAGAGTTGTTTCTTTATTCTACCCAGAGCCCCCACCAAATCCACACCCACTGCTTATACGTATAAACTTGATCGTCCTTCCAATGTTCAACCAGAAAGGATTTGACTAATGCAGTCATCAGAGACAGGTGGAATTTGAGTAGACTCAGGTATTGTTGAAAAAATCACCCAGACACAAACCTCCGGAGTTATATATTCTGTGTAGTTCAAAAGGGGTCCATACTCTGTCTAATTTCTCCCCACAGAGGCGAAATTTTGCAATATTCCTAGCACATGTAAGAGGTCTCCTATTCCCGACTCACATCTGAAACACAGGTCCATCTGTCTAAGCTTTCTGTCATATAGTTTTACAGGGTAAAACATATGTTAGAGACAATGAAAAGCTGCATACTCCTAAACTTGGGTATAGTTATGTACCTATAATTTTTCCAAATAGAATCCCAAGTGAGATTCCTAGGAGCCATTACTTTATACCAATATGAAACTTGTATGGGTGAGGTCAGACAAAAGAACTCCACCAACACACTATACACCTGTGAGAAAGCACTTAACTTTGGGTCCACTCCTCTAGATGATCCCAAGTAAAGGAGCTATCTAAAAACTCTCCACTCATTTCATCACCCCTCCAGCAGTCGTGTCAGCTGCAATCTTGAAAGAAGGCAGTTCTTCCAATGAAGCCGGTGGACTGACCCTTTTGCCCTGGATAACATCCCTTGCCTTTAGACCCCTCGCTGATTAACCCACCGAGCTTTTAGTACCTGCCCCCCAATTTCAAAGGTGGGTTACCCAGAATGGTTGGGCCCAGGCTTCGTCTGTACTTTTCTGTGCAGAGGTAAGGAAGGACCACCAGGCTCTTGCTGATTTTGCAATCGGATTCCCCGCCCTTTAATAAACTCTTTTCAAAATTGGCAAACAACATTGCTTCCGAGAAGACCACGCTCTTTCAATATTTGCCTCTCCATTTGTAGCCATATTGGTGTATACATTTCCCTTCCATATTCCTAGCCCAACGAAGCATAAGACCCATTTGTCCTGCCACGTAATATATGTGGAGATCAGCATTTGATCCCTCCTTTGCCTGTGGTAAACGTAGTAGTTCATGCTCTCCTGGGCTGTTTAGCATTCCATAAAAATTCAGAGAGAAGCTTCCAATTGTTCTAAACCATGTTATATGAATATCATAAGTGGCCATATACACTGGGTATATTAACCTAGGAGTAAATTCATCTTAATAAGGCCCAGCCTAGCCATAAAATTCAACGGAAGATTGTTCCATCTTAGTATGTCCCTCTTATTACAGATAAAACCCTCCATATTCAGCTCTCGCCTTTTCTCCGTTTGCTGTAATCCATATGCCCAAATACTTAATCCTATCTGCCTTCCACTGCAATTGTAATGGAGCAAATCTGCCCTATATACATATGGGGTCAGGGGAGAATCTGAGTCTTGGTCAGATTCAGCTTATAATTTGAAACCGCTGATATCGCCAAATTAAATCTCTTACTCCTCGAAACTGGAAGCCGGGTCCTCTAAGTGCAAAAGAATGTCATCAGCGAAAACTGATAATTTAAGCTCTCTCCCTAACAATACCCTTTTATATGTTCCTCCTCCTTTATGGCCCTCAACAAGGGCTCTAAATAGATGTTGAATAATATTGGTGATAGAGGACATCCCTGTCTAGTCCCATTTTTCAGCTGTATTTCCTGTGAAATATAGCCATTGCACAATACCCTAGCCATTGGGGCCACTTACAAGTTTTAATACCTCTGAGCAGGCCCTCTGGGAAGCCCATCTTCCTCATTGTGGTGAACAAAAAGATGGGAGACCCTATCAAACTCCTTTTACAGGCCTAATGATATCAAAGCCAAAGGTAATTAGGAGTCGGTGCATAGCTAAGAATATGATGTAACTTCCTATGGGTGTCGTGTGCCCCTCCCTGGCATAAGTCCCACCTGTTCCTGACTAATTAAGCTTGGAGCAACACTCAAAATTCTGTTAGCTAATATTCTTGTTAAAATTTTAATATCCTGATTCATTAAAGCTATAGGCCTGTAACTATCCACCCGATCCTTAGGTTTGTCTGGTTTAGGGATCAATGATATATATGCCTGGTACAGTGGCGGATGGAACATCCCTCTTGCATAATAGTATTATAAAAATTTAGCAAAACTGGAAATGTCGTCTGTATGTGAGTCGATAAAACTTAGCGGTAAGACCATCTGGTCCGGGAGTTCTACCAGCCGGTGTGATTGCACCACCCCTAATATCTCTGATTCCTTATAGGAGCCGCTAACTCCTAATCTGTAGTTCGTTCAACACCAGAAGAGTTTTTCCCTCAAGGAAGGCATTGATTTCCTCCTCTCCAGTTGGGTTTCCCACCGATATAGATTGTATAGTAAGACGAAATGCATCTGCCATTTGCTGAGAATCTGTTAACAGCTTCCTCCGTACAAATAAAGGTAATGGTTCTGCTTGCTTCCCATTCCCTGGCCCTAGCTGCAAGTAAGCGCCCTGGGACATCCTCCTGCATTAGGTATTTAGCCTGAATCCTTTCCAACCAATATTCCACCTTACCATACATAATATCCGCCCATTTCCTCTCAGAGTTTTAAGTGCCGAGTCAATTTCCCAGAGGACCCCTCCAGAGGAGATAACGAATCAATTGCCCCAAAATAAATTCCTCCCTTGCCTTCCTCAGTCTATTTCTTTGGCTGCCAGACCCTGCACTACCCCATGTACAACACTTTGCAGGTCGGCCACACCAGATTTTGGTTTGTAAAGAGGGTAATTGATGCTGTAAGATCCCGTAAAGCTTTTTCTAGTTCCTCCCTTTTCCACAGTCTCTGACAGCAATACATCATTCAGTCTCCACGGTGAGTCTGGGGGGCAGGACTTGGTTCCCATATCAAGAAAATAGGAGTGATCCGAAGTACTCTGGCACCTGTCATCATATCCTTCACTTCCTAGTGCCTCCTATTAACTAGAAAAAAATCGATCACGCGATTGAGTCTTGTGGGCCATGGAATAAAAGGACATAGTATTGCCCCCTTGAGTGGGTCCTACTTGGATCCACCAACGCTGTCACTTCCAGCATCCTGTTCAAGGCAACCTGTGCCCTGTTCAGGGGACTACTAGATGGTGGTATCCTATCCTCCAGATTATTAGCACAAGCATTCCAGTCCCCAGCCAAAATGAGCGAGTCTGTAGGGATAGCTGCTATGTCCCTTTCAATAGAAGCAAAAAATCCGCAGTAGAGGGAGGACCATAAACAGAGGCAACTGACAGTGCCTTACCAGACAGAATCCTCGAGAGATATATCCCCTGCCATCTTACCTTACCAACACCTGCTCCACCTTAAATGCACAGGAACTTCTTATTAAGATCACCACACCCCGTACACTTTTCTTTATCCTCCCATAGACCTGGCCCACCCATAACCTCTTAATGCAGCTTAGTTCCTCTGTTAGTAAGTGGGTTTCCTGTAAAAGCAGCTATGTGAGCTCCCAAGTGATTAATGTGTCTCAAAATAACAGTTCTTTTACGTCTGCCCTGAGACCTTTGACATTCCAGGAAATTATTCTAAAACAGGTCATTATCCATCAAAACAAAAGGTTTGTAATGAATGATCTTTCTCTATGCCCCTTTCATGGTCTACCTTCCTTTGCTTCCCTTTCTTAGATTCTTCTCTTTCCAGATCCCCATGTCCTCCCTCCCCTGCCCCGATCCTTCGATCGTCCTCCTAGCATAAATCGAATCATGGATGAACCCTCTGTGCTCCTCCTGCCCTCTTTCAATAACCCTATCACTCTGAGAGTCTGCCTTCATCTAATCTCTCTGTCTTTCTGCCCCTTAATCCATTTTACTATCTTCCCCGATCTTCCCCTCCTTTCTCTAGAACTCAAAAACTGTCCCTACCATCTCAGTAAATACAGTCAGGAATACTCCAGCATACTGCAGCTCATAGGTGGGTCAAGCCCACTAGAAACTTGTCATGTTTTTGTTTAAACTGATCCTTCTGACTTTGATGAGCTTGCAATAGTGCCACCCTTGTATATCCCAGAAAGATCACCCTCCCTGCTGAAACCATATCTTGGTAGCCCCGAATTCTTTCCACTGGATCCAAGGAATTCCCGTAATCCTCAATACAGGCCGCAAGACTTGACCCACCCTAACCCAAGAAGCTTAGTATGACCCCCAAACATTCTACCAATATAAAAATGAACATACCACCATAACTAAAAAATTATTTTGTCATAGCTTTGCAACCTGCAAAACTCCTATTTTCCCTTGTCCATAATTACTTAAATCCATTCGCTGCATCCCTTTCAAAGCTAGTCCAGTTCAGGTGGGCGACTTAAACAGTTCAGGAAGTTCAACGCGCAAGCCTTCTAGGGCATCCCTCGCAGATGGTATCGTTTCTCCCGATTGCAGTCTCACCATCAGCGTTGCAGGGTATTGCAAATTAAATTTGATACCTGCTAGATACAGCTTTTCTTGATCTCCAAGTATTCCCTGTTTCTCCCTGACCATAGGGTTTGATCTTGAAACATCCAGAGCATCGTGCCATTCCACTGAAGTGTTTTATTATGTCTAGCCTTGAACAGTACATGAGACTTTTCTTTGTAGTTGAGAAATCTCATAATAATCACCTGGGTCTCGCTCCCAGCGGAGGTGTTTCCTTAGTGCTCTATGGGCCCTCTCCAAGGTTGTAGGCTTCCCCAAATGGTGTCGGGCCCAACAATTTAAAAGGTATGTCCTGTATAAGGTGACACAATCCGATCCTTCAGCCCTTTCTGGAAGCCCTGCCAGTATCAGGTTATTCCTCCTGCTTCTCGACTCCTGATCATCCATTCTCTCCTCGAGTTTCCTAATTTGCTTTCTGGCAGTTAGTAGCTCTTGTCCCAGCGTGGCTGATTTTCATTCCTCGAGGCTATCCTAGCTTCTGCATCCCCATTCACTGTCGAGAGAGAGAGTGTAGTGCTGGTGCCGGTTGCAAAATCCACCACCAACCCTTGCAGCAGTTTTAAATCTCCTGGTTATCCTTGTTAGATTGGCCCGTTCTCCCGTCTTTTCCCAGGTCTGCCTCTGTTTCTGTAGGGGTAGGGGATTGAGGCTTCAGCCTTTTGGTCTCAGGGGATCTCGCTGCAAGGGGCTCCACAACTTCAGCCTCCATCTTACTTTTCGAAACGGCCTGCTCCTTCCGACTGCAGCCACAGGCTTAGCGCTTTTCCACTCCTGGCTCTCTTTATTTTTGAACTTGTTGCCCAAGATCGAAACCGCCAGTCTTTCTCGCTTTAATAATATATTATCAGTTGAATCTGGCAGACCTCTGAGCTTTTATAGCTAAACTCTTACATCGGGTCTTGGAGCAGCACAGAAGATGTCTCAGATCGACTCAGCCCATCACGTGACTCTGTCATGCAGTATTTTGTGATATGTCACTTACTGCAGGTTACTGAGTTGCACCATGGCAGCCTCCGCTCTATATAGACAACTGCATGCTGATGGGTTGTGCTGTGGCATGCACTGTCTTTGAGCAGTTCAGCATGTTTCTGTATTGGACCACCAGGTGCAGGGCAGGATGCTCCAAGATAATGCACTACCTGGATGATTTCTGCTCATAGTTTAGCCAGGCACCAATGATTGTGCCCAGTTAATGAGGACCTTCCAGGCTGTATGAAATGAACTGGGGTACCCTTAGCTCATGAAAACAAAAGACCCATGACCAGGTTATCATTCTTTGACATTGAGATTGACATGGTAGCCACCAGAATTAGTCTGCCTCAGAAGAAGGTGGAAGCACTCTGGGACCTCTTCTCTGAGTAGTCAAGGTGTTCAAGATCACCTTGCTGGACCTGCAGCAAGTGCTTAGTCTTCCCTGCAAAGTCATACCAATAGGCTGGACATTCCTTCACCAGTTGGTGAAGGCTGCCTCCAGCTGTAGTAGCTCCACCACAGGCTCTGGCAGTCAGAGTCTGTGAGGGAGGACCTGGGGTTGTGGCTGGCCTTCCAGACTTCTTCAGTGAGGTGTCTATCTGGTTAGATGTAACTACCAGCCAGGAGCTCAAGCTCTTTAAGGATGCATTTGGGGCTTTTGTTTTTGTCATATTTACAGGGAGAGTGGTGTACAGGGTACTTGCTTCTGAACTGGGAAATAGATGGCTTACTCAAGCAGATCACTCTCCTAGAGTTGTTCTCCCATCGTGGTGGTCCTGGTCATGTAAGGAGCAATTTAGTATCAAAAATGTGACCTTTTGACATACAACACCTGGGTGATCTACACCAATAGTCACTGGAAGAACAAGGTCCCCTGGGTAATGTTATGTGGGTGTTTGTGTTGAAATGTGTTGACAAGTTTAATGCTAAATATAAAATTTAGAGGCGCATATTCTAGGTGTGGATAACAGTATTGCTGACACTCTTTCTCTGTTGCAGTGGCAAACATTCTGGGAGTTCAGCTCTAGACATGGAGGCATACCAGGAAGTCCCAGCCTACCTCTGAGGAATTGGTGATCCAGAAGCCTAAGAGTTACTTAGGAGTTATTTACTACCCAACATGAAAGCAGAGTATGGGGGGTAGTGAAGAAATTTCTGAGCATATGTCAGGACCAGAGGTGGAGAATGTGTGGACTATCTTAATGGACCAATTATTCTCATATGTCCCCTTATGAAATGAGAAGGATTTCATCCAGCAGCAGTGGGCAACACCTGGTGGGCATTTCATGGTTCTCCTAGGTCATAGGCCAGGTGGATACCACTCTGGCATTTCACTGTTGCAAGATGCTGGAGGGGTGGGCTTGTGGGACCCCAGAGTTGCAGGATACTCAGCAACTGATTTCTCAGTCCAGGTTGCATGGGTTGGGACTAACTATTAAGGGTGCAATCACACCTTTGAGAGCACAGTTGTTCTTCATGGCCTTCATGGTGACTTTTGTAGGGGTCTTTCAGGGTACCTTCATTGGTGCAGATGACCAAAGCTAGGGGCTTTCCAGTAGCCTTGGGGATGATTATGAGGCAGTGACACAATGGTGGGGGTTTGTCTGATTGTGAAAAAGCAACACAGACATGTTGACCCGGGGTTGCTGGTGTAGCCTATGATTGCCCCCAAGAGTGAAGTGTGACAGTCAAGTATGGGTTCAATACTATGTATCCTACTTGGTCACATTCTTCAGACATGAAGATGGATATTCTTGACAGCATTCTAGTTTGTCATGTCTTGCAGAAGGCCATGAAGGGATAGAAGTAGACTTGAAGGAGTGTTCAATATCCATTCCTTCTGCATTGGGGCTAGTACATATGCTAGGGCAGAAGGTCTTACAGATGGTCAGATTCAGACCCTTGCCCATTGGAGGTCAGAGGCTTTTGAAATATATGTGTAACTGCATTTGCTTTGACCTCTGGTTTTATTTTCTGATTAGTAACGTTTGCCAAGGCAAACATGTGGATAAGAGGATACTCTTTTATACATTGGGCAGCTGTCAGAATGGAGACTTCCAGGCGTTTAGATCCTTTTTCTGTACATCTGGCAGGCTCTAGTTCTCTGGATGGGATAATGGAGATAAGATTGAGTGATTTGCTCCCATGGGTCATGGCTGAAGCCCTACAGTGGGGTACACCCCAGTATCCTGGTTGTGCACTTGAAAGGCAATGATCTGGGGATGTGAAGTCACTTGAACTGGTGTACCAGATGAAGGAGGACTTGGCAATGTTTCAGGTGTCCTGGCCTAAGCTGCAAATTGTCTGATCATACATTATGCAAAGGTGGTATAAATGACATGCCTGGGATCCCAGAGCAATTGAGAGAGCCTGCAGATTGACCAACATGGTTATGCATTGATTATGGACTCTGTCTGGGGTCTATCCTGAGTCACAAGGCAATTGTCATAAAAGTACCACATTTTATGTCCAGGATGGTGGAATTTATCTGACCTAAGGTATGATAGATTTTTAACTGACTTACATGGTGTTGTGGAGAAAGTAGTAGCATGACATTTAATTTATTTACATATTTTTTATATTTTACTTATTGATTCTAGGATTATACAATTTTGAGCTAAAAGCTAATTTAAAGAGGTTCTGTGTCTGGGTCCAGACAGGTAAAACCTAAATACATAAATATTACATAAAATACTAAACAATAATTAGACAGAGCATAGCTTTATATACAAGGTAATTAGCCTTGGTTACAGAATGTACAATTTATATTAACAGTGAGCTGAGATTATCAACAGCACAGGAATCATATTGTTTGGAGGTAGGAGCAAAGGTAGTAGGAGTAGGTAGGGTCAAGGGGAGACAGACAATTATGGCTGGGTGCAGCTGAGCCAGGTCCTTGTCGTGTGTGCAGGTAGGGAGAAGGAGCTGCTAGAGATAAGCCTTATCAAGGATTAGGAAGGGAGATTAGGGACCACAGCCACACTTGGAGGGCCTTCAGATTGGTCTTAAATTGACCATGCTGGGTGCAGGTCAGTAGGTCAGGGCAGAGTGAGTTTATCCATTTAGGAGCTCTATACCCAAAGGACTGCTGACCTTGAGGTCTGGTAAAATGGGATATTCAGCGCCCGATTACCCCTCACTTGGTAGCACTGACACTGTTGTTGGGATGCAGGAGGCTAAGCAGCCCAGGCATGATGAGACCCATAATGGACTTTTGTCAATGATACAGGTTAAATATTTGATTCTGCAATCTAGGTTGAGCAGCCCGGTATGTGAATAGAGCTCACAGGTATGCATTAACCGTGTGGGCCCTTAGGAGAAGCCTCACAAACTTTGATGAGAGCTAGCTTAATGCTCTGCAGGGCCGTGTCAGTTGCAGCTGCATATACTACAAGACTGCAGTTGATAACTGACGCTACGGAGCTGGTCACAGCGAGTCTGAGGGCTTCATCAGTAAGACAGTGCCTGTGCTTGTACAGGATATCAGTTCTGGCATTGACATTTTTGGTAACCAGATTGATGTGTTGAACAAAGTATAGTGAGCAATCAAGAGTGACCCAAGTATCTGAACATAGGGATCAATTCCAGTACTTCATTTAGGTTGTTTCAAGTCTAGAGTTGGTAGGCTCTGTTTTTGTTCTGGGGAAGCACAGAGCATTGTCTTTGTCTTCTTGTAGTTGAGGAGTAGTTTGTGATTCAGAAGTCAAGATTCAACAGCTGCAAAGCTGGTTTCAACTGCCCCTCCAGGTCAGTAGGGCAGGGTGGCTTGAGAACAGCACAGCATCATCAACATATAGGAGAGTTTGTCCAGGGCAGGCCAAGGGGAGTTTGTGTATGAATATGCTGAATAGGAGGGCCCAGGATTGAGCCTTGGGGTACCCCTGTTGTGACAGAGCGTTGGTTGGAGATGTGACATGAATTTTGACATGCTGAGTGCATTTGCTAAGGTAGTTATGGAACCATTTAACTGATACAGGGAATATTCCAATGGAGGACAGTTGGTTTAGCAGAATCCCATGACTGTCTGTGTCTAAGGCCTTTGTTAAATCAATAAATGTGGTCCCAATCATATGACTTCATCCAAAGCTTCATGGATAAAGCTAGTAAATTCTATGAGTACAGAGGATGTAAGGTGCTGCTTCTAAAACAATGTTGTTCTGGACATAGGAGCTTATGTTTATCTAGGTATTTGACAAGCTGGTCACTGGCTACCTTTCAAGCACCTTAGAAAGGGGAGGGAGTAAGGAGATGGGTCGATAGTTTTAGAAGTTGGTATGATCTCCACTTTTGAAGACAGGGGTAACTAGGGCTTTATTCCATAGTTTGGGGAATTTGGTGGTGATTAACGACATACTGAATATGTGGGTTAGTGGGTGGATTACTTCATTAAGGGCAAGGGTGAGCAGTTTGAGGTCCAGAGACTCATTATTGAACCTTGATTCCCTATGGCCTTTGTAATGTACTTTTGGCCTCAGAGGTTGATATTTTTAAAGTAGAAGGGTGGAGGAAAGGGGTTCTGAGATAGTTCCTCAACTACGGGCTTATGGTCTCAATGGGGTTATGAAAGTTGGGAGGAGCACCCTCTGAGGTCTGTGAAGGTTCTGTTGAAGGTGTCAGAGATAACTTTGGGGTCATAGATCAGAGTACCGTTAATATTGATCATGGAAGAGGGTGTTTTGCTGGGTTTCCTAGTTAGAGTTTTTATATTCTCCCAGAAGCTGCGGCTTTCCCCAGGAGTTATTTAGCTCCTGTCTGAGTGTTGGCTTTTCAAAGACTAATGGCTCTGATGCAGTTGTTGTCAGGCAACTTTGTAGTTTAGAATATCAGGTGGGAGCCAGTGCTCTGGGCCCTGTATCAGAGGTTATCCCTTTCTTTCATTAGTTGGATAAGGGGGGATGATGCAGGACTTGTACTTGCCCTTCACTTTTCATTTTTAAAGGGGATATATGTTACACGCCACATTGAAAATGTTAATGAAGCACTCGAGTACCTCTGCCTATATCTTTAGTTTGCTAGATAGGTGACCAATTTTGGAGTCTGAGGTGGGACTTAAATAGGTATGTTGCCCAGGTTTTAGAACTCTTGAGGTTATTGTTCTGGGGGATTTGGGGTAACTTGTTAGTTCATTTGCAGAGGTGGGGAATGGTCACTTATACAATTGTGGAGGACTGTGGGGCCTGATAACCTTTCAGGGTGGCTGGTGATCAGTCAAAACATACAATTTGGGCACTCACCACCACATATGTTGCTGACACTGTGATAAAAAACAAAGTCAGTTTATTACATTATAAACAAAAAACAGACATAGCGCCCATTGATGCATTTCTGGTCCAGCAGGACCCTTCTCAAAGGCTAAGGTATTCTATCTTACAAGTGCTTTACATACAGGTGCAGACAATCATGACCTTATGACATCATCAATCACTTAATTGTTATATTTTTCATTCTCTTAATAACCATCTCTAATCATACCATACTAAAAACTAAAACAAACAACAGATCTTAATTAGGAAAGCTAGGTATAATACAACAAGCAGTATAATTATAATAATATATTATTTAAAAATCTTATACTTAATAAATATAGGGACCTTATATAGGGGAAATAGAAACAAAGGAAAATGGGATAGCAAAGGACTTAACAACTCCTAAAACCCCTATACCTTATTAATGCATGAACACACATAGAATATATAAATTACATCCATTTCCTAATATTAGGTATAATACAATAAAATGCATTACATACAACTTTAAATAATATATAATAAAAGGATATGGTAAAACAGTAACTCCTTAATGGAGGAACTTGACTTGCATTACTCTCTCAATCATTTCTTTCTTGTAAATATGGTTTAATTTCAAATCCTGTATTTAAACCAGGCCATTTAGCAGCTTTTAAATTGATAATCCAAAATGTCTCTCATTTTAATACTAAATTATTATAATTACCAACTCTTGGATTCAAACTAACTTTATCTATAGCCATGTAAGTGAACATATGCGCTGATTGTCATTTCTTGTATTCACTATATGCTGTGCTGTGGCATATGTTACATCCCCTCTCTCAATAGCTCTCTGATGTTCTCCAATCCTCACCTTAAAATCTCTGGTCATTTTGCCTACAGAAAATGCTGTACAGGAACCAGTTGCTAAATAAATAACACCTGTTGTATTGCATATAATACATTGCGAATCTTGTATACTTATTTGATATTAACCATACTAAAACTATCCTCAGTCCTTATATTTTTACAATAAACAACAATTATTGCATTTGAAACATCCCTCAGGCCGTGGCTAGCCAAGGCACAGGTAAACCCCATTGTTGTTCCTGTCACCTGTTTGTAAAAAGATTTATTAAAAGTAAACCAGTTAAATTTCAGAACAAACTCCAATAATTTCAACAGAAAGGCTGTTGGTGGCCTATCTTCTTCAATTCTGTATTCAGAAAAATTGCAATCGCATCTAAAGTGCCTTCATGGGGCAAATGTGTATATAACACTTCTATATCAAGTGTAACCAACAGCACAGTATCATCCAAACGTAATCTATCCACAATTGTTAAAATATCTTTAGTGTCTTCACATACGATTCAAATTTCCAACAGCAGGAATGAATCTAAATATTGTGAAAGTGGTTCAGTCAATGAATCCAGCCCACTAACAATAGGGACATCCTGAGGTCTGTCTGGAGTTTTATGAACTTTAGGTAAGATTAGAAAATAGCCATTTTAGGGAATTCTGTAGTTAAAAATTCTCTCACATTTTTATTAATACTGCTGTCGAGAAAGCCTGATTAATCAGTTCATCAATGGCAAACTTAAAATCTTGTCTGGAATCCATATCCAGTTTAACATAAAAACATCCATCTTTTAACTGTATTTCTGCTTCTGCAACATATTCTTCTTTTTAAGCAGCACTACTGCACAACCCTTGTTAGCTTGTTTAAAAACTATGTATTCATTCTGTGTTAGTGTTTGCATAACAATACATCCTTGAGCTCAAAGATTATCAAAGGGAGGTGCTGATAAATTATCATCAACTTTTCTACTCTTGTTCAGCCAGTTGCTTGAAAATGTTCACTGCAGAACATGTAGGAGGGCAGAAGGTAGAGTTCAGTCGAAATTTATCAATTGCAGGATTTAAAGTCTCATTTACATTTTGCTTTTTTACTAAAAATGCCCTTAAGTTCAATTTCCTACAAGTAGGCACACATCTATCAACGTCTACACTCAGTTCATGGAAGTAGTGGGGACAAAATTCAACTTTGGCTAAAAGTCTTGTTTCAGCTTGGCTTAATTCATAGTCAGACAGGTTGATAATTTGAATATTATCAGAGAGGTCGCTACCTCCTCTGTGCCCTGTAGGGTCTGCTGCTGCACAGCTTCTGTCAGTAGTTGTGGTATCCGTGACTTGTATTTTCCCTGGCATCTCCCCTCTGTATCTTCTTCCTTGTGCGAATCCCTGATGATACATTCCACTGCTGTTGAGGCATGGCTCCATTGTAGTTGAACACAATGCTGTGGAGGCGGAGTTATTAGTTGTTGTGTGTGTGGGGGGTGCATATGTTGTATTTAAAGCCAGTTGTTCTATTCTTTGTTCTAAAACGGATCTCAGACATTGTCTTCCATTTCTATATCACTTTGATCCATACTTAAGTCAAAAGAGACGTTTTGTTTTGTTTCAGGATCCCTTCTAGGTTTTGTCTTTCCAAGAATATATTGAATGTGCTCCATGGTCCCTTTGCCTCAACAAATTTAATTTGATTTGTTCTTTAAATTCAGAGTCCAACTTTTAATTGTTTCTTTTAAATTGCAATTTAGTCTATCAAACTCTTGAGCATTATATACAGTATATGACATTTTAAAACTTCCATTTCTTGTGTTTTAAACCAATTTTAATTTTGCTTCTTTTTTTTACTGAAGCATACTATCAATTCAATAAGATTAAAACTGGCTTCTGTAAGTATCTGTTCCCACTCTCTCATAAAAGCCACATTGTCGGTTCCATATACAGGCTTTAGATCAATACGTAAACCCTCGTTATACGCTTCACTTGGAGATATGTCTCCATATTAGTGATGTTCGATATACTCTCACTTGGTTGTAGGTCTAGCTTTTCTAAATTTCTAAAAGCATCTCTAAGATTTGCCACTTCTGTTACAATACCAGTGACTGTTGCTACCTCTCTTAAAAAGGGCTCATTGTCCCAGCTGCTTGAAGAAGCTGATCCACGTAGCTCAATGGATTAACTGGAGCCATTTGTTGAGACTTGCTTTCCTCAAACACCAAATTAGGTGTAGCTTGTGGTGACACCATGGTTATCAAGCAGAATTAAAACACGGTATCTGTCAGCTGTGGTTTTACAGGATAATTCCTGCAACCTGTGCATTTAACACTCAAAATTTGTAACAAACTGGAGAGCCGGTGTGTACCAGAGGCTGTGATGCTCACAAAAAAAAGGCATAATCAAAACATACAATTCCGGCACTCCTACACAAAATGTTGCTGACACCGTGATAAAAAGCAAAGTCAATTTTTACATTATGAAACAAAAACAGACTTAGTGCCCATCTGACGATTTCTGGTCCAGCGGACCCTTTCTCAAAGGCTAAGGAATTCTATCTACAAGTGCTTTACATGAGGTGCAAAACACTCATGACCTTACAACATCATCAGTCACTTAACTGTTATATTTTTCATTCTCTTAAGAACCATATCTAATCATACCACACTAAAAACTAAAACAAACAGATCTTAATTAGGAAAGCCAGGTATAACACAACAAGCAGTATAATCATAATAACATATTATTTAAAAATCTTATACTTAATAAATAAAGGGACCTTATATAGGGAAATAGAAACAGATGGGGGAATGGTCACTTATACAATCTGGGAGGACTGTGGTGCCTGATAACCTTTCAGGGTGGTTGGTGATCAGCCAGTCAAGTAAGGTGCTGGCTCCAGAACAGTAGTTAATGCCGGTCAGGAATTGATAAGATAGGTCATGCCAATAGAGGAGATGATGTCCTTGTAGTGAGCTGCCTCACGGGACAACAATGTATGTTAAAGTCCCCAGGATGAGTACTTCAGAGTCATTATGAAGGCTAGTAAGGTAGTTGAGGGTAGATCTGAAACCCCCAGACTGAGATTTAGGGGAATGTACATGATGACTACCATGAGACATTTGCCTTGTAGTCTAAGCTGAACCTGAACTGGCAGAATCTGAGAATTACCATGGCTAGCAGGACAGGGTAGTACCCAGCCCAGAAGGGTGTCTCTGATGTGAGAATACAACCACTGCCACATTTCCCAACCCTATCTTGCCTGAAGAGCGTACTCATCTAATTGGATAGCTAGGTCAGGAACTCTTGGTGTCAGCCAGGTTTTCCACTATCGAGAGAGGATGTCAGGTTTATATTGGGCTATCCAGATTTGAAGGATCAAACTTGGCCTGAAGGCTGCAGATATTCATTCCAGCAATAGTTAGCTGACCCCATTTTGGGAAGTCCAAACTGGGGTCCAGGGTTTGGATGGATGCTGTCGGAAAGCATTAAGTGTAGCCAAGCTAGAAGTATAATATGTTTTGAGGAGTTTTAGATCCATTGCCCATGTGTAGTTGTGGTGCTTTGGTTTCCTGGCTTGTCACAGAGGATGAGCATGTCCAATTGGACTGGGAGAGGGTGTAGTGGGGCTAGGATGTGCAGGAGGTCCACTTGGCAGGCATGAATTCTTAGGCAGAGTACTAGTAGCAGGACTAGGAAGGCACAGTGTATCCCAATCAAATAGAATTCTAGAGCTGTACTATCTCACTTCGAGGTGGCTTTGCAGCAGGCATTACCATAGAACTGAGTTCCAAGCAGTGAAAGGAGGGGCACTGGGCACTATGGAGTTGGGAGGAATGGCTGGAGGCATGACCAGTATAAAAGACAGTGTGAGCACAAATGGGAGTGTTCCAATCTTGTTGGATGACTGGGTTATCAACTTGCTAGGGACACAGTTGCAGTAGGGGGAGAGCGGGGAAGATTGAAAGTAGTGAGATGCTTTTGATGGGGGTCGAGGTAGACTACAGTGCCTTCAGAAAGTATTCAACCCTGGATTTTGTCACATTTTGTGATGTTGCAAACTCAAATGAAAATACATTTATATAGGATTTTTTATCACGTATCTACACAAATTACTCTATAATGTCAAAATGGAATGAAACTTCAGAATTTTTGTACATGTAATTTAAAATAAAAACCTGAAATGTCTTGATTTGATAAGTATTCACCCTCTTTGCTATGACACCAAATTGAGCTCAGGTCCATCCAATTTCCTTGTGAGATCACTCTAAAACTTGAATGGGGTCCACCTGTGGTCAGTTCAAATGGTTGACATGATTTCAGAGGAAATACACCTGTCTATATAAGGTTTCACTGTTGACAGTGCATGTCAGAGCAGAACTCTACCATGAAGACCAAGGAGCTGTCCGAGAACTCCTGTGATAGAATTGTGAGGAGGCATAGATCTGGGGAGGGAATAAAACATTTATAGGGTGTTGAAAGTACCCAGGAGCACAGCCAAGTCCATCATTAGGAAATGGAAAGTTTACGGAACCACCCAGACTCTTCCTAGAGCAGGCCATCCTCTCAAACTGAGCAACCTGGCAAGAAGGACCTTGGTCAGGGAAGTTACCAAGAACCCAATGACCGTCCTGACATAACTACAGAGTTCCATGGCTGAGATGGGGAGATCCTGTCCAGAGGACAACAATCTCTGCAGCACTTCACAGATGTAGCTCTATGGGAGAGTGGCTAGACGAAGCCACTTCTGAGAAAAGGCCTCATAATAGCATGCATGGAGTTTGTAAGAAGGCACGTGGCAGACTCTGAGACCATGTGGCAAAAGATTCTCTGGTCTGATGAAACAAAAATTGAACTCTTTGGCCTGACTGCAAAGTGCTATTCCTCATGCAAACCGAACACAGCCCATCACCCATGTAACACCATCTCTACCATGAATCATGGTGGTGGCAGCATCATGTTATGGGATGCTTTTCAGCTGTGACTGGGGCACTTGTCAGGATAGAGGAAACAATGAATGGAGCCAAATACAGGCACATCCTTGAGGAGAACCTACATTAGTCTGCAATAGACCTTGGACTGGGGTGAAGATTTAAGTTCCAACAGGACAACAACCCCAAGCATACAGCCAAAGCAACACTGGAGTGGCTTATGAACAAGAAGGTGCATGTCCTTGAGTGGCCCAGCCAAAGCCCAGACTTGAATCCTATTGAGAATCCGTGGAAAGACTTAAAGATTGCGGTTCACAGATGTTCCCCATCCAACTTGACAGAGCTTGAGCAAATCTGCAAGGAAGAACTGGGAAAATCACCAAATCCAGATGTGCAAAGCTGATACAGACATACCCAAGAAGACTCAAAGCTATAATTGCTGCCAAAGGTGCTTCTACAAAGTATTGACTGGGGTGAGTACTTAAGTAAACAAAATATTTAAGTTTTAATGTTTCATAAATTTTGTTACACAATAAAAATATTTTTGCTCCTTTAAATTGTTGAGTAGGCTGTGTGAATCAAGGGGAAAAATAATTTCAATGCATTAAAAATTCTGGTAGGAAGACATCAAAATGCGAGAAAATCCAAGGGAGGTGAATACTTTCTGAAGGCACTGTACACTTAAAACTCTGATATTGGGATTCAGAATATAAATAGTGCAGAAGAATTGATGGAAGTAGAACTGCAGGGATAGCGCAGTGGTAGAGTGTCTGCTTTTAATGCCAAAGGTAGAAGGTTCAAATCTGGCAACAGCCTGGTGCCAGGAAGGGACAGTATAGGGTAATGCTAGAGGATTGCACTAGGGCAGGGAAGGAAATATAAGAGGTTGAAATGAGCAGATCAGAGGAAATTGAAATGCCTGGAGAGGAGGGATGAGCACCTGGAGCAATGCTCATCCTGTGGCAGCATGGTAGCCCTGCAAGGTATGTACAGAGGAGGTAATAGGATTCACATGTCTTTGCAGGGTATTCACCCTGAGGCTGGCAAGAGGTGAAGTCTTAGAGGGCTGGAGTTCCCCTGCTGAGGGGTAGTCTGAGGATAGCTTTGGGCATTGCCTGTGGTTTTGCAGTACCTCTGATGGAGAACAGCACATAGACATCTGGCCCAGAGCCATCCCTCATGCTTCAGAGGTTAGCGTCTAGTTAGGTTTGTGCCCATTTTGTTGGCTCCTGGGTGTAATGGAATGATCATATTCTTATGATTTGATTTGAAGAATGACTTGGAAGGAGTACCTTGCTGAACACTCTACTGACTTGACTGTAACTGGTGTTGCAATTATTTAATAAACACATGGCTGTGGCCTCTTTATCCAAACCACAGTGTTTGTCTCAGTCTTTTCAGGTGGGGAGGAGTAATGTGGTTCAATAAGACAACTGTAGAGCCTGCAAAGTATTGCTGCAGGCTGACTGTTGTCTATGGCCACTTCCTCTTGACACCTGAGCTGGCAGGTAGCCTTCAGTAGGTAGACTTCCACCAGGGGTGGGGGTTAGGAAGGTAGGTAGGAGTTTCCTGGGGGTGGGAGGCCTGCTACTGGAAGAGAGGAGCAAAGGCCACATACAGTAGGTTAAGGTAATGAAGGATCGCTACTCTATTGCTCCTTTCTCTCTTGTTGGAACTCCATCATTTTAAAAGCAATGAATGGAACAGTAGAGCATCGGAACTCTTTGTCCCACTATGGGATCACCTTAAGGGCAAAAATAAATTTTCTCAAGTTTTTCCTAAGTGGTTTTTGGTTTTGCTTTCTACAGTGGGGTTTAAAAATTAGATTTGTTCAGGATAGGTTAACAATTACAGTCAAGTAATAGATGGCAGCAGAGTAGTCTTACAAGGTATGTACAGAGGTGGTAAGAAGGAATCACGCGTTTTTCAAGTGGTTCACCCTGAGGCTGGAAAGAGGTGAAAACCCAGACAGCTGGAGCTTCCTCCTGGGGACAGTCAGACATAGCCTCTTTGGTCATTGCTCATGGTTTTACAGTGTCCTCTAATGTGAAGGACTGATCAGCACCTGGCCCAGAGCCATCCTTTATGCCTCGTAGGCTGTAATACCTCTCACAGTTTGAACCCATTCTGTCAACTCCCTTGGGGGTAAGGGGATAACTGTATTATTATTATTATTACTGATTTGATTTGCAGTTCATTTCTTTTTCCTCCGTGGCAGCACAGCTTCATGCCTGATCCCCAGCCCCATCCCCACTCAAGGTCTACCTTCCGCTTCCTCCACGGCTTGCCCCCATGGCGGGACAGCAGGGATACCTCAACCCACTGGAAAAGATCCAATGTGGAGGTTACTACTATTTGCTAGAGCAGGGCCTGCTCAGATCGACTTTCATCATGCCACACCCAGGACTCTTTCTTCCCTTTTTCTCCCTTAGGAGAGGAGGCATGCAATGATGCCCTATGAGAGAGTGTGCTCCTCCCAGCATTTGCCTCCTCCTCCCTTTCTAAGCATCAGTGTGCTGTTCCCAGCCACCACTAGGGGTCAGTTGACACTGACTGCTGTGGCCCCCGGGAGAAGGAGAGCAGTCCTCAGATGCTCGACCCTTCTCCTCCCTGCTGACCCCAGTGGCCCGTGCTGATTCTCAAACACAGGAGTCAGTAACGTGAGGTCAGTCATCCAGTACCTCAGCCCTCAGCACCACTGGGCCAGCTATGAATTGGTTTGAAGAATGACTTGCTATAACTACCTAGCTGTGCACATCATGGTGAATTGATTGTACAGTACAGTTATGTTAACAACTTACCATAATAGTAGATCTTTGAGAGGAGCTCTGCAGCAGGCAACACCATTAGGACTGAAGCCAGTAGGCACCAGGACCCCACGGAAAACTTCTAGATAGTAATCACTAGCATGGGACTGCCCCCAACATAGCCCGCCCCTGACGTCAGCCTATAAAGTGGTGCCCTAGCTTCACCTCAGTTCTCTCGCCAGAGTCCTCAGCACAAAGAGGAAATGGAAAACTGAGGAGATTCCTCTACACTGAGAAAAGTGAGGTATCAGCGGTGGAGAAGTCAGCACCAGGGGATGGAGGGAGGGAGAAGCGCTGCTACAAAGAGCTCCTCTCAAAGATCTACTGTTATGGTAAGTTCTTACATAACTGTATTATCTCATTTTGAGGGGCTCTGCAGCAGGCATTACCATCAGTTCCAAGCAGTGAAAGGAACTGACCCCGGTCAGTTGGGAGGAGGCAGAAAGCAGAATAAACCAATCCTCAAGGGAGGGGCCTGGCAGGACTGCAAGTCCAAACCTGCCCTATGCCTAAAGGTAATGTCCAGACTGTAATGGTGAATAAAATTATGGACAGAGCTCTAACTGGCAGCTGCACAGATTTCAGCAGCAGAAACATTCCTGAGAGACGCAAGGAAGCAGCAACTCCCTGGTAGAATGGCCTTTAACCGAGCCCGTAAAGGTGTAACATACTTTTGTAACAGTAAACAATGCAATTTGCTAACTATTTTGACAAACATTGCTTAGAAACAGGAGCCGCAGCTCTGATGGGGTGAAAGAAACAAACAACTGATCAGATTTTCTAGTGGTCTGGGTGCGATCCAAGTACTAGTGAAGCACCTGGTGGACATCCAGAGTATGAAGTAAGACCTCCCTTAATTGGAATACTCTGGAAATGGACAAGTAGGTGGATGTCTTGATTCAGTGTAAACTCTGACACCACCTTGGGCAAAACTTAGGATTAGTCTGCAAGGACACCCTGTCCTTGTGGAAAACCAAATAAGCTTGGAAGCTCTGCATATCCTTCGAGCAGTAATAGCAACTAAAACAAAGCTTTCCATGACAGAAAGCAGAGCTTATGGCTTGCTGCAGGATCAAAGGAGGCAAGGTAAGCTGTTCTAAAATAAACAAAAGGTTAAATGGAGGGACTAGGTCCCTGATGAGGCTTCAGATGCAGCATTCCCTGCAGAAAGGTGTGAAAGATCCAGCTGGGCAAGAGTCTTGCCTTCATAGGTACATGGTATGCAGAGATGGCAGATAAGTGCACCTTTAATAGAAGAGTAACCGAGACCTGAGTCTGACAGGGAAAGGAGGTACTCTAGAACTATATTCACTGGACAGGTAAAGGGATCTAAGTGCGAGTGGTGGCCTAGATAAAGAACCACTTCTACTCATAGCATAAGTGGCTCCAGTTGAGCCTCCTGGCTGCCACTAAGACATCTGCCACCAGGAAGAAACTCCAAATCAGGCAACTGCTAAGTCTGCAGGAGCCATGTATAAAGCTGCAGAGACTTGAGGTCCAGGTGGACAGAGAGCCCTGCTCCTGGGAGAGCAACTATGAGCACAGGAGCAGCTGGATCAGATTCCACAGCTAATTGCTGAGGAGTGAAACCGTATTTGGCATGACCAGTAAGGAGCTATCAGAATCATCTCTGCTCCTTCTGACTACAACTTGAGAAGAACCTCTGCAGTAATGGAAAAGGAAGTAAGGTGTACAAAACCTCTCTGTCCAGGAGAGGGACAATGCATCTTGCTAGAAAAGACCAGGCCCTGAATCTAGCAAGCAGAAACTGGGCAGTTTTGCACTGAATGGGGATGCAAAGAGATCCAGCTCTGGCTGGTACCACCTGTCAAAGAGGTCTTTGACCACAGAGGGAAGAAGTTCATTCATGTGCCTTGGACCAAGACTGAAAGCAAGCTGTTGGCCAGAGTATTCTGAACACCTGGAACAAGCACAGCACTGGGTCCAGGTGATGCTAGTGGCCCAATACAGACTCTCATAGCCTCCCTGCAGAGGGGTAAGAATGTTCCCCTGCTTGTTTATGTAAAAGGCCACTGACATATTGTCCATCTGGATCAAAAGAGGCCAGGGAGCAGATTCTTCTGGAAGGCCTGCAGGGCGAAAGGATCGCCCCATCTCCAAAACATTGATATGGAGGGGACCAGGTCCCTTGAGTCTGAAGGTCTGCCAGATGGGCACCCTAGCCCTGGCCTGACATGTCCATGGTCAGGATCTGATGAGGTAACTCTGTTCAGAAGAGGACCACCTTGGAGAGGTTGGAGGGTTCAACCACCACACTGGAGTCCGTAGCACCGAGTTGAAGACCAACACCAGTTGCTCCAAATTGTCTGTGCGCTGATCCCATTGGACCTGAAGATTCCACTGCACTACCCTTATATGGAGGCGTGCTAGGGAACTGTAGCAATGGCTGCTGCCATGTGTCCCAGTAGTCTGAGCAATTATTTGTCCTTGACCTGGAGAGATGATGAGACCAGTTGAGCTTATGCCTGAAGGCATTCTGCCCTGTCTGGGGCAAAAGGCTTTGCCTTGGGCAGTGTCCAGGATTGCCTCAATGTATTGAAGTCTCTGACTCACCCAAGGGAGGATTTGGGGAGACTGAGGGTGATTCCCAGATCCTGGAACAAAGAGAAAGTTGCTTCTATGGTTCTGAGCAACTGCGCCTCGTGGAGCCTGTCAGGAGCCAATCATCCAGGAAAGGAAGATGTAATGGCCATTCCTCCATAAGGCCACAGCTACTACAGCGAGGCACTTTGTGAGGACTCATGGGGCTGGAGGACAGTCTGAAGGGCAGGGCAAGAAACTGGTAGTGGTCTCCTTGAAAGCAGAAGCGGAGGAACCTCCGTGGGGTGGGAATGCCAAGATGTGATGATAAGTGTCCTGCAAGTCTACAGAAAAATCCAGTCCCTTTGATGAAGCAGGCGAAGAAGGCTGGTAAAGTGACCATCCTGCATCTTTTGTATTCTGTATACTGATTCAGGTGACTGAGGTCAAGGATGAGATGCATGTCTCCTGTTTTCTCAGGACCAGGAAGAAACGAGAGTAGAATCCTTTCCTCATTGCACCAGCAGGATGGGTTCTATGGCCTGTTTTGGCACTAGAACTTAGATCTCCTCTTGGATAAGAGCAAGATGGGCCCAAGGGTAATGGGAGGGCAATGGTGGATTTTCTGGTGGCATCTTTGAGAACTCTAGAGTGTGCCCTTTTCCACTAGTTGAAGTACCTACTGGTCTGAGGTTATTTTGTGCTTACCTTCTTGGCAGAGTGAGAAACAACCCCACACTGCCTTCCTCAGGGCTTCGGCTGAGGGAGGGGGGTCAGGTAGGCATCATGCTGAGGACCCTGGGAAAGGCAAAGCAGACTGAGAGGTTCTAGGAGCTCTGGGAGCTGGAACCACCAGTGGCCTAAGTAGAGGATTTTCATTTAAAGGCACCCTGTGTTGTTGGCTCCTGGGTTGCTGCTTGGCAGGGGCAATGAAAGGGCTGCATCTGGGAGGATCTAGGCTGGGATTGGTATAAAAGTTTGTACTGAGCCTGACTCTGAAGATGAGTAATACTATTCTTCAAATCCTCACCAAAAGAACAGGACCCTGAAAGGGAGTCCAAAATGTTGGATTGCACATCCGGGACAAACCCAGAAACCCTAAGCCATGAGTAGCATTGGATGCAAACCCCGTAGTCGCAGCTGCACCTGTAGAGTCTGCTGAGTCATAGGAGGCTCAGAGAACATGGGTTCCAACATACAAGCCTGACTTCAGAAGGTACAATAGCTCAGACCTACCCAGAGTATCTGGTTGAGCTGATGCCACCTTTAAGGCCTTCTCCCACAGGGCGTTCTGGTACTGGACCATGTGGGCCAGCAAGTTTAGTGAATGGAGTGCAGGTAGCAGATGCATAGACCTTCTTGCCAATGTGGTCTATCTTTCTGAGTCTTTCTCAGGAGGCTGAGTGCTCAGGTGCCTGGGGCACCGAGAGCAATCATTGGCAGCATTAATTACTACTGAATCTGCCTCTGGGTGTTCCCCATAAAAGGGGTCCACTCATGGAACATTATACAGACGATCTGCCTTCTTGGAGGTCACCAAGTAGAATAAGGACATTTCCAAGCAGCCCTGTTGATGTCCTTGAAAGATTCAATAAAAGGAGGAACAACCAAGGGCAGTGACGCCTTTTATTGAAGGAAGGTGGTAAACAACATCTCTGTGGTCCAACTCTCGTATCCCAACCAGAAATAGATTGGCTGTACCTCATCACCTCCATGAAAGTAGGGTCATCTGGAGGAGATTGAGGGGTGTCTCTGGGTTCTTATGGTTCAGAGGGTACATCCTCACCTACAAACTCCTACTCCTCTGAGGAGAATATCCTTCTGACTCACTGGAGTCCGGAGATGGAGAGGGTGAGTGATGGTGCCTAAACTGGTGAGTCCTCGATAGCTGGCTCCAGCTCAGTCTGGCTGTGGCATCAGTTCTCTAGGATGTAGTGTTGGGACCTTCCTAGGAGAAACCTGATCCAGAGTTGGATTAGGATCCCTAGGAGTCAGAGTAGGATGCTCTTTCAGGGTTCATTGTCCTTAAAGTACACCCACCAGGTGGCAAACAGTGCATTAAGGTCTGTGGGCAGATTCTGAGGTGTGACTGGAGGAGCCAGTATCTGCAGAATAGGGTTAGAGGGCCCCACATCAGTTGATTTGGCTGCAGTAATCTGAGCATCAAATCTACTGGCATTGGGTTATCAGGTGTTTGCCCTGAGGCTAAGAAACATCATTCACCAGTCTGACAGGGGTAGAAGATCCCGAGCGTTGACCAAGTGATGACAGGGTCAGTCAGTGATGGCAGAGGATTAGGGGTGACTGCCGAGGCGTGGCTGAAGTCAATGTCAAGTTGGCCAGCATTGACTGGACAGGCATAGGCTGATGTTGGTCTGGTGATACAGCTGGTGTTGGCTGAGAAGGAGAAGCCTGTGTCAGGGATCTCACTCCCGAGCACAGCAGAGACATCACTTTAACAGGAGAGGTCAGCACATGCCCTGGCATCACTTAGTGGCAGCAGCCCCTGAAGTCAGAGTCCACTAGCTGATGCCCAGACCAGGAGGGCAATGGGCAAGGACCTCTGCCTGTAGAGGACCCAGTTGAGCCACCTGGCTGAGGACCCGGCTAATGTAAGGGCCTGAGCTTCAGGGGCCTGAGAGGCTGGAGATGAATTCCTGAGCCCTGAGGAACCTCTTCCCATGATGGTGATAAGGGTGGGAGGTTTCACCAGTGGCCTCCTAGAAGGGGTCAAGGCTGCCAGGGTAGCAGGTTTCGACCTCCCACAGAAGGAAGACTCAGACTAGGTCACTGCCTTATGCTGGGACCTAGATCAGGAAACTGACTGGGGTTTGTCCCTGTGCTTCTCTAGTGGTTTGTGCTTTCCTGATGACTTCTTCTCTCTCGAGGATGAAGAAGTAGAGGCCCCAGAGGGTGGGGAAGAAGATGTACTTTTGTGGCACTCCTTCATCATTGCTGAAAGTTTTGCCACAGCAAGAAGGCTTCCAGGGTCTTCTGGGGTGGAACTGGGTGAGCTGGTTAAAATCCTGGCAGTGTTGGCAGGCCTCAGTTTCATGGCCTGGGCCTATGCAAAGCAGACATGATGAGTGGCCATCCTTGTGGGGAAGCTGCTTCACACAAGCACACTTCATTCACCGCCACTCTAGAGAGGAGGATGGAGAAAAAGACATCCATGAAGAAACTGAATACTTTGAAGAAATTTAGTAAAATAACAAAACGCTGGGTAATGCAGACAAAATGGTGATGTCGACTATAGCAGATGGCGTCGTGAAAGTCCAACTAGTGGGTCGACGTGGGAAAAGAACTGAGTTGGAGCTATGGGACCGTCCCTTTATAGGTGGATGTCAGGTGTGCCGGGCGTCGATGACTGCTAGTTAGATGTTTTCTGTGGGGTCCTGGTGCCTACCAGCTTCAGTCCTAATGGTGTTGCCTGCTGCAAGAGCCCCTTAAAGTGAGATCTGATATTATAATTGTTTAATAAACACATGGTTGTGGTTATTCTATCCAAACCATGGTGTTTGTCTCAGTCTGTCTAGGTGGGAGGGTTAATGTAGCCTAATAAGTAAATTAGAGAGCCTGGAAAGTATTGCTGCAGGCAGGGCTTTTGTCTAAGGCCATTTTCCTCCTGACAGCTGAGCCAGCAGGTAGCCCTAGCTAGGTAGACTCCATCTAGGGCAGGGTTATGCAGGTAGGCAGGTTCCCTGGGGGCGGAGGCTTTGTGGATGGAGGAACAGCAAAGGCCTACACAGGCAGTGGTGGGAGAAACACTTCTTCTTGTCCTTTCTCACCAGTTGAACCCTACCTAATCTCACCCTTGTAAAACCAGGAGTGGAAGAAGGGCGTAGGGAACTCACTGCCCCACTATGGGGATCACCTTTGGGTTGAGAAGGCATTTCACCATTTTTCTCAAGGGTTTTAAGCTTTGCATTCTCCAGCGGGGTTTAAAATCAGATTTGATTCAGGATAGGCTAGCAATAGGTCATCACAGTTATGTAATAGGTGCGCATGGTAGTCTTGCAAGGAGATGGTAACAGGGAATCACGTGTCTTTGCAGGTGGTTCTTCCGAGGCTGGCAAGAGGTGAAGGCCTGGATGGAGGTAGTTTCCACTTTGGGTGGTACTCAGAAGTATAGCCTCCATGTGCATTTCCCACAGTTTTGTAGTGCTCTGTAATGGGAGGGCACATCAGCACCACTCCAGAGCCATCCTTCATTACTTACAGGCTGGAGTACCACAAGGTCTGTACCCATTCTTTCAGCTCCCCAAAGGAAAGGGAATGGCTATATTATTTTGATTTGATTTGAAGAATGACTGGCTATGACTATCCGCTGTGCATGTCAACTGATTTGACTGTAACTGGTGTTACAATTGTTTAATAAAAACATGTCTGTGGCTATTTTATTCAAAGCACAGTGTTTGTATCCATGTCTTCAGGTGGGGGAGGGTAATGTGGCCAAATAAGACAATCAGAGAGCCTGCTAAGTACAGTTGCAGGTAGAGAGTTGTCTATGGCACTTCTCTTCTGACATCTAAGCTGGCAGGTAGCCTTAGCTAGGTAGATGCCTACTAGGGGTGAGGGCTGGGCAGGTAGGCTGGAGGTTCCAGGAGTGGGAGGCTTGTGGCTGGGGGATGAACAAAGGCCCATGTAGGCAGAGGTAAGGAAGGTCTACTCTCTGAGTGTTATGATCCAGTGTAGTTATCCAATGCCAAACTTGGAAGCCAAATGTCTGGTAGGCAACCTGATGTACTTTATACTAGCTCAACAGCAAATCTTAATCTAAGTGTAATAGACCTCATATAAATCCCACAATATTGTGAGTCTCACAAGACAAGCAGATCACAAGAAAACTCATTCTATACCATTCAATGTTTTATTTTAAGCAACACAGACTTAAGAAGAAAAAATATGGTATATGAGCCATTAGCAAGTAATTAAGCAACAGACTCTTTTGAAATACATTTGTACCAGTACACTCTCACTTAGAAAACATGACATTGCTGACAATCTTTTGCCTCCCCTGAAGGGGTTGTTGGATACTTATGTTCTTAAACAGTTCCTTTTAGCTGGATACCCTCAGTACAGCAGTCTCAGTTTCAACATGGCATTTAACTAGTCCAGATGATGAGTGTATAAAGTTCTTAGCAAGACATGTACACACATTAGTCACTCGATAAACCTGCAGCCCCCAGGTAAAATGTCACTCCCAGCTCTTTTAGTCTCTTACCAAAGATGAAATGTTAGCTAGGGAGTTTATTTAACAAGGCTTATAGTCATTGACAAACACTTGTTTTTCCAGGTCTGAGGAGGGTGAGTGATGCTTGCTGGCATTCTCTCCTTGATGGCTGATCCCATGGCAGATGTTTGGAGCGGTGGGAGTCTTGTTCCTGAATGACTTGACCCATCTTAATTTTGCCGCATGGTAAATGGCACAGATTCTACATGTTGTCTTTCTCCTGAGATACTGTAACTCTGAGTTGCTGCAGACAGACTTGTTGCCATAGAAGATGTAATGATGGTATCAGATGTTGAGAATATCATCTTGATGGTGTTGAATGCTAAAAATATCATAGCTGATGGCATTAGATGTGAAGAAATAACATATAGGACACATATTAGATGTTGAAATACCATTTTTTTAATTCATGTGTGTGTGTGTTAGTGCTCATGAAGGGTGCTGGATTAACAGCACTGGAACCAGAAGTTCTCTTTTATCCACATGACAGGTACGGAATGGGTGATTACAATGCAAGCTTGCCCACATGCCTCAACCCTGCCATGTCGAGACAACCACATAGATGAGGTGGATAGTTCAGACCACATGGTCTTCAGTCCTTGGCCTCTCATGTGAGACAGCCAACAACAGTGCCAATCAGTGCCAATTGTATGGGTGGTGGTGTATGTGGACACCTGCCCACTGGAACTGGACTGAGACCACCATAACTTATTTCATGTAGGCCACTGAACAGCCCTCAGGTGAAAATGGTTTATCACCACTACTAACCTGTGATGGATTTGAACCCATGACCTAGAGGTAAAGGCTCCCTTAACCTATTGCAATCCACTCCAGCATACAGTTTCCCCTCTGAAATACCATGCTGATGGTACTGTTGTTCAGACATACCACAATCTCTGCAACAGTTAGTGAAGCAATATCCACTCCTTTACAAGGATATTGTTTCACCAACTGTTGCGAACACAGACACTGTAACTGACTATGTCATTGACGGTAATAAATGACTGGCTAGGGGCACCTACAGTGACAGTGTAATACAGCCAAAAATGTCTTTCACTATGCTGCAGAGACACAAAACAGCTGCCAGTGCCTTGCCTTCAGTGCCCCGCTGCTGCCATGCAACTGTTAATGATATGGACAATATGAATCATACCTAATGATGAACATAGTGACAATAATAATAACATTACCAGGACTGGCACTAAATGTTCTCTTGAGCCAAAAAGAATGTTAGTAATGGAAAGATAGCAGAGTTTTGGAAAGAACTGACTGGAGTTACTCATAGAGGTAATGAACATTTTGCCACATGTGCCAGGATACTTCCAGCTGCTGAAGCATCATGCAAGGAGGTATCCTCCTTACATATAAGCTTAGATGCTGAGACACTAAATGCTGATAGAGATAGTGGTGATAGTGGGGACTAGGAATGTGATAACCCAGGCTATGTCCCACATGATGATGATGGCAGTTCCAGTTTTTCTGAATCTTGTGGTAATGATGTCTGTAGTTTTGATGAGGGAGTAGGAGAGGATGCTGCTGCTGCTGCTATGAGGCATGAGAGGCAAGTGCAGAAAAAAATACTATACTAAATATAAGAATAAGAAGTTGAACATGAATGAGAACAATTCACCTCAACAAGGAAATGGCAAAGGTTTCCTCCTGGCACCTTGACTGTAAGAGAAATAGTGCCAGAAACCTTGGTACAAAGCACAAAAGGTAAATATTTTTTTCAAGTCTGTTTATCTCCCCCAGGCACCGGAACTCTTTCTGGCCTATCCACTCACCAATGCCGCTGTACTGCCTAATGTGAACTCCTGTCATCTTCAATATGTTACCTCAAGCCCAGAGGAGGATGAAGAGCCCAAGGAGTCTGAAAGAGCAGTGGCAGAGTTCCAGTGTTGGGTGTGTGGTGGTTCAGCATTGAGATGGCTGTCACCTATCTGGGCTGGTGGGGCTTTTGCGTAGTGTACACCCCAGACATGGGACATGCAATGCTGTCAGTCCATGTTGTGGGTGCTCCCACTCACGTCCAGAAGGCAGCCACCCAGCATCTTCCCTGTTTGTGAGCCCCTGTGCACCACAGTGCTGCTGGTCTCCACCGGGGCCACTGCTACACTGAGTTACCCTGGATCCCTCCTCAAGAGAGGAGAGCAGTCCTCTGGACACTTGATCCTCTCTCCCCTGCCAACCCCCAGCAGTCTGGGCTCATTCCAGAACCTGAGTTGCAGGCATGGCTTGAGTGTGGCGTTCAGCACCTCAACCCTCAGTGCCACTAGGCCAGCCCCACAAAAGGTAAATCTTTATAGTGTGGAATTTATTTTAAATTGACCCTGCAGACAATTCTTGAGCTATATGCATTCTATGCAAAAAAGCATTAGTCATGATGGCAAAGAGAGAATTTTGGAACATCAGTAATGATACAACATGAAAAGGCAAAACACCCAATTGAGTGTGGCAGGGAAAATAGTGTGGTTGGTATGGGTGGTAGTGGAGGTGGTGGTGGCGGTGACCCTAGTGAAAATGAACTGGAAGTAGAAATTGACATTGAATCACTTGGTGTGTCCTTGCAGTCTTCCCAGACAAACATAGATTGTTTTATTCTGAAACCATTAAGTACTGCAAAATCCCAAAGTACTACTCCACACGAAAAAGGCATGAAAAATATGTTCTCCCCAAACTGAAAAATATCTTGTCATTCTCATCAACTAACATAAAAGAAAGCATTGTGAGGACATCAAAATTTACCTCAAGCATCCAACATGCCAGTTGTTTAATAGAGTCATTGCAGAGCTGTTGCCCAATTGTCAGTTCACCTCATAGTTATATGACTTGGTGTGAGTGCAGTCACTAAGCAGTTGAAACTCTCGAGGTGAAACAGAGTTATACAACCACAGATACTGTATGTGGACCGACAACCAAACAATTGGTTACATGACTGCTACAGCTCATTGGGCAAGTTTTCAGTCAGAAAGTAATAGTCCCACTCTATCATAAGCAGTAGGAAGCAGGCTGTATTATGTGTAACCACTTTTGAGGAAAACCACCTACTGTGAATATTTTGCAGGAGCTGGAACAACAATTCCAGAAATGGCTTACTCAGTATTCATTATCTCCAGAGTTCATAGTGTCAGATAATGGTGTCAACATAGTCAAAGCTGTTAGAGATGGCAACTACCAACACATACCTTATTTTACATGTTGTTTAAATCTTCTCAGCCATAGTTTTTAAATGGAAACAGAAATGTTGAAAACCTGTTAGATCTGAGAAGGTAAATACAGTATGTGAGCATGTCAGCCACTGTGTGAAAGCACAAAAATCCATAAGGAGATACAGATGTCAAACAACTTACCACAGCACACATTAAACAGGACATTTCATCCTGCTGGAATGCAACATTTTACATGTTGGAAAGGCGTCTTGAACAGAAAACAAGCTGTACGACTTCATGTGCATTATCAAATTCATAAAGTAGATATCATGCTCAGTTTCAGCAGCTGGACTCTACTTGAATCTTTGGTCACTTTGTTGAACAATTTGAGCCTGCCACGCATGTCAGTGCAACTCAGAGTTATTCTTCCCAAATAAGATTTCTTCACATTTTCTTTGATGACATAAAGAAAAACATTCAGTCTAAAGAAGACACCCCTACAGTTATGCTGGCAGATGACTTGAGTATCAGACTGTTGACTGATCAGAGAATAAATGCCATGTTTGAGAATGACACCTATGTGTTGGCCACATTGTTAGATCCCTGTTTTAAGTGGAACATTAAAGCTATCCTTCCTGCAGAGGAAGACATTGAGTATGGAGAGATCTTATGCTAACAAATGTGACATTGCCCCCACCAACACCATTAATTGATGTACAGCATTCAAATGCTGCTGACCCATTACAGTGGGTATCCAGTGAACAAGATGACCGAAACTGGGCACTTACAAAAATGGCAACTCAGTCATGGCACCTATGTTCCATGGCTACCACATGTGAGGATGACCAGATACTGAATTGGGCAAAATACTGCGATGGAAAGTATGAAGTAAACATGCTGGTGCACACACACCTGGGAGGCAGGAAGGATGATATGTGGGAGGGGTGTGGCAGGCAGCTGCCGAGCTGGTCTGCTAGGTGTGGTGGGGAGGGTGGTCGACTGGGAGGAGCAGGGTGCAGGTTCAGGTCCAGCATGGCATAGGTTTCATTTTGCCAGTAGGTGGCTTTACATTTTAAGTTTTCACACACCGACATGCACCCCCTGAGTTGAGAATCCATAGGTAGGGAGGTGGTGGGGGGTTGTGGGGCACAGCTCCTGCATTAAAAATGAGACTGGTAGGTCTTGGGTGCCATTTTGTCCTTGCTGTAAGTGTGCATCACCAAAATTTATTGTCAGCAATGTACACTCATTGTAACGGTGATCACTATTCCGTGACCGAGTTATGACATGGAACCATTAGAGTGCACCTCTGGTGCAGACAATTGCACATCTGTCAATTCTTCACAATCAATAGTGTCATAAGTGAGGGAAATGACATCTACTGCTACTTCTCAGGGATCCCATGTTCGGGATCAGAAAGGCAAATCCTTCTGAGTCACCTGCAAAACATGAACTATTCCAAAGAGAGTTCCTGTGCTCAGTTGTTTGCAGGTGGGTGTGATTAGAGGCAGCTATCTCAAATCCTAGCAAGTCAAAACTAAAATGCACTCCAGAAAAACAGCATTCTTCAGCAAAGTACTTTTAATGGATTTAGAGCATCCTTGCTCAAATAAATAACATTTGAAGCATCAACTTTGCTGAAAAATACTTTTTCTCTGGATTGTGTTTTTAGTTTTGTCTTTAAAATGTGGACTAGTATCCTGTAAAGAAAGTGCAGCTGGTTCATCTGCCAGACTAGTAACTGTCTCACAGCACAATGATCCTGGAGTACTTTGCATCCATACTGTGATTGGTCTTGAGGAAGATCCATTACTCTATTGGAAACATAAGAGAACAACATGGCCACATCTAGCATATCTTGCAATAATGTACCTCAGTTGTCCACCTTCAAGCATATATCAAAATGCATATTTAGTGCAGCTGGAGGAATAGTTACTGACCAAAGAATACTGCTATGTCCTGTAAATGTGGAACAGCTCACATTTCACAAAATGAATGCTGACAATTTCCCAATTGTCCCAAACACTAAATTATGCGCAATTCTGACTCTGAATATGAACAACAGCCTGTAAACAGTGATACTGAATATGATGACTAGGTTGTGTACGAAATGAATGGAACCATCACCACTGCCACCATGCCTGTTACATGTGCCACACTACTCTTAGTTTTCTTTTGTCAGTAATCAGTTTTATACTATGTAACTTTGATTGCCCCCATGGGTATAATTTTTGGAAACAGCAGCACCCTCATTCAAAGTGCTGCTATGCCACTCATACTTACCTCAGCAATGCCCAGTATGGGTATTATTTTTGAAACAGCAGCAGGCTCACTCAGCAGCTGCCCCTCTTGTACCTACCTCAGCAATGCCCACCATGGGTATAATGTTTTAAAACAGCAGCAGGCTCACTGACAGCAGCTGCGTCTCTGGTACCTGCCTGAGCAATGCCTGCCATGAGTAATTTTTTGGAAACAGCAGGGTTTGCTAAGAGCTGCTTTAACTCTCTTACCTGTCTCAGCAATGCCTGCCATGGGTATAATTTTGGACACAGCAACTGGCTCACTAAGGCAGCTGCACCTCTCGTACCTGCCTGAGCAATGCCCCCCCATGGGTATAATTTTAGAAAAACCAGCAGGCTTGCTGACAGCAGCTGCATCTTTCATACCTGCCTCAGCAATGCCCCACCCCCATGAGTATAATGGCTCAGGGCACCTTACAAAAACAAAAAAGAACAGTCTTTCACATGATTTTTTGCTATTGTCAGGGCCAGGTAACTGGGAAGTAGAATGCTCAAGCCAACTACTTGGTTTTCATCAGGGTGTTTTTAAGGTACAGTACTTTAGAGGTACCCCAAACAGACTTGAGGGTTAGTTATTTTAGTACCCACCCATACCTAGTTTTCACCTAACTCAACAAAAATATTTTGAATCTTGTCCTAATTCATTACATTTTAACCCACATTGGTTTTGTTACAAGAAATGCTAGGGCACTCTAGATCACCACTGAACAAAATTGATAATACTTATGATGCACTTGTTTATGCATATTCAGTGCCATCACTACTGCCTCCCTAATCTCCTCACACCCCCACCTCCCACCTTTCGTTCCCCCAATGTTCCCCATTCTCCCAAATGCACGCCCCGGACTCCTTTTCACTCCGCCCAGTCACTCCAGACCAGGTGATGAAAATTCTACTCTCACTGAACACATCCAAAGGTAAATGTCCATCAGGCATTGATTCTAAAATGCTCCAACTCTCTGCCCCAGCTATAGCCCACCCCTAACTATGCTCTATAATCTTTCTTTTAAAGTAGAGGCAGTTCCACAAAATGGAAACAAGCCACAGTCATTCCCTTCCCAAGGAGGGACCTCTCCTCACCATCAAACTATCGGCCTATATCTCTGCTCCCCATCCTAGCCAAAATTCAAGCGCCTTGTTCTATCCCAGCTACACCCATATCTAGACAACATCTCCTTCTTCACCCCTTCCAAGCCAGTTTCAGAAAAATCACTCCACCACCACATCCCTTCTTCGCATCACTAACTCCATCCTCACAGGCATTGACAAAGGGAAATAACCGCAGCTATTTTTATAGACCTGGCAAAAGCCTCGACACAGTCTCTCACCCCTGTTGCTGTCCAAACTTGCCCAAACTGGTCTGTCCGCGGCATCATGCAACTGGTTCCACTCATACCTAACAGGCAGGCCTCCAATCAGTCCACACCAGTGCGGCTCTATCCACCCCCTCCCTGTCACCAGTGGCGTACCTCAGGATCCGTACTACGCCCACTGCTTTTTCAATTTTCCTCAATGATTTGTCTGCTGTCTGCACACAACTGACATCCATATGTACGTGGATGATACAGTGCTGTTCACGTCCTGGCCCATCCAGAACCACTGTGGCAGCATGCCTCAGAAGGATTTCGACTCCCTCAACGCTGGTTTCTTGAGAACCAACTATTCCTGAACCCAGAAAAAACTGTCTCCCTCCCCTTGGCTCCCGAGCCAAACTAGCCCAGCTTACTCCAGTGCACCACTTTCTATACCTTGGACAGTACTCCGCTCGGGGCCTGCTCCACATATGTATCTTGGGCGTCTGGCTAGATCAGTACCTTGACTTCTCAGCACATGTAGATGTCTGCACAAAACTACATCCCATGTTGGGAACTCTCCATGTAACAAGTATTGCACCCCTCACCGACCAGGACGAGCAATAGTCCATAAAATGATCCTCCGTATATTGGACTACGGTGTGAGTTGTTCACGGTTCCGCCCCAGGTGTCCTTAGTCAGGCTCGACCCCATACAACTCCTTCTGCCGGTTCGCCTTAGACCGATCCCCCAATACCCACCACTGCGACCTTTACCAGTCACTTGACCTCCTCACCCGAAACTGGCGATTGCTGCACAGTGCTAAAATTACTGCTAAGTTCTGCATCATACGCTGCCCTCCTACGTATCAACATCCCTAACCGCCGTCCCTCCACCTACCTACAAGCTCAGGAACACTGACTCCAGGCTCTGCACATTCCTCACAGAATAACCCGATCAGGTCAGGTTGCTTTCAGTTTCAGGCTGCCCAAATTGTGGAACTCTCTGGCAGCCGACATCAGATTCACAAAGTATCCCCAAACGTAATGCCTTTCTCAATGCACATTTCACCATTAACTGCTCATGCTTTCCCCATCGCTGACTTCCCACACAGCTCCAATCAGCCGCATGCAAACCACTCCCATTCTAACATCCTCTCACACTCATCTCAAAATGGTCCTATCTGCTGAACCTGCTACTGTTACTGTATTATTACATGTCTTACCCATATTGTAAGGAATTCTTTGCTCACACTATGTACTACACCACTGTCCATATTGTATGAACCGCCTGTCATCTCAGCTACTGCACCCATCCTACTGGACCACTGTCTGTTGTTATCTGCAAATTATGTATGCACTGTTTTGTCTTGTCTGCAATATTGTACACCCCCTTCCCCAGGGCGCATCTGGAATCGAGCAGTACTCCACTCAGTTTGCCTTTCCTGGTAAATCTCTTTAAACAAATAAAATAAAACATATGTGGTCTGTTCTTAAACAAAATTAAAAATTACTTTGTATCCTTATACAAGACTTATGAAAACCAGCATATCTCTCATCCTTGAACAGTAGAAATTATGTGAAAAAACTTGCAGAAAAACTAAACAGGCATTTTGACCTACAGAAATGACACTGGCTTTAGCAGAAATAGTAAGCCAGGCCCCTAATTCAAGTTCAGACTTGACCTGAAAATATGAGTGCCTATATTGCTCACACTTCCTCTATGGCTCCTTTCTCTCCAGTAGGAACCCCACCCAAACCCTCCCTCGTAAAGCAGGAAGTGGAACAGCAGGGCATAGGAATTCACCATCACACTGTGATGAATCGCTTAGGGGTCAAGAAGGAATTTTTCATTTTATTCCAAGTGGTTTTCTGGTTTTCACCTTCTCCAGCAGGGTTTAAAATCAGATTTGTTCAGGATAGGTTAGCGATAGATCATCAAAGCATTGTATTAGGTAGTGGCATGTTAGTCTCACAAGGTCATTACAGAGATGGTAACAGGGATCCACGTCTTAGCAGGCAGTTACACTGAGACTGGCAAGAGGTATGAGCCCAGATGGCTGGAGTTCCCTTTGGGAGCAGTCAGAGGGATAGCCTGTTTGGGATTGCCTTGGTTTTGCAACTCTCTCTGATGGGAGGGCACATCAGCACCCAGCCAGAGCCATCCCTCATGCCTGCATGCTGGAGCACCTCACAGGGTTTTTACCCGTATGTCTGCAACCCTGGGGGTAAGTGAAGAGGCCATATTATTATGAATTGATTGGAAGAATGACTTGGAATGATTACCTTGACACACCGTCTCACTGATTGAACTCTAACTGGTGTAGCAATTGTTTAATAACACATAGCTGTGGCCATTTTCTCCAAAGCACAGTGCTTGTCTCAGTGTGTTCAGGTGGGTGAAGAGGTAATGTGGACTAATAAGACAATGTAGAAGTGAAAAGCAATTACATCGAAATATACAGGATGAATAATGAGTATATTCAGTGCCACAAAGATGACTCTCCCAAAGAGTGCAGAGCATAACCCCAAAACAACATGCTGCTATGCTCTCACATGGCAGAAAAGAACATGATGCTGGACACAAATATAGATATATTGTGAAGAGGAAGGGCACTGCTGGCTTATGCACACTTGGAGCCCTTACCGTCAGTGTCTCCAGTTTTAATGTCTAGTGTTCCTTTGATGGCCATGAAACATCACTCCTGTCCTTACTTTTTACTAAAGAATTCCTCTGCTGTTTACTCTGTCTCAGAGTTAAGTGCCTGTTCATATGGAGCCTTTGTTTTGTTGTGGGTTTTTGAGTGTATGCAGGAGTTGCTGGATAATTTGATATCTTTTATTGGACCAACATATGTCTTGTGCAGAGCTGGTATAGTGCAAAAGCTATCGGGGTCAGTTTGCATGCATAATGACTGCACACCCCAGGTGGGTTGTGTAATGTGTACAGAATCTGTAACTAGATACAGAATGCTGTCTGGTAGAAATGGTAAAGACCACAGCATGCAAGAACAAGAACCAGTCTAACAAAGTGGCTAAAAGGAGGTCATAGTATAGCTGAATGGAAAAAGAATTACCTCCAAGACCACAAGGATTGATCCATGGGTCTGGCATTGAAACATGCAAATCTGTAATTTGGTTTACAGATGTCCCCACAGAGCTGGGGAAAGACATTACAAGATATGAGGGAGGGAGCATTTTGTCTACATAATTGGGTATAATGGTGAAAGACAGATTAAAAGAGTGGGTAAGGAGGAAATAATGTAAGGAAAGGAAACAGTTGTGAAACACAGGTTAAGGGAAGAGGCAGACTAATACTGATTTTTCAAAAATAATTTAGTTTTTAAAGGAACATAAGAAATGTTGTTAACTTTTTTAATATAATTGTAAATTTGGGCATATGTGAAGTTTGTTTTATCACCCCAGTGTATTGCCTAGTGGGTTTTCTTTTTCTTTTCTATACATTTTATCCTCCAGGCCAAGGCAAGCATGGGCTCCTTCAGCCCTGTCTCACGACCACCACTCACCACCACTCCTTCCTTAGCTTATCTGCACAGTATGGCAATCCCATGGATTACCTCTGTGGCTGGATAAGTAGGGGATAGCAATTCTTGCCCCGGGCACAAATCTAGTTTCAGCTTGCAGAGTCCTGATAGTGGAGCAGGTCGGGGATCAGTGTGCAGGACATTGTATACACCTGCCCAATTCCCGTCGGCTGCTGTGCTCCCCCAAACAGAGTTCCACATGCCACGTTGGGTGCCCCACCCAGCATGGCTACACATCACGTATAGCTGATGGGGTGCCCAATCCCCATCTGCTCCACTGTCCCCCTAAGAGTACAGGGTGCCACACTGAGCCCACCCAGCATGGCAACAGATGCTATCACCAGGGGTGCCCAAACCCCCATCAGCTCCACGCCCCCAAACAGCCATCCTTGTGCCGCTGGGACCCCACCCCAGCGTGGCAAGCATCCCTCATCATCGTCCTTTTAAAAAAAAAATCTAAAACACAAAAGCGGTCCTTGCTGTCTCTGCCCCCACCTGTGCACACCCACTGCACACCTGCCTCCCCACCCCTCACCTCATACCTACCTCAGATTCTGGTGCGGCGATCTTGGTGGACCTGGAACACGTCTGCACTCTTCAAAGCCGACGCGAACTGAGGAAATGCCGATAAGCTGTATAATGTAATAATTAGTTTTTTCAACTTTGCTGCATATCTCAGGAACTCAGGAATTTTTGAAATCTTTGCACCAAATTTTCAACATGGAGTTTTGGGACCCTTCTCATGAATGCTCTCACTGTTATGGCGTTAATCGGACCCAAAGGGTGATTTCTCAGTCACTGCATCGAAATCACCTTTTGGCACTAATTAATGAAATGACACTACCAGTGTTCATAAGGTGGCCTCTCAAAAGCCTATGTCAAATTTGGTAGAAAAAATTCTAAAATGACTGTTGTTTACAAGCGTCGTTGCGCAGTTCAGCATGCTACGTAAGTTCACGATTTTTAAATATTTCACTCCAGATTTTCAACATTGTCATTTTACCACACCTCCTTATGAGGAGTACAGCAGTCATTTTTTATATCTGCCTAAAACGTGGTTTCATGTAGCATACAATTTAAGTAGACGAAAAGCGTAAATCACTGAATGGGAAAATATTAAGGAAATCATAGTGACACTGTTCATGAGCAGAGGACTTAAAATGGCTATGTTGAAACTTTGGTGACAAACTTCCTAAAAAATTACTGTTTCTGAGCGTGCATTCGCAGTTCTATAGCGCTTGTAAGTTTGCAAATACTCAATATTTGCACTCACTGACTTCAAATACCTACACAGCACGTACAAAGCAAGCAACATTCGGCATTGACAAATGCTTGTTTATTACGTAGCACTTACAGAACTCAGTGATATCAGCTGAGTTGAAGATTACAATGAAGCAGAACAGTGATATAAGCTAGCTGATATCACTGTGTTCCCATTATTATAGTCTTTAGCTCAACTAATGTCACTGCATTCGGATCTGATATGCAATTAAAGAAATCAATACTGGGTGGGCAGAAGTCTACATTAGTATGGGTCCTTAAATAAGGAAAAAGTAGTTCTATGTGAAAAACAGAATGCAGAACATTATATTTGGTGATAAAACAGACTTCACACATGCCCAAATGTACATTTATGTTAAAAATGTAAACAACATTGTTTATGTTCTATTTAATAGCAAATGTATTGAATACAGGGATGATAACACGGTTTCTGAGAATTGTTTACCCTCCACCAGCACACACAACCTGGTGGGTTCAATTGTTTTGAAGATGGCATCCTTTAAATTAAATAATACTTTTATTGATTTGAAATGCATATTACATTATTTATTTATTTGTTTTGTTAACCAGGAAAGTGCAGTAGATAACAGAATGCTTATTTTCAGCTATGACCAGTGGGAGTACATAGGAATATAAATACAGAGAACAATACCAAAATACAATGTAAGCAAGGCATGGACAGAGAAATAAAACACTGGCAACAACTAACGCTATTAGCAACAAATAACACTTAGACAAAGCATAGTTAAGGTAATTTTTATAAAAATTAGGTGCGAGACATTTTCATTGTGTTTTATTACTTACCCCCCAGTTGTCAGCATATGGACTATTTTGTGTTTTTCAAGTTAAAGTGTACACATATTTTGATGCATACTGTAGGCACATCGATAATGACTGTAGGAAAAGGTCTATCGCCCATCCAGTCTGCCCACTTTATCAAGCTACTCTACTCTACTCTGGTCTTCATGTCCATTCCCTTTGTTTTACCACCTCTTTTCTAACTAATCCCATATGCCTGTCCCATCCTGTTTGACATTGCTCACTGATTTGACTTATACTACTTCCTCTAGCAATTTGTTCCACTTGTCCACTACTCTTTTAGTGAAAAAGTGCTTGTGGATGTCTGTTTTGAATCCCCTCCTGCAAATTTCAGTGAGTCCCCTAGTCCTTGTATTTTGGCCTGAAGGATAAAAGTACCTTGGTACCTTTCTATTTATCCCATCGGGTTCTTGTATGTTTCAATCATGTTACCCTTTTCCTTCTTTTTTTCAAAGTGTACATGTTTAAGTCCTACAGCCTCTCTTTATGTTTTCCTTCTTATCAGTGGGCCATCTTTGTTGTCCTGTGCTGTACTGCTTCCACATTGGCTCTCCACTAATGACATGTTTCTATTTTTGCCTTTATAAAATACTGTTATTAGTATTCATTTTAAAATCAACTATACTTTTTAAAATGATTTTATAAATAGAAAAACACATTTCCACTTCATGTATTTATTGTGCAATCACTGCATTTACTTGGTGGTTGAAGGCACTAGCTAAATTATGGCTAATAGAATAAGGTACAGTACATTGAATTTTGAAGTACAGCTTTAAGTTGTATAAAGTCATCTGTTAGCATCATCATCTAGAGGTAAAGGTCTACAGTAACAGACCAGTATATGAACAACTGAACATTTCATAGGGATTACTACCCATCTACAGTGTTGATGGCCCAGATATAATCAAGGGCCATTAATCCCAGTAAGGGTTTTAAGCACATGGAAATGCTGTTTTTTCCCAGAACTTTATTTCTCACCTCACCTCCAGTGGCATCTCTCGGTGTGCTCTCTTGGTGCTGCATCTTCTCCCATCTGCCTGGGCTGGGTGCTCTCTCCAGTGCCAATCCCCTCCTAAACTGGCCAGCCCAACCCCCGGATCTAAGTCCCGGAGAGGGACCGCTTGCTCCTCTGGTGCTCTATCTACAGTGTTGAGGACTGTGAGTGAGGAGAGGACTGGATTGAGCTACAACAATGCCCAGCAGTGACATGGGGTCATGACCTCTGGCCCTGCTATCGCCTACCACCAGCATGAGGGTTTTTCTACTTTTTCTCCCTCCCTAATGTGGGACACGCAATGCCACCCAGTTCGTTATGTGAGCACTTCCAGAAGGCGGCCACCCATCATGTTCCCTTGCCTAGTCCATGCAACTGCAGTGCACCTCAGTCTCCACTGGGTGCTGCTAGCAGCACAGGATGATCCCCTTCTCTCCCAGGACAGGAGGCTGTCCTCCAAATGCTCAATCCTCTCCTTCCCCTGCTGACCGCCAGTGGCCGGGTCTGTTCCTGAACCAGGTCACGGTGTGGCGTGGTGTGGTGTCCAGCACCTCATCCCTCAGCGCCACTGTCCGGCATGTGAAAATGCTTGGTTGTAATGGCAGTTTTGCAAATATAAGTCTAATTAGGTTGATAAGGGAATTTTTAAAATAACTAATAATAAATAAGATTACATATGTGTGAGCCACTATGAGCTGCAGTGGCCATTTCTATGGGAATAGCATCCAGTTCAGCAGCTAGGCAGAGCACGTGTTGGCCTCATGATAAATTCATTAGACTTGTAATGAAGAATAATAATAATATCAGTGCCATCAGTTGTGACCCTGAAGGCTCTGTCTATCCTTTTGGCTGGAAAGTTCTATTTAGCTAAAAGGTCAGAGCTGCTGATTTTGGGACTTATGATCCTTGGTTTGATTCATACCAACAGCTTTTTGTCAGTCTGCACAACACAGTAAGTAAGTGGTGGCTGAAGATTCAAACCAGGTCTCCAGGTTCTCAATTCTGTGCTTTAACCATTAGGCTACTGTACATGCTCCCAGGAAAATGCCTGCCTCACCATTTCCAGTTTTAATTTGTGTCATTTTGCAAGGTGTAGAGACTGTAGCCATAGATACAACTGATAAGTGTAAAGTGATGTGAACCATGACAATGTCTGGAAAAACAGAAGTACCAAGAAAATTCAAAAACATCTGTCAGGAAAGAGGACATGTTGGTGATGAAAACAATACAGGTGTTTGGCTTTAAAGCCTGGATAATCAACAACTGCACTTCTATAAATTGTTATTGGGACTTTCATGGCCTCTAATGAGAAATAAATGGCAGGCACAATTTTGTACACCTTAGTAAGATTTAGTGAGTCAATCTTCCATTGATAGAAAAGGTAGATGGCCATTTCTGTCAGTGATTGTTTTAAACCATACTGATAGAAAAGAGTGTGTCATGCTGTGTGGTAGTTAGTGCAAAGTGAAGGAACTGGCATTGATGATGCCTCAGGGCTCAGTTCCGGCTCATTACTTTTCATTATTTGTAAATGGTTTGCCAAATACTCTTATTGTCATTGCCATTCACTTGTATCTAAATGATACTGTGCTGTGTAAAAGTAATGAAGAAACTGGAGCAGTTGTATCTGGTTCTACAGACTGACCTTCTAAAACTTGAACATTGATTTCTTCCCAACCGATACTTAGCCAGAAGAAATTAACAGTGCATTGCTTAACCAGAAAGCAGGACTGCAAAGCAGGTTGATTTCTTCAGGATTGACTACGGTGGCAAGCCACTGGAAGAGAAATCACTAAGCATCTGAGCATATTGATTGCTCATGTCAGTCAAATAAAAGTATACTATACATAAACAACACTAACATAATGTTAGAATTTGCAGACACGAAAAGATTCAAAATTACATTTTAAGTGGCAGTCCAGCCTTTTAATGATTTCTTGTGTATACATAATATAGGTCACCTCTGCTCTTGTTGCTAACTACTCTGCTCACAAAATGTACACGTCACACTACTGTACATGCTGGGAATCCTGTTTTGATTTTTCAGGTGCTGATGTATAATGTTTAGAGGGCTCATTTTAAATGAGCATAACTTTCTGAGCACTGTCAAGCTTTCTGAAACAGACAGCATATTTTATTCATATGGCTTAAAAAATTCAAACTCATTTGTGAATGAGTGTACCCGTGGCTCCAGTGCCATATCACCTTATGGACATGTGGTAGTTAGCACTAGGCAGTCAGGTCAGACCGACACAAATGTATTTCTGCCATAAATAAAGGATCCTTTTAGTTTAAAGCAGATCTATTTGAATTTTTACATTTTGTGAGCAGAGCATTTTGCAACAAGATCAGAGGTAATGTACTGAGGATACACTGAAAATCTTAAAACAAAAATGCTGTCAGTATCTCTTTAAAGCTTTGTGAGCAAGGAGAATACCATTGTTTACAAACCTAGCTCTACGTTATATTATGCCAGGTAATTGTTGTATTATAATATTATAATAACTGGTGACCCCTGTATCAAAAAGTTATTATGGCATTTTCAGGCTCACGCTCCAATGTCTGCTGACTCACTATCAAAGTGGGAAAATACATGTTCACAAGACAGCTTTCCATAATTACCATCACAACAGACACTTCTATTATCCACACAGCATCTTTTGAAGTTTTACTTCCGGAAGTTGCAGAATTTGGTTTCAGGAATAGCATTACAAATTGTCCACTTCAAAACTTTGTCACTTCACACTGAGTTTTTCTTGGGCAATGGCACTGTTTGAGATTAAAGTCAGACAAAGTTAAAAGGGCCCAGTTGCAACTTCACCTTAACTTCACCTGAAAAAGAATGTCACTTTGCCTGCCAGAGAAGCGTTATGAATTCAGCACTTCACTTTGTGAATCTGGCAAACTTTTCAAATTATTTCATGGAACAAAGTTTGCCAACTTCACACATTTCTACTGCTCGTTCATTACAGAACCATATTGTTCTCTGAAAATACCCTGTGCTAGTTATTGAAGGCAAGCATTTGTCAATGCTGGACATCCGCCATTAGTGTTGCTATTGTACTGGGTGGGGAAGGACTACAGTTCACAGCAGCCTCGGCTGCTGGCTTATTTACATGTGATTTTAGTACTTTTTGCGGCCCCTCAGGTCCCTTCCTCATGTCTATGGACCTTGATTAGACAATTCAAGGGTCCAGGAGCATGGGGGAAACCTCAGTTTGCTGAGGAGTGACGTTAAAACAAACATGCGCTTCCCTGTGCTCCCATTCCTCTGTAGACATGTATATGTACAGTATATAGATGTGGGAGCACAGGCCCTTGAGACCCTGAGCTTCCATTTATAGGACAACAGTGACCAAAGTATCAGCATAGCCACCTTATAACCCTACCTCATGTACACAGTACAGAAAATTTTTGAATAATCACCAAAACGTAATCCTGTGCAATTGCAAAGCCATTCCATGCCACAGGTGTGGAAACATTTTTGCCTGGATTTCAAAAATGACAACTGTGACATGCATAAGATGGGGTAATAAGATTTATGTTGACATTCTGGGTTCAAAATATTTAACATTCCAAAGTTATGGCCAGACATGTAAAATTGCAATGAATGGCCATAACTTTGGCATTTTTATATTTTGACCCCAAATTTTTAACTGTCTAATATGATCCCACCTCATAAGCGCCATAGGTGAACATTTTCAAATCCATGCCAAATGCCATTCCACATTACAGGTGCAAAACACATTTTGGACAGGATGTGAAAAATTGCATCTGTACTGTTCATGAGGAGGTGTGAAAAAATGGCTATGTTGAAAGTTTGGAGTCAAAATATTGAAAATTACCAAAGTTATGCGTAATAAGTAGAAAAATTTAAATGAGCACACATAACTCGCCCATTTTTTTTTTCACCAGATTTTCAATATTGCTCTCTGGGGCTCCACCTCAAGAACACTGGTGGTGAAATTTCATTATTCATTCCCAAAGGTGATTTTGTGCATGACCATGAAATCACATTCTGAGCTCGATTAACGAAACAACAGTGACAGTGTTCATACGGTGGGGTCCCAAAAACCATATTGAAAATTTAGTGAAAAATCAAAATGCCAAAGATATCAGCATAAGTTAAAATGCCATTGAAGTACATTATACAGGACTTACTTTTATTCCTCAGTTTGTGATTCAGCTTTGAAGAGTGCAGATGTGTCCCAGTCCACAGAAGATTTATTTATTCATTTATTTAAGAGATTAACCAGGCAGGCATACTGAGTGGGAACTGCTCATTTCAGATGCGACCTTGAGGGAATTACAAGGGTACATCAGAACAGATATTTACACTGTTTTACACACATACACTATTTTACATAGATACAGATTATAAAACATGACAAAGAACATTTAGGTACACAGTGAGCATGAGAGAACCTTCAACTAGGCATTCAAGTGGAGCTGAAACAATATTTAGAACTTAATCTGACCCTAAGAGGCAGCAGGTGAGAATACATGATGCAACATGAAGCACGGGCACATGGGGCTTATAGCTTATGAAACCTAGCAGCAGTTGCATGTGTCAGAGAAGTATGAGTGGAAATGTGGGTTGAGGAGGCTTGGGTTAGTGGTAAGCCTGATGTCAGTAGGTAGAGTATTCCATAGTTTGGGTAAGCGATATTTAAAGGTGGATTGTCCCTTGGAAGTATGCATGAATGGGACTTGGAGAGCCTGGAATCAAAGCTTCTGAGTGAATAGGCCAGGAAGGTTGGGCCGATAAGGCTAAGCTGAGGTAGGGAGGGAAGGATTGTGACCTGAATTTAGCTATGACTCTGGAGCAGTGGATCGATCTGTGGGATGTGGGCGAGTGAAGGGCGAGAGAGCTGTATAGGTCACAGTGATGGGTCATTGCGGGGCAGTCCAGGATGAGCGACAGAAGGAGTGAAAGATGGTGTCTAGGCTGGCCAGGTGGGAGGAGGGTACAGTGCTATAAAACACATCGCCATAGTCGAGTATAGGGAGAATCATTTTATGCACAATTTCCCTCGGACCATAGTGGGCATACACCTTGTTGCAATATAGAGCACCCAGTTTAGGGTGCAGTTTTTTGTGTAGGGATTCTATGTGTATGGAGAAATCTAGGCGTTGGTCAAGCCAAACTCCCAGGTATCTGAAAGAGGTGCAAGACTCCAGAGGGGACCCATCCAGGGTATGGAAGGCGGGAGGATCAGCTTTATGGGAAAGAAGTGGTTGTGAACCGAAGGTTAGAGATACGGCTTTCTTTGCATTTAGGAAAAGTTGGTTGGACCTGAACCATTGCTGTATGGCATTGAAGTCCTGTTGTAGTACATCAGACACAGCTCCTGTGGTGGGGCCAGAGGTGTACAATGCGGTATCATCCATGCACATTTGTATGGCTGAGTTTGTACAGGCCAGCGGAGGTCATTTAAGAAAATAGAAAATAGTAACGGCCCCAGGGCGGAACCTGGAGGACCCCGTGGTGACTGGGAGGGAGAGATAAATGAGAGCCAATTCTCACCAATTGTAGTCTACCAGTCAGGTAGGCCTGAAACCAGCTAGTGGCAAGGCTGGAGAGGCCTGCATCATTATGTTTTACTAGTAGCTTGGGGTGGGAGATAGTGTGAAAGCCTTTGCCAGGTCTATGAAAATGCCAAGGTGATAAGCCCCTTATCCATACCGAGGAGATGTCATCAGTGAGTCTTAGTAGGGCAGTGGTAGTGGAGTGAGACTTGTGGAAGTCAGACTGATATGGGGTGAAGAAAGAGGTAGATTCAAGGTATTGGGAGAGTTAGGCAAGGGTGAGGTGTTCCTGAAGCTTGGCCAGTATTGGGAGTAAGGAGATGGGGTAATTACCAGGCGCAAAGAGATCGCCACCCTTTGGGAGGGAGATAACAACTGCCTGTTATCCAAGTGGCTGGATTTTAGCCAGGAAAAAGAGAGGTTGAGGAGGCCGCTAGTGGGGTGGAAATGATGGGGACTGATAAGTGGAGTAATTTAGCATCCAGGCCTGAGGGGCATTTGCCTTTGTTGGGTGGAGAGCACACAGAGCATGCAGGATGTCATTCAGGGTGACTGGACAGAAGGAGAATGTGGTGGGAGGAGTTCTGGGATATTGGTGATGCGCTAGGTGTGGGTGGGGTGTGTGGGAGGCCTGTGTAGGAGAGATGTGCGCTGCTGAAAAAGGTATTGAAGGCAGTGCAACTTTGCTAGGGTTTGAGATGGTGTTGCCATGGATGGATAGTTTTGAGGTTGGAGGTGGGGCTGGTGGGAAGTGCAGGGATTTAATGTTTTCCAAGTTTGTGGGGTGGCTAAGGTTTGGAATATAGAGTCGACTTGAAATAGTTCTTTTGGCCTGCTGTATAGATTTGGTGCAGGAGTTGTGGAGATGCTGGTATCTTTGTAGTGATTCTTGGGAGCTGGATAGCTTGTGTTTTTCCAGGCCTGGTCCCTATAATGGCATCTGCTAATGATGTTGGCGGTGACCCAGGGAGATGGGATCCCTTTACTCTTGTGCTTCTTAGGGGTGTAGCCCATACAGCAAGAAAGTTGCTCTTGAAACAGTCAAAAGCGAGGTCGATGGAGAGTGCCTCCTGTATGAAGGACCAATCAACATGGGCAAGGTCATGCAGGAGGGAAGGTAGACATAAAGGTTTAAAGGATCTCGTGAGGAGGCGTCCTAGAGGGTTCAAGCAGGTCTGTGCCATTTTCCGGACCATGTATGCCATATGGTGATCATTCGGGAGTCAGGAGGAGGCCAGCTTTAATAATCCTGTGAGGGTGGGATGTGAAGGCCCAGTCAAGAGGGTGGTTAAAGTATTTTAGGGTTCAGTTGGGTGGGTTGGTCGATTAGTTGGGAGAGGTTTAGAGTTTATTTTTGGTCCGTGGCTTTGAGCAGTCACTAGCTAGCCAATTGAAAGTGAAGTCACTGAGGAAATGGCACTCGCCAGCTGTGGCAAGAGACTTTAATATGACCCGGTGGTCCATGACGGCGGATGAGGGGTAACAGGGTGCAGTAAGTCCCCGCAGCATACACATGGGAGAAGTGTGGGAGAGAGAGCTTAACCAGTAAGGATTCAAATTGAATTGATTCAAGAAGATGACATCCTATGACCTCCCATGGTAAGTATAGGGTAAGGAGGTGGGGAGGGGTGGTCATTACTCAGTGGGAGGGTCAGGATGGGGAAGGGGACAGCAGGGATGACAAGAAACTGTTTTCTTTTTCAGGTAAACAAACAAAAAAGAACAACAGGGATGGTTTCTTTTTCACAGAACAATTGTTAAAATAAATATTTCAGGACACTGGGGTGGGCTCCCCAGTGTCCCACACTACTAGGGGGCTTGTAAAGCTGACATGTGGATTGGTCACCCATTGTCGGCAGTATAAAATACACAAAGGGCTGCTGGGTTTGGGACAAGGAATGGCAATCTGAGGTGGGGTACTAGCTGCCGTTTGTGTGACACTTGGGTACAGCTGTGAGGAAATATGATTTGAACCCCACTGGAAAAGATCTGCTGTCTGTTTCAAAAAGCCAGCTCTGATTTAATTTAGTTCCTGCTGTAGCAATAAGCTGGGTATAATGAATGAATCAGAAATATGACTCCGGGAAAAGTAACAGTAGTTTGCGGTACTGATAACCCCGTGTAATAAATTATTCATTTATGATGTCTGGAGGAGACATACTGTCAGCAGTGGCACTGACAGTGAAAGTGCTGTTGTCAGTCTCATTATGACAACAATTAGCTGTTTATTGAGTGGTGTCTTGTGGATCAAGGAAAAAGCCGCCATATTATTGTTTGGCTCTTTCATTTTGATTTCCACGCAATTCCACCCACCAAGAGCAAAACTGCATAAGCATTAACCTGCTTGATGATTGGTCTGCCATTGTCTCGCCCATTGCAGACCACTCTGCATAGAATGGACAGTGTCACACCCATCTCAGAGCCATTTGTGGCAAGAAATTTGCATGCATGTGCACATCAAACTTAAAAAATAAAGCATATATAGAAATTGTCGTCATGAGGTTTTACAAACCCTCAGTGTGTGGTAATCTTATAAACCTGTTGAGCTTTGCTCTTGATTTTATAGATCATCATACACTTGGGTGTGTAAAGACCTCATAACACACTTTCTATACATATTCTCTACATAAACTGCAAAAAACTACATTAATGCATTAGTTAGGGTTGAAGCATGAAGTGTAAAAAGTCAGGAAATAAAAGTTAAGGATAGTCCTCTAAGCCTTGGTGAGTGTTTGGTGTGGTATTCCTCAGGGTCTAACCAATCACACAGTGCAGCATGGCATTACCTTAACTTCAACTTTATCTTTTCAGGAACAGAAAAACTACTCACAAAGCAATGAGAGGGTGTCGACATTATTAACACAAATGCTGCATCATGTGATTGTTTAAACTTTAAGGAACACCATGCCACATATTTGCTAGGGCTCATAGGACTTTTCATCTTCATTTATCTATTTTTATTCTAGGGCCCAGATATTCCAAAGGGTTGCGCCATGCGTAATAGGGTTGCTCCAGCGCAAGTCCAAAATGCACCATTCTGCGATATTCAGTGGGAGGCAGATCGCACCTCAAATCACGCTGAGCAAGAGCGCAATGATAATGAATGCATGCGCAACTGAATGAGGAGGAACCATCCATAAATGGCGCGGTGCGATATTCAACAACATCGCCACGCGCAACAGAAACAGCGGAAGTTGCGCAATAGCGAAATGAGCCAAAATAAAAGGAACAAGGAGGCACAAGAACACTACAGGGAAGGCACATGAGGCTGAACTATAGCAACACAAACAGGGCAGGAGGAACACACAGGGCAGGCCAGGAAAGGGCACCCTGAACATAGAGGCACAGGGAAGGTGTGGGGAGCCACAGCCAGTGCAGAATGGGAAGTGCCACACAGCACAGAAGCCACCACAGGAAGGTGTTCCTGGTGCAGGGAAGTAGCAGCCAAGCCAGCGGGGAGCACAGAAACAGCTGCCGGGGGTGAATACAAGCCAGGGACATGGCCAGTGCCACCATCCAGATGGAGGCAATAATGAGGGGGTGAAGGCAGGCAGCAGGGGGTGGAGGCCATGGAAGGGCCTATCGGGTATGCCCTCAACAGGTAGACCGAGCCCACACTGGCTTTGAGCTGTACAGCAATACTGAGATCATGGGCTGGTACCGCCTGAATCAGGCAATTCTGAGGGCTCTGTGAGCCTGTGCAGTGATATGATGCAGGCACCCACATAGCAGAGCCATGCTCTGTCAGTGGAGACTAAAGTGACAGCTTGCATGTGCTTGCTCGCCATGGGCTACCTTCAGAGACCAACAGGAGACACCACAGGCATAACCCAGTCGTCGCGTCATGCCTCCTCACCCAATTCCTCAACGCACTGCTGCCACATGCTGCGGAGTACATTCATTTCTCCAGCACACCAGTGGAGCACACAGGAAACATACAGGAGTTCCACAGGGTAGCACATATTCCTGGCATGCTAGGGGCAATAGACTGCACCCATTGCCATCCGCACACCACCTGGCCCTGAGAGGGCAGCATATATTAATCAGAAGGGCTATGCTAGCATCATCTGCCAGGTGGTGTGCAATGCCAGGGGCGCATAATCAATGTCTGTGCCACGCACCCTGGGGAGCACATGACGTCTTCATCTGGCACCAGTTGGCACTGTGCCACAGATTCAAGAGTGGGACATCCCCACTGGCCATTAGTGGGTGAGTATGCAAACCACATGGACAAACATAGAGCTTGGAGGGGCATGGTCAGAGGTGACATGGGTAGTGGCCTACATGGCCCGAGGCAGGGCGATGCTGATCACCAAACCAACCTCCACCCTCTACACACAGGTGACAGTGGATACCCACTCCATCCCTGGCTGCTCACACCATACCGGTGACCCGTGACCCCATCGCAGCAATGCTACAATGAGGCACATGCCACCACATGCAATGTCATCAAGCAGGTGTTTCGGGATGCTGAAGGCACATTTCCTGCTGCCTGACACCTCGCCGGGTGCCTACAGTCAGCCCTCAAAGGCCTGTGGGCTATTCCTGGACTGTTGCATCCTGCACAACATGGCCAATGAATGTGGGATAGCCATACAGGTCAAAGAGAGGACGAGAGGATGCCAGTGATGATGGTGATGGGCAGCCCCCCCTTGGGCGACGGGACCCTCAACTGCTCTGGCTGGCACAGCTGCACTGGGACACCATCATGGAGGAGCACTTCAGCCAACCCAGGTAAGTCATGGGGCCATGTGCAACCACCAGTGGCAAAGGCACAGCCCACAAACATGCATGGACACACACCAGGGTGCATGCCATCAAGGGAAGTGGCCGGGCATGGAACCGCACACACTGCCAGGGATGGGTGAGGTCTAACATGGCATGCGGTCATACACACACACACACACCTCACCAGACATGCACAAGGGGTAGGAGGCATGTCGACCCAGACCGCCACCCCTAGCCACACACATGTCCACAGACCACCACGACCACTGCCTGTCATTGTGCGTGTGTCAGACGCTGGGCACCATTGCACAGTGGTGTACAGCGCAACGCAGGCATCATCATGCACACGCAACTGCGAACAGCAGCCCGGAGGGTGCTGATGGACTGTGTGTGTGCGCAGGAGCTGGTACCACCTGTGCATTGCCCGCTGAATGACACAATGCACACTGGGCAGCATCAGACAGTAGCCACACTAGGAGACAGGTCAGTCATGCGCCACAGTGTCATGGCCACCACAGATGCATGGGCAGCCCGCCGGGACCTGGTCAGCAGTGACAGGCTGACCACTGGCCTCATGGGTGGCGCAACAGTCTCCCAGGGATTCCACTGCATGAACACGACCGTGCTCTCACGGGTATGCTGCACACCGAACATGCCTGCGCCAGGTGTGCTGGGATGCCAACAGTTGAACCCGTGTCAACAAGGATGGTGTCACACAATGCCGGAGCGGGGTGGACATTGCACTGCTTGGTGTCTGCAACGCATGGGCAAATAACTGTGTGCCCATTGTGGCCATGACAGCAGTGACGCCTGTGTCTGCCTATCAATGGCAGCAGTCACATCCTCCGCAACCGGTCCATCCTGCCAGGAGCAGAGCAGTGTCTCTGCTGTGATGCTCCTCTGCCTGGAGCAGAGCAGCACTCAGTGCATCCACTGCCATCACAAGCCGCATCTGACTGATGCTTGCAGTATGCAGGTGTGCTCATCCAAAGGTCATCTGCCTGATCGTCATGCTGTCCCCAGGATGTTTGCGGCCCTGATGCTCATCACCCTTGAGGGTGGGCACAGCACACCGGGCCAGGCCTGGGCATGTCCACAGGCAGTGCACTGATGCCACCCACTGACACTGTACCCCATGGCCATTGGCTGACCGCTGATGCTGCCCTCCAGCTGCCGCCCCCAGGGCTCAATGATGCAGCTGCAGTGGCTGCAACAGTCCCACTGTCCTGGACACACACCAGTGCTGCCCCACTGGTGCTGACAGGCACAGGCTGGGACCGATGACAAGCAGGACTCCACGGCGGCACCACCCACAGCCATGGCCACGATGTCTCCTGCTGTGTGGCCATCCTGTGGCACACAAGTGTCACTGCCCATGATGTTAGCTCCATTCATCATCGGTGATGGATCCGCATCAGCTCGAGTCTCAGCATGCTGGCATCCATGGACACTGGCAGGCTGGGACACGGGCAGGGCCTCTCCGCACCTGCTCTACCAACATCAGTCCGGACATCCAGGTGGACCCACTGTCACCCTGACCCCATATTCATGTGGAGGTGGATGGTCCCTCCTCCATCTCCATGTGACTGTCCTCAGTGGAGAAACCCACCACCGCTGACTCATGCAGATGCTCAGGAGCTGTAAGGGGAAAAGTAGCGTTATTGCATGTGACCTACCCTGTCCCCCCCAATAGACAGACCATGACCTGCCATGCAGTGACAGGCTATCACCCATCTGGAATCCACCACCGAACACCCTCAATGGTGCAACACTGCATGCTGCCAGCAACCCGCTCTTCCTGTGGGGTCAGGCATAGCACCTCCGGCTGTCCCCAGCTGTCGCAGACTGTGCTGCCCTGATGGCAGCCACCTCTCTTTAATCCTCCGTCCTGTCTGTGCCCATCTTTTGCACTCCTGCATGGAGCACTGGTGGCTGCCATGCAGGTTTACAGCATGCGCCACCTCCTCCCATGCAGCAGCATGGGCCTCTGGTGTTCCCTGGCATCCGCTGAGAAGTGGCTCCTGGTCTAGGTAGGCCTCAACAGGGCATCTGTCTCGGCCTTAGTGAAATTTGACCTCCTCTTCCTCCCATGACTCTGTTCCTCTTCCTGCACCACACGCCAGTCATGATTCATCCTGTGAGAATGACAAGTGTTACCTGTGACTGTGCAGTCCCATGCATGTCCCAAACACCACAGTCCACACTCCCAAACAACATGCAACTCACCGCAATAGACTGCAGTAACCAACTATGACCAGTGCAGCCCAATATCGCACTTTTATAGCACAACCCATGCAAATGAGGCAAGGCGCATCTTTAGGTGGATGCAAATGCAGTGACTGCACCATTGAATGGCTGATTAGATGATTTGCATGCCAGCTGAATATTGTGTGTTGCGCTTTTGCAATTGTGTTGAACGTGCTGGAACCAAGGCGCAGTTCTATGACATGTGCAGTACACACCTAACTGTGCATGCCCAGGTTGATGATGGAGGTGCCTGCCATGCTGCTGACATGCTGTGCATGGGAGGCAATGCAGGGCACAGCCACCATTGTGCCAGTGGTGCTACGGCGCTGTTCACCTATATGGCTGTGGCACTGGGGCATCGTGAGCCCACTGGGGCAACAGCGCTGTAGGCCGCTACAGGAGGTGGCACACAGGCACCCAATTGTGCTACACATTGGGTTCCAATTACGCTGTGGCTGTCCATGCACCAGACCCTTGACCCTGTCCCCAACCTTGCTCTCTAGGCACCATGCTGCAGGCATGGGTGCACCACTATTGTGCTGTTTGGTGACAGCGTGATAGGGAATGGCAGTACAGTACCACACAGCATCTGCATGTGGCAGGACCATGCTGCAGAGCTCCATTTTGCTTGAACCAAGCAGCAGAGATGGCATGGAGGCATGCTGTGCAATGGAGCCAGATCGAGCTGGCAAACCTTGTGGCCATAGTTGAGCCGCATGTTGGGGCTTTGTTTGGAGGCACCCCTGGACAGGGTCAGGAGTGTGGTCGGCAGGAGGTGGCCGATGCCCTGGAGGAGGCCACTGGTAAGAGGTGGACGTGACAGTGCTGCCACCATTATGGGGACCTGCAGGGACCTGGACCTGCTTTCCACCTGCGGCACGTGCCAGGAGGGGCACGGTGCCACGCCATGTAGTGTGGTGCAACATCCATACACTTTTATCAGTCCCACACAGGTATCACAGTTGCATATGTCCGGCACATAGAGGCGGCTGTCTGGTGTTGGCCATGGTGGTGGTGGTATCAGGGTATGGGTGGGTGGATCTGGTTGTGTGGGATTGCACACACATGGGGGCAGGGGACATTGCTATCAGATTGTACTGATGTTCCTCTGATGTTGGAGAAAGGGACAGGAGGGATGAAGGTGGTCCGCGACGCGTGGACCAGCCTGCTGATGGTGAGTGCTTACATCCATGATTACTACTGCATGCTGTATAACTGGGTGGGCAGTTGGGCATGGCCACCATCCAGTAGCACCACTGCCATGCATGCAACTTGTTACAGTCAGCACTGTCCAGTGGCACTGCATGTCTGGGAGTGTGTCAATGGCAGTCCATGGTGCACCAGGCACATGGCTGTGGTGACTGCTTTCACTGCATAGCCAAGTCACTGTACAGCCATGGTGGTGCTATGCAGGACATGGGCGGTGGTGTGTGCAGTGGTCGACATGGCTGTAGCTGCCTGGGTGGGCAGGTCTTGTGGACACGGTCACTGTGGGTGGTCGCACACCATCACAGGGTGAGTCCTCAGCTGTAAGCCATGCACAATGGGTGGGCTGCAGGGGATGGACAGTCACACCTTTGACTCTGCTCTCTTGTCCTAGGTGGCCAGAGACTCCTGCAGATCCAGTGGGACATTCAGGAGCTGCTGTGGGTCAGGAGGGGACCTTAGAGCTCCTGCGCACATCCACTGCCATGGGGTGAGGAGGAGGAGGCGGAGATCTCATCGGCACCAGGAGGAAGGGGACCGGGTGGACAGTGAAGTCCCCATGCCCCAACTATCACCTTCTCCATTTTGACCCACCCTCACACCCTTCTTCCCTCTCCCATATGTTCACCCCTGCCCCTTACCCTCCCCACCTGTTATGTGGCTCTTCCCCACTATTGTATATAGTTTTGTATATAGCTTTACTATACATAGTTTCAATATATACATTTGTTATAACAACAGTGGTGGTCTCTGATTTGCAGTGGGCTACAGGTGCTCAGCTGCAGTGGTGTGCATTGCGTCAGAGGTGGTGCAGCACGGGCATATGTGTGTGTGTGTGTGTGTGTGTGTGTGTGTGTGTGTGTATGCAGAGGTGAACCACCTACGGTGTGGACAGGGGCTCAGTCACTATCTGTGGTTTCTGTGTTGTACTCTGTGTACTGCATGCCTGTGTGCAGTGGTCCATGGGGCCTGCACTGTGTGCATGGCATCCTTGTCAGACCATCCATGGCCTGTGCAGCTGACACCTTTGCATGTCTGTGATATGCATGGTCTGCTGGCGTGTCAATGGTGGCATGCTGGATAACAACTGTACCCGGCACAATGCCAGGTTGACCGCCATCACTAGTATGGTGCACATCTGCCTCCGGTGGCACTGTGGCCTCCGCTGTTGTTGTCCACCATTTTTGCTGTCACTTGTGTCTGTTGTAGGGGATGTGCTCCAGTGTCTGTCACTTGTGCTTGGCAGCATGCTGGTGGCATACGGCTTCATGGTGCCTGCGCGGGGTGGCTGGCACACCTGTGCAATGTAGGGGTGCTGGCCGATGTACACATCAGCCGTTGTCACCACGTCAGTGGCTTGGTTGACCGCTACTGTGTCCCTGTGTTGCTGTGCCCTTGGGTGTGGGTGTTTGTCCATGCCTGTGTTGCATCTTGTGTGGTGCATGCCTGCATGCTATAGTGTGCGTGTCTGTGCTGGCTGTTGTGGCCAGTGCTGTGATGGGATGTGTCCTTGGGAGGGTGTGCAGGGTGCTTTACCACTGGAGGTGGGGTCCGGGGCATGCCCTGTCGCATGTGGGGTACCTCGTGCTGATGCATGGTCAGTCTCTCAGCTGTACCTCAGGGAAACATGCAGGGTGGCACTGTGTATACATCTGTTGCATCACTGTCTGCTGCCACCCACTGCAGGGTGCCCATAGTGGGGCTGCCTTGCATGGCTCCATGGTGCACAAGGTTGCATTGTCACAGTGGGGTGGTGGCATGCATAGGTGTCCTGCACTGTTGGGTGCTACTCCTGGGCAGGGTGTGTGGGGATCATGGTGCAGGTTGTGCTCTGCATTGGTGGGATGGTGTGGTATGGGGTGGTCGGCCATCCTTGTGTTCGGTCACAGCTTGCCAGAGGGTGTGCTGGGGCACCATGGCCCAGCTGTGGGTTGGTTGCTGGTATCCATGGACCAGTGGTTATTCCAGCTCTTCCCGTTGTGCAGTGCATGGGGTGTGGGTGACGATGTCTGTTCTGCTGTGTGTTCTCTGCCCATCTGTGGTATGGGTGGTGGGCCTCTGCATCCCTGGTTGTGCTGTTGCATTGCTGCCCTGCTGCTGGGGTGTCCCTGGTTGCGCTATGGCACATCTGGACTGCTCAGCTGAACATCCCTTGTTGCGCTATAGCACATCAGATATGCTCAGCTTCACCTCCCTAGTTGCGCTATGGCACAGGTGGTGCGATATTCAGTCATCAGCTGTAGGCGCATCTTGGCCCTGCAGTTTTTGAATATCGCATTTCTGGCACGTGGGCCAATGGACTTGGCGCTTGCTCCTGCTGTTATGCACTTTGGGGTGCAGTTTGAATATCTGGACCTTTGTGCTTAAACCCTAACTGATGCCATTTTTTGCAACTCATTTCCTTACATTTCAGAAATTACATAGAATAACCACTGCACAAAACAGGCATTGCCAAAACTTTAAATGGCTAACAGTTCACATAGCATGAGACCCTTACTGTGGCTCAGTCCTATAGCACACTTTTGAAATATCCACACATGGCCCTTCACACTGCCTTGGGTCTATAGCATGCTTTGTGAGTGGCTCCTTGCCATTCACAAAGCTCAGTGCCCTTCATATCGCCTTGTGCATAAAGCATACAATTTTGTGAATTTCACAAAGCCTGTCATCTCATACTGTCTCTAGTCTTACAGTGTGCTTTATGAATGGCCTGGAGGACACTCACAAAACACAAACCATTCTTACACTGGCTTGGGCTCCCCACACTTAGCCCAAGTCCAGGTATCCCTGGCACCCAGTGACATCCCCTCACACCCACTTTCCTACATCCAAGTATCCCTTGTATCCAGTGTCACCCCTCCACACCTGCTCCGTGTCCTAGTATCCCTGTGATACACTGATACACCTACCATACCCTTCACATGTCCAAGTATCCCTGATATCTACTGGACTCCCCACACTAACCAATTTCACTCCCACCCCTGTAGATGGCAGATGATACAAACCATCTTCTCACCTACTCAACCATTTGCCACCTGAATCAATATAAAATACACACATACAGTGCATATTTCATAAATCGCACTTGTCATATTTATCAGAAAATGCATTAATGAAATACATACTGTTCGTGGTTATTTTATCAGTTATATTTTGATTCATTCAGACAGCAGCTGGACAAGGATGTGAGTAAAGTTCTGTGCTGGCCACCAACTATGGAAGTTTTGGTGGCACTGGGAATAGTCTTCAAGTGTCTGCCAGTCAATGCAGGTGGAGGAACAAGCATGTATCTAGGATGGGCTACTGATGGCTCAATCCTTATTACTTCTTTTAATTTAACAATGTGTCTGACAATGGGATTGGGCACATGTTGTCAGACTGGTAGGGGAGAAGACAAGTGTGTCCTGGGGTGGGCTCTGGCGGATGCATACCTATTGTCTTGTTTCTATTATTTTACGATAGGTTTCTCACACCTGGGGTTTGGCACCCAGTTGTAAGGATGAGCTGATTCACAATTTGCATTCATTGAACATGCCAAATATTTGTATTTTGGACACAGGCAAAGCACGTTTAAAGGAATTTGGTTTTTCCTTCATCATTTCAAGATTCCATGATGCAGCCATTTTACAGTGAGAATACACTGAGCCATGGGTGTAGCCAGGCATACTCCAAGCACTCCATGGTGTGCAATTTTATTTAAGGGGGTAGCAAATAAGCTCTGAACTTTGCCTTTGTCTATGCAAACTAAAAGAAAATACTGACCCTTTCTGTTATTTTATTCATAGGAGTCAAAACTAGAAGAACTGGTCACTAATACCCTATTTGCATCCCAAGGACAATACAACTTTACAGGCTCTGGGCTGGTATGTGGGTGTCTTAGGAACATGCATGGCAACAACCATTGTCATGAGATACAAAAGTTGTATTTATTGTGCCAACAAACATGGCCCTGGTGAACATTTGTATATTGTCTGGCTACACTTGGGGGCGGGTAGCAGTGAGTCCACTTGGTGTGCAGATCTGAAATCCCTGGCTACACCCTGCACTGAGCATATGCAAGTTTTGGTAAGCCACATGACCTGCAGCAGCCAGTACTTTGGAGATTGAGAACCCCTCACTCTATGCACACCTCAATGCCATTTACATCTCTCCTCTCTCTCTCTCTCGCTCTCTCTGTCTCACTCTCTTAAAGGGAAGGATCTGTAGCAGGAAGGAGCACCTTTTATTTGAAAAAAGCTACTTTTGATCACTAAACTTTCAAACTCATCACAGAATCATGAATTATCATATTAGGATATTTTCACTTTACTTAACTGTAGTTTCAGGCAGGCAACTAACAAAATTATGCTACTGCAGAGGACAGAAGGAGAAGGTGAGAGTCCACAGTTAGGCAACATGAACAAATATGGGAGGGAGATGGACACCAGTTCATTTATGGAAGAGAGAGTCCTAAAGAACTCACAAAACTGAAAGTGGACAAGGCAATGGGACAGGATGGAATACATCCTAGAATATTAAGGGAACTCTGGGAGGTGCTGACAGCGCCACTGGCAGCCCTGTTCAATGAATCACTCGTCAGGGAGTGGTTCCAGAGGACTGGAAGAGGGCAGATGTTGTCCTTCACAAAAGTTGGAGTAGGAGGAGGCTGGGAACTATAGACCAGTCAGCCTTACACCTCAATACTGGGGAAAATGATGGAATCACTACTTAAAGAAAGGACTGTGGAACACCTTGAATCCAGCGGAGCACAGGGTCCGAGACAGCATGGATTCACAGTGGAAAGATCATGTCAAACAAATCTAATTGTAAAGCAATACCTGTGGTTCAGTGGAATGGAGCAAATAACCATGCCTCTGATAGGGCCTTAAAGGCCACTCTGCCTAGTCAGTCCTATGATCATTTTTGCATTGCAGCCGAGGTCGTCCGCCACCCTTCTGCCCATTGCACGACACCGTATCTGGGTATACCCTTTTTCTCATTCCATTGCTTAGCTTTTTTGTGAGTCACAGTACTTTTTCCAGTGTCTACCCCCTCGTGTCTTGCCTCTAGTTGCAGCAGTGTTTCTCTGCTTTCCTGTTCCTCTCTCTATTCACCATCCCCATTCACCCTCTCTCATTCACCAGTACTAGTTGTACATGCCCTCCTTTGCTTTTCTGTTGTCTGTTCCTCATTTCCTGCCTGCTCTGTGTCTTTCCCCTTCTGTCCCACTGCTCAGCAGCTTTCTGTGCTGGCTTTTGCCTTCCGTGACCAGCTTTGGTGCTGCCTGGTGCTGGAGGCTTTTCCTCCAGGATCCCTATCGGTCTTGTCTCCTTTGGTGTTTGGGTTTCCTCCATTTTTGACTCCTTTCTGCCTCTGCCTCTTGGTGCTCACTATCCTCTGTACCCTGCCGACTCAGGTTGCAGCCTTGGCCTTCTCATTCCACCTTTGATTCCTTCCCATTCTGCCTTTCACTGCTGTGGAACTGTCCTCTGGCTTCTGCTTGGGCACCCTCCGACACTTCTCCTCAGTCCCTCCACCCACCCCCGTACATTCGCTCCTTCATTTTGTTCCATCCTGTTGCTTCAGCCACCTCCTCTGCTCTGTTTCCCATTGCATCCTACTTATTGTGCTGCTTTGTTTTTCATGCCGTGCTTGTATCGTAGTCTGTTGTATCCATCAGCAGTTTTTCCTTTGCTTTGCATATCTACCACCTGCCCCATTTCCATTGCTAGTCCTTCTCCTCACCCTTGTTCTAGTTCTCCTAGCTGGCCTCGTCCCTGTTTACCTTCAACATTCACCTTCTTCTTTCCCTTGGGCCTCTGCTCTTTGGCTCTGCTGTTTGGGGTTTTCTGCCCTACCATTCACCCTTACCATTTGCATATTTCTTCCCTAGTCCTACATTCCGGCCTCTCAGCATGTATTTACCTCCACTCCCTTTTCAGCCAGCTACAGCTGCTGGTGTTACCTCAGTTTAATTTATCTCACTTCATTCTACTGCTTGGTGTACTGGTGCCTAGTTTGTGGCTTCCATGTTTTTCCCATGGCAGGGGACTACATTGTCACAGCAGGCATCGTGGCTCCAGGCAATGAGAGCAGCTTTATTTTTCCCATATATTAGTCAATGCTGGTCTCCTCCTTCTACTGGTGCTCCATACCAGCCTTCCTGACTTTCACACAATCAGCTTATCAAACCTTTGTTCTTGAACCTCACCTCTTCACATACCCACTTCACTACTCCTACTACCCCATCATTGGCTGTGGGCTTTGCCTTGCCATTCCCTCTTTCCTATCATTCCTCCTAACTGGCTTGTTAATGGATCTGGGTGGCATGCACTCCTTTGGTTATTACTTGCTATGTACCTTGTCTGGACCTCTTCTGGGTCCCCATCCCTTTGTCTGACCCCCTGATGGTCATCCTCATATACGAATATCCAAGCATGACCCTCATGTGGGTTGCTTGCTACATCTTGACTCTTTCTCTCTACTTTAGAGACATGCCTTCCTTGTCCATTACTCCCAGATTAGGGCTAGCCTGCAGCCAATGGTCTTGTTCTGCATCCATGAAGTCTGCATCTTGAGCATGGAAGCTTAGGGTGAGGTCCTTTTCATCTGGACCATAGTGGAATGTCCTCACCCGTGGGACCTTTAGTCATCAACCACACAGTTGGCAACTCTTGATGTAGAATTTAAGACTTCAGCAACAAGGGGTGGAGATCTCACTGGCAGGGGTCTCTTTAGCTGCCTGAGTGGGTTCAGAGGCACCCTTCAAGCTATTCTCCCTATGACTGCCTCTGGTTCACCCGGTTCTTAGAATGGTAAGCTGGCTGAGTGCCTTGGCTGTCATTACTGTCATCCTCCTCCATGCCTTGAGGGGCTCGTACCATGTCCAGAGTACTCTGTGTTGCAGAGTTCACATGTAACCCTTCACAACATTCCCATCAGAGGGATAGCATGAATGTGTTCCCTCTCGATTTCACCCCTGGATTGGCATTCTAAATTGCAGTACCTGAGCCGCTACTAATCAAATTCTCCTCAAGCCTGGAGGGAAGGTGACCTAGGCCCTTGGATCCCCAGAGATTTCCTTCACAAAGAGGTTTTTCCCTCTCCCTCCATGCCAATGGTCATAAACTCTAGATAGGTTAGTTCTACTTCCTAGGTTGTGTAGATAGATTCTGCCATTAGATGGAGACAGATGGTGACCCAGTGGCTATTTCCTCTCTTCTTAGGAAGTCATGCCTTCATACCACATTCCAACCCATGAGCTGGTACTTATTCCTATGTTGCTCAGTTCCTTTACTCCAGTCTTAACTGTCTACACCTATCGAGCCTCTGTTCACATCCTCGATACCGTTATGAATTCATCACCTCATTGATGCTGAGTGCATCACCTCATCTGCGCCTGCTCAACCTCTTTTGGGCTCCTTCCTAATTTCGCCACCAGCCAAGGGAATCATTCCTGTGCCACCTCTGGGTGGAACCCTCTTATAGGCTCTTTGCCTTTGTACCTCTACAAAGTGGTATATCCCATGGATAGAGAGGTGAACAGCCACAATGTATTCAATTCACACAAGCATAACATCATATCAAGTTGCATAAGCCCATTGATTGTAAGGCTATGTCTGTGGTTCAAAGGGATGGAGCAACTAACCATGCCCTGATCAGGATCTTAAAATGCCGCCCTCCTAGTCACTCCTATGATCATTTTCATGTTGCCCCATCATCCTCCCCTCCTCCTGCAGCTCATTTCTCTTCTGTGGGCTCCTTCCTAAGCTATCATTAGCCAAGGGAATCATTCCTACACCACCTCTTTGGGTGAAACCCTCCTCTAGGGTTCCTTGCCTTGTACCCCTACAGGGTGGTATATCCCTTGGCTAGAGAGGTGAACAGCCACAATGTATTCAAGTCACACAAACATAACATCACACCAAGTTAGTGAGGCCAATTAAATTGATTTCTTTGACTGGGTGACTAGGGTCATGAATCTGAGGGAGTGGTGGATGTGGTCTACCTAGATTTCAGCAAGGCCTTCAATTCTGTTCCATATAGAAGACTGATGAACAAGCTGGGCAGCCTGGGAGTGGGTCACAAGGTGGTAAACTAGGTTAGGAACTGGTTGAGTGCTTGAAGACAGAGTGTCATGGTAAATGGAGCTCAGTCTGAGGAAAGGAGGGTGATCAGCGTGGTGCCACAGGGATCAGTCCTGTTTAATGTTTTGTAAGTGACATTGTGGAGGGGCTAGAGGGAAGCCTCTTTGTGATGACTGTAAGATCTCCAACAGGGTGGACACTTCGGAGGGGTGGAAAAATGAGGAGGGACCTAGGTAACCTGGTGGAATGGTCTAGAGTTGGCAGCTGAGAGTCAATGTAAAACATGCAAATCATGCATCTAGGATGCAAGAACCCAAAGGAGGATTACATGATTGGGGTGCAATATTGATGGCCACCAAACAGGAAAAGGATTTGGGGTAATCACATCTGATAACCTAATGGTGGCTAAACAATGTGCAAAGGCTGTGGTGAGAGCCACTTGAATGCTGGGGTGCATAGGAGAGGTATCACCAGTAGAAGAAAGGATGTGGTGATGCCACTGTAGAGATAATTGGTGAGGCCTCATTTGGAATACTGTGTCCAGTTCTGGAGGCCGCATCTCTATGAGGACATAGACAAGGTGAAGGCAGTTCAAAGAAGGGCAGCAATGATGGTGCAGGGCCTGCACCAAAATCATATGAGGAGAGACTGAGAGATGTCAATATGTATACCCTGGAGGAGAGGAGAGACAGGGAGATATGATAGAAACCTACAAATATCTAAAAGGTATACATAGGTTACTGGAAGGTAGCATCTTTCAGAAAAGGAGATGTCCAGTAATGAGGGGTCATGACATGAGGTTGGAAGGGGTAGACTGAGGGATAGCATGAGGAAATATTTCTTCACAGAAAGGGTGGTGGATGCATGAAATAGACTCCCAGTGGAGGTGGTGGGAAAACACAGTGGGGAATTCAAACATGCATGGGACAGACATAGGGGAACCCTAGAAATAGGAACAAGGAAGTAAAGCCAGAGATCAAGTGGGGTCTGCGGCTTTACAGTAGAGCATGGAAAATGGGCAGACTGGATGGGCCTATTGGTCCTTATCTGCCACCATTTTCTATATTTCTATGACAGAGAGGCACAGCATAAACCTAAGTGCTAGCAGGAGCAGGCTGAGTGAATTTAGCAAACTGGAAAAAGTAGGGGATTTTTGAAGATTTATTTGAAAATATACTGTTTAGAAGGTTGTTTTCACTGTCTGTTTATTTTCACTATATATGTGCTATTGCTGACAATCAGTGAAAATAAACAGATAGTGAAAAATAATGGACAACTGATTGTCAGAAATACTGTACTTAAGAGTAAATTGTCCGCACTAATTCTGTTGGATGTGAATATGTGTTGAAGATTGACTCCAACGACGCTAACTCAACCTGCTATACAGTATTTCTACCGAGTGCTAGTGGTGTAGTAGATGGTGCATGAATCCATATGTATTTACTTCGTTTTTCTCCCACAGCAGGAGCAGGAAGATTGAGTGTTGCAGACTGGAAAAGGTGTAGGCAGGATTTTAAAGAATTTGACGAATAGTTTTTATTGACTACTGGTGGTGCAGCAGGGCAAACAATGTCATCATTGTTTTGCCTGTGTGTGTGTGAAGTCTGCTAGCCAACCAATGTGTAAAAGTAAGGTAGTCTTCTGTCTGATACACCACTCCTCCAGTGGGGTGGTGTGTGGTCTGTCAGTGAAGGGGTGAACTCAGGTGCTGCTCTTCCCTATCACATTGTTAGTGATACAGCACTTGCTTGCCAGTGCACTGGGTATCCAACATACATCAAAGAATCACTGATGACTATTGTGAGTCATTGTTGGTGGTGACTGTATCATGTCATTATCTGTCTTGCATGTGTTGTTGATGCATGTAAAAAGATGAAAACAAGAACTTCTGCAAGTGATGGTAGTGGATATTGGAGCTAGTAATGGTGGAATAGGGACTGGGAGTCATTGTCAAGGGGCTGTGAGGACAAAGGCTACTGGGTGCATGACAGCACAAGTAAAAATATCGGCCCAGATATTCAAAGGGTTCGTCATGCGCAACAGGGTTAACGTGCTTAACTCCAAAATGCGCCATTCTGCGATATTCAGAAGTGTCCAGTTGCGCCAGCGAAACACGCTGAGCCACAGCGCAATGGAAATGAAGGCATGCAAATCATAGGGGCGGGTCCATGCATAAAGTGCGCAATGCGACATCTAAACACTTTGCTAATATGCAAGAGTGGCTCAGCCGGAGGATGCGCTGTACCGATGTGCCAAAATAAAAGGCTCAAGGGAGCGCGCAAGAACACTAGGCAGGCGCAAACCAGGGGAGAGAGACAGAGACAGAGAGAGAGAGAGACAGAGACAGGGCAGGAAGGGCAGAGAGGGACAGTGGGTCCTGGAGGACAGAGAGGCCAGTGGGGAGTGCCGGTGCAGTGGAAGCAGCAGTGTGGGCAGCGGGGGTAACACAGGAACAGCAGCTGGGGGGCAGGAGCCAGGGAGATGGACAGTGTCAGCTTCCACATGGAAGCTGTAATGAGGGGTGAGACAGCATGCTGCAGGGGACGTGGCGCGGAGGGGCCATCAGCGTGCACGCCCCCAACAGGCGGTATCGTGCCTGCATCAGCCACGAGCTGTACACAGATGTCGAGATTGTGGCCCGCACCGCCTGAACAGGGCAATACTGAGGACGGCTCAGTGAGCTGTGCAGTGATGTGATGCAGGCACCCTCACGACGGAGTCATGCACTGTCCGTGGAGACCAAGGTGACAGCCTGCATGTGCCTGCTACACGGGCACCTTCAGAGGCCGACAGGTGACACCACAGGCATTACGCGGTCGGCCGTCACGCATCCTCACCCAATTCCTCAGCGCACTGCTGCCTCATACTGCGGATACATCCATTTCCCCAGCACATGACAGAGCGTACAGCAAACATGCAGGAGTTCCACAGGGTAGCACATATGCCTGGCGTGCTGGGGGCCATAGACTGCACCCATGTGGCCATTACGTCGCCACCTGGCCCCGACAGCCAAAGCGTATCGCAACCGAAAGGGCTTCTCGGTGTCAACTGCCAGGTGGTGTGATGCCACTGGCGCATCATCAATGTCTGTGCCACACCCTGGCGGAGCACATGATGCCTTCATATGGTACCAATCTGCACTGTGCCATCGATTCGAGAGTGGGAACATCCCACGGGTCATCTAGTGGGTGAGTACACATGTATGGAATGCAAACCCTGTGCAAGGTGGGGGATGACACAGGTGCCATGGTAGTGGCACACAAGGATAGGGCAATATGGACCTGACCTGACACTGATCTCCACTATCTCCACACAGGTGACTGTGGATATCCACTCTGTCCCTGGCTGCTCACACTATACCAGCGCCCCGACCCCAGCGCAGCACGGTTTCAATGAGGCTCACGCCGCAACACGGAACATCATAGAGCGGGTGTTTGGGATACTCAAGGCACGCTTCCGATGCCTGGACACCTCCGGCGGAGCCTACAGTACAGCCCCAGAAGGCCTGTGGGATATTCCTGGCCTGTTGCATCCTGCACAACATGGCCAAAGACCATGGGATAGCATTACAGGTCCAAGAGGGGACAGCGATGGGGACGCCAGTGGCGCCGATGATGTGGGTGATGAGCCGCCCTCTAGGACGGAGGGACCCCGACTGACACGGCAGGCCCAGCTGCACCGGGACACCATTGCAGAAGAGCACCACACAACACAGGTAAGTCAAGGGGACATGTGCAGGCAACACTGTCCATGCGCAAACCACAGGCACACAGGGAACACACCGTGCATGAAGGTCAGGGGAGTTGAAGGGTCCAGGCATACCAACACACCATCAGAGAGGGTGAGCACTCACATGGACACACACACACACACACACACACACCAGGCAGCATACAGGGCAGCAGCACAGCACTGCGGAAATGACACGCCAACACAGCACCACCAACCACCACCACCACCTGGACTGTCCACGACGTGTGTCAGGACCTGGGCAACCTGCACCTTGGTGTACAGTGCAATGCAGGCATCATCATCCACACGCACCTGTGGAGGCAGTTGGGAGAGTGCAGGTGGTTCAGTGTCAGCTTGGTGAGCAGAGCACCCAGCAGTGCACTGCCCACCATGACACACATTGCACACAGGGCAGCACCAGACAGGCCTGCATTGGGAGACAGCTCAGTCAGGAGCACTGTCCACGGCCACCGCGGATGCGGGCGGCCCGCCGGCTAGCAGCACTGGCAGGCTGCGCAGGGCAACATCGGGTGGCGCCTAGTGCACCACCAGGGTCCCAGTGCGTGACCGCGACCTTGCCTGCACAGGGGTCTGCATGCCGCCAAACAAACTTGCACCAGGGTGCTTGGGATGCCCACAGCAGAAACTGGCATCGACAGGCCTGGTGTCGCATGACACCGGAACAGGGAGTGGAGTGCGCACTGTGTGGGGTGCATGGTGGTCACCAGACAGTGTGGTCAATGCGGTCGCCACAGAGACCACTGCCTGGCCAGCCTGTCGATGGCATCGGTCACATCCGTCCGCATATGGACCATCTCGCCCGGTCCCGAGCACTCCCTGCTATGCCGCCCACGGACACAGTCAGTGCCTCCACGGACCTTGCAACCCGCCCCTGCAGCTGTACCGACTCCTGCAGCAGGCGGGTGTGCGTCGCAAGGGGTACTGTGCCCCAATGGCATCGTGACCCCAGGGTGGATGGTCCTGGTGCACAGCACCCCTGAGGGTGGCCGCTGTTCACCAGGACCAGGTATGGGCGGATCTAGGCGCTGACAAGTGCCACTGCTTGACGCTGTCCCCCAGGCCTGGTGTGCAACTGCTGCTGCTGCCTCCAACTGCTGAGCCCCCAGGTCCACCTGTTCCACCCCTGTGCTGTCAACAGTGCCAGACACCTGCTCAGCCACCGATGCTGCCCCACCGTGCTGACAGGCCCAGCCTGTGACTGTGCCAGCATGCTGGTACACAGGTGTGGAGCAGGACGGGCCAGGGCACGTGATGGCCTGCCATGCATCCCTCGTGGGACACACACTATCACTGGCCATTGCAGGCTGCTATCATCAATAGTGCTGGTGCGCGCCACCGGATTGGCGCACAGCATGCTGGCTCACCTGCATGCCAGACTGCTGTGACACAGGCTGTGCATCCCCTGCACCCGTATCACTGCCGGGCGGAGTTGTTGGGCCAGCCAGCCTGCTGCTGCAGTGCCTGCAGGCTGCTGGTGGAGGTGGATGGTCCTCCTCCTGGTCCAGCAGGTCTGCCTCACTGTCAGCACCCACCACCACTGTCTCCTGCAGACGAACAGGATCTGAAACAGAAAGAGAGTACATGTGAGTGCATGTGAACAACAGCCCCCACAACATCACCATGTCATACCGTGCAGTGATGGGCTTCCACCCGTCTGGAATCCTCCGCCTGGAACACCCGCAATGGCACTCGGGTGCATGGCGCACCAGTGTCTCCTCGGTCGAGGTCAGCTGCAACACCACCAGTGGTCCCCACCAGTGGCAGCACGTGCCACCCTGAAGGCTGCCACCTTCTCCTTCAGCCTCCTGCGGTCAGTCCCCATCTTTTGGGCATTCCTGCACGGAGTGCTGGTGGCTTCCGTGCAGGTTGACAGCCAGAGCTACCCTCCCATGCAGCTGCAGCTGCTGAGGGTGCCCTCCGCCCACTCAATAGCGGCTCATCCTCCAGGTAGGCCTGGAGAAGGCCTCAGTCTCTGCTGTGGTGAAGTTCGCCTCCCTACGCCCGCCGCCCACAGCCTCAGCCTGGTTCTCGCCAGTCATGGTGATCTGTGTGGGTGGAAGTGGACACCTGTCACTGTTCAGTCCACAGCATTTCCCCATGAGCATGGCTGCAGGCTGGGAGGCGGGGCAGAAGCCCTTTCCTCTCGCATGGCAGATACTGATGGAAGGGTGTCCCTGCCCTTCCTGTGCCCTCATCGTGCTCAGCCCCTCAACCTATGACATCCTCCAGCATCCCTGCCCATGAGCATTGTCCTGAGCATCACACAGCATGTAACTCACCTCTCACCTGCAATAACCAAATCTGGCCGCCACAACCCAGTGTCGCATTTTTATAGCGCAACACATGCAAATGGGTGTGGCGCAACTTTAATGACATGCTAATCGCGCCACCGCGCCTTTGCATGGCTGATCGACTGATGGCATATGTCGGCTGAATATCGACGTGGCGCTTAGCGCAATAGGGAAGGTCCAGCTGAGCTGATGGCGATGTTTGTGGTTGTGTGCTACACTGCATTGCACATGCCCGACAGGTTACGCATAAGGCCGATCGCGCTGCAGACCTGCTGAGCGATAGCGATTCTGGCCATGGCCACCATTGTGCCAGTGGCGCTACAGCACTGGGCACTATAGGCGCTGTGGCACTTCTGCGATAGTCCACTGTGGCACTGGTGCTATGCTTAGCAGTCACGCGGGATGCCCATACATCCCATGGCGCTGTGTGTAGCCTTGCGCCATTGCCGTGACCTTGTGTATGCCCTCTGACCCCTGGCGCTGTGGGCATGCCATGTGTACATCCCTATTAGCTGTCTGGTTACAGCGCCATGTAAAAGTGACGGCGCTGTGAGAACAGAGCGATTGGAGCCTGTGCTGGTCTATTGCGCAACAACTCCACGTGGGGTCACAGCGCAGCGGCGCCATATTGCCTGCTGTAAAGTTGGGGCCATGGCTAGGAGGAGGGGGTGTCCTGGAGCCCAGTTGAAGTGGCCAACCTGAGTGGCCCTAGTGGAGCCCCACTATGAGGGACTATATGGTGAGGCCCCTCACCAGACCTAGGACCCATTTGTGGCAGCAAGGGCCACTGACCTGGTGGGGTCACTGGCCGGGCCGGTCTGCTGAGCAGTGCCGGCATCGGCACAGTGATCTCCGCTGGAGGACCCAGAACTATTGACGCGGGCTGCATTCCCATGCCAGGCGGGGCCTGGTGCCTAGGCCACTGGAGGTACCATCTATTCACCTATATTCTCTGTAGGTGTGTGTGTGCCTGGGTGGCTGTGCATCGGTGTGTCAGTGTGTGCAGCTGTGCGATGGATGGTTATGGCTGTGTGGGCAGGCAGTCTCACTGGGGCAGGGGGCACTCTGCTTTTGAGTCACACTGATGTTTGTCTCACCGTATGTCTCCCACAGGCCGGATGGTGAGGACGCCGGACAATGGTGATGTGGGCCATGCCAGGCCCCAGTGCCACAGGCTGTCGGGCCAGCAGCAGCATCAGCAGCAGCAGCAGCGGCAGACCGAGCTGCTGGAGGTGTGAGTATCATTACGTCATGGATGCTATTGCATGCTGGGGGCAGGACCACCAACCATGCTGGACACAACCAAAGGGAGGTCATAGTTCCACTATACGAAACAGTAGTGAGTCCCCACACTGAGTACAGTGTACAGTTCCAGAGAACATACCTGCATATGGACAGGGACTGGGTGGAGAGCGTTCACAGGAGGGCGACATGGATGGTGCATGGATTGCATCACAAGTCCTATGCAGACAGGTTGCGGAACTGAACATGTACTCCCTGGAGGGAGCAGGGTGTGGGGATATGATGGGGACATACAAGTATTGTACAGGGGGAACAGAGTGCAGGAAACAATATGTGTAAGCGTAAGGGATGTTCCAGGACTAGAGGCATGGGATGCAGTTGGGGGCTTGTTTAAGAGGAACATGAGAAAGTGTTTCTTCACATGATGGGTGGTGGATGAGTGGAACACCCTGCCAGAGGATGTGGTGGGGGCTGACTTGGTCACGGGATATATGTATGCGTGAGTTCACCATGAGGGACTTCTGGAGGTCAGTGAGGGGAACGGACTTATAGGACAAGAGAGTGATCGTACAAGGCCAAATGGCTAGACTGGGTGTCCCATAGGCCCTTATCTGCCGACACTGTCTATGTCTCCATGGTAGGCGTGACACAGGTGACCTACATCACAGTGCAGCATCACAACACATCTGTGTATGCATCACAGGTGGTCCAGGCATGCACTGGGCACATAGCTGTGTAACTGGCATCGCACCACGTTGCCACATCACATGACAGCGTGGTTATGCGGTGCTTGCGTGGGCAGTGTGTGTGGGCGGTGGTGCGCATGGCTGATGCCACCTGTTTGTGATGGCTATGTGCATGTTCACCGTGGGTGGGTGCATGCCATCACATGTGCAGGACATTGGGTTAGATGGGTTGCAGGTTGGGTGGTGTTCAGGGTTGTGGTCAGTCTCAGCCATTGACTGTGTTCCCATTTTCCTAGGCCTCGTGTGTGCGTCGCATGAGGCAGTGATCTCGGCGCCTGGACCCAGGTGGTGTTGGACAACCAGGAGGTCCTGTAAGCCCCACAGCACCAGGGGAACGGCGGGCGAGGGCACAGGAGGGGACGCCAGCAGGAGGAGGAGCAGGAGCCAGCTGGGTCAGAGCCCACCTTTCATTTCACCTTCACCCATCCCTTTCACCCTGCCTTCCCTCTCCAAGTTTTTATTCCTCCCTTGAACACCCCTGCCTTTTACCCGTCCCCCAACTTGTACATAGTTCGACCTTTGTTGTTCACTGTTTTATTTAAATATACATTTCTATTTTGGTACAACTGCTGTGTTGGTGTCTGCTTTGCAACTGGCTCTGGTGCTCCGTCTGCAGGGGTGTACATGCCATCTGGGCTACTATGGTCCTGGGTATATGTGTGTGTGTGTGTGTGTGTGTCCATGGGGAGGTATCACCAGCATAGCATTGCCTTTCTGTTGCTCTTCTTATCTACTGCCACCCACTGCTGGTGTACAGGGTGGGTCTGGCTGGTCTGCTTCTCTGCAGCATGGGGTTGACGGTGGCACGGGGTGCATGGTGTTTCCTGCAGTGCCTGTCACTGCACATGAGCGGTGTCTTGGGGCACGGTGCACGCTGTGCTGTGCGCACGGGGACTGATGTGCACTGTGGTTGTCAACCCCTGGGTGTGGCACACTCTGCCTGCCAGTGGTTGTGCTGGGGTGTCATGGCTCTGTTATGCTTTAGTTGGCTTGTCCCCATGGGCACGTGGATCATCCGTCCCACCCCAGTGATGCTGTGCTTGGGGTGTGCCAGTGTGGTGTGGGTTCTGCAGTGAGTTCCTGTGCCCATGTGTGGCATGGCTGGCGGTGGGCCCCAGCCTGCCTCCCTGGATGTGCAGTTCCATTGCTCTGGGGGGCTGTGCTTGCGCTATGGCAGCTCTGCACTGCTCAGCTGAGCTTCCATGGTTCGCCGCCAGCGCAGCATTTTAGCTCAGCCTCTCCTACCTGGTTGCTTGTGATGAAGCAGTATGTGCGATATTGAGGCGTTGATTGCTTGGCGCACTTTGCTCTGCCCATGTTTGAATATCGCACCTGCTGCGCATTTACAACCGCTTGTGCTTGCTCCTGCTGTTGCACCACTTTGAGCCGCAGTTTGAATATCTGGGCCATCATGTTTAAGTAGTTACCAGAAATGCACTGGTTCCTGTATCACTGCAGTGCAAGCAACATTCCCTGCCAGTCATCTAGTGCATACAGTGATGAAATCACCCTAATCCAGAAACACAACCGCTTCCTCATCTTCCTTCTTCAGGTAGTTCCAGCTCCCCACTTAGTATAGAGGTGATCCATCTAGAAATGTAAATCTAGTACTGCTAAAAATTATTTTGCATTTGGCACCCAATCCCTCAAAGTCCCCAACCCTTGTCACCAGTTGCTCCTGAAAACAGCATGAGTGGAGGGTGTCAAGCTACAGCTCAAATCATGGGTTCACTTTCATGATTCTTGTTTTCATGGCACATAAATAGAAATAATAAACACAAAATGACAAAAATTATCATTTATTAAATTATATTGCATTTGTATTATTTTTATCATATCATATTATGTTACAGTGTATATTAGAATATATTATCAAATCATATAATGTATTATTATAGGGTGTGATTGCAACCCTATAGTTAGGTTGATACAGCACTTAATGTTAAATCACAAATTTTACACCTTAATAACTTTGGTGTACTTTGATGAAATAGCCCAAATTTGGCATGTGCGGTCTTTCTGCAGAATCTCTAGATGTCAAAACTTTTGTGATGCCATCTTGTATGGTTTTGAGATATAAAGTAGTAGAAAACAGAACCCCCAACTCTTTTCCCATTGGTTAATATGGAATGTTTTACCATCAACTACAGCCCAAATGGAATGACATTTTCCCTGAAATATTCAAGGATGCTGGGGTCTGTGCCAAGGGTGTGCCTATTTATTTATCAAGTCTAGGATTACAAATACCTTTGAGCCATGGTTTTTACAAAGGTTCCACATCAGAGAAATACAAATTATGAGGAACATCAAGACAGGCATTACAACAATGTGGACATTGCAAACAGAGTACAGATTAATACAGTTCAAGGGTAGCATTGTAACAAGGCAGCCAGTGGCATTGTCAGAGAAAATGGACAACAGATAAGAAGTGCCAGAGTCATAGGGAGAGGAAGAGGGTAGGGGAGAAAGAATGTAGGAAGGGTGGCAAGAGGGTGAAAAGAGCAGCATTGGGTATACCAAGATGTGAGGGTAGAATCCAGTGAGGGGGGGACAACTAGAGCAGAAAAAAAGTGGAGAAACAAGGTTAAGTTGGGCAGTCACAGGAGCTGTTGGTAGTGAGATAGTCCCAGAGCCTAGTTTTAAACATACCAATAGTTGGGGCAGAGGAGATGGTTGGGCTGAGGCCATTGAACCAGAGTGGTGCTCGATAAGCAAAAGAGCGTTGTCCCTGTGAAGTGTGACAGTGGGGACTTTCAGTAGCTGTAGCGTGGATCTCCTAAGGCACCATTTGTTAATTCGGTGTTGTAACAGAGTTGAAACCCAGAAGGTGCAAGGCCAAGGTAGATTTTTTTGACCATGGAGCAGGTGAGAAACTTTATGCAGTTTGATAGTTGAGCCAGCCGGTCTGAGTGTACAGGTCACATGTGTAGGTGAGACGGTGAGCACCAGTGATGAGCCGACATGCTTTATTTAAGGCAGTTGAGAGGCGTCAATGGTTGTGGTTGTGGCCGAGCCATAAATGATGAGACCATAGTCTATTACAGAGATCACAGAGCTCAGGACTGCAAACTTCAAAGCTTCTGGCGTGAGGTGGTCTGTGTTTGTAGAGGAGACCAAGCCGTGTATTAGCAGCTCTAGCTACACTATCTACATGAAGTCCATAGGAGAAATTAGGGTCAAGCTGAATCCTAAGTATTTGAAGGACACCACCTGATCTAGAGTGTTGCCCTGGGTGGTGGAGATAGCCATGCTGTGTAGCTTGTGGGGTTATGAGAGTTGCAGAAGAGCATAGATTTTGTTTTCTTGTCATTGAGGACCAGGTTATGATTAAGAAACCACATCTCTACAGAACTGAAACTAATTTGAAGGTTGTGTTGAAGAGTTGCAGGATCTTTGTGAGTGGAGAATACAACAGCATCATCGGCATATAGTATGATCTGCTCAGAGCAGTGGTAAGGGAGGGAGTTTAAGAAAAGGCTAAAAGGAGGGTCCCAATATGGATCCCTGTGGGACACCGAGTGAACAGGCAGGGTGTTAGAAGAGCATCTGCAATTTTTACCTCTGTGACCAGTTTTCTAAGTAGCTTTAAACCAGAGAGAAGAGTCAGGTGATAGCCTGGCATTCAGTAGTTAGTGTATTAGTAGTCCATGGTGTACTGTATCAAGGACTTGAGAGGAAACACTTAAACAGCCCCCTGTGAGAAGGCTGTTGTCAAGGGATTTGTGCAAAGCTCCAGTGAACTCAAGAAGGGTTGTGGTGGTGCTGTGACCTTTCCGGAAGCTGTGTTGCTGTGGACAAGGTATATTGTATTTATCCAAGTGGTCAGTAAGTTGATCAGCCACGATGCCCTCAAGTGCCTTAGAGAGTGGGGCAGTATGGAGATAGGGTGATAATTTGAGTGAATCGTCTTGTCCCCACTTTCATGGACAGGTGTCACGGTGGCTGTTTTCTATAGGTCTGGGAATTTTCCACAGCTGAAAGAGAGGTTTAGGATTTTTGTTAATGGATGAATTACCTCATCGAGGGTGAGCAACAGAAGTTTAGGTCCAGGGTGTCGCTACTAGATCTAGATTTAGAGATAGCAGCAGTAATATAGCAGCGAGCTTCATTCAGCTTTACCTTCCTGAAGTAGAAGAGGGATGGTTACACTGAGGGGCTGAGGTATTTGGGGAGTAGGCCTGTTTTAGAAAAAGTCATGGGGTAGAACAGCACCAAGATCTGAAAAAGTTGTGTTAAAGATGTTTGCAATCACCTTGTGGTCGAGGGTTGAGGATCCATCAACCATTAACATGGCCGGAGAGGTTTTTGGCTGCTTCCTGTGACATCCTTGATATTGTCCCAGTGGTCACTGAGTGAGTCTGGGAGAATGGTCGATGAGAAATCCTTGTGGGGTGAGTGGTGAGGACCCAATCCAAGAGGGTACTTGTACCAGTCTTGTAGTTAATCCTAGTAGGGAGTTTACCATTTGCGGAGGTTAGCAGCTGAGATGGAGTCTTTATAGGCACTGGCACTTGATGCTAACCAGTTTATGTTGAAATCCCTAGTAGAATAAGTTCAGCTTTGGAAGGATGAGAGTTGATAAAGTTTAGGACATCATTGAATCCATGTTTAGGTTCCTAGGCGGGATGTATATAGAGACAATAGTCAGGGCTTTATGGTTGGGACCTAGGATGATTTTATTGGCAGAATCTGGGCTGAGGCAGAAAGTGATGGAGTTGTTACAGGGTGCCAAGACAGGGAGTCTTTGATATAGATTGCGCAACCACCACCTTTTTGATATCCGGTCCAGCCTGTGGACATTGTAGCCCTGTATGGTTATTGCTGAGTCAGGAACTCAGGTGTCAGCCAAGTTTCCACCACTGCAAGGATGTCAGGGTTTGTGCTGGCACATGTAGGCTTGGAGTGCATCCAGCTTTGGTAGTAGGCTGCAGATATTAATAGTTGCAAGGATAAGGGCACCTGAGTTTGTGTGTGGCCTGAGTTTCTAGGGCCAGGATTGGGATGGATGCTGCCTGAGATGAAAAGGAGGAAGAGGAGTAGAGTTTTAAGGAGCGGAGTCGCAGCTCTTTGAGAGATAGTTTTGGTTGTTGTTTCCTGGAATAGAAGTTGCAAGGTTCCAGGCGGTGTCCCATATGAACTGCAAGGTGGTACAGTGTAGAGAGGTGGCCACACTTATTGAGAGTAGTGGTCAGGTTAAGTAACCAGGAATATCCAATCGGTGTGCCAAGCACAAGACTCAGTGGAAGTGGAGACACAGAGGAGATACAGTAGTTAGAGGTGTGTTCAGCAGGAGATAGTGGGGCCACTTGAAATCAGCTTCCACTGGTACCAAATCCAAAAGTCAAGGCTAGTTTGATGAGAAAATATCACACCATTTTTGAGTTATAAAATTTTTGTGACAGCCACTAGAAAGGCAGGCAAATGAAAACAGTTTGAACCATTAATTGTTAAGGATTTACTGTTCATGCTCAGCGAAATATTATTCCTGATGTCGGCCATCTTGTTTTTCTTCCCAGTTTTAAAAATGTTTTTCTATACAAGTACTGCCTGGTAACTAATTAACAAGACCTGTATTTAGGTCTCCTTCACATACTTTCCTTGATTCTTGTAGTACTATAGTATTTAAAATTAACAGGGGAAATGTCTGTTTCTGTGGTGAGAATCATTTCCTCCGTCACCACTTGTGTCAGGATAGTTCAATCAGAAAATAACTGTTCAAACCTTTCTACATTTGGATCTTTACTGTTCGATCAGAAAATACTGTGAACAATAAAGGTCCACAAAAGTTATAATTGTAATAGCACTCCTTTTTAAAAGTCAGTAACCTACTGTCAATTAGTCTTTCAATTATCTGTGTAAATTGTTTCATTACTTCGAGTCAGCCCATCCAACCCCCATTTGAGTGTTGCATTTCATTCTCTTTGGTATTTTTTCTGTAATTATATTGCAACCTCACCTAATAATCGAGATTTGGAGGACACTACTCCACAGGACTGTATGTTTGTTGCTTTGTGTTCACTGAATGGAAGTGCCCCCAAAAACCCATCAAATATATATATATATATATATACATATATGTGTGTGTATATATGTATATATACATATATATAGATAGACAGATACATATATATGCTGTATTTTCATAGGAATTAAATAATCAGAATCAAACATTATTTATTCATCTAAACAAGGATCATTCTTGTTAAAGAGCTAGTGGATTACACTGTGTACTTTATGTTATACTTACATGAGTTCCATATGTCAGCTAATGAAGTTTACGAGTAAGGTTGGAAGAAGAGAGTTCATTTTATTTTTATTTTCATTTTTGCTAGAGAAATTAAATATACTGTATATGCACGGAGGATGGTCACCATTCAAGGAGGTGATTTCTGGATGACGATTCGGGAAACTTTCCCTTTATTGTGGTGGAGCATTACAAACAGTTTGTTTGCTGTATTTACAGCTATTTAAGTTCTGATATGTTCAGCCATTGTTAGGTATGAATGTGTGAACATATTAAAGGATCATCTTTCAGTCTGTGATTCAAACTGTGTCTGTTCTCTGTGTGCTTTTTTCTGTTACAGAGGCTGTTTCTGCTAGCCTAGTCCCCTAACATATCAAGTAAGTTAAATGTGTTACAAGCTCAACAGTTTCACCTTTTCTGAAGTGTCAGTCTCATGTGTGTCTCTTTATGAAATAAAATGTTAAAGTGATTTACCAACTTCCACCGATGTCATGTTTGCAGATCACCTTCCCTTCACTGAGTGATGCAATGCTCAACTGCCCTGAAGTTAAGTATTAAATATATTCAGATGCTTAGTTTTTAACATTTTGTACCACATTTGTCTCTGCATGTTTTTTCTTTGTTTGAAGTTCGCACATGAGCAGTGCATCCACATGCATGAGTGACATCAGCACAGGGAAAGTGTTCCCACTGCATCTTTCTCACTGCTCGCTCATTCATCTTTCCTGGACCCAGCCTCAGTGAATGCAGATCCAAAACTGAACTGGCAAAAATTACAGCACTGAGGACTGAAACTGTTTGTTATATTGGCAGCTGTTATACTTGCTTTGGGGATTGCAGAGGTGGTGAGTTCTCCTGATTTTCAGTTTTACTCATCTGATTAAGCTCTGTGTCCTAGATCCATCAACTCTAGGAACATCACAATCTACATTGCTTAAGTACAGTGTTACAGTTTTAATAAGTGCTGTAAGTACACAATTGTAACAACAAGTCTGTGTAAAAATACATTTTTTAACTGAGTGGTGCTGTAATCTGTAGCATATTGGGACACAAAAGGACGACTTTGAACTGGGCAGATCTATAAATTGAAGTAAGCTTTTCAGTATTGGTACATAGAGGTCTGTGTTAAATGGATGACTTTTCCAAAAGTTCAGAATTGTAATGTGCAAGGGTATAAGCACTGAGCTGCACAGTCCAATCTCAGCAGAACAGTGCAATAAACTGTGCATTTTTGGCAAGTGCTGCTTCCAGTGTGATTGCTTCAGTAAACTGCCTTTGCTATTGCATTTCTGATTGTCACCATCACTATAGACAGTTTATATTTTTCTTGTGCTCCTGTGTTTTCTTGGGCTCATTTGGTGTTCTCATGCAAGCACCATAACACTGATCACCAAAGTATGCTTAGATGTGCATGAATAAAGGGTCATGGTGCACTGAATTGTTTCTCCAGCTTGCCAGCGCTCTTTAAGTTTATATATGAATGCAATAAAATCAGTTATATACTGAACATAGTTATACTGTACATAGTTTACAGTGTATCTCAAAATTTAAAACACTTAGTTTTTTAACATTTTAATATACAGTCTTTATTTATAATTAGGATTATAGCATCATTGTATGTGCTCCGAGCATCAGCAAAAGAAGAGACTGCAGCTACCATCCTCTCGCGACACTGTGATACCAATGTACAGCTTCTATGGTGTTATATTCAGGGCCCCTAGCCTCTGTGGCAGAACTTTCTGATTTCTGTGGCATGATTTATTCATTTCTCTAGCAGAACGCAGTTCTGCCATTGGTTAAATATTATGTGATGTCATCAATGACATCATATGCTGAGCATAGCAGAAGTGCTTCAGGATAAACAAGATGGGAAAGAAAGTCTGGCACAATGGTAAAACAGTATATTTGAATAAAAATTCACTGAAAACAGTGAATTCTGTGGCACTATAGACATTCTAGCATGATGCAATTCGCAGAAAATTCCGCAACAGCAGAATCGCAGAATTCCAGGGACCTTGGTTATATTGCAAAGTGTGCTAGTCAGTTTGGCATACTTAGAGAATAATGTCTGAACCAAAATATGGGCTACACAGCAATGAATTCAGGAGTCTACACAATGCACCATGACATCAGTAAGGTATGGGAGACAGTATAGTGCAGCATCTGTTGTATTTGCTGTACACTTTACACATGTGCATCAGAGATCCACTGTAATGGAAAAATGGGAAAACACAAACGGCTTGACACAGACTGAAGTGGTAATGAAGTATGGTGACATAAGTGAGGAACGGTGGTTCAAATACAGTCTAACACTTGAGTAGCCTATCGCAGGATATGTCCCTTTTGTAGTGGACTAATCAAATGGTACTAAGGCTATCTAAACATAAATGTGGTCTCTTTCTCCATTAGAAGGGTATTGATAGTGTAATTTTTAACCTTGGGGGATGATCACCAACTGTACTGTGTATTTTTGCTCAATTTATAATGCACCTGGACGCACACATGTAGCGGCAATAAGCCAATGCCAGGATGGTATTACAGATGCTTATGCAGACACTAATGACAGCTGCAGTCTGTATAGTTCCTGAGCACTTAGAGGTAACACAAAGCTGGTGCAATAATTTGTAGTTTTAAATTTATAACATGCTGTAAACAGGGGAACCGTGACTTCAACATGTTACTCATTCACTGATATCTCTAAAGGGAAAGTACAAGTAGGCCCCTCCCCCAAACACACACGTACACAGAGAAGAAAGCTATAGTGTAGACCAGTTGGCACTAGGGCAAATACTGACCCAAACAGTATAAATAATTTACAGATAATAAAACTTCTATGCTGCAGCATTTTCTAAGTGTATGTACAGCTGGGGGTTTGGAGTGGTTGGGGTACAAGGTGCCTGCTTGTAATTTCCACCTGTGCTCCATCAGAGTGAGTGACTGATAAATCAATTGGTGGGAAGTCACTGCTAACTAGTACCAGGTGAGGAATTTGGACAAATTAGATTTGGACAAATTGTGAGCCATTTATCCTACTCAAGCAATGCCACCAGATTGAGTCATGCTCTCAGTGTCAAGCTGGAGTGGCCAACAACTCTTTAGCATAGGAAAGCAATCCCACCTCCCCAAAAAAGAAATATAAAACCAGGGTACTGTCACTATCATTTGTGTGGACACATCGATGCTGGGAGTAACAGAACACACACCATACCTCGATTTTGCACTGTAAAATGACAACAATGACGGAACCAAACCATAGCACTAAGTAGCAAAATATAATATTAACAGTCTGTGTTGCTAAGTCTGCTCTCACTGCTGTACTGGAATAGATTGGGACTACTGCTGTGACTGCCTGAGCTACTACCCACATCATTCTCGTTGCTGTCATAGGGTCATCCCTATGGCGATCTACTATGCAGTGGCTGTCAAATTGTGGCACTATGTCAGTGTCCGAAAGATCACTTTGGTGCAGGACAATATAATGCTTTCATCATCGGACCCTGAAAATGAACTATTTGACATTGTTATTGTCATGCTGCATGCTGCAACCAAGAGCTCTATTATCAAGACAGAATTACTGTGACCGAGAACTAATTTTAATTGCAGAGTACAGATCTCCTGTGGTGACATTGCAAGGGTAATGAGTGCAAAAGGTCACCAAATACAGGCTCCAATACATAAAATGACGCTTCCCTGGTTTGTGAGGGCAAAAACCTGATTTAATTTGCTGAAATAGGCTATGCATCTATCAAAATACATTGTGAATCAGTTCTATATGCAGTCTATATGCAGTCACCTTACAGTATATGCGCTATATATCAAAACTTGGTAAATTTCTTTAAGCTCCTCCTTTGTAAAAATGTTGGTGGTACTACATGACAGAGTCAATTAAGTGTGATTGGAAGTTCAGCCATGATGGTTCATTCATTGCTGTCCCCTTATGTTTTATTTCTGTCATGCTTTCATTGATACGATCTTGTGTTAAGATGTTTTTTTTGTTTTATTTTACTGGCATTGATTCTCTGAGCATGAAGACGGTGTCTTTGTAACATGCAGACACGTAAATCAACTACTCACTGTTAATGCAATGAAATGTCTACTTCTCATTACTGGCTGTTTGTTTTAAGAAAAAAATGGTTGAGAATTATGAGTAGCCTGACAGTGATTTCTGCCTTGCAGAATGCTGCAGACTGAGAAAGGTGTATGTGAGAGACCAATCCACTCTTTTCAGTAACTGCATTGGGCAGTATGCAATTCCCTGGTTGTCATTTTCAGCACTGCTGTCCTTGTTTCCTTGGTAGTAGTCTGCAATCAAGTCAAGTGCCTCTCCCCACCTCCCATGATGATGCTTCTAAGTGAACAGCAAAAATAAAGACAAATAATCTGGCATAGTGAATTATGAATTGGTGTGTGCTACATGCACACAGGTTATATTCTGTGGAGATGTGAAAAAGGAAAACAGTTTTCACACTGAACGTCCTATCTCAGACCGTCACTTTGCTTGTATTTCAGCGATTACATTGCTGGTTTACATATTAGTTGTGCAAATAATCCCATAGTAATGAAATGTCCTTGTAGAGGATGAATGTCTGTATACAATGAGAGTGAGCTGCAAGGTGTTACTGTATCTGTATAATTATTATAATTACATTGTTACCTAGATCCTAAGCTTGGCTGCATCAAACCTTTCTGAAAAAAACAACAAAAATTTAAACAACAGCAAAGCGAACAGTTGCCATCACAACAATTGTAAAATAATTCCTGACACTTATGTGGATTATTTCAATTCCACAGATCTGACAGTCACATTGCTCTGTCAGACACATGGATGGAGCCCCACAAAAAATTGTGGAACACAGACTGTAAGTGACCGTTAATAGGTAAGCATAAGAAAATGATAATGTTTTCATTCAGTCATGAAGAACAATTGAAATTCACATATGGTAAACAAGTGAACTCTATTTATCAGGTTCTGACAAAGTGCACTAGGAAACAACGCAGTAGAAACATATTCTTATAATGCACAAAACAGCAATAGTTTGTAATATAAATTTTCCACACTGTAACTCAAACGTGCAGGGGTTACATTGATTAATACAGAAATTGTCATCCCACAAGTAACACACTGAAAGACTGCTTTATTGGATAATTCTTGGGAGCAGCAACTTTTTTTAATTGTTTTCAGGAAACCCAATGTAGCTGACAACTTTCCAACGTGGCACATCAGTCTCTCCCTACCCTCCAAGACGTCACTTCCACTAAATGCTCCAGTGTGTCATGTGCCAAATACAACAATGGGACCTGCAAGAAGACTGCAGCATTTGAAACCACTTCAACATACTGACATGAAACATGGATAATTCACCACTGTAGGCAGGTTGGCTTCACTGTAATCATGGTGCTCCTGACTTACAGCAACAAAAACAACTACTACCCACTACCTCAAAAAAAAAAAAGATGAATACTTATCTAAGTGGCCCTGATGGAATTCAAATCTAAGTAGTGATAGCTAGACCCATCTATAACATGAAACATGTAGGTGGCACTTGTTCATGATGTTACACTAGTCCACCTCCAAACAGTTTACAAAGAGAAAGTAGGCAATGAGAAGGACCTTTAACATCCTCAAATAATGGCAAACTGCATACGGTGATACTGATAGGGTAAGCTCACCCATAAGAGAGCTTCATACAGAATGAAATACAAAATATAATATGCTAATTGTAAGATGTATTGGTTTTAATAGAGATTCAGCACATAACTGGCTTTCTTTAAAACAATACAGTGTGATAACACAAACTATCTTCCCAGTTACCAAATACTTACACCAGGTAGCCACCATACAAAAATATAAAATCCACACCAGCAGATGGCGATACTGATGGTATGGCTCAGCATCTGCTCATCATCAGTCAGGGTGCACTGCAATAGCTGGGGCAGGGAGGAGATTTCTGGATATTTTGAAAGGGCATGAATTGTAGGGTCAATGCTGGATAGTGATGTACGTGAGATTCTGTTACTTTGTTTGAGGGACATACATTTTGCATGGATGTGCAGTGGGGGTAGCAGTGGCAGTCATATAATGAAGCTGTTTGTGATGTACAGCCCATCTGCCTAACTCTCTCATTCTCTTCTCTAAGCAGACTGTGTCTGGTGCAGTTTGCATTAACGCTTTTATGTGTTTATGTGTTTCACAAATTAATTAAAAAATACACTAATTCCACTGCCCCTGAATAAATTATTTTTCCTGGTGTGTAGTGGCATTCCTCACTCCCATTGCAGCCAGAATCTGAAGTAAAGAAAACCATCCTCAATGTTTTTTTCTAAGCTGCAAAATGAAAAGGCCCTCGCCAATCAGACCCCACCTCCCACTCAACACCCACCAGCCCACACCCCCAGTACACTCCCACACACTCACTCACCTGAATAGGTCCCAGATTTGAGATTCACTCTCCAACTGAAGACACGCCTTGCTGCTTGAACTGGCGACTGCAATATAGAACACTAGGTAAATGCGGTTCAATGTATTTCAATAGGTTTTCAACTTTGATGCATAACTCCGCCATTTCTTGACATTTGACACTAAATTTTCAATGTGGCCTTTGGGGACCCACATTATGAACAATATGGAGTGTCATATGCAACTCCTGCCTTAAGGTGATTTCCTTGGCACTTCCTACCCTTGTTCATGAGGTGTGGTCATAAGAAGGCTATGTTGGAAATATGGGGTCAAAATATGTAAAAATGGTGATGATTATGATCATTTGTTGCAATTTTGCTACACTCACTGTAACTTTGGAATTTTAAATACTTTGACCCCTGAAATTTAAAGAGCAGACTTATTACCCCATTCTCATGCATAAGTCCCAGCTGTCATTTTCAAATCCTGGTGTGTTTTCCACCTGTGGAGCGGAGTGGCATTGCAGTTGTGTGGAATTTTGTTTTGGCAGGGATTAAAAAATGTCTGTACTGGGTACATGAGGTGGGGTAATAAGATTGCTATGCTGACAATTAGTTCACTGTTGTCCTATAAATGGAGCGTGCAGGGCCCTTCCACAGATACATACATATACGCATCTATGGAGGGACTATGCAGGGCCCAATAAGGATGTTATTACCTATCTAAAAACTATAGATGGATGGGAGTGCACCACAGGCAAATAAGGCTATGATTACACTATTTGAAAAAGTAAGAAAATTATTTGCAAAAACTACAGCAATGCATCAGTTAGGTTGAGGATAAAGTGACAAACATAGGGAAATAAGATGTTAGGATTTCCAAGCCTAAATCTCCTGCCCCACCCCTGAAGTGAATGAGGAATGGAGTCTTCCTTGTGGTTGTCAACCCTAACGCCACCCCACTGTATGCACTCATGGCACATACGCACTCTGCCTCCATCACATCTCAACCTTTCTGTTACTGCAATGCATGGACTAGCCAGTTGGGTGGTTGAAGTCAGGCCTTTAAAAGTACTATATTTGTAGTCCATCCTTAGTGTGAAGCCACCAGTGAGCAAAACAGAGGATGGAAGACCTGAAGGGAAGTGAGTTTGCTGGGGAATTCTAGTGTGTTGAGGTCTGATATATTGTAAAAATACAAAGAAATAACAATGTTACTAAGGGATTGGGAGGTGAGAGGATGCTGAAAGTGGGTGGCTGAGGGAGAAACTGTAACTAATAGGACAACAGGGACCACATGACGCAGACTAGTCAATTGGGTAGCCATAGTCCATATATATTGCCCACAATCCCTAGCTACCAATCACGTGAGTGACCTCGACATGTGAGCACCATGAAGCAGGAGTGTGGCATCCAAAGTGGCATCTGGGCATCCACATGGAGGAATGCAGGCCATGCTGCACAGAGCAACTGAGGTAAGTGTGCAACACGGGAGAGAACCATTGAGTGTGATACAATAACGGGCATACAGACATATAATGTTCTAACAAGGTAAGGAATAATATTACCTGGCTGGGCTAGCCCGCTGAATATAATTCAGCAATGTAGAAATTTGGCAAGGAAGCCCTCAGCAAGGTAAATCAGTGGAAAGCAGCTATACCCTATCGAGGGTCACCTTAGTTTTGAAATGCTAATTAAGAAAATAATGATACAGGTGGGCTGGGATAGGCTTCATAGGAAGGATGCGGTGGCTAGGAGTTGTTACAGGCAATGGAATGGGGAAGGTGGGGAGATGCAAGATGTCAAAGCAGTAAGGTTAGCAAGGATAGGATTATGAGCTGTAATGGATGTGAGGGCCACAGTCTTCATGGGGATGGTGTGGAGAACTAGGGGAGCTACCTAGTATGCAGGATCCTGGGGCAGATAAGGGAGAGATATGGTGTCTTAGATGGGAGCTGGAAAGAAGGTGGAGAGAGATAGAGAGGATGAGCAGCAGAGGAAAGGGCAGGTATAGGATACCTTGGGGTATATTGATAGCAGACATAGGACAGAAGCCAAGAAGACACCACAGGGTCCAAAGGCATACCCCCCAAGGATCCTGTGAAACCAGGGTGGAGGAATGGCAGGTGGCTGTAAAGTAGTTTCTACACGGGGAGGCATGCAAGAATGGAGGAAGATGCTCAGGTTGAGATGCCTACAGTAAACAGAATATAGCTACTGGCTGATGTAGGAGAATGAGGAAATACTGGGGGTCAAGGAAGCCAGGGATGAATATTGGAGGCAATGGTGGGGGGGGAGAGAGAGAGAGAGAGAGAGAGGAGTAACTCAGGGTGCAAAGTGGAATGGAAACAAGAGGGGAAAGAGGAGGAAGGGGAGTTAGAGGTTCAGGATGAAATATAATAGGTACAGTGGGAGCAAACAAGGTTAACAGGGAGAGTTGAGGAGAGGGCAGGATAGCTTGATAGGAGACAACGGGGAGTCAGGGAACAGGACTCATGGGGGACAAAAGGGTAGTAAATATTGGGGATTAAATACTGAAAGGTAAACACTGGATGAGAAAAGGGACCCAAGGAATAGTAGGGTGGTAGCTTGTGTGCCAGAAATGGAAGCGGAGAGTGAGAAAAAGATCAAGGAAGTAGTAAGGGACATGGAGGAAAGCCTAACTTGGTCATTGACCTGGGAACCAATAATCTGGCAGAGGAGGAAGAGGTGGAGGTGGAGAAAAACATATTCAGAGAGCTGGCAAGATTTTGCAAGGAATCTGTGTGCTCAATAGCCTTTTCAGAGATAATTCAGTCCCAGAGCCAGCACAGCCAGAAAAAGGAGAATAATAGAATGCAATGATTGGCTGGGAAACTGGTGGAAGGTGGAAGGTACAAGCATATTGGGGATGGGGAGACATGTGGTCAAAACAAGGGCTATATTGCCCAGATAGATTGCACCTTAATTGGGAGGAGAAAATACTAAGGGGCAATGTTGGGGAATATAGAGAAATGATCTATGTTTAAACTGCTAATGGGGGCCAGAGAACACAAACACTTTGAGATGGGGAAGTCAGTGGACCTCCCCAACAATGACAGTGGCAATCAGGCAGGAGGGGATAAGGGAGAAGGGCAATCAAGGATAGGGAATGAAGAGGAGAGTATAGGGGCAGGCAGGACAAAGCTAACACATTAAAGAGACAAGGTGGTACAGAGTTGAGGTGGAGGGTGGTGCCGCTTAATGCCCACAGACTCAGCAACAAGATAGCAGATTTTCAGGCCCTCTTAGTGGAAGGGAAGGTAGATGTAGTAGCAGTTACTGAGACCTGGGCAACAGCACACCACGACTGGGGTCTCTCAATCCCAGGATATAAACTCTTCAGAAGGGACAGAGAGATAGGCAAGAGGGTGGGGTGACAGCAAGCAACAAGGAGGAATAACATGCATGAGGGAAGAGAATGAACAGTGGAAGGTAGAAACAGTATGGCTCCAACTACAGACTATTGGGGAGGAAAATCAGGATGGGGTGGTCTACAGACCGCCTAACCAGGATGAAGAAAAGGACAGAGAATGATGTGCACAGATGCTGAAGGCAGCAGGAAAAAGGGAGGTGGTAGTGGTGGGGACTTGAATCTGCCCAAGTTAGACTGGATAATACCAGCCACCGTCCTGCACCAGAAGTCAAGAGATCGTAATGTGATACTGGGAGGATTCATGACCGAGGGTGTTACTGATCCCATCAGGAGGGGCAATCTTGACCTAGTGCTCACCAATGGTGAGCATGTACAGGAGGCAGAGGTCAGGGAACCTTGGGTAGTAGCGACCACAGTACAGTGTGGTTCAGTTTGGGCATGGGAAAAGTTAACACCCCACCAATACCAAAATGTTAGATTTCTGAGGGCAAATTTTAAAATGATGGGAGAGGCACTAAGAGAACACCTAGTGGGCATTGGAGAGGACATGGGGATAGACCAAACATAGGCCATCATTAGGAGGCATTCTAGCAGTTACATCAGATTGCATCAAGCTTAGAGGGAAGAAATCAGGGGCTACATCACCCTTCTGACCTAATGGTGAGGTAGCCAGAGTGGTGAGGGAAAAGAAGGCATCCTACAGAAGATTAAGAAGAACTGCAAGGAAAGAAGATAAGGAGGAATATCTGAGGTTGGCTAGAATGGCAAGAAGGGAGGTGCAGCATGCTAAGGCACAGAAAGAGCTCCAAATAGCGGAAGGGATAAAGAGGTGGGTGAAGGCCTTCTTTAACTGAGTCCACCCCTATCAGTGGACAGTCATTTTGTCAACACTGATAGGGTGCAGGCAATATGATGCCTGGCCCGGAGTGCCAGGCATTGCAGATCCCTGAGTCAGCGCCCAAAGTGCCATGAAGAAAAGATCATGCCCCTCACCCCCACAATTGGGGGGCCCTGCCCCCGCACCTCAAAAGAAAATATATTAACTCGGGCAGGCATGCCCCAAGAGAGAGAGGAACTGTTGGGGTGCAAAACATGATGAGAGTGCCGGGCAATCAAAAATCAAGATTATACCTGTCACTCTCACTGTTGTTGTGGCATCCTAATTGCAGTGACAAAATTAAGTCAATGCTCTAGTGGTATGCCCATTTGCTAGAGTACATAAGTGAAAGAGGGACAAAAGGATGGAATGGTTGTGCTAAAGGAGGGAGATGGATTGGTAGACAAAGAAGTAAGCAAGCGAAGTATTAAATTATATCCTCTCTGTCTTCTAAGGAAAAGGATGGGCCAGTGCCACATGGGGGAGAAGGAGAGAGAATGGGGGAGCCTGAAGCAATAACAGAGGTTGAAAGAGTGAGGGAAGGGCTGCTGGCACCAAAGGCAGACAAACCTTCAGGGCCAGAAGGCATACATGCCATGGTGCTGAAAGATCTAGTAGAAGAGTTGGTGGACTGCTGGCTGTCCTCTTTATTGATCCCTGTAGTTGGGAGTGGTGCTGCCGAATTGTAGAATGGCACATGTGGTGCCTCTCTGCAAGAGTGGATGCAGGGACGATTGGGGAGTTAGGACCGTCAGTCTGACCTCAATAGTATGTAAACTCATGGAGACCATTCTAAGGAAAGGCTGATGAGATACATTGAAGAGAATGGTCTACAGGATGAGAAGTAGCAAAGGTTCATAGCAGGCAGATTGTCTCAAACCTGACTGAATTCTTTGATTGGGTCACAAGGCGATGGACAGCAGCCAGGCGATGGACATCATATACCTGAACTTCAGCAAAGCCTTCAATTCTGTACCACACAGAAGGTTGATCAGGAAACTGATGGATCTAAGGGTGGGGGAGAAACTGGTAAGACAGGCAGAAAACTGACTGAGGAGCTGAATCAGAGAGAGTGGTAGGGGAACAGTTATCAAGCACCAAGGAGGTCACGGCAAGGGTCCCGGAGGGTTCAATGCTGGAACCAGTGTTGTTCAATGTCTCATAAATGGCATTGGGGAAGGTATTAAAGGCAAGATGTTCCTGTTTGCAGATGACACCAAACTCTGTGGGAGGGTAGATACAAAGGAAGGAATACAGGACCTGCAGGAGGACCTCAGTAAACTCAAGAGATGGTCAGGAAGCTGGCAACCTGCTTCAATGCCAAAAAGTGAAAAGTGATGCACATCAGGGCCACAAACTAGAATTGAGTATTACCTGAGGGGAGGGGCTTTGTAGCTGCTTCAGAGGAAGAAAAGATCTGTGGTGGTGATTACTAAAGCTTTAAAGCACACCACACAATGCATAAAGACGGCAGCAAGGCTAACAGGATGTTGGGTTGTATAGCCAGGGATTCAGTAGCAGGAGGAGTAAGATCATTTTGCCATTGAACTCTTTCATGGTACAACAACGTTTGGAATATGGGGTAAGGTATTGGCATCCAATCTTAACAAAGAAATCAGCATACTGGAGAGGGTCCAAAGGAGAGCAACCAAGATAATCCAGGGTCAACAGAATAGGTCCTACAAAGAGAGACTGGGAGCCCTAAGGATGTACTCCGGAGAAGAGAAGAGAAGAAGGAAGGAAGAGAGAAGAGAAGAGAAGAGAAGAGAAGAGAAGAGAAGAGAAGAGAGAGAGAAGAGAAGAGAAGAGAAGAGAAGAGAAGAGAAGAGAAGAGGAGGGTGACATGATAGAAACCTTCAAATACTTGAAGGGGATTGACAGAGTAGAAAGGGAAGGTCTCTTTAAAATGAGTGACATCAGAAACACAAGTGGGTAAAGCTTAAAGTTAATAGGGGAGGTTTAAGAGGGATGTTAGAAAACATTTATTTACAGAGGGTGGTGGTCACATGGAATGCACTGCAAGAAGAGGTGGTCTCAATAGAGACAGGGGTGCCTTTAAGAGGGCCTGGGACAAACACAGAGGGAGCCCACGGACTGAGAAGGGGAGGAGGGAGGAAGGGATGATAAGGGAGGGGCAGAGTCTTGAAGTAAGTCAAGAACCCTGCACCAGTTACTGAGCAGATGCAAAACACAAATAGGAGAGAGATAGGGACCACTACAACACCAGAGTTCAGAATTATTTTGCATGGGCCAGTGACTGAGGAGGGAAGGGATCACTAGACTGCATGGGATTATTCATTCTTTATATCTGGCAGTGATCAGTGATCAGGGAGGGAGGAGGGACAACTAGACTACTGAGGATATGGTGTTATTGGTCGGGGGCACTTTCACTATCTCCAACAACCACCAGAATGGCATGGAGTTAAGAGGAAGTTTTCTGGTGGTATTTTTCCACACAAGGGAACCCCACAAAAGGCCCTTGAACGAAGAAAATGCTTAATGAATGGGACTGTGCGGATATTCAGGTCCTCTCCCTTCATTTGTATTGCAGCCCCTCACAACTTTGTTCAGGTAAAACCCAGTTTGCAGGTGCAAACTGTGCTTTTGAATACCCTTGTAGGGCAAAACCCAGTCTGCATGTCTCAAACTGGATTTGCTGCCGGTAAAGTTTTTGTGAATTGAGCCCCAGCTCTTTCTTCCTCACATTGCACTGAATTTAGCCTAGGTATGGCAATACAGCTCATTGCATTATCATGCGACCTCTAAATCCCATGAATCCTAGGAAATTTCACCGAGAGCCACAATTCACAGGCAAAGTTCTTTTCACCATTCGTGAAGTTCTCCATTAAGACGAAGTAGAAATTCACCTTAAAGAAGAACTTTGCAGATTCAGTTAAATTTGCAAATTTCTCTGTGATGCAAAGTTTTTGACTTTGCCCAACACTAGCCACCATGTAGTCACCAGCACAATATTCTGCAGCCACAGTGCTATTTAGAGCCTTTATTACAAAGTTAATGGAATTGACTAATTCTAACTTAAACAAAACTCAGAGATATATTTAAAATGAAAATTAATCAGGGACTTGATTTAATGTACACTGTACTTAAGACAGATTTGTTATATCAGGGTTAGGAGTGTAACAGGGATTTGGGGTGAAAAATAAACACGGTCACCAGTAGCTTTGGTGGCCATACTTTGTTGTCCTTTGAGGTCAACAGGATTTATGACTTGAGAACCAATCTACTAAATCATGCTGCCAGAAATAATAATTGTATATTTAATGATTACTATTGATTAACCACTGCCAGTGGGACCGAACAGCTCTGTAAATCACATATGTTGTTTACGGAGCTCCATAAACTACTGGCACAATTAAACCTAAGCAGCACCTGAAAAGCTGTTAGACAAGCTGTCCTTGTGCCGAATGTCCACTAGTGCTAGTCTTTCAAACACTTGGGGAGAGAGACAAGCTTGTCAGTGGTCACACAGAACCTCACAAAGTGGCAAAAAATAAATAAACACCAATAGGGTACATTCTTTGAAATAAATATGCCAACAGCGTCGTGTTTCGTCCTGGGAACGAAAGTTCATTCATTGCAAAAGAAAGCAGATGTCTCTAATTATGAAGGCTGCACAAAAAGTGACATGCAAGCCTTGACAGGCACCTTCATTAAACTAGTAAATATAAATAATAAAACACGGGGAAAGTGTGGTTTAATGGGATTTTATGGACACCCTCGGTTTAGCTGATGCCCATACAAACCCATTGGCTTCATCCTCAAAGTTTATGGGGTAGCACACACCTTGGGAGTGTATAAAATCCCCATAAACAACACTTCCTGTGTATTATTCTTATATATTATAATTGTTTATTAAAATTTACCAACAGCTTCATTGCCAAAAGGACTGACAACAGGTAATTGTGTGTCATTATGATGGTAAAGATAGCTGTCTCAAACCATTCCTTTAGTCTTTTAGGTCTGTTTAATTTACTTGGTTCATCCTACCCTCCAAACATGAAAACATTTCCCATACACAAATGCCCATCATATCTGGTTGATCATGCCTCCTACTCCTTCCCCATCATAAAACATATTTTACTATCTGGTTGCTCCAACCCTGCCAAATTAATATTTATGTTCCTTTTAAACATTTCCTGTTGCACTGTACTATCCACACCTCCCCTTCACCCACAAGGTGATTTGGAAAACCCACTCCACTTACCTTCTGAGCCAGTCACCATGTGTCTTCACTGACATGTGGCTAATATAACAGGACCTGTCAATCAATAGCAAGTAAGAATTTATATTGCTGGCATATCTTCTCACAAATTATGCATTGTACATAACAAGTTCCTAGAGATCTTTGTGACTAAAAACCTCCTTACATAGAGAACATTTTCAAGTCTATACCCAGAGTCTATACAGTACTTTGAAGGAGTGTTGAGTTCAAAGCAATGCACAAATCAACTTATTATATAACCTACCCATAAAACCCTAACTATAGTGGCACCATTACCCCTAATATAATACTGAGATCATAGTATAATCATAATGGATTACTGTATGTTCTGGAAAATTACCTCAACTATGAACACTACATAACTTTACATTTACTAACCTGATTTAGCAATGTTCTATTGACCAACATGGGAGATTGCTAAATTGGTTTGTTAGGGCAATTTAATGTGGTGTTAACACTGGAGGTAATGCTGATCCAGCAGGCCTACCCGGTTAACAAAATTGAAATAAATAAATAATATAGGCATATCTTCTAAATCTGCATAGCTACAATATGTATAAGTATTACTGTGCAGATAAAAAGCTGGTTATGCAATTACGACCACATGTTTACAGTTGAAGCACATAATTTACTAAAATGCTTCCACAGGGCAAGTTTAAATAGGATATATGGATTTATCTTCAAATGTTATTACAAAGCATATAATTTGGAGGCATATTCTAAATTGACCTGGTAGCATTTATAAAGACAGCTAATGTTTTAGCAATTGCAGATTTACTTTAATTTCAGTTATTGATCTTTGCATTTATTTAATAGAAAATAAATTATATTTAGAAGAAGCAAGCTCATGGAGGCTCATAAGATTACAGCATCTGCCTTGCATTTCAATTTGTAAATCCAGCCTGTCACAAACATCACTGGGATGAGAGAAAGAAAAAAGGGCACAATATATACTTCTTTGAATGTGTAAATGATGGCTGGGGGCAGAAAGGGGAAAGCAGGAAGTAGAATTCATAAAAATCCTTGCCTGGGAGCAAAACCCAGTTTGCCTGGGGCAACTGGCTTGTGGAATAGCTAGTATTCACAAAGCCAAGTTTGCCTCAACAAACTGTGATTATACCTGAGCAAAGCAGTGGTGGGGTAGTGCAAACAGGGGAGGACCCGATACCTCCGCAATCCCATTCATAAAGGATTTGCTCCACACACGCCTTTGTGAATTACTGCTGAAAAATCCTGGTGGTAATCTGCACAACCCTAGTGGTTGGCAGAGGTACTCAGCCCCGCCCCCCTCTCCCAGTCCCCGATCCCTGGGCTCCCACCGGTAGAAAATAAGTAGTTTACAAAGGGTGTATTGATTACACCCCAGTCCCCAATCTCCTGTTCTTCCAACTGCAAAGTAATCATTACTGAAATTATATTATTTTAATAATGGGTGGAGTATGGGAGATCGGGACCAGAGATGGACCCTACACTACGGAAATTATATTATTTTAATAACAGGTGGGAGTACAGCAGATTGGGGACTAGGGAGGACCCCACACTATGAAATTATATTATTTTAATAACAGGTGGGAGAACAGGAGATCGGGGACTGGGAGGGACCCTACACTTCAGAGATTATATTATTTTAATAATGGGTGGGAGCACAGGAGATCACGGACAGAGACCCTATAGTACAGAAATTACTTTGTTTAATTTACGGGTGGGAGAACAGGAGATTGGGGACAGGAAAGGAACACTACACTATGGAAATACCTTTTATTTTTACCATCTGGTCTGTGATCAGGGTGGGGTGGGTACCACGACACTATAGGGAATGTGGCTGCATGGGGCTTGGGCTGATGGGGAGGCTATGCACGCCACACTAATGGCATGCAAATGAGCCCACAATAGAATACTAATGGCCACTAGTGCCTTGCATGCCCAATAGGCTCATTTGCATGCTCCTCCTTTCATGAATAGCACTTGAGCCTGGAGTGCTATTGTCTGCAGGGCCATTTTCCTGGCTGGCTTTGGGGCAGTTCTACTGGTATTCCACTGCTTCACCTGGGTTGAGCACTGCTCCCTCTAGCCCCCTATTCACAGACTGTGAATAGCTCCATTGCCACCAGCATAACCGGGCGTGGCACAAGCGTTTGCGCTCACTTTGTGCTCCTTTGTGAATCCTGGCCTGATTACTTAATGGCATGGCAAACAGAGGTGTCAGAATTCATTGATGTTCTGGTTTCTGGCTGCTGTTTAAAAGAGGCTCAGCAGTAGTGCTTAGAACTCAAACCATCTTGCACGTAAGAGCTGCAGTAGGGATGAGATATTAAAGGGAGAAAAAGCAACAAAACTTCTTTGAGTATGTGGTATACTATATGGTAAGACATAAGGTGGGGCAGCGTAGACTTGTACTGAGTGCAGTGGAAAAGGGCAGGTAAGGAATCACTAAGGGTATGCGGATAAAAAGCTAAGCATTGCACATCAAAGCTGCTCTTCAAAATGTCAATACTCGTAGCATGATTTATTTTGTAGTTCAAAAATGTATTTCATGATTGCTTACTTACTGTAGAATTTATTAATGTTGCTGGATGTCTTTTATCTGTTTCCTGTTGCTTATGCAAAACAGAATGATATGATAGTGCTGTAATCATATTAAAATCCGTTTTGTTTCACAATTTTGAAATTTGTTTACTATAAACTTCCTGAATCTTAAAACTGTGAAGATGTAGCCCAGTTACACATGTAGTAGGCTCCTCCCAATGCATCACAAGAGAGCAAACTCTGTTGAGGGTATTCCCAAGTTTCAAAAGGATGCATTTTGAATTTACAAGGACATGTAACCAAAACTAGTATGGTAGACAGTTTTCACTTTTACTAAGAAAAGTGAAGCAACTACAAATCAATCTTTACGTCAGTCAATTGCCCAGAAGATAAACAATCATAAAATGTATTTTTCTAATGAAGGACAATATGAGGCCTATGGGGGGTTGGCAGTGTCCATTTAATTGCCAATATGACAACTCATTCTTTAGATGAGGCATTAAACTGAGGTCCCGCTCTTTTTTTTTTTACTGTAGGAAGATATTAAAGATTCAATGGCACTTATCAAGAAGATATGGGGACCTTCCTTTGTGTCCTGCACAAACTTCTGCCATTCACTAAAATACCACAGACAGCCTAATCCTGTTCCATTTCAGTTGGTTTGCATCTGTAACTCCCCCATCTCTATCTGGATGAGACTGAAAATTGACAATATTGTCTATGCCTCCTTTCCTGGTCAAAACCTAAATGAATAATAATTATAAAAGGGTCTGAGAAACAGAGCTTTCTGATTGGCTGCAATCATTCTAACAACCTCATGTTAATCTTTTATTATACAATGGCAAAAATGTCTTTGTTCCTGATTGGTTATTGCTTCACCTTCACCAGTGATGATATCTGACTACAACATCACTGTATGAAGGTCCAGCAGCAACATGACTGCAGAATAAATTAAAAATCAGTACACCCTGTCTAGACTATCCACTATGATCCTCAAGGCTTTCTCAATCAAATTCCCACTTTAGTTCACATGCTTTCTACCACCGTCTCACACACCAGTCACCAGCCACCCCAACACAGCAATATCAGTGGAATTGTACCACCATAACTGCTAATCCAAAACATTTTTTTTTTAATTATACCTTCACTGAATGAGCGAATGAGCGAGTGAGCTGAGCACCTGCTTCTTTCAACAGTCAGCGAGTGGCTGTTCCAGTAATGCTCACTGCTTTTCATTTATTTTTGTTCCAGTCCAACTCCTTTGCTCACTAGTAAATACATAACAAAAACAGCTCAACAGACTAAACCCTCATTCTCCCTCTTTATGGGAGAATTCAAATCCTGTCAAACACTATTTCCTGCAGTTTGAAAAAAATGCAACTGCAACTGCCATTACATGCGACTCCCTCATGTGGCTCTCTTCTCACACAAGCACACTTAATGGATGGTTGCACTATCTACCCTTTTGGCTCAACAGCATTTTTAACTTAAAAAAAACAACATTTAAAAACAAATACATACTTTCCTTCCTCGTCAGGCGCCCACATCGAGCCTGCGATGTGCATGTTAGAGTCTCACAACAGCTTCAAACGGCTCATTCACAATGAAAAGAAAGAAACTCAATTTAGATAAAAGAAACTGTAAAACACTCTCCCTTTAAGCAACGTCCACTAAAACTTGGAACCCAAGGGCCAGAAAGAGCAGAGGGAGACTGATATGAAACAGCACACATTACCAAAGCAAGAAAACTCCGAGGAACATGGCAAGATAGATCATTCTGCCAGCAGCTCCACCTTTGGTGGAAGAGATATTCTGAACTTTTTAATAGGTATTCCTACACCCACAAAATCAAAGAAAAATGCATAAAAAAGTATTTTCTTCTTTTTCTTTTTAATAACAAATAAGCCATTGTATAATAGCAATAAGGCACTCCAGGTGCGTGTTATTGTGTTATTGGTCACACCCTGGTAGATGCACTCAGCTTCTGCCTCGTGCTTCAACCCACCTCAGGAGTGATAAGTTATTACACAATAACACACACCCTGTCATGTCTTATTGCTTAATTAATATACATGTAGAGCTTAACCATATGCTGAGCAAGATTTAACACTGTTTAAAATATTTTTATGATAATAGCAATAGGCACTCCCAGGGATTATGTTAGTGGTCAGTTAATCACCTCTAGTGGCATGTGGCACTGGCTGCACCTCGTGTCACAGTACACCCTAGAGAAGGTGATTAACGGAGCTTTAACATAACCCTTGGTCATGCCTTATTGCATAATAAGTTAAAGGTACAGTTCTTTATGAGCATGTCAAACCACCTTTTAGTGAAGTTAATCTCTAGTGTGCCCTCTGACTTTCTCTGTAAACTTTCTCACCCAGAAAGAATGTGTCTATCTTATTATTTTATTTGGTCCAGATAAAGGAGTGTACAGTCAGTCCAACAATACCAACACCATTTTGGGTTGCACTAATCACTTCCTCAGCATGGACTACACTTATTCACCCCTGAAATATTTCATTGTACTGCTTAAATATAAGGTTTAAATGGCTTTTTGACTTTAGGCACTATATAACATGAAGTATTATGTAGCCTTGTTTCATGATTTGTGGTATTATGGCAGTCTCATAGCTTTTACTTTCTGTTCAGTGCTTGAAGCCAACAAGCTATTTGAACCTTAAGTTAAAGTAGTACGGTGGAATATTTTGAGAGGAAATAAGTCTATTCACCCTGAGGAAGTAATTAGTGCAACTATGAAATGTGTGTGGCATTGTTAGTTGACTATATAACTCATAAGTTCCCTTATGTTTATAGGAGTTGAGAAAGCAAAAGTGGGAAGGAGGGTGGTAATAGGACCAACAAACTTCTAAAGCAATAAGCATTCTGGATCGTGACTTAGGGTTAAATGGACCAAACTGATTAAATAAAGAGTTAGACCACCACCCTGTTTGAAATAAATTTAGTTGTATTGTTAAACAGCCTTTATTTTTGTCATCTGTGCAGATGTTGTCCCACTATACAAATATGTTCAATATATAATGCAACTATCAATTTCATTTATCTAAATGATCATTTATTTAAATCCTGTATTTATTATTACAATATTATGCATTTCTTATTTAAGCAATAATGATCAAGAGCCAGTCATTTCCTAAGGATTAACGACTGGCTGGGGGGTGGATGGCCCACTGTCTAATCACAATAATGACATCTTTTAAAGACATTTACTTAACTTTTTCTGTGGCAGCAGTGGGAAGCGCAGAGAGCTGGTGCCGTGTTCGTACTTCTTAAAGATTTCAGACAGGCACGGAACCAATCATGGACGGCACTGTCCTCATGAATAATTAATTAGACTTATAATTATTTGAATCAGCTGAGCCAATTTCACTGTGTTCAGCTTTATTATCCTTCAGCTCAACTGATGTCACTGGTTCTGAACCTGCTAGGTTATCAAAAAATAACATTGAGGTGAAAATGGCTGCAGTAATATGGGTCTCTAAATACAGAAAAAAGCAGAATTATTTCAAAACACACACACACACACACACACACACACACACTGGGATGATGAAACAGAATTCACACAGGCCCATATTTACAGTTGTATCAAAAATGTAAACAACATTGTTTTCCTTTTCATAGCAAATTGACTCAAACTGAGGGAGTATGGCATTACAGTCCAGTGACACAGTAAACCCTTGCAATGGTCCGGGAGCTTTCTCCTCTGAATTATGTATGATGCATAACTGCAGCAGTGACATCAGGGTAGTAGGAAATAGTAGGGTCAAGGAGTAACTCAGAGGAAAATGTCAGGCACCAGGATGACAATCTAGGCATTCTCAGACCCCACACTCCTTACCAGCTCTGCATGCCAGATTCCAGAGTGCATCGATAGGACAGAATGAGCAAGCTTGCAATGTGGTTGTAAAACTCAAAGATTAAGTGCCTCATCACGGCAACCAAATGTTATTGCGGAAAAAGAGACATATACAAGCAATGCAATCCCACTGCTTTAATGCCTATGTCTCTCTTCAGGGGAGGTCCTCACCATGACAGCTTACTATTTGTACCTATTGTCTGATACCAGAGACTCAAGGAAACAACAGCTCGTTGGCTGGCACAATAATACAGCATCCAGTCCTACTGTAGCTGCACTGAAACCAATCTGTCATGGGAAAACACGTTCATACAAAAACTAAGCTTATTTGCATGGGTTACCAGATTTGGAGTTGAAATTTAGCCTACTAGCTCAGCAGGAAACTAAGTATGTTGAAATGCTTGGGAAACATGGTAAAGAAACAGTCCATGCTATTTGGGACTGGGCACAGAATAAACAAGGTATCCTCAGTTTCTGTGCCCTTACCAGCAACAGTACACATCTAGCTAAGACACTATCTTTCAAGTACCTTGGGGTTCATCTTGACCCTATGTTATCCTTCAAACCCCATCTCCAACATGCCACCTCTCTCTACATCAGAAGCTAGGGCTCTCTACCATGTTCAACATTTCTTAACTTCTGAGGCCACAACCTGTATTGCACTGGCAAACCTAGTCCCATCACTAGATTATTGATTGATTGTAATTGATGCTGTCAGTAAATCCACACTACAACAAAAACACACTCTATACTGCAAAATATGTAAATTTGCCTTAGATTAGGGTCCAATGTTCACCACTGTACAGCTCTCAAATCCCTTGATTGGTTTCCCTAACATCAAATTCAATCTAGCTATTGCAACACTAGTAATGAAAACTATGCATACTGGGACACATGCCTACCTCAGTAGCCAAATCTCTCATCAACCTTCCTTCTTCCTGCTCTGCAACCAAAAAACAACATAATAATACCCAAGTTTCACACACATATGGGTCAGTGCTCTTTAGTTATCATACAGCTTCAGTTTGGAACTCCCTACCTCCTTCTGTCAAACCACCTTCTCTACTCATGCCTTGCCAAGCTCCTAAAGTCACACTACTACTCAGCCCAAGCCTGCTCTTGTTTCTGATAACCTCCCCTGTCATGACCTCCAACCTAATACTAGCTAATCTCACCCACCGACCAATCTGTCACATTTTTCATTCTCCATCTTCCTCTTCCTTTATCTATCCTCAATTCTACCTTTGTTTATTACATTACAAACACTTTGTGTATTACATTGTATATCACATTGTATATTACATTGTATATTTACAAGTATTAGCACCGTATGTACTCATGTTTGCCTACAACTTGCTGTAAATTCCTTATGTATTCACTGTAATTTGTTTTCCTGTTTGTCTGTGCTTCTGCACCCAGGTCATGCCTGAAAAGGTACTTGTTACCAGTGCACTCACCTGGTAAACAAAGTCAAATCAATCAATCAATCAATTAATAAATAAATGTGCTACTGGATTGAATGTGGTTACTAGGTACAGTCAGTAGTAGAGTACTGTGGTTAGTAACATGTAAAATGCTGGATATATGTGCCTTTTTTGCTCTCTGTTCCTGAAGAACTATCACCCTTTTTTGTGTATCGATAGCACTGAACCCTCTTGAGGAGGGTTCCATCCATAGAACTTCCACATAAGCAAGGTCCCTTGGCTAAAGGTACATTAGGGAAGATACTCAGATGGAGAGAGGTAGGCCACTTGAGGGAGAAGGGAGTGGACAGTGGAAACAATAAGTGAGCATCCGAAGGACACTTTGGGCTTTCACACTATGGTTGTATATAGTGTGCTCAGTTGGAAAGGGAGGGTGCATGGTGAGTGTTGCCTACTGTTCCACCAAACCCTAGGCAGAGCCTGACAATTCACTAGTTCAGCAGGTGACTATGTAATAGGAATACATTTGTAACATAGTACAGTGCTTGTACTACTGAATTAAATGAGGTTACTGAGTTCAGTCCATAGCTCTGTACTGTGGGTAGTACTAGGTAAAGCACTGAATAAGTGTCGCCTTTCAAACTCGCGGTTACAGATGAACTACCACCCTTTTCAGGGTATCAATAGCACCACCTAGAGGCATAGCACTCCTCCTATTAGCAAAAGGTACCTTAGGAAATATGTTCAAAGGTCAGAGCAGAAGGTATAGTAGAACTGTCAGGACAACATCTCACTGAGGTGTGAGGGAAGGCCACAGTATTGAACTGAGTGAAAATAAGTCACATTTTGAGTCCCAATGCATCCTAAAGAACAGGAACTAACAAGCACAAAGAACATATTTTATGAACTCCAGCATCAAGGAGGAAGCCCAAGGAGGAAATCTCTGGGAGCCAAGGCTTAAGTCAACATCCTCCAAGCTATGTGTTACTATTTTAACCCTGCATGTGAAGTAGAAACTGTGATGAGCTACTACAAACTAATGAATACTTTAATTTTTCCTTCTGTCTCATGAGACTTCTATGCCCATGAAGCTCCTGTGGACTTGCCTTCTGAGGACAATGTGGATGAACCAGACTGCCACAGGACTGACAGAGTTAATGCAAAACCCCAAGGAAAGGAAAAGATCAAACAGCTGCTCAACTTGGTAGCCCAAAGACTCACCTCTAGAAAAGCTCATAGATTCTATATAAAAAAAAGAAGTCAAGCTCTTGAGGACTTGATTGGTTACAGTACAGCAACATATAGTGCAATAGCATACCAAGCACTTGAGTGACTGACACAGGGGTTTTATTTATTGAACTTTCGGAATTATAACCTTTGAGTCAACAACTCCTTTACAAAGGCTCCATGTCAGAGGCAAAACAATTAACAGAGGGTAAAATGTATACAGAGGTAAACATAATACTATAATACATGGATTGCACAAGAAAAGGTACAAGAATGAAAAATACATGATACAAGGTGAACACAATATAGAAATGTAAAAATAAGGTGCAGTGGCATTCACTAGAACATACAGAGGTAGTGATATAGAGTAGGGTCCACCGCTAACGGAGAGACCACCAATTGAAGTATTTGGAATAGGAAAGGCAGAGGAGCAGTTCAGGGAGACCTTGTCAGAGCTGGGGGGAGGAAGGGCAAGGAAATGAAGGGGACAAACATGAAGCAGTCAGAGGTGACCTCTACATGTTGGTGTGTGTCTGATTATCATTTAGAAATAATCTTGATTGTTAGTGGAGTGGGTACCCAATTGTCATTGGGGCATGTTCTCAATTGTCATTGGGGCATGTGCCTGATTGTCATTGGGCCATGTGCCTGACTGTTTTAAAGCATGTGCCCAACTGAGGATGCATTTCCAGAGTTGTAGGTCAGTAGGAATGGTAAGTATGGTAGATAAGGTTTGGTCGGTAGGTAAATATGATAGAGAATGGCACAGTGAAGCCTCAGGAGGCACGGACTGCCACATGGGCAGTCCGACAGATAACAAATAGTAGTGGACTGAGGTTTTAAAACATAAGGAGCAAGAGATGGCAACAGCCATAGCTGCAAGGCTGAGATACACCAGGGTGCATCATGGCCTCAGCAATGGCTGGAAGACCAGCAAAAATCCATCAGCTGCAGTAAGGAAGGACCAACCCCAAAACTGTAAAACCCAGAATGGAGCAGGTAGGTCCACAGAGGCCACAGAATGAATTAGTCACAAGGCAGTAGGCAGAAAATCAAGAATGGGGCACCTGAGGGAGTAGAAGCAAGAAAGAATCCCCTGAGGCAGCAGGACACTAGAATAAGGAAAAGTGAGGCAGAGGGAGGCAGCAAGCATGACCCTGTGAGCAAGGTTCTAAGAGTCATAAGCAGACACAAGAACCAAAGATGGGAAAAGCTGGAAAGTAGATGCTTACAGGTGGGCCACCAAATGAAATGCATCCAGAAGATGGACATCTAGAGCAGGAGTCACTCAGCAAGGCAGATAGGAGGAGAATGGCGAAGGTGGACAGGAAAGCCAGTAGCCACATGGCTGCAGCCAACAAATAAACAGTCATCCTAAAATGATTGCTGTTTTACACTATACAGTATAACACTCAGTGAGGGCATGGTAAATGTCACCTGCTGCCCAACCAAGCCCCAAAGGGTGCTTGATAAATATGTGACAAAAAGCAGAAAATGGGCAGGTGATCGGGAGGTGGAGGGTTCACTAAACACAAGGAAATTGCTGCATGATATCAGGTGGGCAACTGGGGTGGATGATTGGGGCTGGAGGACTGCTGGATCCCACAGAAATTTTGCATGATGACAGGTGGGCAGTCAGGGGACAGGGAACCACTGAACCTCAGGGAAATTGTTACATGTGGGTGACCACTGGAAACCAGGAAAACTGTTGCATGATGACTGGTTGGCAGTCGGGGCAGAGGGACCACTGGACTACAGGGACATTTTGCATGATAATGAGCAAGTAATCAGGGCAAGCAGGGGGACCACTAGATGCCAGGAAAATACTGCATGACAATGGGTAAGTGATTAGGGAGAGGAGGATCAATAGGCATCAGGAAGTTGTTGCAAGATATTGGGCAGATGATGGGGGTGTAGGACCAGTGGGCATCAGGGAAATTGTTGCATGATAATGGGCAGGTGTTTGGGAGGCAAGGATTACCACTTGACTGCCAGAGATGGTATATAGGCAGCTTTGATTGGCATGGGGGAGGTGAAAACACCATTTGCACCAGGACTATAATGAGGCTCCAATGGGATGCAAATGATCCAATAGTACCTTGATAGTGCAGTGGGGCATTTGCATAGGAACAAATGAATATAGCAGATCGCTCCAGGGAGGAATTGGCATTTAGAGCCCTGAAATCTATTTTGTTCCTCTAAGTTCCATAGCTCCCTCTTGGCCACATACCTCATAAGGCCAATAAGGGGCAGTGCTTTGTGGCAGCAATCAGGATAGTCCCTGGCTCAGCTGCTTGGTTTACTAGAACATGCCATTAGTGCTGGCTATGTGCTTTGGGCATCTTTCAATATAACAATAGTTTGCTCCAGGCACTAATTTACATCTGCAGCAAATGGTTTGCAGGCACAAGCCAGGGTTTTTCAAACATCTTAGCTGTTATCAGCTACACTGAATAGATCACAGCATGTGTCCACCCTGGACCATAGGCCAATAGAACTGGGAAACCAGTGAATCACATGCACTTCACGGTCATAAACAAATTCCAATAAAATAACTGATACTTCATCTTCTGGAATGCATCCCTCTTTCTGGTGATTCTTCTATCATTTGCTGGTCAAGCAATGGTCAAGCAATAATGAGGCCAAAGCGGTAGTTTTCATTATTGGGACAATGTTTAAGATAAAATAATTGTGGAAATGTGAACAAAGTAGTCTGCAGTGCTTTCATAAAAGTGGTTTGTTATTATTATAAGTATTATATTTAATTAGTATTATTCTTGTAACTTGTCATTGTCTAATTAATAACATTTCTATACTAACCAACATTGGGAAGTGAAGGAGTCTTGGCTGTGGTGCAGAAATGTCACTATCACAGCACTCATCATCAGTATAGAAATGTAAACACAAATGTGGCATTAAGTAGCTTGTAATCTTTCATATGAAATAATTCATTGTTAGTACTATATTAAAATATAATATATATTGCTTATTTTTTTAAATGAGAGCTGCTGCAGCTGGTGGATCAATAGCAAAATATTCCCATAGAAAGGATTGTTATTGGTGGTGGGACCTTACTGTTGTCAGTGTACTGTATGACAACTACATTGTCTGGTTTTCAGCTTGTGACTGCCTGTGCTTTTTTTTTTTTGAACATCTTGATGGACCGTGTTTGCTTACAATATCAGTTTATTTCAGAACTCTACAGAAAATAACCAACTTATCTGCACAGCCAAAGAAAAAGAGCACTCAGAACAAAATGGCAATTGTTTCAGATAATGAATACTTTGTGTTACAAAGAAATAACATAGAACATTGAATATATTGCAGATAGTGAAGTATAGTAGGGAATAAAAGAATGCAATATATAGTTTTAGGTAAATACAGATAAGAGCAAATATGCATTAAACAGAATATAAAGTAGCAAGACAAGAGTGTATATGTACAAGGAGACTTATTTGATCACTTTGATGCAAGATACATGTTATTAGTTACTTAGGAAAGTATAATATTAAACTAATGTTATTATTGTTTTGTTTCTTAGTGTGGCCAGCCAAAATTATAAAACATATTCAGAAAGAGGATTGAGTCAGTTAAATAACAGGACCATTGCAAGGTGAAGTGTCTTACATCATTATTTAATAAATTTTAATATATGCTGAAATTAATTATTGTATGATAATGAATAGGATAAGATACAGGTGAAATTATTTTATGAATTACAGGTCATTTTTATCCAGAAGAAGCTGTAAGATCATGCAAAGAAAAGTTAAAATGTATATAAATTTGACCAATGGTCTGTTTCAATAAATGAAAAATATTATGTGATTTGGTAAGCTGCATTTTATGCCAGTATATTTACTAGTATTGTTGAGGACTACCTAATTGTTGGTCAGTCTGACTTGTCTGGAACATCAAAAAACAAAACAAACAGATTTGATTGTGTCATATTTCTTGGTTGAAAATAGTTGTGATGCCTAAGCACGTTGGTACTCTGGACTTTTGTTTAGGGATGTTGCAAAGTGCTGTTACTCTGAAGAAGCTGATGTGAAGTCAGGAACTCTGCACTTCAAGAGGTAAAGTTCCTGACTTCCCATCCAACTTTGTTAAGCAAACTTTTTTAAACATTTCAAAAGGGATAACCCCACCTTACAAACCTGTTCATTATTACACTTTCTCTCCACCCATCTCCCCAACATACAGTTTAAACCCACCCTTGCCCCTATTGTTCTCTAAGGTGTAATCCCTCCATCTTCCCTATCCCAACAAAATCAGTAAAAACACTGGGGCACTCATCCCTGTTTAATTGTCATACCCCACCATCCCCAAACCACTCAGCACCTGCCAACCTCCCACCCCATGTCTGTCTCAATCCTGAAAAAACAGCAAACAGTCCCAAGATGGTCAGCTGAGAATGGCTCTTGCCTCATTCCTTGCCAGTGCCATAGTCCAAACATGCCTTTCCCACAAATTTCAAAAGGAGACGTGGTAAAATACCATGTCCAAAAATGCATTTAGGCTTATAGTAGAATGTTACAGACTTTTTTAGCTAGTCATAATTTTTTTAATTTCACCCCATTTTCTCTGCTGAGTGTTTTTGCCTCCAGCCTCACAAACCCTATTTGCATCAGCTTTGAAATCACACATGCAATACATGTTTGGCATGTCTGACACAGTTGGATAGGAAGGACATGAGAGCTGTTCCTTGCTGCATACCATGAGATCATAGATTTCACTTATTTCTGGGGTGAGTGGATCTGAGTGGTGGGTTGGTGAGTGCTTAGTGGGTGGGAGGAGTGGGACTATAAAATGAAACAGAGCTGAGTGCACCTATACAGTACATTAACTTTATTTAGATTCACTGAGATGAAGAGAAGGATTCCTTACAGGGAAACACGGGGCAGGGGTGGTTTGAACTACATGTTTGGTGGTAGGTAGGTGAGGGTGTAATGTAAAGGGATGGGGTGACTTTAGCCCTTCTAGCACTTTTTTAAGAAAATACTTCATGTAGTTCTTTGCTGGTGAAGTGCCTTGTTTGCCTGATGAAGACTACACCAGTACAACTCGCTGGCAATTTGCCAGTGAGGTGGTACTCACTAAAGGCTTTGTCAGATGAAGCAGGCACTTCACTGAGTGAATAACTATGTAAAGAGGCACTTCCCAGTATGCAAAGTTGGGAAACTTTGTGATGATTTCAGAAAGCAAAGTTTTCTAACTTGATATACCTTTACTGTTGTTTCATAGCTCTATATTGTACTGTTCTAAAGCACAGACAAACATGATTTGATTAATGTATTTCTTAGAAGGAAAAAGTCTGTTGCCTAAGCACCAAGGTGCCCTGGAGTGTGACTTCTCAGACCTACACAAATAACTTGTACAGTTGTCTGGCACAGCCCCAACGCCCACCTCCCCATAAATGAATTCTTTTAACAACAAAAAAACTCACTTCAAAATCACACATATGATGTCCAGTTGCCACTCACAGTCAGCGGTCAGCAACACAGACAATTAAACAAACAAATTCTAGTCAGAGCCGATACGGCTGCTATGATTTCTTACCTGTCTAGGTAGCAGAGCAGTGGCAGCATGGCTCTCAGAGCAGTGTCGATGGCGATATCGGAGTGGCAGCAGCAGGGGACATGGAGCAGTGGCAACATCGAAGCACCAGTTTTGATTGGTGACGGGTTTGCCATTCAAAGATGGTGGTAACTGCAAAACTGTGCATACACAATACCATGCATGCACAGTTACAGTGGGTACAGCATGAGTAGTGCACCATGAAGAGGAGGAAACTGTGCTATGGAAGGAGCTCCATCACGAGGACAGCTGCTATAGAGTAAGTGCTGTCATGAGCGTTGTCGTAGCAATGTAGGAGAACAGAGGTTGTGTTCTGGATCCGACTCATTGTTCTCGTGACAGTGATGGCAAAATGTCTGAGAAGCTCCATCCACACAGCCAAAAAACAGCACTGGAAGAAACATTAAAATATTTAGTCAAGCAAAACTGTAATTGGGAGCTGATGCCTCCCTCACTCCAACCCCACCCACCTGATTCAGCTCAGATGCACTTAGATCACATCAGAACAGGCTAAGTAAAACCTTTCTAAATATGTTTTAAGACATTTTCTATGTAAACAAACCCTTCTAAAATCCCATCTACCAAGTCTCAGCAGTGAAACTCAAAAGTTTTCAACAATAACAAGGTTTTGTTTAACCTAAACTAACTGATCTTTTTCAGTAATCTGAGAGACTCATCTGACTCTTTCTGCACTTACTCTCCAACTTCTTACACAATAGTCCTGTAAGAAAACATTTTACAGCAGTGGGTACCATATGACTATCCTTTTGGACAGGAAATCACCCTTGTAACCTGCTCTACTGCAAGCACTTTACAGAATACAGTGAGTGTACTGCACTTCAGAAATAAAGTTTTGCCATTTTAAGACTAAGCAAATTTCTAAATTATCCCCATTACTGCAAAATGTGGTGGTAAATGCATTTATTTTACTTTGTTATGATAACGATGCGAGCAAAGTGAATGGACTTTACCCATTCCTAGTCATAACGTATTACATTCAATGTGCTTATGCAATTTAGTGTAGTGTTGTGCTTATGCAACTTGTTGAATACATTTTGTGGCCGTTCACTTCTCTTTCCTTGGAGAATACCACCCTGTAGGGATGCAGAAGGCAAAGAACCCTGAAGAGAGTTCCTTCCTAGAGGAGCCACAGGAAGAATTCCTTAGGCTAAAGGTGCCTTAGGAAGGAGCCCTGAGGAGAGAGGCAAGCTGGTGGAGGAAGAGGATATTATAGTGGGGCAATGGAAAAATGCTTCTGACTAAAGCCAGAAGGACAGAGTTTAAATAGTTCAGGCATGGGGCATGGCTGGTTGCAACAGCCCATTGAACCACAGATGAAGCCTTTCAATTCAATGTGCTTGCACAACTTGGTGTAGTGTTGTGCTTATGCAGTTTGTTGAATAAACCTTTGTGGCTGTTCACTTCTCTTTCTGGGAATACCACCCTGTAGGGATGCTAAAGGCAAGGAATCCTGGAGAGTGTTCCACCCCTAGAGGTGTCACAGGAAAGATTCCCTTAGGCTAAAGGTACCTTAGGAAGAATCCCCAAAATGAGTGTAGAGCAGAAAGCATTGCAGAAAAGAGATGAGTAAGTATTGTGTATTTAGGACCTTCATATGGAGTCAGCTGGAGACAATGGGTAACGTGTAGTGACCTTCAGTAGTCTGAATGATTAGATAGCAAGAGGGCATAACTACCTAAGGAGAGCCGTAACTGCAAAGAAGGGCCACCATCCATCTCCATCCAACAGCAGAAAACTACCTAAGTATCCTAGGGAATATGCTATTAAGGCTAATTAGATATTATGACCTTCAGCACTTAGGAGAAGAAAAACCCTTTGAGGAGGAAACCTCTGGGATCCAAGGCCTAGATTGCCTTCCCTCCAGGCTTAGGATATTTTTATTTAGTGATGGCTCTGCTGCTGCAATTTAGAAACCCAATTCAGTGGATGTGGAAAATATTCCAATTTGGAGGAAGGCTCTCACTCTAACCCTCTAATTGAATGCCATGAGAGGTTGTGAGTGCACTCTGCAACAACAGGGTACTCCCTACATGGGAGTACCATCCCCAAAGTGGGAGGAGAATACGATGATTGCTGAGGCACTCAGTTGGCCTATACAAGTCTGAAAACAGACCAGGTGAACCAGAGGTGGTCATAGGAGAACAGCTTAGAAGGTGCTGCTGAACCCACTTGGCTAGCTAAAGAAGCCCCCTTGGGCTTAAGGGCCCCACTCCTCAAAGCTGAAGTCCTAAATTCAACATCAAGAGGTGCTGCTGATGCATTTGCATTGCTAATGCTCCACCCAGAGTGAGGACATTCCCACTAGCCTCCATATTAGTCTAAGCAGTCATCAGACCCCACGTGAGTCTGAGAAACTGAGCAAGACATCAATTCCTTTAACCTTTAGGGAATGCATGCCAACAAGTTCCATTAGGGAAGCCAAATTAATTGTGAAAATTCAGGAATTCTCATCATTGTACAATTATTAGCCAATGTAGAAAATTAGGTAGTTCATTATTATACAATGTAGTAAATTTAGATAATCCGGTTGCACAGTTTTACATTTAATTATTACATATGTGGCACATGGTATATTGATATGGAAGAATGTACTGGAAGCAACAATGTAACTGCTAGAAGAGCAAGCCCAAAATGAGTGTGAAACAGAGTACATTGCTTACAAAAGCTGAGAATTATTGTGAAATAAAATTTTATTACAGTTTGAATTGTAGCATTACACATAATATTTAAATATGTGCTGTTTTAATATTTGTGAAATGCAGCATAGGGTTTTTAGACAGAACACTTGAATGCCATCCCAGAACTAAGGAGGTCAGTGCAGATATGCAAACATTTAGATCTCTACCCTAAAATTCTTTGCAAAGACAGGCCATTCAGATACTCTAATTGCAGAGAATGGTTACATTTAAACTTCTGAGGAGCAAAGCTGAAAGCCATAATAGTTACATGATATATTTGCTTCTTCTTCTGTATTACTGTTCAGATCCAGGCAAGCTAATATTATTGTGAAAAGATTAAGTCAACTTATTGTGAAATTCAAATTTTTAGTACTGTGTATTATTTTTCACTCGATAAGCCATTCCCAACTTGAAGCCACAATGCCCTGCTGTGATATCACTGTCCCTCCCATAGAAATAACCATGTCACAAGCAGATCACCAGGACACCATGCTGGGAAGAAGCAACAGGAGGTTCAAGGACAAATGTAACATTTCAAATACAATGTCCCCACAGAAACACAGCGCTGCAGGTAGGCTGAAGGAAAGTTGGTGTAACTATTTAAGGAGCATGCTGCAAATTTTTGAGGCAGCATAAATGATTTAAACTGCAAGAAATCAGGAGTAAGTGGCAGGCGTGTAACATGAAACTGCTAGAAAAGCAAGCACATGAGAAAAAGTTGGGAGATGTAACTGCTGCGTGAACGAAGCACTGAGTGCAGCCAGGTGTAAACAGTTAAGGATGGAGCTACGGGCATGGGAAACAGCAAGGTGACCTGACTAGAATACAGATAACAATTGCAAGTAAACTGAGGGATTACTAAAATGATGATAAAAGTAAATGGGAGCCTGACTAGCACACAACACTTAAATAGCACAATGCAAGCAAAGGGAGGAACAGGATGCTAGAAAACTAGAAGCCTCCAAAAGATAAAACTGAAGAAACACAATCACTGGATAACAAGAGAGCAGATAAAAGACAACAGAGAGAAGCAGAAGCAGCAGCCAGAGGCAAAAGCAAAAGCAGGAGAAACACAAACCAGCAGAAAGACTAGCACAAACCAAGCAGAAGATCCAAAGCACTACAGGAGGAGATAAACACTGAAAACAGTGGAGATGCAGAGCCCCAGGCTGGGAAGGCAGAGTCCAACAGAGCCTCCATCAGCAAAGAAAAAATGTTTCTAAGTGAAGCAGAAAGGACAGAGTTTAAATAGCTCAGGCATGGGGTGCAGTTGGTTGCTACAGCCAATTGAACCACAGGGAAACCTTTCAATTATAGTACGAGCTTTGAGTCTTAAATTGGTAAGACACTGGCTGCATCCATAGTTCATTTGAACACAGCCATTTTCAATTTCCAGCACTGAATTTTGCACTCAGACCACTACTATCAGTACACAACGACCATTACATATTTAAAACCCTTCATAGGAGAGGATCTGAACTGAGATGGGTTGAACACAATGGCAGTCATGTGGTACAGTATGCTGAATCCTCATGACAGCCCCTAAGTCTGACATATGTAATGTGACCATGTAAGGAGAGAAATATCACCATCTGACACAATATTTCTTAGCTATGGACAACCTATTATGTCTCAAAGGCCCTGGCCACTGAGCAACTGTGCATTAGTGTTTCACTTTTCTTCTGAAACTAGACTATAATCTGTACACAACAGGTTTGTACTCCTTGAAATGTCATCTGTGCTGAAAACATCTGGACTAAAGATGTTGATTGACTCGCTATTCCAAAATATTTGCTTTATTTGCATGATTATTATCAGTGGCAGATCCAGGACTTAAGTACGAGAGTATTTTATCACTTTGATGAGCCGAAGCAAAATTATGGCTCAATTTGAAACCGTTGTTTTTAGCAGCAAGAAAAAATTCAAAGTTTTTAAATTTCTGAAACCTGCAGACTGTACATACTGTATGTACTAGTGAGCACATTTGAAAGGGAGAGGGGACAGTTAATGAACCATCCTGAGTGTCATTAGTTCACTTTTTAGCGAGAGTCAGTGGGGCAGGTGGGCTGGGAGCAGCTCAAAAGGTAATACCGAAGGCATGATTCCCTGTTCAGCATCAGCATGGTAGGTGGAAGAAGGAGGAGTCAAACAAAAGAATATTGACTTGGGTCAATCATCAATTCCCATTCAGGTCTTAGTACACCAGTCAGAGGGTAGTGTTTATTGACCAGTTGGGAGGCTGACTGGGCAACCAATCAAGTGAGAAGGACAGTGGTGGAAAACTGAGACAAATAAGGGTACCCTTGTTTATGTGGCAGACTAGAAGTTGCAGCACAAGAAAAGTGAAACACTGTGGATAGTGTGGTAAGTGCAAGCAGCTCAACACTCCTGCGACCTGATTAGAAATGTAGGCAGCAGCTGAAAGCAGAGGAGTTGCTTCTGACTCTGGTACCGGTCCTGGACTCTCTGTCCCAATGGTAGTCTGTCGGTCATCACAGCAATGCTGAAACCTCTCCAACATTGGCAGAAATCTCCATTCCTAGTGGCCTCAGAGGGCAACTTGGGGCATAACAGCAGCAGCACCAAACTGGAGCCAAAACACAGAAAGAAAAACTTACATTCGTGGTCTGAAATACACAGGTCGCAGGAGCTGATGATCAACTGAGAGTGGGAGAGGAGGGACAGAACTGCTCACTCACAGAATTTCTTGCCCACGCATAAACTTTAAATGCAGTACTTTAAATATTGCACCTAATCAATGCAACTTGATAACATTGGCTGATGTACACCTCCAGATAGATTGTAAGCTGATGATCCTAAATGAGGCTGTCAGGAGTGACATTTGAAAAATTGCTTTAACTAAAACAATAAAACTTGAGTTCTTACAGGATAATGGCAAATGGAACATGCCTACTTGTTTCAGTATCATTTCTAAATAGCTGAATTCTTTGCTACATACCAGTGCAGATATCTGTGCTAAAATGGAGACAGGCTTTCACTAAGGCTTGCCCTTACAGAAATAATTATATGAAATGTTTGCATGCTGCGCCTGAAACCTGCCCATGTGAGAAGCGTACTGCAAGCATGATTTTAATGTTAAATTGGAACTGATTGCATGCATGTGGTATGCATGCAGCAAGCAAGTGTGGCTAGCATGATATTTATGTTAAATTGGAACAGATTGCATGCATGTGGCATGTGTGCAAAAAGCAAGTGGTCACTGATAACTGTACACATAAAGTTAAGTGACTTGCTCAGGATCACACATTATACATGTGGGGTTAATGAGATTCAAACCCAGGTTTTCAGGTCTCCAAGTTTGCTGTTCAGTTCCCTTAACCACTACACTATACTGCCTGCACACATATGGCTGTCTTGTACTTCAATAGAAATCTGGCTACATGTGCACACATATAGCATGCTTATAGCCACTGATATACTTTTTAGTTTTCTTGTCCCCTCATCTCAGCTACACAGCTGAACCATAGCACACATATCATTGAAAACACATGTGGTTCTTCCCCCCATACACACACTTACATGCAGAATTACTTAATCACTTCTGTCTGGCTTGTACTCCTACTGTTTTCTACATAGTTTTGAATGCTTCCTGCAAACAGACCTGAAGGGCAAACACAAAAGTATCAATAACTTGGTACCCCCACCCACACGGCCAGTTCCTCCTCCCACAAACACACTGTTGTGGGTATGGCCACGCTGTTACAGAAAACCCACCAGGTATAAGTATAAGTTGAGAGTCTCTACCAGAGCACTAGGGAGAAAGAGGCAGGAGTCTTTAAGAGATGATGTCCATGGGATAGAGTGCTAGGGTGTGCCCCTTTGAAATGAATGGAGTTATTTTTATATATTTTATACATTATGATGGTGATGGAGATTAATGAAGGCCTCTTTTCTACTAACAAAGCCTTGTTTGTAGAGCGGTGGCCTCATTAATCTCCAGCTCACCATCATAATGTATAAAATAGTAATAAAAATACCCTCATTTATTTCAGTGAGGAGCACCCCACACTCTCCCTTTCCCTATGTAATAACGTGCCTGGCGTGGGGTGTGAGATCAACTTCATGGGAGGGCATAAGCTTGACTATAGTGGGGCTCCAATAGTGTGTGCATACCATACCACTCACCTGATCTTGACTGCAAGAAGCAACCCTTATTTTACCCTTGAAAACTTCTCTGTTCCTCATCCATCCCTCAATGAAACATACTAATCACACAGTGGCTGTCCTGTAAATTTAGATTTTTGTGGCAGGGCACCATTTCAAATTTCATTGGGGCCAACAACCAGTGGAGGCCAGGTGCTAGTTAGCCCTAGAAAGCAAGCTTTCAATGTCTGGAATGTCTCTGAAAGGTAAAATGTATTTGTGTGATTGAAAAGTGGTATGCAAATCAGGAAAATTAAAATGTAGAAGAGTCATCTGTCTATATCCCGGAGCAGTGCATCAGATTTGGGCTTAAATCCACCCTGTTATTAACCATTTTTTTCTTGGCTAAAGTTCTGAACCTCCCCCAAAAAAACAACATTGCCCGACCTCTCTCCTGACTCCATTCCATTCAATGCCTGTCCCATATGTGCCATGAAGCTACCAAAGGTGCAGAAACTTAAAAAGCACATCAATATTTCAATCCTTCCTCCTTCCCCAATCCCCTATTAAACAATTTATTTACTTTTACTTACACAGCCATCTGGCTGAAACCTGCAGCCTGGGCCAGTGTGCCACCAGCCCAGTTTTCAGTCTTCTCCTCCTTGGTCCTTCTGCCAGAAGCTGGATGTTAGAACCAACTGTCTCAGTTCTTCACGGTGGTCTGCGACTAAGTTACATCACTGACTGAACCAACCCAGCATTGTTTGGCTGCTGATGTGGCTGTTGATGCACTACACTGATCAAGCAATTTGAAGGCCACCCACACTGCTGTCACTGCTGCTGCTAGGCCTTGCTTGCTGCCATGTGGGTCCTGCACTGTTTTTATTGCAAGGCAAGCCTAGTAGTGTAGGTAGGTAGCTTAGTCATCAGCAAGGCCTCTAGTTCTCCCCTGCTCCTTCAGCCACTAAGGGAGATGGAGATTCATTAAGTAGACCAACAAAACAATGCTGCTGCAACACTGCTATCGAGGCTCAGTGCTCATTGACTCCTCCAAGCTGTAATGTATAGCCTGTCTACTCTGTTGAGGGAAGACAGTGGTGCACTCACATGCTCTTGCTTGGTTGGAGCTCCTCCACGTCATGTGTGCAGTGCTGCTGCTAATAGGTGGAGACAGTGGACAGCACAATACTGACACAGTCAAGTCAGGATCACACCCAGCATGAGTGCACAGGCCAGGAGAGCACTTATTGTGCAAAAGATTAAATCCAAATTTAATGTCATTCATTGCCACACCATGAGAACAACTTAGGTATAAATGCGGGGACAACTGTTCCCCTCTGCCCTACCTAAATGCTTTCCACTGCTTCATGATAGAAATTAATTCTCAGGTGCTAATATCTGCACAAGTAAATGCAATGGTTTTCATTGTGTTCTGTAGTACTGTACCTCCATGTTCCAGGATGTGTTCCAGTCATTGTGATGTTTAGTGCCCCTCACAGTCCCTAATTTTGAGTGTCCATGTCCCTCATTTCAGTGACAAGAAGTGAGGTATGGTGCATGCATTATGCACATACGAGTACACTTGTATTTCTGTAAGGGACCTGTCAGCAAACAAGCTACGAAATGAAGATTTGCTGTAATCTTTGATTCTTCTGAATTTAAGTAAGGTAAGCACCTTGAAATCCCTAGCAGCTGGCCTCAGTCTGCACTGGGATGTAGGCATTGAAGCAGAGTTGAGGTGGGGAGTTATAATTACTTTTATAAAATTACTATTTTATTGCAAAACCATGTACTATATAAAAGGCAGTCTTCAAACAAAGCTGTGTTCCCATTTTGGGGATTTTTGGGATTTGATGACACCATAGACTTCTCAAGATTTGCTCTTGAGGTCTATCATGTCATCCTATGCCCTTGATGGAAACACAGACTTGTACACTGTTAACTATTGTCCTATATGTTATAGCTTGCATCCTTTCTGACACACTAAGTGATCACAAAAGGATGTGCTATATCTGAAGATCTACCACCCCAAAGGACTTCCTGAAGTACACCTTGTGGAGATCATTCAAGTCTCTATTCATCTGGCATCCTGTTCAATTAGCTTGACCCACACTCTGAGTCTTCATCTCTACATTCACTAGAAATTGCTGTAACCCTTTCCAATTTTTATTTTACATTCATGTACATTTTGGATAATTGCACCCTCCTCCCTGGATGTCACATGTACCAGGATCCCACCTTCCCTGGATGTCAGCAGACCTAATCATTTATCCAAATGCCAGTGTTTTTTCATGGTAGCAACATAAGAATTCCAGCTCTCCAGAAGACTCACTGAGGTACAAAACAGCTGAATTGCCATCACTACAGCTATCAGGGAAAACAGGCAAATTATTTTTCTATTAACTTCAAGAACAACCTCAAGCCTCTATCTAAGTTTGTAAGGTGATTCACTCTTTATTTGTCATTTCACTCCAGTCAAAACTGCTGTTCCCTAGCTTAAGAGATCACCATTTCCTGCTCTAGCTGAGGTTGCCCTCCTTTTATAAACAATTTGATCCTCCTGTGTTATTTTGCTTCATCTTTCTCCACTCCTTATTCTTCTTCCCTCTTTTACACCCCTCCTCCTCATCACTTTCTTACTAATCCCCTCCTTCCTTCATCCTACTCTCCTCAATTTTATTTCACCCTTACCTCCCCTCGCTATCTTAACTGTGCTGCTATAGTTCAAACCCTTCTAAATGGCATAGGCCAAATAGTCTATAGTGCAAATTCCTTCACATCCTTGTGTTTACAATATGCTTCTCTATCTTTGGCTTTGTATGTGGCCACTCAAAGTCAGTCTGCTGGGAAATGTTGTGAGGTATGGCTAACAACTATTAAAGACTCTCTGATTTTGATATGATGCAGAAATGACTCTTGTGACAAGAAAGAAAATTCCTACATTGGTGCAACCAGACCAAGGTGAACTGGGGTTGTGGCCCATTAATTTTTTGAATATTTTGATTAACTTGTATCTCCAGTGCCACTGTGAGAGGATGCTGTATGCACTATATGTTATTCAGATTTTATATTTTATCTGATCTCTTTGCATAGTTTTAGAGCAATATTTACTGCTGTGAATTCTGAGCCCTGCCTCCATGATCTCCTGTTACTGCTGCAGAATGATACTGCCTATAGGTGTGACTGGGATGGTAACCAGTGAACAAGGTGACCGCATTTGGGTGCCTACAAAAATGGTGACTCAGTTATGGCATCTGTGTTCAGGGCTACCTAGCAGGGTGGATGACTGGATGCAATTGGCGAGATATGCTCAAGGAAGTATGCACATATCACGTGCACACAGATTTGGGGAGAGGCAGGGAGGGATGATATGTGGGAGAGGGTATGGTGGGCAGCTGATGAGCTGGTCCACTAGCATGGTGGGGAGGGTGGTGAGCTGGGAGGTGCAGGGTGCAGGCTTCAGATCCAGCATGGTGCATTTTCTTTTGCCAGAAAGCGGCTTTCAATTTTTAAGTTTTTCACCCTCCCAACATGCAGTCCCTGGAGTTGAGAATTCATAAGTGGGAGGGGTCCGGGGCACAGCCTCCTTAATAAAATGAAACCAATAGTTTTCAGGTGCCCTTTTTCTCCTCGCCGTGAGTGTGCTTGGTGATGTACACTGGCTATAATGGTGATTGCTATTCAGCAATCACCATTATGACTATGGAACCCCATAGAGATTACAAGATTGTTGCCACCCAGCAATACCCTCAGCTGCTTGATTTCCTGTCCCACACTTGAAAGAAATGGGTTCTGTGCATCCTGAAGCTGAGCCTAAAATGCACCAAAATGCATCATTTCACATTACATTTCCAAAATTTCATAGGGGCATGCCCTCAGACCCCTAGATTTGGTGCTCTGCCAAGTGCACTTCTTTCTGTCAGTTCCTGGATCTGCCACTGGTTATGAGTATAGAACAGTACAGATTTGCTAATCTACAGGCAAATATAAAACCCACTCCACCTGCACATGCAATATTTCTGAGCTTAATATATTTTTATTTTGTTATATTCAGTGTGCTGCTAAAACTAAAGAATGAACTGTTTCATTTAAGCACGTATTGCATTATTTTATAGCAAACTTATGTACCAGACAGACAGGTGTAGTACATATTACTAATTCATGTAAGTACATTTTGAAAAATGTTGCCATTTTGCTCTACTCATCAGTAAAGTATAATGATGGTGTAATTAATGTAGGCGTGGGTCTGCGGGGTACAGTCTAAACAACATGTGGCAAACAATATATTTAACCACTGTCCATCGTTCACGTCCTACACATGCTGACTGACAGAGACAGGAGCCTGTATTTTCAGAGAGTTGCAATTGACACAACAGCAGGTTGAGTCATTTATTTCTATACTCGTTTGCATCCAGATTAGTGACACAGCTGTGGTGTATACGTGCTGCAACTATGACAGCCACATTTGCACCACATATGTGGCTGAGTCATAGTTGTATCACTTTTGCACCACAGTTGTGTCACGTTTGCATCACTAAACTGGACTTAAGGTGCAGGTGCAGCAAAATAAATACAACAATGTTGCGTCCATTATAAGTTATAAAAATACAGGCAAGAGTACTCAGGACTGCAAGCAGGTTTAGTTTAGTTGCCATATTTGGTCCTTGTAGAACAGATCCAGAAGTAAATGGTTTGATACCTTTTGGTGGACCAACATAGATGTTACAAAAGAACACAGTGCCTAAGGCACTTGTAACATCTATGTTGCTCCAGTAAAAGGTATCAAACCATTTGCTTCTGATCTGTTCAGGACTCGAGGACATTCTGCAATCTTTTTTCCCCTTAGGGCAATTGTCTTTTTGTTTATGAGGCACACTTATGATCTGGAAGTTTATGTCTCCTTAAAATACATGTTCTAAATTTTGTATTGTCAGTATCCTTAAAGAAATACCAGGAGACTCCAGCCTGTATTTTCAAAGAGTGCAATGCACTTGCAATGGATGCATCAGTAAGTTGTGTCACTTTTTCTGTACCTATGATTGAGTCCAGATTAGTGATGCAACTAATTCAACCGTGCAATAAAAGTAACACAACTATGACTCAGCCACATTTGTACCACAAATGCAGCTGACTCACAACTGTGTCACTTCTGAATCATAGTTGCGTCACCTTTGCATCTCTAATAGGGAGACGAGCCTAAATGAAAAAAGTCATGTAACGTAGTTGCATCCGTAGCTCTCTGCAAATGCTGGCAATCATCATGTTTAAACACAGCCGCAGCCATGTTCTCTCTGTGTAACCTTGAACAAGTCACTTAACGTACCTTTCTTAATCCAAACAAATGTAAAATCGAAGCATAACAGAATAAGAAAGAAAATAGAAAAGAAACATATGCATAAATACATGTAACCCGATATGACATAGTCAGCAAGTGTTCTCAGTGGAGGTATTATATTGTCTGTTTTTTTTTTTTTTTTCATTTTGCCTACAGTACACACAGTATCTAGCAGATTGCTTTAATGAAAGTGAAATCTAAAAGGGTGGCATAAAGCCTTTTACTGTTACTCCTGTTCTCTTTGCTGGCATTAATGATTAGGGACAGATGTTTCCTGGAACAGTAAAATTAATTTTACATTCATTGATCCATTGAGAGTGTCCAATAACATTTGTGATGTTGTTGTTTTATTATTAATGCTGTCAGATCTAATTCTAAAAAGATTAGAACACATGAACAAGTTAATTGAGAACTAAAACTCCCAAGTGTTACAAGTACCAAGGGTTCAAATTACTACAAATCAGCTTTTTCTCATGAGTTGAAAAAGGAAAGGCCTGCCTAGTCAGAAAGGATATAGAAAACAAAAAAGTAAAATTTAATGCACGATGAAAATAGAGAATCTCTTTGACCATACAGTGAGTCATCTTCAGGAATTATTTAGAAAAGTTATTGAAGAGGTGAGCTATAGTCCTGTCCCTCTCTGATGATGATAAATGTCATATTCTGAATGAGACCATTGTGTGCCCAATTTATACAATGTATTTTAAATTGTAGACATCTCAGGTTAATTTTTTTAATGAAGAATAAACTTTTGTTTGATTTCATTGTTTCATATTGAGTGCAGCAGAGTTCATTGTGATGTTATCAGGCATTGTTCAAGCTGCTCTCAGTTGGTTAAGAGCTCCTTAGTGATGACCTTAAAGTTATGATAAAGATGATGACCCACCTAGAATGATGATACATGATTTATCATCAGTTTAGGTATTAAGGCCATAGAAATAAATAATTTATCTCTAAACTCTCATTCACATAAATAATGGGTAAGGGTGGTATACAAGGATATATACCCAGCGAGGGGAGCTAATTAGGGCTATAAGGCCATAAGCTCAAAGGGCAAGTGGCTTTATTGCCTAATTAGCCCCTAAGATGGCAGACTTGAGTGTTCCACCCTTACCTATTGTTTGTTGAATACAGTATTGCACATTAGAGGGTTATTGTTATGGGAGCTCGCATATTTGATCTGAAGGTGTCCTGCAGCAAGGAGGGAATTGTGTGTAGTGAGCGAGGTAGAAGTTTGGATGATTTCAGGGTTTGGGAGGGTTTTCTGTAAGTGACTTTTTCTAGGTTCTTTTGCAGCTTGTTAATTGTTTGTCTAGCTTTAATGATTAAATGTCGAGCTTCAGACCTTATGGCCTAAAAACCTAAAACAATACCTTGAACTGCAAGACTGGTCCCCGATTCTCCATGCACCCGATATAGATGCGCTCTTGTCTTCTTTACCTCCACCTTTAATAAAGCCTGCGATCTCTTTGCTCCCTCTCTGCCGTCCGCTCCAAAAGACCCTAACCTGCTCTGGATTACCCCTGCACTCTTGCTGCTCAAGCACAGGGACAACCTTTGGTTCCGTGCCACCGGAACTAGGCACCCAGCTGACAGACTGGCCTACAATGCTGCAGAATAAGTGTACTTGGGCAATCAGGAAAGCCAAAGCTGACCACTATCAGGCCTCCTCACTGCCTCCTGGGGAGGCCTGTACCTTCTGGGATAAGGTCAAACAACTGAATGGGAATGCCCGCCCCTCCCCATCCCAGATTACCACCAACAACACCACCATTACAGACCCGCTGACATTGCAAACCTCCTCAACACCGCCTTTACAGACCTTAGTCCCATCCTCCCAGTAACTTCTTTGATCAGCCTCCCACCCATCCTACCCCTGCCCTCCATCGCCCCTGCTTCCACCTTCGTAGGGTTACTACCCAGGAAGCCAGACTGCACCTGACCCATGCACTAAAGGCAACAGTTCCAGTGACATCTCCCTGGATCACAAAATTCTCCGGTTAGTCCTGGATCAAGTCCTCACCCCACTCACCTGCCTTCTTAACAAATCACTCTGCCTGGGACAATTCCCTCCTCGTGGAAAACTGCAACGTCACGCTAATCCATAAAGGGGTGATAGGTCCTTAGCTGGGAACTATCGACCGATCTCCATTCTCTCTCCTTTCCAGGCGCTGGAAAAACTAGTTGCCGCACAAATATCTGAATACCTGACCAAATACAACATCCTCTGCGCGGAGCATGCAGGCTTCCATGCAGGACACAGTACTAGCACTGCTCTTATTGAATTCGCCTCCTTCCTTCACTCCTCATTGGATACCGGCTCCCTGGCGGCTGTGTTCCTTGACCTATCAAGGCCTTTGACACGGTCTCCCCCCTACTTCTGGAGCCCTCTCGCAGCCTGGGTTTGCCTCTGGACCACTAGCTTGGTGCTCAGCTACCTGTCCGCCAGCTCCCAACGAGTCCGAATTGGTGGGACTCTTTCTAACCGCCTTTCGATCCACTCAGGGGTTTCACAGGGCTCCATCCTGGGGCCCCTCCTCTTCTCGCTTTACCTTAACACCCTGCCCAGTGCATGCCCTGGGAGTATTCTGCTGTACGCAGATGATACTGTCCTCTTTGCCACTGACCGTAACCCCACTTCCCTCAGGTTTCCTACAAAGGGCCTATGGCGGCGCTGAAGCTTGGCTTAAAAGCATAGATTAGTCATAAATCTTAAAAGTCTAAAACCATGCTCTTCGCCCAACCTCAAAATAAATCATCCAACACCCCTCTCCGTATCCTTTCTGGCTCTAAACTACAACTGGAACAAGTCCAATCCTATAAGTACTTAGGGATCCTATTTGACTCAGCCCTCTCCTACCATACCCACATCGATGCACTCGCTTCTGTTACCAATATCCGACTTGGTATCCTGTACCGCCACAAAACTTCCTCCTGACGACTGCTGGCTACGGGTTACTTCCTCCATACTCCCTGTGGACTAGGGGCTACTCTATCTATGGGGCTGCCAACATGACGGCTCTCAACAAAATCTGCCTCCTCCTAAATAAGGCTTGCAGGCTAATCACTGGGGCCCCTAAGCTCACTCATACCTGCCAACTCTATGACCTTGCAGAATTGCTTGACCTCGATGACGCCTGTTATACCAAACGTGCCTCATCTCAAAAACCTTATTAGACTTTCTCCCCGGCTGACTTCCGCCTCCTCCCAGCACAGCCCTTGTCAGCACCCGGACCTCCTGCAAAGCCACCTTCCTGGTTCCTCGTGCTAGGACTTCACTTGGACAGAGATCTTTCTGCCACAGAGCCCCGCTGTACAACACTCTTCCTCGGGCCATCACTGATACCCCACCATCTCCACTTTCAAAAATGCCCTCAAGCGAGCTATTCATCAAAGCGCTGCTGCTCCTGTGCCTAACAGATGCTCAAACCACCCTGTACTGCGACTGCCTCAATCCATACGTTCCTGTAATCTGGCACAGTAGACCTGCTTGTCTGTAATCACACCTGTATAAAATACCGTTATGCTGCTAAACCCTTTTATTCTACTGTTGTCAATTATACATTTTGCTCTGTATCACACTACCAATGTTGCTGTTTACTATGTGCCTTTAATGCGTGTCTGTTTATACTCATGCACTGCTCTGTATGTACCCTCTTTCCATATTACCTGTATTATCTGTTTTATTTGTATTATGCGAATTCTCTAACATTATTGACGAGGTACCTTTGGAAATGAGCCCCTGGCTCAAAGGTTGTAAACTGATTGCGTTATAAATAAATAAATAAAATAAATAATGCTGTGATAATTGTGTTATTGCTGGTGCCCCATAGGGTTTAATGTAGTGCATGTGTAGGTACACATTTTTGTTAGAGTAGTTCAGGTATATAGCTTTAATTAGTGTAGGTATATAGCTGTAATTGTTTAATTAGTGCAGGTATATACTTTTAATTAATAGATTAGACACAGGTATACTCTTAAGTGATAGATTAAGGCATACAAGGAAATAAATAATGGCATTTTCTATCAGGAAATGTTCCATCCATGTATTATCTCTCTATCTACAGTACCTCTCTTACTATCTAGCTATCTATATACTGTATTTATTGCAAAAAAAAAATAATTATTAGTGCACTAATAAGGGTTAAAGTGACAAAGAAGTGGAAATGTGGTATTGTTTCCAACTCCTAACACTGCACCCCCACTCTGTAGGCAGCAACAGGTGCTGGGTATGCCTTGTGGGTTGTCAGCCCTATAACTCACTCCATTTCATGAATAAGGAATCTGAGATGAGTACAGTATATGAGAATGAGATGATTGTTAGGGTTGACAACCGTAAGGCACAACCCTACTCCTGTTGTTGCCTGCAGGTTGTGGGTGGGGTGTTAGGTTGGAACCTAACAGTACATTTCCCTCACCTTTATTGTTTTAACCCTAACTACTGCAATAATAACATTTTTGCAATTAATTTCCTGACTTTTGAGATAGTATAATCATATTCTTCTTTGCCTGTGGGAGCAAAGAGCCCACCCCTCTGTAATTGTTTCCTTATTTGAGTGTGGGAGTGCAGGGCCAAGAGGGCCTTGTACACCCATCCAGCCATAATATTTTGCCCAGCACTCCCATCCCTCCTTAGATGCATCTATGTATGTCAGATGTGTATAACCATGCCATTTTACATATTTTACCTCAATTTTTAGCATACCCTTCTTAAGACCCACTTCATAAACAAGGGTGGTGAAAAGTATTTTGTGAGAATGACAAAGCTCATGAAAAGAATCAGCAATCACAAAAAGGATTTAAAATGTTAAAAGAAATGCCTTGCAGGGTCCTTTTTCCACTAGATAACTGCAGAATCCACATAATGGAGTACCAATAACCAAGATACATGTGTTGGTTTTTCTGGAGGAGTTCAGTTTTGTGGGTTTTCAAGGTGTTTAAAAAAACAGAAAACAAGATGTTGGCTCATGAAAAGGAATTTTTCCTCATGAAAAGGATTGGTCCCTCACTAAAAGATCTTTTTCGTGAGGACCACATTCTTATTTGTTCAGAATCTATCCAAAGACTGACTGAGCATGCTCAGGACCTCAAAATTTTAAATGAAGTAATATTTTAATGGATTACTATTTTTCACTGACCAGGACAAAGGCACGCCTGTGGGGCAAGCCCTTTCTATCCTGAAAATTTCAGACAAACATTCCAAACCATCTAAGCACAGTGTGATGACAAAGAAGCACACAACAAAGAGGTTTTTAACTTTTTTTTACTAGCATGGTTCGGTATCCACAAATCCTACTGGAACAAAACTTGGCACATCAAGAGATCTACCCCATGAGACAGCACATGCAATTTATACAAATCCATTAAATAGTTGAAAACATGATTAAGTGCAAAACATGAGGTTTAACATAGAAACCACAGCTTAACCCTAATTATAGGGGTGCTTCCATGCCCTATTTTATATATATATATATATATATCTTATGGGGTGCAATCATGCCCTATAGTTAGAGTTGAGTAGGCCTTTAATGTTAAACCTCAATATTTTACGCTTTAATAATTCAACCTTTAACGGTTTGCACGGAATTTGGAATGCATGGTCTGGTGTGGAAGATATCTTGATTTACCAAGTTCTGTCCCAGTCAGACATACAGGTCTTATGCAGCAAAACACCCAAAAATGCACTTTTCGCCAGTTTTGATGTGTTTTGCCCATGGTGCTGAGACCCTACCATGCAGTCTTTTGGTCTGAAATTTGGAACATGGAAAGAGTTTGGGTAAAGGAACAATCCAGCATTAGTCTGGTAAAAAATATTACTCCATTCAAACATTATTACATTTTTAATGTTTAAGTTCTGAGCATGCTCAGTTCACTCAGATATTTATATGTATATTTTGTGACCTAAGAATTGTCTCACGGTCAAGGATTTTGCTACCTTGAAAATCCTAGTCCATCAGAAAAATTCTTTGTCTGCTAGCTGCCATCTTTTCAGTTTTTCAGCCAAACAAAATGTCATAGCTTTGTCTATGGGTGACTTTTGGGCCAAATGAGGCATGGGTTTTGTGTAGGGTGACACCCTCTACAAAGCCATGCCTTTGGTTTGGTTCACATTTGTCAAATAATAGCTTTTAAAAATTAAAAATCTTCTTTTGTGACTCGCTAACCATCCTAGTCCACAAGCCTGCAAAATCCAGGTCCTCGAGGCGCCCTGGTCTGGCGCTTGTCCATCAGGGGATGACCAGATAGCTGGAATTTCACGAACAGATGTCCCTGGGCATGACCAGATGTCCCTGAGGATGACCAAATGGCTCTGATGGCACAACCAGATATCCCCTCGCAGACTAGAATTTTGATAGCTCGCAGACTAGGATTGGATCTGGCTGCCCAGGATTTTGCTATCTCATGAATGAAGAATTTTTAAAGGTGTAAAAATTTCAGAATTGCATAGCTCATTAACGGTTTAGTTCCATAGATTTTCCCCACAGGATTACGTTGTGGTGTCTGTCACACTTTTCGGTGCACTTATCTCAAAATGAAGCAAGATACAGAGTTTTTGCCACTGGCAGCTTTGATCACCTTTGGTGATCTATGCTACTGGAACAAGATTTTAAACCATAGAGTATGCCTGCAGTGGACTGTTTTCTGTGGGTTGCACAGTTAATGAGATATTGTCAAATTTGCATTAAAGGGTTCCTTGCCCAATAGGGCTGCTGTACATCTCTTTAGCTATGTGTAAGTGGGAGTGCATGCCCACAGAAGCATATTGTTATGCAGAAATGGGCAACTTGGTGGGAGCGTGGGGCTCACACTTTTTGAAAGAGTAAATAAATTCATGACAAAAAACTGCATTTAATGCATCAGTTAGAGGTTAAAGTGACAAAAGTGAGGAAATGAAATGTTAGAGTTGAGCCTCTAACCCCCCACATAACCTACATCCATCCTCCACAGACTGACAGACACCTGGGAGTGCCGTGGGGTCATGAGGTCTAACAATCACACCATTCTCCTTTACTGTAGCATGTCAACCTGCTTACACATGGAATAGGGTGAGAGTTGGGCCTCATGACCCCATGGCACACCTGGTATCTGTCAGTCTGTGGAGGATGGGTGTGTGGCTAATGTGGGGGTTAGGGCTCAACCCTAATGTTTCATTTCTCTCTTTTGTCACCTTAATCCTAACTGATGCATTAAAGCAGTTTTTTGCCATGAATATTATAAGGGTGAGGTTGTGCCCCTATAGTTATGGTTGAGTAGGCACTTTAATGTTAAACCTCAAATTTTGCATGTTAATAACTTTGCAACCATTCAAGGGGTTCACACAAAATTTGGAATGCACAGTCTGGTATGGTAGATCTCTTGATTTACCAAGTCGCATTTTGGCTGGACATACAGTTTCTGAGCAGAGAAATGCCCAAATGTGCGCTTTTCACCAGTTTTGATGTGTTTTTGCCTCAGGTGCTGCGACCACACCATGTGGTCTTTTGGTCTGAAACTTGTAGTGTAGAAAGATGTTAGGTCAAGGAACAATCCAGCATTGGCTTGGTAAACAAAATATTAATCTGTTCCAAAGTCAGAATGTTACATTTTTGAGTTCTGAGTATGCTCAGTTCACTCAAAATGTATATGTATATTTTGTGAAAGATAAATGGTCTCACAGTCAAAGATTTTTTCAGCTCATGAAAGAAAAATCCTACTGCATCAGAAAAATTACTTGTTCACAAGCCGCCATCTTGTTTTTAGTTTTCCAATCAAACAAAATGTTGTAGCTTTCTCCATGGGTGACTTTTGGGCCAATTGAGGCATGGTTATTGTTCAGGGTGACCCCTCTACAAAGCTATTCCTTTGGTTTGCTTAATTACTGTCAAAAATAGGTTTTAAAAATTAAAATTCTTCTTTCACGACTCGCTAATGATCTTCTTTATGAGCCTGCAAATTCCTTGTCATGGAGACAATCCTAGTCCGTGAGCTTGTTCGTTAGGGATGACCAGATAGCCAGAATTTCATGACCAGATGTCCCTGGGGATGACAAGATGGCCCAGACTGGCGTAACCGGCGACCGCCGCTTGACTAGGATTTTGTTAGATCGCAGGATCAGGGGATTTATCTCGGGTCGAGGATTTTGCTATCTCACGACTGAAAGATTTTAAAGGTGTAAAACTTTAGAATTGCATAACTCTTTAATGGTTTGGTCTCTGTAATTTACAGGGTGTTGAAAGGATGCCCTACTGGTGTGAATTATGCTCAGGGCCCCGAGTTTTCCACGATTCCGCTGGATGCAGCAAACCGTGGAAATATCCGTGGAATTTGCCATCACCCAAAGAATTCGCTGCTCCACGGAACAAACGTCCGCTTCATTGCCGCCAGGTGCCTAATCCCCATCGCTGAACGCCCCCAGTGTTCTTGCAAAGCATGCTGGAGCCCACCCCAGCATGGCAAACGTGCTAATAGTTTTTTTTTGCCGACGGGTGCCTAATCCCCGCCGGCTGAACGCCCCCAAAGTTCATGTGCCACACTGGGAGCCCACCCCAGCGTGGCAGCGCCGTCCCGCTACGTTCTTTTTCCCTGTAAACAAAAACTGTCCCACGGCGCCGCCTCCCGAGCCCCTCCCACATCCCGCACTCCACCCACTGCGCACCCAGCCTCCCCCACCCCCACCCATACTTACCTCCAGACTCCGTCGCTGATGATCTTCGTGGACCGGGAACACGTCTGCACTCTTCAAAGCGACGCCAGACTGAGGAAATGCCAGTAAGCTGTATAATGGGCTAGATAGGAGGGTTCAACTTTTTGCATATCTCAGGCATTTTGGGAATTTTGCACCAAATTTTCAACATGGGGTTTTGGGACCCTTTCTCATGAATGATGTTACTGTCGTGGCGTTATTCGGCTCGGGTGATTTTGTGCAGTGACTGCGAAATCACCCTTCAGGACTGAATACCACCATGACAGTGACATCATTCATGAGAAGGGGCACAAAACCCCATGTTGAAAATTTGGTGCCAAAATTCCAAAAATGACTGTTTAACGAGCGGCATTGTGCAGTTCCTACGCAGGCTCGTAGACGTCACAAATTTCAATATTTTCTATCCAGAGTTTCAACACTGCCATTTCACCACACTGTCTTATGAGTAGTACAGCTGTCATTTTTCACATCTCACCCAAATGTGTTTCCACTCCTGTAGCGTAGAATGGCGCAGCCAGTGTGTGAAATCAATGTATCGACAAATTAAGAAAATCACAGTGACACTGTTCATGAGCAGAGGTCTTGAAATGGCTATGTTGAAAATTCGGTGAAAAATTCCAAAAATGACTGTTTAACGAGCGTGCGTGCTTGCCAGTTCCTATGCGAGCTTGATGCTCGCGAAATTTCAATATTTTACTCCAGAGTTTCAACATTGCCATTTCACCACACTGTCTTATGAGTAGTACAGCTGTCATTTTTCACATCTCACCCTAAAATGTGTTTCCACCCTTGTAGCGCAGAATGGCGAGTCAGTGTAGTAAATCAATGTTCCGACAGATTAATAAAATCACAGTGATACTGTTCATGAGCAGAGGTCTTAAACTGGCTATGTTGAAAATTTGGTGACAAACACCCATAAAATGACTGTGTTACGAGCGTGCATTGTGTCAGATATGGCAAAAAAACAAAAAAGGAAAAAATTAAGGGTAAAAATGTGCCGCAGAATTGCTGCAGAAATTGGTGTTGAGTGCAAGAAGTTCTGCAGCAAATGAGAACCCTGCCACAGAACTTTGCTCCGATGTGCCTCAGAAAATCGGGGCCCTGATTATGCTGTTTAGGTATTGGGGAATTAAGTGGTTGGCATAGATATGCCATGATGAAGTTGACGTTTTCCTCATAGGAGTACATTGCAGTGTCTGTCATGTCTTTCGCACTGTTATCTCGAAATGAAATGAGATGCAGAGTTTTCATGTGGCCTATGCCAATGGAACACAGTTTTAAACCACAGAGTAAGCCTGCAGTGGAATTGTTTTCGTAGGTTGCACGGTTAATGAGATATTGTCAAATTTGTGTTACAAGGGTTCCTTGCTGTATAGGGCTGCTGTATAGTGTAGTGGGACCCACACTCCCACAGATGCATATTGTTATGCAGTAATGGGCAACTTTGGGAGGCGGGGCCAGGCACCAATACATGTTTTTTACTAGCTATTTATTTATTTATTTGAGTTTTGGTGACCAGGTAAGTCCATTGAGACAAGTACAGTCCCTTTTCAGAGTTGACCCGGTAACAAGAGTTACAGAGAGCATTAAACAGTCTGACAATAACAGAGGTACAAAAAAAAAAACTAGTGTAAACACATCTTAAACAAAACTAGGTTGACAGAAAGTATATATACATATTGGGTGGTTATACAAAGCAGTTGCATATGGCGCAACTGAGATGTGCCTGCAGAAGTGCGGAAATGCACCAAAGAGCGATATTCAGCGGGAGCTAATGCATTGTGCAAATCGTACTGTGCCAGTGTGCAACCCTAATGAATGCATGCAAGTGCAGGGGGCGTAGCCATGAATAAATGGAGCAGTGCGATATTCAACAGCAAGCAAATCGCACAAGTGTGGAGCAACAGGAACATCTGCGGAGCAAACTTAAACCCATAAAAAGAGGGAGCAAGCAAGGATGGAGGCTTGCACCACAGGAGACAATAGAGAAGGAGAGCGGGCAGGCAGGACAGCAGGAGGGGTAAGAAAGAGACAGAGGTGGGCAGAAAGTGCAACAAAGCATGGGACTGGGCGTGTGACACTGATTGTGCCTGCGTGGTGAGTGACTGTGTGTGTGTGTGTGTGACACTGATTGTGCCTGCGGTGTGGTGACTGTGTGTGTGTGTGTGTGTGTGTGTGTGTGTGTGTGTAGAGAGACAGGTGCGGGGGCAACAACAGCAGTGTGTCTCGCGATACCACTCATAGGAGTGGCAGCAAAAGTGCCCGAACGGGTGGGAGGCGGAGGCTACAGCCAACAGACAGCCAACTGGGAAACCCGAACACAGGTGTGCAGCCAGCACAGGGCACAAGCAGCAGCACACAGCCGGGGTGCCTGGAGAGACAGTCGACCAGGGAGGCAGGACAGCCCAGGCCATGGCCAGTGCCATCTTCCAGATGGAGGCAGTATTAAGGGGTGTGAGAAGGCAGGAGGCAGAGCGGCACGGCCATGGGAAGGCCCGTCGGCGGTATGTCTGAAACAGGTGGTACCATGTCCGCACCACCTTTGAACAGTATAGTGATACAGAGATTGTGGGCCAGTACTGCCTGAACCGGGAAATTCTGAGGCAGCTCTGTGAGGTGTGCAGTAATGAGATGCAGGCACCCACAAGATGGAGCCACGCCCTGTCAGTGGAGACCAAGATCATGGCCATCAGTGCTTGCTCCACGGGTACCTTCCAGAGACCAACAGGGGACACCACTGGCATAAATCTGTCGGCGGCGTCATGGCTCCTCACACATTCCTCAGTGTACTGCTGCCACATGCTGCAGAATACATTCATTTCCCAGTACACAGGCAGAGCATACAGCGAATATGCAGGAGTTACACAGGGTGGCACATATGCCTGGCATGTTAGGGCCATTGACTGCACCCACATAGGCATCTGCACACCATCTGGCCTGGAGAGGGTAGCCTACATCAACAGGAAGGGCTACCTCAGTGTCAACTGCCAGGTGGTGTGCGATGCCAGGAGGCACATAATCAATGTCTGTGCTACACAACCTGGTGGAGAACATGATGCCTTCATCTGGCACCAGTCAGCACTGTGCCACAGGTTCGAGCATGGGGATAGCCCCACCGCCACCTAGTAGGTGAGTATGCTGTTGGAATGGGCAGCCTGGCACAACAGGGCAGGGTGTGGGGATGCTAGGACAGGGGCATCAGAGGGTGTGGCCGGGAAGGCAGGGGTGCAGCTACACAGACTGCCAGTGAACCACACATATCAACACACAGGTGACAGCAGATACACCTCGACCCTGGTTGCTCACCCCATACCGGCACCCATGAGCCCAAGCAAGGCGATACAATGAGGCACACACCAGCATATGGAACATCATCGAGCATGTGTTTGGGCTGCTGAAGGCCCTGTTCCATTGCCTGACAGGTCTGGCGGTGCCCTACAGTATAGCCCCCTCAAAGGTCTGTCGCCTGTCCTGGCCTGCTGTATGCTACACAACATGGCCACCGACCACGGATAGCTGTCAAGGTTGAAGAGGGGAACAGCAGTGGGGACCAGGGCCAGGTGGTGGTGGTGAGCAGCCCCCCGGTGAAGGGAACCCCAGCTGAACAGGATGGCCAAGCAGCACTGAGACACAATTGCAGAGGAGCACTACGGTGCAAGCAGCTAGGTGAACATGACCACATCGTGTCCCAGGGACCATGGCACAGTTTCAGGCATGCAAGGGGCCCCATGACAATAACGGCTGGAGGTGGCGTGGACTGGCATGGGGCTGGATCATGAAGCACCTCTGTATAGCACTGCACACCCCAATGACATACACCACACACACCACACACACACACATGCACATGGCACCCACATGCATATGCCCAGAGGCCACCAATGGGCATGTGCAGACGCTGAATACTGGTGCACAGTAGCAGCTGGCATTGTGTTGGCATCATCAGCACATGCTGCAGTGGCCAGCAGCTGGGTGTGCACAAGGCCTGTGTGCAGCACTGACCATGGATGACATGTCCCTGAATGCACACCATGCCACACCAATGTGCACACAGGGCAGTGGCAGGCAGCGGACAGGAGGATGGTGGCTCAGGACTGCCATGTGGTCACATGGCTGCCGTGGACATGTGGACGGCACGCTGAGAATGTTTCCATGCAGGCCCATGCTCTTCAACCCTCATGATCAGTCATGCTTAGTCCTGTGGGAACAAACATTTGGTCAGTGAGGCTACAACCCACACCACCCTCCCACTCCACTGTTCTGACAGGCCCACAGCCTGATGGCTTACCTCTGAAGGATGCAATACTGGTCTAGAGCCTGTGTAGTTCCTGGTGTCTTTATAGTGCATCACATGCAAATGAGAGGATGCGAACTGTAATGAGATGCAAATGCCTCTGATGCACAGCGGATATGCTGATTAGCTAATCTGCATATGCCGCTGAATATCGCAAAATTGCACATGGTGCATTGGTGTTGCACCACACAAGCTGTGGCGCAACAGGTGATACATATGCAATAGGCCCAGCAGTGCATGTGCAGTACCGCTATGCATTTTCAGTGGTGCAGCTTATGCACGCTGTGCTATATGCAGTGCCAGCACTCTGCCACTATTGGGCATGTGGCACTTGTGTGCAGTATGCCCTATGGCACTCGAGCGCTATTGGCCCATGGACCGTGGGACCACATGCCCCTATTGCCCCCCCGCATGGCGGGCCCAATCATGCTGCTGACCCTTGACCCCACGAATGCCCTTGACACTCCAGGTGCTAGTGCTGCACCAGCTGTGTTGTGCAGCACCGTGGATGCATGACTGGAGATGGCAGCACATACCAAGTGAGTCGCACACCCCAGCACGTGTTGCTTGTGCACTACTGGGCACCATTTTGGTGTGCAACTGCAGAAATGACCATGCCATGCCACAGCAGTGCCAGGGCACCCAAATGGTCACAGGTGGAGCTGGTGAACCTTGTGGCCCTTATGGAGTCACATGCAGGCAGTCTGTACAGCCAGGTGCCCCTGGATTGGCCACGGACAGAGGTGTGGCAGGAGGTGGCTGAGGGGCTGGAGGAGGCCACAGGGGTACAGCCCAGCAGTGAGCAGTGCTGCCACTGCTATGGGGACCTGTGGTGGATGGACCCTCAGAGGCTACAGGCACGCGCCTGGAGGGATGCCATGCTATGTCCAGATAAGTGCACTACGCCCATGTCTGTGCCAAGCCAGAGTTCTGTGTTGCCAGCAGGGTGGCACACCATGCTGCGGGGAGTGCTGCATGTTCTGTTGTCTGTGGCAGCACCATGGTGCACTGTGCCACGCACTCAGCTGCTGCGCTCCAGGGAGCATGCTGTGCTGGGGGAGGCATGTGATGTTGCCTGGTACTGATGTGTCTTTCTCCATGTCTCCCTACTAGACCCTGAGGATAGAAGGTGATCGTGGCTGGCTGACGCTGCAGGTGGGCCAGGGCAGGCCACCACAGAGGCTTGGGCACAGGATGCAGGCCACACAGGTGGTGCCACTGGACAGGCACAGGGTGCCGCAGCAAGCAGAAAGGCACTGTTCCAAGGTATGATGGTGTGCAGGGTGGGGTGGGGCCACAGCCCCAGTGCACATGGCCATTACAGCAGTGCACTGCCTGCAGTGTCTCTTGCACCATGCCATGGCTATTGTGTGTGGCTGCTGCAGGTGGGCTGTAGGTGCACCCGATTCCAGATGTGTCACTGCCATCCTGCTGCATACACCTGTCACCTGGCTGCCATGGTTGTGGTGTGTGGCACATGGGTGGTGTTGGTGTGCAGTGTTCTGCATGGCTGTGGATAGTCGGGTTGGTGTCTCGTGTGGGCGCACACAATGTGGGAGGCCATGTGCCATCTCAGGGATGCATGTCACCGCTGTCCGCTGTGCACGGTGGGTGGGCTATGGTCATACGGCCATGCACTAATACCATGTCCCTCCTTTGTCCTAGGTGTCCGTCACCCTGATGTCAACACCAGGCTCCTGAGGTGGATCCTTTGGATCACCATTGCCATGCTCCAGGTGGCACGGCTGGTACAGCAGGCACTATGCAGGCTGCAGCGCAGATGTCGGCATCAGGCACTGGTGGGGTGTGGATGCCCTTAGGGCCCAGTGGCTGCAACTGTTTCCTCCTGTCCCCTCCCTTGCTCTCCCATGTACTCTTGTTCAGCCATGTCCCTGTCCCCTGCCTCCTTTCCTGACCTCCATTTGTATGTGGCCTCCCCATTCCTTGTTCCCTGTACCTGTAATTGCTAATCTGTATATAGTTGTTTTAAGCATGTTTTAATACACATTTCTATGGTTAGCCATCTGTGTCTTTGTCTGCTTCTTGGTTGGCATGTGGAGCCATGCTGCAGTGGTGTGCATGGTGGCTGAGTGGTACGCCTGGGGTGGACTGAGGATTGTGCCTGGTGGTCTCTGCCAAGTGGCTGGTGGATGTGCCCTGGGGTGGCTGCATGCACTCTATTCATGTTGTGTGGCGTGTGCATTGTGTGCTGTTGGCCTGTTTGTTGCCAGCTGTGGTCCAGGTGGTGTGTCATGTACCTTCCTGTGGGTGTTGCTGGTGGCTGTTTGCTAGTGGACTTTGGTGCCACCTGCCTCCGTGCACCACTGTTGTGCACATGGTCAGGACCTGCTGCCATGTGCCTGCCATGCTTCCCTCCTGGCATCCCTCTGCACCCTGGTGGTGGTCTATCCTGCCCTGGTGGCATGCTTCTTGTTGTGCCTGTTGTCCTGTGTCCTGGCACATGCACCTCTGCCCTTGGCGCAGTCCTAGTTGCGCTATGGTGCATGTTGGTTTGTTCCTGGCACAGCCCTGGTTGTGCTATGGTGCATCCCTGTGATATTCAGCCATGTTGCACTGGGGGTGGTTAGGTGCTCAACCCTAACATTTCATTTCCTCACTTTCATCACTTTAATCCTAACTGATGCATTAAACACAGTTTTTTGCCATGTGTTTATATATATATATATATATATATATATATATATATCTATATATAATATATGTATACATTGGTATATGTATAAATATATATATACACACACACACACACAATGGAGGCTGAGAGTAATATAGTGGGTTAACTTCAGTTATACAATGGGCACAAAAACAGACCGCAAATTCTCCATCTCGATTGGCTGACTGGCACCTCTCTCCATTGTAAAGCTACAATCACCCCATGGGAAGAGGTGCCAGCCACTGGTCAACAGCATCAGGATGCCCCCAAATCACTACAACAGTCACCAACACAGCACTTGGAAAGACGGCGAAAATCTCTGCTTGATAGTGACTGGCAAATCGAAGTTACCGAATAGTTACTACAACACGAAACCGTATACCTCAGATGAAATTGAAACCACGGCTTTCTGCCATGTTCATTGCTATTTCTTCCATACTCTGTTCTGTGCCACATGCACAATTTTAAACATTTCCCAGCCCCTCAAAAACACACTGCAACCGCAATGTTAACTCAGTACTGTGCATGCACAGTTGAATCGCAGCTCCAGCAACCAGGGAGTATTTTTGCAGCGCAACAATAAACACATTAAAATACAGCTTAAAATGAGTAAAAACCTTTATTTACCATTCTTTCTATGTGCCAAAGATAGGAGGACATTGCCTAATCACAATATGCCACTTGAGGGTGTTAGTGATGCCAGGATTTACCCATGCCTGGTGTGTTGTTTGGTCATGAGGCGACTGCAGTGAAATAACTTATGATGATATCACCGGCGTTAAAATAACTTACAAATACACCTACTCTGCTGATGTCATCATGCACTCACTCACTCACTCACTCACTCACACTCATGACTACATACTAAATTAAACTTCTTCACAAATCTGTTTCTCACTGTTACTTGCAAGTAACTCAGTTAACACTGCAAAGGACATTCAGCTGTTTCCAATAGTATGTTTAAACTCCCAGCAAATTACTATGCTATTGTCATTTTCAAGAAAGCTTGCATTCTAAATAACAGTACCTCACAGTTTCTGTTTATCACTACTACAGTACTTGAAAGTAACTCAATTAACATTGCAAAGGACATTCAGCTCTTTCCCATATTGTGTGTAAACTCCCAACCCATGACTATGCTACAGTCATTTTCAAGAAAACCTGTATTATACGATGGGCACAAAACAGACTGCAAATTCTCCATCCCGATTGGCTGACTGGCACCCCTCTCCGTTGTAAAGCTACAATCACCCCATGGGAAGAGGTGCCAGCCGCTGGTCAACCACGTCAGGATGTCCCCTCAAATCACTCCAACAGTCACCAACACAGCACTCAGAAAGATTATGAAAATCCCTGCTTGATAGCAACCGCAAATCGAGTTACTGAATAGTTACTACAGCACGAAACTGTTTACCTCAGATGAAATTGAAACCATGGCTTTCTGCCATGTTCATTGCTATTTCTTCCATACTCTGTTCTGTGCCACATGCGCAATTTTCAGCATTTCAGCCCTCAAAACACACTGTAACCGCAATGCTAACTAACAGTAGCAGTGCAGCTCCAGCAACCAGGGAGTATTTTTTCCAGTGCAACAATAAACACATTAAAATACAACTTATAATGAGTAAAAACTTTTATTTATTATTTTTTTCTATGTGCCAAAAATAGGAGGACATTGTATAATGCAATATGCCACTTGAGGGTATTAGTGATCCCAGTTACCACGCCTGGTGTGTTTTGGCCACTTAGCTGCACCTAATGACCAAACAACACACACAGGCATGGGTAAATCCTGGCATTGCCAACACCTCTCGTGGTACATTGCTTAATTCTAAATCACAGTGCCTCACAGTTTGTTTCTCACTGCTTGCTGGCACTAACTCAATCAGCATTGCCAAACACATTCACCTGTTTCTCATAGTGTTTGTAACACTCCCAGCTCATTCAGAAACATTTACACACATTAAGAGCACACACAAATGGTGCTTTCAGTATAGCCTAGAGGTTAATGAGCTTTGGGCAAGCTTGCTACATCCAGCACACCAAACCTAGGTTTGATTTTCACCGCTTCCACACTGTGTGACTGAGAACAAGTCACTTAAGTGCCTAATGCTCCCAGGTCATCTCTAAAAACTTGCCGATTTATCAAACACTAAAATAAAAAGACAGAGTGCACAGAAACAGGAAAAGGATGCAAAAAAATAACACTTCTGAAGCTCTTACTCCATTGTATTAATAGCACATGATGTGCAGATCGTGGAATATGGAAAATATTGTCACCCTGCAGAGTGAGTTGTGCATTCTCACTCTGCATGAGTGAGCATATTTTTCATATTTCACTCCTGCCATCATGTATCCCATATATATATATATATATATATATATATAGCTAGGAAATGTGATGTTAGAGTTATACCCTACCACCCCACCACATCCCCAGCCTCCATACACCAACAGGCATCAGAGTGTGCATTGGGGTCATCGGACCAAACTCTCACCCTATTTCATGTGTAAATAAGTTGAGGTGGTGCAGTATAGGAGAATGGGGTGAGTTAGGTCTGACAACCCCAATGCACACCCTGATGCCTGTTGGTTTGTGGAGGGTGGGGGTGGTAGTGGTGCAACCCTTACATCACATTTCCATACTTTTGTCACTCTGCTATGAACCCAAACTGATACATTAATTGAGTTTTTGCAATGAATTTCCTTTCTTTTGAGAAAGTGTAATGTATATGGTAACTAGTATGTGTTAGTTGGGGCACAGGCCTTCCATGCCCCATGCTCCTCTCATATTGCCCATTTTGTGTAATGGTATGCATATGTGGGAGCGTGGCTGTCCAGCTCTGCACTCCCACTTTATACATAACAACTGAGCTATACAGCAGCCCTATAGGGCAAGGAACACTTGTAACACTAATTTGCCAATATCTCAGCAACTGTAGCAGCTATGAAAAAATTCAAGTGCTGTTGTAATCATGACAGCGTAACCTCCACTCAAGATTAGTCAACCTAATCTGTATCTCTGCATGGTTTACAAGATATGGGCATCGAAATGCGCTGAAAAAGCACCCTTGGAGCCCTTGTGACACTAATTTGCCAATATCTCTGAACTGTATCAAGCAGGAAAAAATTCCACTGCTGGTGCAATCTATGATTTCAAACTTGTTTCTACAGATTAGATCACATACAAGTGATCTAAGCTGTAGGTAACAACTCTGTGTCTCACTTTGTTTTCGAGACATGGGCACCGAGAGGCATCACAGACACCACAGTGTTATCCTATGGGAAATTTTTCAACTTCAGAATGCTGTAACTTTGGGCCCATTGAATGTTTTGACACCAAGCCATGAAGCGGCACATCTGTGGGATGAGGTTTGCCACCCTGCTAATTCAGCCAAAAGCCCCAACTGTTTTGTTGCAGGAGGATGGCAAAGACTTGTGGTTTTTTTGACAAAGTACTTTCGCAAATTCACGAAAGTTACACAAAACAGCACAACACTTTCTGTTTTGGAAAGTGTCACAGCCATTTCTTTCACAATTTGCAAAAGTACTGGGGCGCCAATTTTAAAAGCAGCATTTCTGGGGGCTTTACCCTAAAAAGATAGGGCTGGTATCCTCAGGACCCAACTAGGTAATTTCAACAGTCAGTGTGTACCTAGAGGGTCCCAAATTTAAATGCCAAGCATTTTCTCTCTTGCTAACTGAAAAGAAGATGGCTGCTGCACAAAAGTAAAAGGGCCATTTATGAAAGGAAAATGTACTGGGGCAGCTTTGTGAGACACATACTGTATATATTTTTTCCCATTGACTATAATGGAAATTTGTTTTTGAATAACTTTTAAACAGTTTGATATTATTTCACCAAATCTTTGAAAGACACATCAGTGATCCAAACTGCATTTTTCCTGAAGATTTCAGACCAAACGGACAAATCATGTGGGCTGTGGGTGAGAGCAAAAAACGCACAAAAGGCAGTTTTTTGCATTTTATGGCATTCTGCAGCTCAGCAACCATACATCCGACCATAACACAACATCCAGATCCAGAGGTCTATGGTACCAGACTGCACATGCAAATTTTCAGGCAAATCAGCCATACAGTGACAATGTTATTAAGGTGCAAAATTTGAGGTTTAACATTAAAGTGCTTACTTAACCCTAACTATAATATAAAGAATAATATATGGGGTGAGTACGTGTAATGAAATTTTACACACCCAAGCTGTAGGATGCTACATAAACCCTGAGGACAAAGCCTGAGGGGTTTATGAAATGATCTATTATCGTGGGTGTGTGTAAAATCAAGTTTACACACTAACCCATATTTTATAGCATAATTGCTTGCATGCTCTTTTTCACCTCAGCAATTATATAAAATTAGGATACAGACTGGTGCTCAGGCAGCCATGGACTAGTTGAGATTCTGTGCTGTCCCAGTTCGTGGTCTGCAAGTTACACTGATCTTGTTAAGTGGAGAAAGGAACAGTGGTAGTTTGCATATATATTTTTTTTCATAAACTTACTGGTGAACAGTGGTTATGGAGCTGCGTGTGGGCTTCTGGTAGGAAAAGGTGGGAGACCAGCTGGTTTCTTGTGTGCTGGCAGGAAACCAAAACTAGCCAGAATGTTTAAATATTTTCTGTTTGATTTTCCCTGCTAGTGACTATGGGAAGACTGTCTTTTTTGTAATAAAAAACATTCATCAATGCTGACTGTGATGGAGTGATGTTCCAAATGTTGCATGCTGAAGGAAGACCACAAGACTGGTACATGTGAGTCCGAGGGAAACCCAGCGATGTTTGTCGTTATAACCAGCTGGTTATAACAGCAAATTATAACTGGGTTTTGTAGCTTTAGTAAACACCCAAAGTGATTCATTAACAAAGTTTGTTGCTTTAGTAAACACCCTAACTGATGCATTAACAAAGTTTCTTGCAATGAATTTCCTTACTTTTGAGATAGTATGATTATATTCTAATTTCCTTGTTGGGCGCAGGGCCGTCCAGGCCTTGTGTTCCCACTCCTCCATAGATGCATATATGTGTAGCTATGGGAGCGCAGGGCCCCATTCTTCTGTAGATGCATATACGTATATAGCTGCGGAGCAATGGCCCTTCGGCCCTGCACATCCATTTATAGCATGAGTGATGATATTGTCAGCATAGTCTTGTTATTACCCCACCCGATGTACCCAGCACAGTAAATAATCATATCCTGCCAACACCACGTAATTCTGTGCAACTGCAACACCATGTCCACATTGACATACAGTTGGTGGGAAATAACAAGTCCATATTCAGGATCTGAGGTCAAAATAATTGAAACTGACAAAGTTATGAATATGCATTGTGCAATTGCAATGAGAATTCATAACTCAGCCATTTTTACATTTTGACCCCAAATTTTAACATGGCCTTTGGGGATCACATCTCATGAACAATATGACTGTCATTATGTAAATGCTGCCTGAAAGGTGAATTTGCCAAGCAACCACAAAATTACCTTTTGGGCTGCAGTTGTGTAACAACAGTGGCATTGTTCATGAGGTGGGGTCCCAAAAAGTCTATGTTGAAAATTTGCGTCAGCATCATAAAAATGATGACTGCTATGCAGAAAAGATGAAACCACCATTGAAATACATTGAGATGCATTTACCTAGTTTCTAACATTGCAGACGCCAGTTCCAGCAGCAAGACATGTCTTCAATCATCAGAAGAGATCTGGAACTTGGGACCGCTCAAGTGAGTGAGGGTGTGGGAGGCCAAAGGGGGTGAGGGAGGAGGTTGCACAGTGGGTGGTCGGATGGGGAGTAAAACATAGAAACATAGATTTTGACAGCAGATAAGGACTGCTTGGCCCACCCAGTCTGCCCATTTCCCTACCTATCGGATAAGCTACAGATTCTAGTTTGACCAACAGCCTGCTTCCTCCTACCTTCTACTAAATTTGCCTTACATCTGTCCATGCATTCTTAAATTCCCACTGCTTTTGACCCCACGACCTCCCTCAGGAAGGCCTTTCCATGCATCCACCACCCACTCCTTGAAAAAATACTTCCTCATGTTGCCCTGAGTCCCCCACTCTATCTTCAAATTGTGTTGCTTGATCTTGCACATCTCTTTTCTGAAAGATGCTACCCTCTTGGACTTTATTAATTCCCTTGAGGTACTTGAAAGTTTCTATCATGCCCCACCCTTTCTCCTTTCCTCAAGGATATACATATTAAGCTCTTTAGTTTGTCTTCTTATGGTTTCTGATGCAGACCCGGCACCATTTAGTTGCCCTCATCTGGACTGCCTCCATCCTGTCTTTGTCCTTGTGAAGATGGAGTCGCCAGAACTGCATGTAGTACTCAGATGGGGTCTCACCAACTGTCTCTACAGAGGGATAACAGCTTCTTGTTTTCTACTGGTGATGTCTCTATCTATGCATCCCAGTATCCCCCAGCCCTCTTTACTTCCTTCTCACAACACATTGAGATGCATTTACCTTGAAAGGGAGGTGTGAACGGTGATGGACTTTTTTCTTCCAAGTTTAAAAAAAAAAAGACACATCATGGAACGGTTTTCTTTTACAGATTCAAGAGAATGTACTGACATATTTAGGGACACTGGGAGGGCTCCCCAGTGTCCCACAAGAATCAGGGGGAATGTCACCAATGGAAGTTCTGGAACACTGGTAGGGGCTTCCCAGTGTCCTATGCCACTGGGAGGGAGATGCAGGGAGGAATGCATGAACAAGGAATCTGGGAGGGCTTCCCAGTGTCTGACACTATGGAGGGTATGATATATGTTTCAGGACACTGGGAGGGGTTCCCATTGTCCCACTCTCTTGGGGAGTGACATCCAATGAAAGTTTCAGGACACTTGGAGTGGTCTCTCAGTGCCCACACCACTGTGTGTGTGGGGGTTGTGGAGGAGGAATGCATGAACAAGGAGACTGGGAGTGGGCTCCCAGTGTTCGACACTATGGGTGGATAATGTATGTTTTGAACACCAGGAGTGGGCTCTCCAGCATCCCACACTCTTGGGGAGTGACATCCACTTGCCAATGTTTGGCTGCATGTGGGTTAGCAAATGTTAGAAGTCTGGTATGTGCAAAAATAGTTTATGCCTATTTTGCACACACCAAATTTATGCACATTTACCATTCACTTGAGGCCAAAAATTCACACAGTTCATATTCCACTTATACATACATACATAGTTGTCAGCAGATTATGCCAAATGGTCTATCACATCTGCCCGAATGCAGCTCACTGATAAAGTACAGTAGCTGTTCTACTTCCCTTCTTTAACCCATCACCACTCACCCCTGCCCTTCTTCTTAACTTCCACCTTCACCAAACCTTGTATCTGTCCCATCTTCTTTTGAATCTGTCTATGACATCTAGCTTTACCAGCTCATCAGGAAGTGTTGAGCGTGCATCATCAGGATGCCACCACCTCTTCATGAAGTAATGTCCCCTCACCTTCCCTCTATACCATCCACCTACCAGTTTTAGATTGTATCCTCTTGCAGTCCCTCTACCTTCAGTTTTATCAGACCATCCATTTTTACTCTGTTGACTGCCTTCAGATATTTGAAGGTTTCTATCATGTCTCCCCATCCTTCTGTCCTCCAGGGAGTACATGTTCAGCTCACTCAGTCTATCACCATATGCCATATTCCCCAACTCACTGATCATCTCTGTAGCAATTTTCTGTGCTCTCTCCAGCAATGCAGTGTCCCTCTTCAGGTGAGGACATCAGAACTGTAAGCAGTACTCCATGTGTGGCCTCACAATGAGTTGAACAGGGAAGAATACCCTCCTGTTCCTGGACATTATACCCTTAGATATACACCCCAACATTCTATTCACCTTAGCTGCTGCCCTCTTGCACTGCTTAGAATTGTTCCTTTGGTGACTGTCATCACCCCAGGTCCTTCTCCATTGTGGAGACTGCCAACTGAACTTTTCCCAGCTGGTAGCTATACTCAGGGTTTTATTGCCCAGATGCAGAACCCATGATGTCCATTAAACCCCAATTGCCATGTATGTGCCCATTCTTCCAGCCTCACTAAATTTCCCTGTGATGCCCTCCTACCATCCTCACTATCCACCTCCACCCCAACTTGGAATCATCAGCAAACAGACTCATCTTACTCTCAACACCCACTCCTATGTCAGTAATGTACATGTTGAAGAGGAGAAGTCCCAACACTGACCTCTGGGACCCCACTGATGACCCTTCTGGGCCAGGCTTCTTCCCCCCACCACCACCCTTTGTTGTCTGTCTGCAAGTCAGTTTGCCACCCACCCCATCAGTTTTTCACCCATCCCTAGGTTTTCAATTTCCAGATCAGCCTCCTATGCGTGGGACCGGAGTTGAAAGCCTTGCTGAAGTCCAAATATAGAACATCCAATGGCGAGATGGATGGGCACAAGAATGTGGATCCAAGCATCCTGGTTTAAACTTAGTGTTTTCACATTTTTTCCTTCATTGTAATGTGTAAAAAATATGAAGATGCTGATCTCGAATCGAGAACCTTCAGATCCACAACTGTTCACATGTATGATGCTCATGCCCTGAGCCAGAGGTGCCATGGTGCCACAGTGCGTAGGCCACTGCAGGGTGTCTCACACAGGCACCCAACTGCGCTTACAAGCAGGAGTCCCACTGAGCTCTGGCGGTCTGTGTGCAACAGACCCTTGACCCTGTGGTTGACCTTGCCCTCAGGCACCATGCATCCACATGGTGCACCCTATCACGCTGTTCTGTGACAGCATGATGGGGAATGGCAGCACTGCACCACACAGCATCTGCATGTGGCAGATGTGTGCTACAGAGTGCCATTTTGTGATCTTACCTGAAGCAGTGATGGCAAGGACGACAGCTGCTTTATGGAGCTCCACTGGAGCTGGCCAATTTGGTGGCTATTGTGAGCCCCCATGCTGGGGCCCTGTTTGGGGATGATCCCTGGACAGGGCAAGGAGTGCAGTTTGGGAGGAGGTGCAGTGGCATTTGAGGAGGCCACAGGGATCGGGCCGAACAGCTGAGCAGTGTCACCACCAATCACGGGACCTCCAGTGGAGGGACCCAGACAGGCTTGCCCATCTACGGGTACGCGCCAGGCGAGGGTGCAGTGTCACATCCAGGTAGGTGCTCCATCCATACACTGGTGGTGTCCATACGGGTATCGCAGTGGGCATGTGTCCACCACACGGGGAGACCATCCAGTGTGGCGGTGGTGGTGGTGGGGTTGCGACTTGGCTGGGCTGTGGGATCGCACACACCTGGGGGCCTTTGCAACTAGTTTGTACTGATGCTCCCTCTCCATGTTTGCACCCTAGGCCCTGAGGAGCGGTGACAAGCCAGAGAGGCATGGAATGCCAAGAGGCAGTGTATGGCAGGGCAACAGGCATGGGCTTGCGGGCCCATCCAGCATCAATGCCCGGATCCAGCTGATGTAGGTCAGTGCCTCTCTTCCAGGATATTCTGTACATGCTGTGTTGTGGGTAGGTGGAGGGGCATGGCCATGATCCATTGACACCACTGACATGCATGCCACATGGTACACTCAGCACTGTCCTGTGGCACTGCATGTGCTGGTGTGCATCACTGGTGGTCCATGAGTGCACCAGGTACATGGCTCTGCCACTGCCTTGCACAGCATAACATGTCACTACACAGCCACGGTGGTGCTGTGCGGGACTTGGGCGTGGGTGTGTGCAGTGGTCCACATGGCTGTGTGCACCTTGGTAGGCAAGTTTTGTGGACACGATCACTGTGGGTGGTCACACACCATCACAGGGGCGTGGCCATGGCTGTATGCTGCGCACATGGGTGGGCTGCAGGGGATTGACATTCACACATATTGACTCTGCTCCCTTGTCCTAGGTGGATGGTGGATGTTGGAGCTTGAGAGGGTCACGCAGGAGCTCCTGCAGATCGACGGGCATCAATGAAGATACTCCAGCGCATGGAGCAGCATGAAGTACAGAGGCGGAGGTCAAGGAGGCACCACAGGGGTGGAGAGTGGGGTGGACGCGAGGCCCTCCATGCCTCCGGATTCACCCTACCCCTGGACCCACCCTCACACCCCTTATTCCCGCTCCCATTTGTTCACCCCTGCCCTTACCTACCCCACCTGGTATGTGGCCCTTCCCCATTATGTACATAATCGTAAATAGATTTTTACCTTTAATAATACATTTGTTTTGTTATGCCTACTGTGGTGGTCTCTGATTTGCAGTGGGCTAAAGGTGCTCTAGCTGCAGTGGTGTGCATGGTGTCAGGGTGGGCCAGGCATGGGCATGTGTGTGTGTGTCTGGAGGAAGCTCCTATGGTGTGGTCGTGGGAATCAGTCACTGTCTGTGGTCTGTGTGTTGTTCCCTGTGCACCGGTGCAGTGTGTGCAGTGGTCCATGGTGCATGCACTGTGTCCATGGCACCCCTGTCGGACCGTCCATGGCCTGTGCAGCTGACACCCTAGCATATCTGTGATCTGCACGGTCTGCTGGCATGTCAGTGGTGGTTATCCATGCTGTACAACCACTGTAACCAGCACAATGCCGGGTTGCCTCCTGTCACTGGTATGGTGCACATCTGCCCTCGGGTGGCACTGTGGCCCCGCTGTTGTTGTCCCCTTCCATGCTGTCGACTTGTGTCTGTTGCAGGGATGTGCTCCACTGTCTGTCACTTGTGCTCCAGCCACATGCTGGTTGCATACGGCTTCATTGTGCCTGGAGGGTGGCTAGTATACCTGTGCCATGGAGGATGCTGGCCGTTGTACACGGCTGCCATGGCCACATGCCAGTGGCTTTGTTGGCCCGCTACTGTGTCCCCATGTTGGTGTGCCCTTGGATATGGGTGGGTGTTTGTCCATGCACTGTGTTGCATCCTGTGTGGCACATGCTTCCATGCACCACTGTGGGTATCTGTGCTGGCTGTTGTGGCCAGTGCTGGGATGGGGTGTGTCCTTGGGAGGGTGAGCAGGGTGCTGTACCACTGGTGGTGGGGTCCGAGGCAGGCCCTGTCACATGTGGGGTACCTCGTGTGCTGACGCATGGTCAATCTCTCTCAGCTGTACCTCCAGGGGGACGTGCAGTGTGGCACTGTGTATGTAGTTGTTGCATCGGTGTCTGCTAGCACCCGCTGCAAAGTGCTCATGGTGGGGCTGCCTTGCATGGCTCTGTGGTGCACAGGGTTGCATTGCCATGGTGAGGGGGTGGTGGCATGCATGCATGGGGGTGTCCTGCACTGTTAGGGCGCTACTCCTGGGCAGGGTGTCTGAGGATCATGGTGCAGGTGTGCTCTGCATTGGTGGGATGGTGTGGCATGCACGGTGGCGGACATCCTTGTGTGCGGTCACAGTTGCCAGGGGGTGCTGGGGCACCATGCCCCGACTGTGGGATTGTTGCTGGTGCCCATGGGCCGGTGGTTCTTCCAGCTCTCCTCAGGTTGTGTGGTGAATGTGGTGTGGGTGCGATGTCTGTTCTGCTGTGTGCTCCTCTGCTCATCCCTACCATGGGTGGTGGACCCCTGCATCCTGTCCCTGATCATCCCTGGTTGTGCTGTTGCGCTGCTGCCCTGCTCTACTGAGCATCTCTGGTTGTGCTATTGCGCATCTGACCTGTGCCACTGCACATCCCTGGCGTTCGCAGCTATGGCACGGTTGAGTACGATATTCAGTCGGCGTGCATGAGCTCATCTTAACCTGCACAGTGTTTGAATATCGCGCGTATGCGATGGGCGCAGTGGACTTGCACCTGCTCCTGCTATTGTGCTACTTTCTGTCTCAGTTTGAATATCCGGCCTATATATGTATATTGTTTTTCTAAATTATGCCTATTTGATTATTTTTCATATTTTTCTAGAAAATTATTTAACTGATAAATCTACATTTTATGATGAATATTGTTAAACATAATATATGTATTTTTCTAAATTATGTTCACATGATTATAGAATATGTTTATTTCTTTTACTTTTCTACAATGATTTTTTACAACAAACTTTCATTACTATTTTCTTTAAAAAGGTGTGTTTCTTCTGCAATTTTTAACGATAACTATTCTGCACAACTATAGGCATCCTAACTCATTCACATGTCATAGAAAGCAAGAAACACCATTCCTTAAAATGCCTCACTTTTACAATGGGTCTCCCTCAGGGTACAGTACCTGGTCTGGGGGAGGGCATTGCCTGCTTGACACTGTGCAGCTCCTAACTGTACTAACTTGTGTGTTCCTGCAATCAAAGTGGTGGTACCGTTGATGATCATGGCCTCAGTTTTACAATGGGTCTCCACTCAGGACGCAGTACCTTGTCTGGGGTGGGGGGCATCCCTGGCTGATGACATGCAACTCCAAACTGTCCCAACTTGTGTGTTCCTGGATGTCCATCATTTTCCTGTGGGTCTCCACTCACAATGCAGTACCCCTGTGGGGGTGGGGGTGGTGTACATTGCCTGGCTGATGCCATGCCACTCCTGACTCTCCTAACTTGTGTGTTCCTGCAATCAGGAAGATGTCTATTGATGTCCATGGCCTCAGTTTTGCAATGGGTCTCCACTCAGGGTGCAGAACCTGGTCATAGAGAGGGGCATTGCCTGGCTGATGCCGTGGAACTCCTAACTGTCCTAACTTGTGTATTCCTGCAGTCGAACTAGTGTACTGTTGATCTTCATGGCCTCACTTTTACAATGGGTCTCCACTCAGGATACAATTCCTGATCTGAGGGGGTATTGCCTGGCTGACTCCATGCAACACCTAACTGTACTAACTTGTGTGTTTCTGCAATCAAAGTGGTGTACCGTTGATGATCATGGCCTCAGTTTTACAATGGGTCTCTACTCAGGATGCAGTACCTTGTCTGGGGGTGGGGGTGCTTTCCTGGCTGACGATATGTAACTCCAAACTGTCCTAACTTGTGTGTTCCTGCAATCAGGGTGGTGTACCATTGATATTAATCACCTTCCTTTCCTGTGGGTTTCCACTCACAATGCAGTACCTGGCCTATGGGGTGGTGGGGGTTGTAGTACATTGCCTGGCAGATGCCATGCAACTCCTAATTCTCTTAACTTATGTGTTCCTTCAATCAGAAAGATGTGCTGTTGATCTCCATGACCTAAGTTTTACAGTGGGTCTCCACTAAGGATGCAGTACCTTGTCTGGGGATTCCTGGCTAACGACATGCAACTCCAAACTGGTCCAACTTGTGCGTTCCTGCAATCAAGGTGGTGTAATGTTGATGTCCATGAGCTTTCTTTTCCTGTGTGTCTCCACCATAATACTGTGCCTGGCCTGTGGGGGATAGAAGTGGAGGGGCATTGCCTTGCTAACACCATGCAACTACAAACTGTCCTAACTTGTATGTTGCTGCAACCAGGGTCATGTAATGTTGATGTCCATGGCCTCAGTTTTACAATGGGTCTCCACCAGGACACAGTACCTGGTTGAAGGGGCATTGCCTGCCTGACACCATTCAACTCCAAACTGTCCTAACTTGTCTGTTCCTGCAACCAGGCTGGTGTACCTTTGATGTCCATGACCTCAGTTTACAATAGGTTTCCACTCAGGGTGCTGTACTTGGTCTGGAGTGGGGCATTGCCTGGCTAATGCCATGCAACTCCTAACTGTCCTAACTTCTGTGTGTTCCTGCAATCAAAGTGGTGTACCGTTGATGTTCATGGCCTCAGTTTTACAATGGCCTCCCCACAGGATATAGTACCTGATCTCGGGTGGGGAAGCATTGCCTGACTGATGATATGAAATTCTAACTGTCCTAACTTGTGTGTTCCTGCAATCATGCTGGTGTACCACTGATGTCCATAGCCTTTGTTTTCCTGTGTGTCTACACTCAGAATGCAGTACATGGCCTGTGTGTGTGGGAGGAGGGCATTGCCTGGCAGTCATCATGCAACTCAAACTGTCCTAAGTTGTGTATTCCTGCTACAAGGGTGATGAAACGTTGATATCCATGGCCTCAGTTCTGCAATGGTCTCCACTCAGGACACAGTACCTGGTCTGGGAAGGAGGGCATTGCCTGGCTAACGCCGAGCAACACCTAACTGTACTAACTTGTGTGTACCTGCAATCAAAGTGGTGTACCATTGATGATCATGACCTTCCTTTTCCTTTCTGTCTCCACTCACAATGCAGAACCTGGCCTGTGGGTGGTGGGGGTGTTGGTACATTTGCCTGGCTGGCCATGCAACTCCAGACTGTCTTAACTTCTGTGTTCCTGCATCCAGGGTGATGTAACATTGATGTCCATGGCCTCAGTTTTACAATGGGTCTCAGCTCAGTACACAGTACATGGTCTTGGGGGCATTGCCTGCCTGATGTCATTCAGCTCCTAACTGTACTATCTTGTCTGTTCGTGCAACCAGGCTCATGTACCTTTGATGTCCATCAACTCACTTTTACATGGGTCTCCACTCAGGGTACAGTGCCTGATCTGGGGGTGGATATTGCCTAACTGAGTGCTGTGCAACTCCTAACTGTCCTAACTTGTGTGTTCCTGCAATCAGGGTGATGTTCTGTTGATGTCCATGGCCTCAGTTTTACAATGGGTCTCCACCAGGATACAGTTTCTGCTCTGGGGGGTTGGGGCGTGGCATTGTCTGGCTGACACCATGCAACTCCTAACTATCCTAACTTGTGTGCTCCTGCAATCAGGGAGGTGTGGCATTGATGTCTATAGCTTTCAACTTCATGTGGGTCTCCACTCAGGATACAGTACCTGGTCTGGGAGGGGGCCATTGCCTGCCTGGCGCCATGCAACTCCTAAGTGTCCTAACCTGTATCTTCCTGAAATCAGGGTGATGTTCTATTGATGTCCATGGCCTCAGTTTTACAATGGGCCTCCACTCAGTATGCAGTGAATGGCCTGTGTGTAAGTGTGGGGGCCTTGTAGCTTACACCACGCTACCCAAACTGTCTACTCACAATGCAGTACCTGGCCAGTGGGGTGTTGGTACATTGCCTGGCTGGCCATGCAATTCCAAACTGTCCTAACTTTGTGTTCCTGCAACCAGGGTGATGTAACGTTGATGTCCATGGACTCAGTTTTTCAGTGAGTCTCCACTCAATACATAGTACCTGGTCTGGGGGCATTGCCTGCCTGACACCATTTAACTCCAAACTGTCCTAACTTGTGTGTTCCTGCAACCAGGCTCATGTACCTTGATGTCCATGACCTCAGTTTTACAATGTGTCTCCACTCAGGGTGCAGTATCTGGTCTGGGGAGGGACATTGCCTGGCTGACTGCAGTGCAACTAACTGTACTAAGTTGTGTGTATGTGCAATCAAAGTGGTACAGTTGATGATCATGGTCTCAGTTTTACAATGGGTCTCAACTCAGGATGGAGCACCTTACCTGGGTGGGCATTCCTGGCTGATGAAATGCAACTCCAAACTATCTCAACTTCTGTGTTCCTGCAATCAGGTGGTGTACCATTGATGTCCACGACCTTCCTTTCCTGTCGGTCTCCACTGCAGTGCAGTACCTGGCCTGTGGGTGGGTGGGGTGCTGGTACATTGCCTGGCTTCCCATGCAACTCCAAACTGTCCTAACTTCTGTGTTCCTGCAACCAGGGTGATGTAACGTTGATGTCCATGGCCTCAGTTTTACAATGGGTCTCAGCTCAGTACACAGTACATGGTCTTGGGGGACATTGCCTGCCTGATGTCATTCAGCTCCTAACTGTACCATCTTGTCTGTTCGAGCAACCAAGCTCATGTACCTTTGATGTCCAACAACTCACTTTTACAATGGGTCTCCACCAGGGTACAGTGCCTGATCTGGGGGATATTGCCAACTGGTGCTGTGCAACTCCTAACTGTCCTAACTTGTGTGTTCCTGTAATCAGGGTGATGTTCTGTTGATGTCCATGGCCTCAGTTTTACAATGGGTCTCCACTCAGGATACAGTTCCTGCTCTGGGGGCTGGGGCGTGGCATTGTCTGGCTGACACCATGCAACTTCTAACTATCCTAACTTGTGTGCTCCTGCAATCAGGGAGGTGTGGCATTGATGTCTATAGCTTTCATCTTCATGTGGGTCTCCACTCAGGATACAGTACCTGGTCTGGGAGGGGCCTTTGTCTGCCTGACGCCATGCAACTCCTAAGTGTCCTAACCTGTGTCTTCCTGAAATCAGGGTGATGTTCCATTGATGTCCATGGCCTCAGTTTTACAATGGGCCTCACTCAGTATGCAGTGAATGGCCTGTGTGTGAGGTGTGGGGGGCTTGCATGGTTTACACCACGCTACTCCAAACTGTCTACTCACAGTGCAGTACCTGGCCAGTGGGGGTGTTGGTATTGCCTGGCTGGCCATGCAATTCCAAACTGTCCTAACTTTTGTGTTCCTGCAACCAGGGTGATGTAACGTTGATGTCCATGGCCTCAGTTTTACAATGAGTCTCCACTCAGTACAGAGTACCTGACCTGGAGGGGCATTGCCTGCTTGACGCCATTCAACTCCAAACTGTCCTAACTTTGTCTGTTCCTGCAACCAGGCTCATGTACCTTTGATGTCCATCTACTCATTTTACAAAGGGTCTCCACATAGGGTACAGTACCTGATCTGAGGGAGGGACATTGCCTAACTGATGCTGTGCAACTCCTAACTGTCCTAACTTGTGTGATCCTGCAATCAGCGTGATGTTCCATTGATGTCCATTTCTCAGTTTTACAATAGGTCTCCACTCAGGATACAGTTCCTGCTCTGGGGGTGGGGGCATGGCATTGTCTGACTGACACCATGAAACTCCAAACTAGCCTAACTTGTGTGCTCCTGCAATCAGAGAGGTGTAATTGATGTATATAGCATTTATTTTCATGTGGGTCTCCACTCAGGATACAGTACCTGGTTTGGGGAGCCATTGCCTCGTCTGATGCCAGCAACTCCTAAGTGTCCTCACTTGTGTCTTCCTGAAATCAGGGTGATGTTCTGTTGATCTCCATGGCCTCAGTTTTACAATGGGTCTCCACTCAGTATGAAGTGAATGGCCTGTGTGTGTGTGGGGGGCATTGCCTAGCTTACACCACGCTTACTCCAAAATGTCTACTCACAATGTAGTACCTGGTCAGTGGGGATGCTGGTACATTGCCTGGCTGGCCATGCAACTCCAAACTGTCCTAATTTCTATGTTCCTGCAACCAGGGTGAAGTAACTGTTGATGTCCGTGGCCTCAGTTTTACAGTGGGTCTCCACTCAGTACACAGTACCTGGTCTTGGGGAGTATTGCCTGCCTGACGTCATTCAACTCCAAACTGTACTAACTTGTCTGTTCATGCATCCAGGCTCATGTACCTTTGATGTCCATCAACTCACTTTACAATGGGTCTCCACCAGGGTACAGTACCTGATCTGGGGGCCATCAACTCACTTTACAAAGGTCTCCACTCAGGGTAGAGTACCTGATCTGGGGGGCATTGCCTAACTGACGCTGTGCAACTCCTAACTGTCTTATCTTGTGTGTTCCTGCAATCAGGGTGATATTCCATTGATGTCCATGGCCTTAGTTTTACAATAGGTCTCCACTCAGGATTCAGTTCCTGCTCTGGGGTGATGGGGGTGGGGAATTGTCTGGCTGACACCATGCAACTCCTAACTATCCTAACTTGTGTGCTTCTGCAATCACAGAGGTGTGGCATTGATGTCTATAGCATTTGTTTTCGTGTGGGTCTCCACTCAGGACACAGTGCCTGGTCTGGGGGCTTTGCCTGTCTGACGCCAAGCAACTCCAAACTGTACTAACTTGTCTGTTCCTGCAACGAGGATCATGTACCTTTCATGTCCATCAACTCAGTTTTACAATGGGTCTCCACTCAGGGTATAGTACCTCATCTTAGGGGAGACATTGCCTAACTGATGCTGTGCAGCTCCTAACTGTTCTAACTTGTGTGTTCCTGCAATCAGGGTTATGTTCTGTTGATGTCCATGGTCTCTGTTTTACAATGGTCTCCACTCAGTATGCAGTAGAATGCCCTGTGCGTATGTGGGGGCACTGCCTGAGCTTACATCAGCTGCTCCAAACTGTCTACTCAGAATGCAGTACCTGGTCGGTGGGGCTGCTGGTACTTTGCCTGTCTGGCCATGCAACTCCAAACTGTCCTAACCTCTGTGTTCCTGCAACCTGGGGTGATGTAATGTTGATGTACATGGCCTCAGTTTTACAATGGGTCTCCACTCAGGATACAGTTCCTGCTCTGGGGGTTGGGGCGGGCATTGTCTGGTTGACACCATGCAACTCCTAACTATGCTAACTTGTGTGCTCCTGCAGTCAGAGAGGTGTGGCATTGATGTCTATAGCTTTCATCTTCATGTGGGTCTCCACTCAAGATACTGTACCTGGTCTGGGAGGGGCCATTGCCTGTCTGACGCCATGCAACTCCTAAGTGTCCTAACTTGTGTCTGCCTGAAATCAGGGTGGTGTTCCATGGATGTCCATGGCCTCAGTTTACAATGGGCCTCCACCAGTATGCAGGAATGGCCTGTGTGTAAGGTGTGGGGGGCCTTGCCTAGCTTACACCATGCTACTCCAAATGGTCTACTCACAATGCAGTACCTGGCCGATGGGGGTGTTGGTACATTGCCTGGCTGGCCATGCAATTCCAAACTGTCCTAACATCTGTTTTCCTGCAACCAGGGTGATGTAACGTTGATGTCCATGGACTCAGTTTTCAATGAGTCTCCAATCAGTACACAGTACCTGGTCTGGGGTGGGCATTGCCTGGCTGATGCCATTCATCTCCAAACTGTCCTTATTTGTGTGTTCCTGCAACCAGACTTATGTTCCTTTGATGTCCATGACCTCAGTTTTACAATGTATCTCCACTCAGGGTACAGTACCTGGTCTGGGGAGGGGAGCATTGCTTGGCTGATGCCAACAACTCCTAACTGTACTAACTTGTGTGTACCTGCAATCAAAGCAGTGTACCGTTGATGATCATGGTCTCAGTTTTAGAATGGGTCTCCACTCAGGATGCAACACCTTACCTGGGGGGCATTCCTGGCTGACGACATACAACTCCAAACTATCTTAACTTCTGTGTTCCTGCAATCAGGGTGGTGTACCATTGATGTCCAGTACCTTCATTTTCCTGTGGGTCTCCACTCACAATGCAGTACCTGGCCTGTGGGGGGTGCTGGTACATTGCCTGGCTGGCCATGCAACTCCAAACTGTCCTAACTTCTGTGTTCATGCAACCAGGGTGATGATCCATTGATGTTCATGGCCTCAGTTTTACAATGGGTCTCCACTCGGTACACAATACCTGGTCTTGGCTGAGCATTGCCTGTCTGATGTCATTCATTTCCAAACTGTACTAACTTGTCTGTTCGTGCAACCAGGCTCATGTACCTTTGATATCCATAAACTCACTTTTATAATGGGTCTCCACTCAGGGTTTAGTACCTTATCTGGGGGTATTGCCTAACTGATGCTGTGCAACTCCTAAGGGTCCAAAATTGTGTGTACCTGCAATCAAAGTGGTGTACCATTGATGATCATGGTCTCAGTTTTACAATGGGTCTCCACTCAGGATGCAGCACCTTTTATTGGGGCATTCCTTGGCTGATGACATGCAGCTCCAAACTGTCCCAACTTCTGTGTTCCTGCAATCAATGTGGTGAACCATTGATGTCCATGACCTTCCTCTTCCTGTGAGTCTCCACTCACAATGCAGTACCTGGTCTGTGGGGTGGGGTGTTGGTACATTGCCTGGCTGGCCATGCAACTCAAACTGTCCTAACTTCTGTGTTCATGCAACCAAGGTGATGATCCATTGATGTTCATGGCCTCAGTTTTACAATGGGTCTCCACTCGGTACACAATACCTGGTCTTGGCTGAGCATTGCCTGTCTGATGTCATTCATCTCCAAACTGTACTATCTTGTCTGTTCGTGCAACCAGGCTCATGTACCTTTGATATCCATCAACTCACTTTTACAATGGGTCTCCACTCAGGGTTCAGTACCTGATCTGGGGCATTACCTAACTGATGCTGTGCAACTCCTAACTGTCTTAACTTGTGTGTTCCTGCAATCAGGGTGATGTTCTGTTGATGTCCGTGGCCTCAGTTTTACAATAGGTCTCCACTCAGGATACAGTTTCTGCTCTGGGGGTGGGGCGGGGCATTTCCTGACTGACATCATGAAACTCCTGACTATCCTACCTTGTGTGCTCCTGCAATCAGAGAGGTGTGGCATTGATGTCTATAGCATTCATTTTCATGTGGTCTCCACTCAGGATACAGTACCTGGTCTGGAGGGGCAATGCCTGTCTGACACCATGCAACTCTTAAGAGTCCTAACTTGTGTCTTTCTGAAATCAGGGTGATGTTCCATTAATGTCCATGGCCTCAGTTTACAATGGGTCTGCACTAAGTATGCAGTGAATGGCCTGTGTGTGTGAAGGGGGCTTTGCCTTGCTTACTTACTCAATCTGTCTACTAAAATGCAGTACCTGGCCCTTGCAGGTGCTGGTACATTGCCTGGCTGGCCATGCAATTCCAAACTGTCCTAACTTCTGTGTTCCTGAAACTAGGGTGAAGTAACGTTAATGTTCATGACCTCAGCTTTAGAATGAGTCTCCACTCTGTACACAGTACCTGATCTTGGGGATCATTGCCTGCCTGATGTCATTCAACTCCAAACTGTACTAACTTGTCTGCAACTAGGCTCATGTACCTTTGATGTCCATCAACTCACTTTTACAATGGGTCTCCACTCAGGGTGCAGTACCTGATCTGGGGGCATTGCCTAACTGACACTGTGCAACTCCTAACTGTCCTATCTTGTGTGTTCCTGCAAACAGGGTGATGTTCCATTGGTGTCCATGGCCTCAGTTTTACAACAGGTCTCCACTAAGGATACAGTTCCTGCTCTGGGGTGATCGGTGGGCATTGTCTGGCTGACACCATGCAACTCCTAACTATCCTAACTTGTGTGCTTCTGCAATCACAGAGGTGTGGCATTGATGTCTATAGCATTTGTTTTCATGTGGGTCTCCACTCAAGATACAGTACCTGGTCTGGGGGGACATTGCCTGTCTGACGCCATACAACTCCTAAGTGTCCTCACTTTTGTCTTCTTGAAATCAGGGTGATGTTCTGTTCATGTCCATGGCCTCAGTTTTGCAATGGTTCTCCACTCAGTATGCAGTGAATGGCCTGTGTGTGAGTGTGGGTGGGGCATTGCCTAGCTTACACCTGGCCTGTAGAGGTGCTGGTACATTGCCTGGCTGGCCATGCAATCCAAACTGTTCTAACCTCTATGTTCTTGCAACCAGCTTGATGTAACATTGATGTCCTTGGCCTCAGTTTTACAATGAGTCTCCACTCAGTGCACAGTACCTGATCTGGGAGGGCATTGCCTGCCTGACGTCATTCAACTCCAAACTGTACTAACTTGTCTGTTCCTGAAACCAGGCTCATGTACTGTTGATGTCCGTCAACTCACTTTTACAGTGGGTCTCCACCAGGTACAGTACCGATCTGAGATGGGGGACATTACCTAGCTCACACTGTGCAACTCCTAACTGTCCTAACTTGTCTGTTCCTGCAGTCAGGGTGATGTTCCATTGATGTCCATGGCCTCAGTTTTACAATAGGTCTCCACTCAGGATGCAGTTCCTGCTCTGGGTGGGTGGGGTGGGGCATTGTCTGGCTGTCACCATGCATCTCCTAACTATCCTAACTTATGTGCTCCTGCAATCAGAGAGGTGTGGCGTTGATGTCCATAGCATTCATTTTCTTGTGGGTCTCCATTCAGAATACAATACCTCACCTGGGGTGCATTGCCTGACTGACGCCATGCAACTCCTAAGTGTCCTAACTTGTGTCTTCCTGAAATCAGGGTGATGATCTGTTGATGTCCATGGCTTCAGCTTTACAATGTGTCTCCAGTCAGCATGCAGTGAATAGCCTGTGTGTGGGGGGGTGGGACATTGCCTAGCTTACACCATGCTACTCAAACTGTACTAACTTGTGTGTTCCTGCAATCAGTCTGGTGTATCATTGATGTCCATCGGCTTCCTTTTCCTGTGACTCTCAGTTAGGATTGACTACCTTTTGTGTGAGGGTGGTGAGCATAGTATAATAGACATGATTTTTGCACATAAGAGCAGTAACTGCAATGCAAACAGAGGGGCAAACACTTACACACATGGTCACAGAAACTCAAATGGTAACAGTGATGCAAAGCCAAGCGCAAGCAAAATGCAAAGTGAAACACACACAGTGGCATGCACAGGAATGCTGACACAAACAGGTACATAAACGTAAGTGGGAACGTTAACTTTAACAGTAACGTAAGCCCTCACCCTGTTTTTGACCAACAGTTGCATACAGAAACACAGTGACTACAAAGAATGTATGCATAATATTAGGCCTCGGACAAGAAAATGAGACTTGGAATACTAAATTACTTATATCTCAGGAACTGTAGGACAGAAAAATATTTAAATTTCACATGATTCATGACTTTCCAGGCTAGCTGTGCACTTAACCCTAGGGGCTAAGCATTTTCTCAATGAAAAGTCCTTATTGCGAAGCATTTGAGAACCACGGGCCCCAAAAGGCGTGGCGTAAGCCACAATGTTAGTCTATGGAAAGCATTTCATCTTCAGAGAACTGTAACTTTCTATCCATGCAATATTTTGTCACCAAACCACCAAAAGGCACATCAGTGGAATGTTGGTTCTCTTCCCTACAAATTTCAGCCCAAAGACCAACAGAGTTTTGCACCAGGGTGGCAAACAATTCCTGTTATTTTCCCCATAGTGTCGAATAGTTATGTCACAAAATATGACACTTTTGAAAAAAATCATGAAAGTGTTGCAGGTTTGACACTACTGCTGACACTACTTTTTTCAAAAATGTCAAAAACATATTTCTGGGGTGTTTAACCCCAAAACAAAGATGTGCCTAGCATCCTCAGGGCTTGACTAGGTAAATACAAAAAGAATTGTGTCCTAGATGGTCCCAATTTTAAATCCAAGCATTTCTGTGATCAGTAACTGAAAACAAAATGTCAGGTTTGTGACACTACTGGGTTCATTTGTGACAATAAAATGCCATTTGCAAACACTGTCGAACTATTTGTTAACTTTTCCTTTGACTATAATGGAAACTTGCTTTTGAATAACTTTGAACCATTCTATATTTTTTCACGAAATCTTCAAAGACACATTGGGGACCCTGGCCCATGATCCCTGAAGTTTTTGGACCGGTCGTGCAAACCATGCAACCTGTAGGTACGAGCAAAGAATGCAAAAACATAAATGTGCCCCGGAATGTCGCTTAATAATTCTGTAACTGTACATCCGACTGGTACACAAAGTTGGCAGATTGCAAGATCTATGGTGGCGCCCTGTGCCTGCCAAATTTCAGACAAATCCATTAAATGGTAATAAAGTTATTAGGTGCAAAATGTCACCATTTAACCTTAAATGGGGTTCTCAACCCTAACTATGGTAGCACCACCATGCCACCATACTATATATATATATATATATGTATATATATTCATGGCAAAAAAACTCAGTTTAATGCATCTCTTAGGGTTGTTCCACAGTGACAAATCAAAGAAAATTTGGTGTTAGGGTTGAAAACCTAACTCCGCATTCACCCCACCCCCAGCACCACACACACAGACACACACACATGCAAGTAGGTGGGAGGACGAAGGCAACACGACCATCATGGACAACCAGCAGCAGGTGACAGAAATAAAATACAACTGTCTAAATGTACTACAAGACATCCCTACCCACCCGACCAGGTACTGCATGCTCAGTGGAGATTCACAGCAAAACTGAGGCCATGTACACCAAACGTACACATCCATGATTTCAGGTGCACACTCACGCACCACACTTAGGAGTTGCATGGCCTTATCTTGATGCCACACACCCCACCACACCAGCTACTGCACCATGACTGTGCATCAACAATGAAAGTCAATCATTGTGGGCATACAGATGTTTGTACACTTCTGAGTAGACAGAAATATAATACAACTGTCTAAATCTACTTCAAGACACATGCATCATCATAAGACAACAACTGTAGCATTTGACCATGTGTTGTGCTTAGCTGTACATTTTCTGTGTCTCTCACACAGGATGCAGAACCTGATTTGGAGGCTCGGAAGACATTGCCTGTACAATGGTGTGCAAGTCCTAATGCTGCCAACAGGTGTGCAGCTTCAGTGATGGAGGTGTACCATTGATGTACATTGAGTTACTTTTGCTGTGGCTGCACACTCAGGATGCAGTAACTGCTCTGTGTGTTGAGGGAGACTACTTGGTTTTAGGCCATGCAATTCCTAAGTGTGCAAAGATGACTGTAGCGCTAATGCTGTAGGTGTACCACGGATGCTCATAGACTCAGTTTAGCTATAACTCTGTACTCAGGATGCAGTACCTGGCCAGGACAATGGAATTCCCTGTGTGAGGCCATGCAAATCCTAACTGTGTTAAACTTGAACATCCTTGCAATGAGAGAGGTGTACCATTGATCTCCTTGCCTCAGTTTTGCTGTAGCTCCCCATTCAGGATGCAGTATCTGCTTTTGTGGTTGGGTGGAGCATAGCTTAACTGAGGCCATTAAACTGACAACTATGGTAACTGGAGTGAGCCACAATCAGACAGGTATACCATTGATGTCAATGGCCTTTGTTTTCTTGTGGCTTAACAGTCAAGATGCAACAAGTATTGGGGCATTATGTAACTAAGAGACTGTACAACTTCTAAGTGTACAAACCTGTGTACAGCTGCAATGAGGAACTGAACAATTAATGTCCATGATCTTATTTTACCTGCACCTGTCCAGCTGGCATGCAGTACCTTGTCTTGTGGACTGTGGGATTGACTGCTGAAGGGCACAGCACCTGTGTTATGTTGTGTATACCTGAAATCAGGTACATATACCATGCATATCCAAAGCCTTACTGTTGCTGTGTCTCTCCAGTCTGGTTGCAGTGCCGGGTGTGGTGGGGGTGTGGCATCGCTAGGTAAGCAATGCAACTCTTAAGTGTGATACCTTGCGTGACCTGCAATCAGGGATGTGTACATTTGGTGTACATGGCCTCAGTTTTGCTGTGGATGTCCACTGAGCATGCAGTTCCTGGTTGGGTGGGTAGGGATGTCTTGTAGTACATTTAGACAGTTGTATTTTATTTCTGTGACCTGCTGTTGGTTGTCTGTGATTGGTCGTGTTACCTTGGTCCTCCCACCTACTTGAATGTGTGTGTGTGTGTGTGCTGGGGTTGGGGGTAAATGCAGAGTTAGGATTTTCAACTCTAACACAATTTCTTGCTTTTGTTGCTGTGGAACAACCCTAACTGATGCATTAAACAGAGGTTTTTTTCATGAATTTCCTGTGTTTTGAGAAGTAATGCTGTCATATTATTTTTGAATATCTTATTAAGAACATATCTTTGTTTTCAGAACACATCTTGAACAACATATTTATACATTTAACTGAATAACTAGTTTTGTGATAGTATTTACATAAATATTGTTAATATGCTACAGCTTAGATGTGCTAATAAAATGATTCACCTACAAAATAGAAGATGTATATCTTCACCACATTGAAGAATACCACTTTGATTACGATAAATAGAAAGAATGTACCAATGAACATCATGTACTATGTTTCAATGCAGTACTGCAGCAACACAACATACATATTATCACCGTTACATAATGGTGAAAGAAAGACAAAACACAGGTAGGTAAGGTTTAAAAAGATTTATTGCCCAATTAATAATTGTAAGAAGGCCAAATAAAGAATCCAACTGGTGCACAAAATCAGTCTCACAAAACAGTCACATAAATGTTTTCACTGTTGCTTAAATACATGTAAACCAGTACCACAGATAGTAAATCAGTGACATAATCCAAAAACACATAAAGGCAGGCATCCATCACCCACTGAACATGGCTTACACATATGAAACAGTTATGATGTTGTTATTGTATGACTGATAGTGTGAATGTTCCTGGGTGGGCGAAAAACAGATGCAACTTATAAACTCATAGCAGTACAAACAGGCTATGGTTTAAAAGAAATATCAATGTAAAAGTAACAGCTAAAATTAAATGTTAATGTATTCTATGTGTAGACATACAAATATATACATATAGAAGTACATGTCAAGACATTCTGCTATATTACAGCATTTGGAAAATTCCCACCGACCCTCAATAGAGGCGATCAGAAAAATATTATCAGGAACAAAAAATGTTCAGTTGTTATCAGTGAAAGTGTCTGATGTACAGTTTTCAACAACTGTTAACATACATCAAGGTAAGGTAAAACACAAAGATTTCTGATATTATATGGAAACAGAATTATATACATCACTGTTAATCTTAAAAGTTATAGTTACATAGGCACAGAACTAGTTAACCACCTAGGGGCCAGATATTTAAAGGAGTAGTGCCGGCGCAAATCCGTTAGTCTGGACTAGCACGATATTTGCACCTGACTGCAATATTCAAAAGGACATTTAGTGTCAGCGCTAGGTGTTACACCGATGCTAAATTATAATGTATGTAGGGAGGAATGAGGGAGGGACCTGAATGCTGGTGCAACAGCAAATACAAAGGTATAAGCTCCACACTACAGGCATTAGCGCAACCTATAGCACGGTGCTAATTACCACCAAAAAAGCTGGCGGTAATGCAGCGGTGCACCCCCATGCGAATCAAGCCCGTTAAACATAACATAAAGACTGTATCCTGGTAGTCTAGTAGCCACCCCACCCCCAAGCACTTATCCGACCCCAGTTAGACATAACTTATTTTCCTGGTAGTCTAGTGATCCCTCCCACCCCAGCACAATACAGCCCTGTTTAAAATAAACATAGATCCATTTCCTTGGTAGTCTAGTGGTCCCCCCTCCCTGAAGCATGGCTCCCTGACCCAGTTTAAAATCAGAATATCTCATTTCCCTGGTAGCCTGTGGTCCCCTCCCCATGCATGGCTCCTGACCCCCACTTAAAATAAATCTAACTCCTTTCACTGGTAGTCTAGTGCACCCCCCACCCCAGTGACAACCTGCCCATACAAGTAGATTCCCAGAACAGAGCGGTGACCAGCTCAGCCCTCTTCTCACAACCATGGTCTGCCGCCATCTGAGGAAGAAGGAGAGCTGATTCCTACCTCATTCGGCAGCTGGCTGTGGTGGTGAGAGGAGGGCTGAGCTGGTCACTGGCTTTGTTCTGGGAATCTACTTGGATGGGTGGGTGCTCACTTCGGGGGCACTAGACTACCAGGAAAAAGAAGATATTCTGATTTAAACTGGGGTTGAAGAGCTGTGCTTGGGGTCACTGAGCTACCACAGAAAGCAGAATCTATTTTATTTCAAACGGGGTCAGGATATATGCTGGGGGGTTGTGGGACCACTAGACCCTAGGAAACTGACTGTTATTTTATTTCAAATGGGGGTCAGGATGTGTGCTGGGTGGTTGGGGGACCACTAGACTATCAGGGAAATTAACCATATTTTAGAGCAAGCAGGTTGGGAGTCGTGAAGGGGGTGGGAGACCACTAGACTACCAGGGAAACCAATTCTATTTTATTTCAAATGGAGGTCAGGATACATGCTGGGGGTGGGGACCACTAGACTACTAGGGGTTGGAACCCACACATGTGGGAACAGGAAGCCCATCTCTTCAAGTGCTGTAACAGGGTGTGCTTTGAAACAACTGAGAAGCTGCATGGGATATACTATATTGGACTAGAAATCTGCAAGTGATCTCTCTTACTTACATCTGAGGGAAGTTTTCCTTACTTTTCAGTCTTACATTGATATTGCTTTGTGTTTAATTATTTTCATTTTTAAATCAGGAAGGGGTTTTCAAAACTACTTACCTTGTTAACAACTTCAGAAAGGCTGAAATAACTGCATATTTGATTTTCCATTGTGGATAACTGGACTGTCTAGTAGTATTCTGTGACGGTTTGCATTAATATAGTTGGAAATAATTTACTGGTAGTAGCTGTGTACTTTGAATAGCAAAGGCTGCAGTTTGTAATTTGATGCCAGACACAGCCTCAGGTGGGAAATTGTCTTCACTAGTCAGGAGACCTAGCACCATAGCCAATTGTTTTGGGTGGAGGAACATTCTAGCATTGATCAATTACTATAAACTACTGGTGTGATCCTGTTTCAGACAGAAGTCCATCTCTTCATGTGGTGTAACAGAGTGTGCTTTGAAACAACTGAGAAACTGCATGGATATACTATTTTGGACTAGAAATCTGTAACTGATCTCTCTTACTTACATCTGAGGGAAGTTTTCCTTACTTTACAGCCTTACATTGGTATTGCTTTGTGTTTAATTATTTTCAATTTTTAAATCAGGATGGGGATTTTCAAAACTATTTATCTTGTGAGCAACTAAAGAAGGGCTGAAATTACTGCATATTTGATTTCCCTTGTGGCTAACTGGACTGTCTACTAGTATTCTGTGACAGTTTGCATCAATATAGTTGGAAATAATTTACTGGTAGTAGCTGGGTTCTTTGAATAGCAAAGGCTACAGTTTGTAATTTGATGCCAGACACAGCCTCAGGTGGGGAAATTGTCTTCACTAGTCAGGAGACCTTGCATCATAGCCAATTGTTTTGGGTGAGGAACATTCTAGCATTGATCAATTACAATAAACTATTAGTGATCCTGTTTCAGACAGAAGCCCATCTCTTCAAGTGGTGTAACAGGGTGTGCTTTGAAACAACTGAGAAGCTGCACGGGATACTATATTGGACTAAGAATCTGCAACTGATCTCCCTTCTTACATCTGAGGGAAGATTTCTACTGTACTTTACAGTCTTACATTGGTATTGCTTTGTGTTTAATTATTTTAGTTATTTAAATCAGGAAGAGGATTTTCAAAACTACTTATCTTGTGAGCAACTTAAGGGTTGAAATAACTGCATATTTGATTTTCCTTTGTGACTAACTGGACTGTCTACTAGTATTCTGTGACAGTTTGCATCAATATAGTTGGAAATAATTTACTGGTAGTAGCTGTGTACTTTGAATAGCAAAGGCTGTATTTTGTAATTTGATGCCAGACACATCCTCAGGTGGGGAAAATTGTCTTCACTAGTCAGAGAGACCCTGCATCATAGCAAATTGTTTTGGGAGGAGGAACATTCTAGCATTGATCAATTACTATAAACTACTGGTCTGATCCTGTTTCAGACAGAAGCCCATCTCTTCAAGTGCTGTAACAGGGTGTGCTTTGAAACAACTGAGAAGCTGCATGGGATATATTATATTGGACTAGAAATCTGCAAGTGATCTCTTACTTACATCTGAGGGAAGTTTTCCTTACTTTACAGTCTTTCATTGGTATTGCCCTGTCTTTAATTATTTTCCTTTTAAATCAGGAAGGGTTTTAAAACTACTTATCTTGTGAGCAACTTCAGAAGGGTTGAAATAACTGCATATTTGATTTTTCTTTGTGTCTAACTGGACTGTCTACTAGTATTCTGTAACAGTTTGCATCAAATCACTTTTAAATAGTTGACAAATCAGTTACTGGAGGTTATCTGAATTTATATAAAGGGCAGTACTCACCAGGGTGGTTGAGCAGTGGTGTATTTGATTTTTCTAACAGTCACCAGTGGTTGTGGATCACCCACCCCCCTTCCCCACCACTCCCCAGGTGTGATGTTTCCTTTATAGCCAAGGTTCTGACATCACTTCCTCAACAGGTCTTGGGGCAGAACTGTCATACTCTTAATAACCCAGCCCAGTGCATAAAGGGTAAGAACACACCACACAAAGGAAGATATATATATATATATATATATATATATATATATATATTACATATTGTATATTATAAGGGAGAGGGACATGTGGAGTGATGCAATGCACTGGCTGTGGGGCAGCAGTTTTCTGGGAGACATTCTGGAAACTGCATTGCTGTCCTATCTGCAGGCAACTGTCATCTCTGAGGGAGGAGGTAGCCCACCTCCAGGCTGAACTGGCAAGGACTAAGGAGGCCTCCCCACCCAAAGAGCACCACTGCCACAGAGGCTGCCAAGTATGAAGAGCAATTGGACCACAGTGTGTGTTCTGGGAGGGTACAGGTGGTGGAACAGAGGTGAAACCCTTAGTTGTACCTCTACACAAACCATATGCCAGTCTGGCAGAGCAAGGTTCCTCTATGATGGCACCTCAGTGGAGACCAAGAAGAATGCTGAGGACACCCACAAGGAGACCCACAGAAGGGTGGCAAGGGACACCACAGGGAAGGAACAGCTTCTGATAGGGATTCAATTGTTAGAGGGGTAGACCTGGGAAGAGAGAGAGGGAAGTAAGCTGCCTGCCTGTGCCATGGCTTGAGGGACAAGAAGTGAATCCTCAGGATTGCAGAAGCAGCATCACAGGAGAGGGAACTAGATATCATTGTCCACCTTGGGACAAATGACCTACCTAGGCATGGATCAGTGCAGTGCAAGATGAAATTGTGAGTTGGGGAGGGCCTCAGACAGGTAGCAAGCACAATTACCTTCTCAGAGGTGCTGCCAGTCAATGGCAGGGTGAGGCTAGGGCACTACACACCATGCAGTTTAATGAATGGTTGCAAACTGGGCAGATACAGGCTTTGGCTTCATTGGGGACTGGGGGTACACCTGGAGAGATGAAGGCCTATACTGGCACAATGATCTGCATCTGTCCATGAAGGGAACCAAGATCCTAAGTGACAGGTTTAAATGCTTCCTTGGCAAGCTTTCAAACTAGCCATGAGGGAGGTGCTAACAAGAGGCAGGAAATGTCAAGCCGCCCCCACAAAACATGATGGGTAGTATGGTAAACACTGAGGTACAGTGCTCATCAGAGGGCAGTACAGGGGTAAATGGAAAATAGACAAGGGCAAAAGAGGCATGAGGGAAAAAGGATAAAGCCAACATTAAATGGAGGGCAATGAGTACTAATGCCCGTAGTCTGGGAAACAAGCTTCCTGAGCTAGTAGCCTTAATGAAAGATGAACACTTGGATATTGTGGCAGTCACAGAAACATGGTACATGGGGAACCATGACTGGGATGTCAACATACCGGGGACACAGTCTACAGAAGGGACAGGGAGGGAAAGAGGAGGTGGAGTAGCTCTATACATAAGGGAAGTGATCAAAGCTATAGAACTAAAAGTAAAGGGGAGGACAAGAAGCACTCTGGGTCACCTTGAGACAGGAAATGGCATCACAGTCCGAACAGGGTTGTATACAGACTCCCATCTCAAGGGAGGAAATGGACAAGAAAATGATAGAGGACATTCTCAAAATGGCTGAAAAAGGAGATACTGTTGATGGGGACCTGAATATGCTAGCTGTTAACTGGATGACATGTATTGCAGCCATGCAAGAGCAGGGTCATTCTTGATGCCCTGCAGGGGAAGGCCTTAGACAGCTAGTGTTGGAACCCACTCAGGAGGAAGCAATACTAGACCTGGTACTCTCAAATGGAGAGAGGATCACAAATTTAGAAGTCAGTAGACATCTGGGAACAAGTGACCACTGCACAGTGTGCTTCACAATAAACACAACCATGGAGACAAGCCATACAAAAACAAGCATACTGGACTTTAGAAGGGCTGACTTTGGCAAATGGTGACTACCCAAGGAATACACTAGCAAACGGCCAAAAGGAGGGGTGGAAGAACAATGGAGAAAAATCAAAACTGCCATCATAGAGGCAACAAGCCTTTGTGTGAAACAGATAAGAAAACAAAGCAGAGTAAAACCACTATGACTCTCAAAAGAGATGGCAGGGAAGGTTAAGGAGAAAAGGCTGCATTCAAAAAGTATAAGGCATCACAGAAGAAGCACGACAGGGAACTGTATCAATTAAAGCAGAAAGAAGTGGGGAAGGCAGTCAGAATAGCAAAAGCCCAAACTGAGGAAAAATAGCCAAGTCAGTTAAAGAGGGATAAAACCTTTATACGTACATTAGGGAGCATAGAAAGGTTAAGGAAGGAATAGTGAAGATTAATAAGGAGAGGGAGGTGGGCAGAGGGAGACAGTGAAAAGGCAGAGTTACTGAATGAAAACATTTGCTCAGTATTCACAAAAGAAGATGAGGAGGAGTTACCTAAACCAGACAATAGAAGCACTCTGGGTAGGGGTTGACACCAGTCCATTTACAGAAGAAAGAGTCCTGAAAGAACTCCTAAAACTCAAGGTGGACAAAGCAATGGGGCCTGATTGATTCACTCCAGAATCCTAAAGAACTAAGAGAGGACCTAGTGACACCACTGACCACACTTTTAACAAATCATGGGAGGATGGGGTGGTACCTGAGGACTGAGAAGGGCAGATATGATTCCCCTTCACAAAAGTGCGAGCAAGGCAGAAGCAGGAAACTATAGACCTGTAAGTTTGACCTCAGTGGTAGGGAAAATTATGGAATCACTTCTGAAAGAAAGAATTGTTGAGTACCTAGAGGCAGCGGGCACAGGACCCAAAGCAGCATGGATTTACAGCAGGAAGACCATGTCAGATGAATCTAATAGATTTCTTTGACTGGGTGACCAAAGTAATAGACCGGGGGCTGTGGATATGGCCTACCTAGACTTTAGCAAAGCATTTGACAGAGTCCTGCACAAAAGATTAATAATCAAGTTAGCCTGCTTGGGAGGTCCCAGGATGGTAGCCTGGGTTGCAAACTGGCTGCACAACAGGACACAGAAGGTAATAGTGAGTGGAACACATTCCAAAGAAAGGGGTCACTAGTGGAGTACCTCAGGGCTCAGTACTGGATCCAGTCCTCTTTAACATCTTTATAGGTGACATTGCAGAGGGTCTGGAGGGTAAGGTATGTCTCTTTGCAGATGATACAAGATCTGTAACAGAGTTGATACACAAGTGGGGGTAGAAAGGATGAGAAGGACTTGGCAAGGTTGGAGGAATGGTCAGACATATGGCAACTTAGATTCAATGCAAAGTAATACACCTGGGAAACAAAACCCAGGAGAAGAGTACACAATAGCAGGGAGGTACTAACAACAACAAAAATGGAATGGGACTTGGGGTAGTCATATCAGATGGTCTAAAGGTGGGTAAGCAATGTTAGAAGTCAGTAAGGAGAGCCAGGGGATATTGGGATACATAGGAAGGGCATCACAAGTAGAAAAAGGAAGTGGTTATCCCTCTGTACAGACAGTTGGTGAGACCCCATCTGGAGTACTGTGTGCAGTTTTGGAGACCTCATCTATGCAAGGACATAGGCAGGATGGAAGCAGTCCAGAGGAAGGCAACTAAAATGTTGCAGGGTCTGCATCAGAAATCATATGAAGAGAGACTGAGAGAGCTTAATATGTATACCCTTGATGAAAGGAGGACGGGGAGCATGATAGAAACGTTCAAGTACCTCAAGGAATCAACAAAGTCCAGGAGGGTAGCATCTTTCAGAAAAAGATGTGTAAGAACCAGGGGACACAATTTAAAGATAGAGGGGATGGCTCAGGGGTAATGTGAGGAAATCTTTTCATGGAGAGAGTGGTGGATGCATTGAACTGCCTTCCTGGGGAGGTTGTTGGGGCTAAAACAGTGGGGAATTCAAACATGCATGGGACAGACACAAGGCAATTGTAGTGGGGTGGCAGGAAGTAGGCTGTTGGTTAACTAGAATCTGCAGCTTATCCAGTAGGTAGGGAAATGGGCAGACTGGGTGGGCCAAGTGGTCCTTATCTGCCATCAAAGTGTATGTTTCTATGTTTCTGTGACAGCTGAGAAGGACTGCCTGGTCCAGTCTATCTGCACAGGTCCCTATATACTGGATGGCTGTACTGCATAGCCCAGTGACCCTCCAGCTGACATCCCTCCACCCCAGCAGGTTTGCCTTATGCCTGGCCCATGCATTGCGTCCTCCCACTGTGTTTCACTCACTATTGCAGTGGGGTACCTGTATTGTTGGGGAGGCATCCTCCAGGGCATGTATGGCCATGGGCAGCGTGTCTGTTTAGATCAATCTATATATATATACATATACATATATATATATATATATATATATATATATATATATATATACACACATATACATAATACAGGTCCTGCTTGCACAGCTGAGTGGGTGTGTTGTACTGCACTGGCCTGCCAGCACAGTTCCTGCTGCTTCCAGCTTGTGCTTCCATTCCGACCAACAGGGATGCTGTGGGCATACCTTGCCAGCAGTATGCAGCTTGTACTTCCATTCTGACCAAAAGGGGAGCTTTTCATGCTTAGTAGCACCAGGCAAACTGCATGGTACTGTATGGTAATGACACTTAATGAAATGCAAATGTACTTGTTTGCCCCAGGATTACCTAAGTAGGCTCATTTGCATGGGAGCTTTGAATATAGCTCCATTTGCCCAGGCTAACCAGTTTGCACTGGACTAATGTGTTAGCACTGTGCAATCAGGTTAGCCCTGGGCAAACCTCACTTCAGCATAGCACACTAATCACAGTTCTGCAGTGTGTGGCTTACATTGTTGTTTGCAGTCATACCTCTCAACTGTCCCTGATTTTCAGGGACGTCCCTGAATTAACCTCAAACTTTTACTCTGTCCCTCCTACAAATTGTGTTTCCATGACCAAACAGTGGGGCTGTAGGCATAATATAATGTCAGACATTAATGTTACAGACATGCTCTTCATTAAGCAATGCATTTTACACTATGTCACTTATTCTACCAGCTTCCTGAGGCCGTTACCAATTTTAAGGTGTGTCCCTGATTTTAAACCTTTGTCCCTGATTGTTTTAAGCCTTGTCCCTGATTTATGAGGCAGGAGGTTGAGGGTGTGTTTGCAGTAGCTGTGAGACATCTCTGTGCAATTATACAAAATGATCTCCACCTGCAATACTGGCTTGCTTCAGAGTCTAATGAGCTGCAGTTGCAGTTTGCATTTCCTGTTGCTATATTCAGTGCTGTCTTATTCCTGGGCTATTTTTGCCATGCACTCCCAGACCAGTTTTCCTGGCTTCCTTAAACTGCTATATTCATCAGGATTAGCACCAGGCTATTTCTTTTGAATATAGCTTGTTCTGTGCTCCAGGCTAAGTTTGCCCACTGGGCAGTGCTAATTAGCCCAGGGCAAAGTTTAAATATCTGGCCCTAGATCTGTTACATCTTTAACTTACATAAAAGGCATTTTTTACGAATACTATGAATATAAAATCTTCACGGTAAGATAAGCAAAAACTTTGTCCACTAAATGATAAAGATATCTGTAATTGAACACAATAACTTGTTATTAATGATGGCATATGAAAGAACAGAACAGTACATATGTGCAACTGCATAATTTGTCATGCTAACAAATACAAGCACTACTTCTTACTCTTTATGGTCTACAAGTCTTTAAGAGAAAATTCATACTGATAATGCTATCAATCAACATATATGTTAATACTAATACTTTTTCATCACAGTACTAAGTACTACCAATAAATATAAAACATAACATATATATATATATATATATAGATACACACAATCTAGATACACGGTGATAAAACAGTCATAGTAATGCACTGTTGCATAAAACAGTTTAGATATTTGTTCAAGATGCAAGCATAAGCAGAAAGAAACGAACACATAGACACATTATAGTTCTCAATACGTGATAGAGTGATGTTAATCTTTAGTTAAAGATATGATACACAGTGATGTAAATGCACATGGACAAGCATTGTACCTTAGTACAATCACACATGTAGCAAATGTGCCAAGTGCAATTTCTTATGTCTGCATATAACAAACTCAAAACAAAAAACTATGACAGAAGAGTTTGACCAGATAGGAATAGCTCTTTTGACATGCAAGAAGTCTTTGTTAGACATATAAGTGTGGTTTCTCCTAGTGACTGTGAAAACAGCTGGCTCTGATTAAAGACCACTGCAACTATTTTCACTGTCACTGATCAACACAACAATCTTAAACATCACAATAAGTCTAGATATGCAAGAGAACCATGTGATATATTTCCTATGTTATCACAACTCTACATTTGTTAGTAACAACATGACAGTGTACCAAAACTCACGCTGTAAGACAAAAAATGGACAGCAAAGTAAAGGAATTTCATATGTTGTGTAACTATTCCTCTGACACATGAAGATTGGCATAATTCTTCAGTATTAGAACATATGCATTTTCTAAGTGTCACGGCAGTCTCTGTTTGAAAGAGCTTGTTGAATCATTGCACTCGACCCATCCAGTTCTGTACCCAACAAACAAGTGTAGTGTCCAGAATGTACAGACTGGCCATGGTGGTAGATCACAGCATGAGTGCCAAACACTGCTTGGTTAAATACTGTTCTACCAGCTGTGAAATCAGTGATAGGTGTGTCAACTCTGAGCCCGTTGGAGTCAAATCTATGCAATAATAGCATATGATATTGAGATGAAGTCCTGAGATGTATTGACTGACTACATGCACCTCCACACCTCACACACAGGTGACCACTTTGTGCATTAGTAAACAGCTGCTGAAACTTAACACTTACTGTGAGGCACAAACAGAAAACCAAAGCATGTCTTCTGTGGTTTCTCGCTCTGAATAACCACATAACAGGCATACATACTTGGTAACATATGACACAGTGAAATAGTGACACATAGAAGTTCCCTCTTCATCTAGGCTGTTTATGATAGCCATCATAAACTCAGTAGCATCTTGCTGCATGTTTGCGTAAACGTCCTGCATCCATCATATGTGCCCAGCACTTGCCACAGAGGTGTTAGTGACTGCACTTTCTTAGACTGATCAAAGCCATGTTGACAACCTGCTTCAATTCATTTGATAGGACACTGTCTTGCAAAGCAGATATTGCTTCAACAAAGTGTGGCATATGGAGAAAGACCTGCATTGCTGCATTAGCATGCAGTTGACTCTAGTACTGCTGTCAAACAATGGCACAACAGCCATACCAACTGACTTCTGAACAACAGCTGGCTCCGCATGTGTATTTGACATTGTGACCTTCTTAGAACTCTGTACAGTTCAATCAGTTGCGCAAGCTTGTTTTCTTAGTTACCAACTGTAGATGTGACTGAAGGATGTGAGACAACCACATATGTTGGTAGTGGTATTAAAGACATCTGTGGCTGGTATAGAGTATGTAATCTGTTGTACTCAACTATACAGCGCTTGTCAGTGCATATCTTCTGAGTGCGATTGTTATGATGTGCTACCCAGAAAGACTACGTACACGTGAAAGTGCGTGAGTTCATGCCACCTTTGAAAATGTCTGTCCCTATGTCCAACATTGCTAAATCCAAACTCAAGCTTTGAGACTTGTGAATGGAACAGCATATGCAACACATATATGGGAATTGTTTCCTGTTCACATAGATATCCTTCAATGTCTGAACTAAACACAGGTGCGATCAATCTGTACAGGTTGCTCCATGTTGTCAAAGTGGACAGTGTCTCGATAAACGTCTTTGAACATTGTAAACAAAGTCAATGATGTTACCATGGCACCATTTACCTTACCATGCTCCACATCAAGATTACAGCATAGCATGGTACATGCATTCTTACAAACTGTACAGTACAGCTTCTAGACCAGCTGTGTGTGTGAAACATCTGACTTCAATTCAGAAAGTCGTTCAGTCATCTTTGCTACCAGCTTCCGACTTAAAATGACACCATCGACTGTGTCAACAACATGTAGTGTGAGAATTGATTTTCTCCTGCAACATGACACTGTTGAACTCAGCGCATTTCTTTAGTTGTGGCACAAGACACCCAATGTGTGTGCTCGTGGAACTCACATCACTGAAAACATCACATGCAGTTTTTATGAATGTAATGTCCATTCTGATTCTTCACCATTTAACACTGCAACATGTTCTGGTGACAGAGAACTCCACGAGCTTGATCCAACAGTGCTTTGTAAGTCATGTCAGCACTATGGCGCATGTTCTGATACAGCTCGACATAGGTAAATAACTCCACAGGTTAAAAACCTCCAGTGCACCCAAATGTATTCTTGGCCTGCTTCACAGTCAGAACTGCAAAGTCATGTACTGCATTCACAGGTGCAGCTAAAGGTCTCAAATACAACAATGCTTTTTCCACCAAATGCATCTCCATAGTCAGTCCCAGGATCTCCTGTTGACGTAGATGTATATTGGCAAGCATCAAATTAGAGACCATACTAATCTCATCAATGATGAGTAACTTCATCTTACAAAACAATGGATGAAGCTGAGATGCAACCTCAAATGACAGTTTCTGATACTCTCCTGCTTTGCCATGCTCCACTGGCAACATGAACAGATGGTGTAAGGTCACGCCACCAATGTTGTATGCTGCCAGTCCGTGGGAGCTACTAACAGCAACAGACATCTCTGACCCTGTCAAGCTCCATGTTTCAGCTATGATGGCCTCAATAGGAAACTCTTCCCTGTACCAGTTGACCCACTAACAAACATCAGCATAGGTTTGTAGTCAAGACAGTCATATTTCTTCTCTTCATGAAGTATCCCATGCAAGACAGCATCAGTTACCTGAGAGTGAACCACACGCTGTTGATCATTGAGTCTCTGTCTCAACTCAGCTGGGTCAGACCACAGTGCGTACCATGTTCCATGGTACTCCACTTCCAACATGAGTACTTCTGGGGTATTCAGAGGCAGAGGTTCCAAGGATACCTTGTCCTTCTGGATCAAGATTGTCCTGTGAGCTAACAGGAGTATCCTCCTCAAGTATCTTCTGTGCCTTTTTCCAGCTGCTCCTTCTCAGTATCTAATCTCAGTATATATTCTGAGTACTGACTTTAGAATGTCTCAGAATGCTATTAAACTCTTCCTCAATGTATCACAGTCACCTTTCAATTCAGCCTCATTCCTCCAGGGTCTAAATAGGAATAGGAGAGCAAAATAGTAATGCTCTTTTCTCTCAGATGTGCCTAGATGCAACTTTCAGTGGTCTATGAGCCAAGGCTTATGTCTCTTAACAAGACAGCAATCAAATCCTCTGACCTTGTAAATGTCAGTGTACAATCAGGTGAGACATCCATCTTGTAGTCATACCATAGCCACCTGGAATAGACACATATTATCCATATCTTCGTTTCTACAGGGTAGTATGTGTCAATGAGGTTATTCTTCAAGATATGTCTTGAAGATGGCCTATTGACAGCCAATTCCTCAATCTCAGTATGAGGAAGAAGTACACATTTTCACTTCTCTTTGTACTTGTAGTTAACACTGAGGAAGCGGACAGCATCAGACTTGCCATACAGATGTGTACCAATCAACTGATCACCAGCCTCATAAGCACCACATTCTCTGTGTGAGAGGGTCTTCAAGATCAGTGACCACAACTGAGATATCAGACTCTAGCTTGAACTAGCAATAACTTCCCAAAGATCTTGCAAGCTAGTCTGCTTATGTTTAGTTATATACAAAGTGACATACCACACCAGAGCCAACGAGTTGTCAGCCACAAACTGAACATCTATGTTTGCTTGCCACATTAGGAGAAGAGGGGTTATAGACATTGATGTACACCTCTTTCTCATCTTTGGGTAACTCCTATACCCTCTTGGTTGATTTTGCCTTCAAGTGGTGTTGCATTGCTGAAAACAGATCATTCATGCAACCATCCTGACAGACATGTCTAGGAATCCGAAACAACATCTTGTGTACCAATCAGATTTGTTCTTTACTACCTGGAGGCAGTATTTCACACAAATATAGCACTGGAACTTTTGCACCAACTTCCACAGTGTAGGGCTGTCGTACTTGTCCAGAATGTGACAAGTGATGTATTTTTGATAAATGCAAGCACTTGTGCTGCTTCATGCTCACCTATGCATGGGGCATCCTTGATCCACAGCAACATGTGAATATGAGGAGCACCTCGCATCCTGATACTCCGTCCTCCAAAAGTAATGTTTGAAATAACAAGAGGCGGATTGTCCTTGACAAAATGAAAGTCAGAATATCATGGAGCCACTTGTGTAAATGCCTTGTGACAGAGACAGGGTCAAGCGAACACATTTCTCTGGATGGTCATTGATGAAAACCCTCAATATCAGAATTTGCCCACTCAACAGTTCTATGACCTCATCCCAGGCATACTCAGCACAACTCAGTGTGACAAACCATGTAGCTGCACCATGCTCTCGCAGCATTGTCATCACCTCAGAGTGTCTGATGGTACCAATATTCTTTGGTGCCAGAGATTGACAGAATAGAAGACAAATTCACTTGCACATTTTCATCTTTTCTGCTTCAATTTCTAAAGAAACTGTGCAGCTGTAATTCCATCAAGTGGAGTAATCAGACGAATAATATGCACAATAGATGCAGCTAGTATGCAAAATTCACTCTCCACAGGAGATGAAACAGGTACTGTATGTTGCATCTGAATTTGCCTTCTTTACTGAGCACACAGCTTGTTCAGTACTCAGCACCCTGTACATGCACTTTTCTTTCATCCAGGTGACCATTTGACCCTTTTGGGAATAAGTCTGGAAAACAGTGTGCTTCAAGTGTTGCCTCCCAAATGCTGACAGGCTCACCTTCCACTTGTTTCATTTGATAAAGATCAATGTTGCCCCACGGATCTCTGCCATGTAGTGGATGAATTGTGTACTGTCATACACATTGTCATTTGTTTCACATTGACCTTCTCAATCATTGGCTTTGTGCTTTCCAAATCATCATGATCAATGGTCACACTAGTGATGTGATCAATATTAAGGTATCGTAAAAAGATTGTTGTTCTTTGTGAGTAAGAACAAGCTTCACCTTCTCAACATTAATAACATCCTGCCAAATTGCCTTAGACTTTGTTGGCACACCATTTACAAAATGACCAAAGTGTTTTCAATGGAGATAACCTCCACATTTTTCTGCTGAGGAAGTGAAGATATATGATGGAACCCTTAAGAGAACTGATGAGTTCTTTCTGTGGAATATTCTGTGTCTTTGTGTTCATGGCAGAATAGTTTGAAATGGCTTCATTGTCTGAATAAGAATCCTTTCAAACAAATTCAATGTGGCATCTCAGCTGGTGTCACATCTGGCTCCATGTTGTTCAAGACTGACCTTGGTGGCAGAATGTTACACTTCACTTTGGAAAAAAAGTGCTTGCACATCACAATGATTGGGTCTATGGAAAGTCACATTCAACAGAAGATATGCTGTAAGGTGAAACCACATGTCATTGTATGGTGACAAGGTTTCCAGGTTCATTGTGACCATTTGTTTCTCATAATAAAGTCAATCACATGACACACATACAGAGTCAAACTTCTGTCTGTTTACCAACTCAGATTTGGCAACTGATTTCCAAACTGCTTGAGAATATCAGTTTCTAAGACAGAGACACAGTTCCCATCAGCAATCGATGGCTGAGTAACCACAATACAGTCACACTGCTGACATGTCACAGCTGTTTCAAAATTGAATGGCACTGTGCATATCACCAGACAAAAGTAACTCAGTCAGATGAGTATTCTGAGTGACAACTCGATGAACTTCATATACCCTGTACACAAAGTACCTCATTCCTGATTGATGTACTGCCAGCATGCGATATGGTGAAAGACACTGTCACAAACACCACTATCTAGGCATGCAAGGAGTGACCCATAAGTCCAGGGTGTGGACAGATCTCACAAAAGTCTATTCTCTTAAACAGTTTATGTCTGTCTTTACGGTGAGTAATGACAAACAGGTTGATAAAGTGCTCAGCTTTGTCAAACAATGGTTGCTACGGTTGCAAGTGTCATCGCATGTCCACGCACAGACAGTGACGCTTACGAACCTGAGTAGCTGAGTCACATTCATCATCTGACTCCATTGTAGTGTCATCTCGCCACGCTGAGCACATTACACACTTTCCTGGACTCATCAATGCATAATTTGCTATCCTTTTCTGAGAGTGATATGACTCTCCCAGAAATATGCCTCTGAGTGCTCTGTGTGCAGCCACCTCCTGTGAAAATATCACAGAAATTGTGCATGTTCAAGACAGGATACCACTGTAACCTCATCTTTACATCATACACAATTTTCCTAAACTGCTTAAGTACATGAGACATCTTATGCCACAAACGTTGAAGAGCAAAACTGCTCTGTTAACAAATGTTCATACTTTCAGGTGCAATTTCATCAAACTGAGATGTCTCTTTATGTTTTTGGGCTACATCTCATCACAGCAGCAATAAGTCTTTCAATCTTGGCTTTAGAAGCTGAAGAGTGAAAATACTTCTGCTTCCTCGGATAAGCATCAGCAGCTATAAATTTCAGTGCTGCTTAGTACGTGTATTTATGCATCTCTTTGCAACAGTTGCTTTTCTGCTTACAGAGTTACACAACTGTTCCTTAGCTAAACAATCTTTCCTTGTTGTTGAGCAAGCAAATACTTTCCTACAGACTGAAAAACCTCTGAATTCAGTCCTTTACTGGACTGCTGCATCTTTTACATCTTGAACAATCATCACTAACTTCACATCATCCTTATGCAACAGTGAACTACTACGATACCTGTTTCATCTCTACATTGACTTCTGTCTCTGTTTAGATGGCATCTTCCTTGTTTCATGAATCACTAGTTCAGTATACCAATGTAACAGAACAACCAGACATCTGTATGGGAAGCTCAGAAAAAGTTAGAATTCATCTCTTTATTGTGCTTCTAACATTACATAGTATCATGCAGCATCCATATCTCATAGAAGAACCCAAAATACTACTGCCTACTAAACATTGTGGACATAATGACTGTAGTAAGGTAAGATCAGTAAAGCAATACACAATCTTTTCAAATGTTGACAAACATAACGCTAATAATAATATGACAGCAAATATCAAAAATGGCAAAATGAAACAGTGATGCAATCAAGGAGCAGTATAGCGCAGTGGTCTAAGGCTCTGAGCTGCAAATCTGGTGACATCCAGCAGACCAAGCCTGGGTTTGAATCCCACAGCTTCCACTTGCATACTGTGGCCCTGAGCAAGTCACTTACCTCCCAGGTCGCTCCTGTAAAAGCTTCCAGCTTAGTGTGCTATACCTGGTTAAACAACTAAATAAAAAATAAAATAAATCTTAAGCATCCACAGTACAGTTCTATGTATTTAAAACTGTTTCTTCAAAAGTAACAGAAGCAGTGTCGACGTGCAAAATTTTCACAAAATGTAAGTTGCACATTCGACACTTTCCTAAAAAAGTAGTGTCGAGCATTCAACATTGTTAAATATAGTGTCGAAAACAGTGTCACATGCACGAAAGTGTCGAATAATAGTGTCGTACATTTGACACTTTGCAAATCACAATAACTTTACACCCTTTGACACTCAGCCAATGACAGGCTGGTAGCTATTTGACTGACAGATGCTGCAATCAATGTATTGGCACATATATCAGCCATATTGAACAACCAATCACAATCACAGAACAGTGAAGAAGGACATAGAGCCATCTTAGAGAAAAAGGAGACACCCTGCTTGTGACTGTGTAAGTATATCACATTTTCAAAATATTTTTCTAGCATTATAAAACTATTAGCAGTACAAATATACTATTAAATAAAATGTTTTATGCAGTATTTTAGTGTAATATAATTCACCTACCATACTGTAAAAAAGTTATAACAGTTTAAAGTCAGAGTGTCAGTCAGTACTTACTAGCACAGATAGAGCTGCAAATGGAGCAGAAACAAGCACCATGTGTATCATAACAAGAGACACAACCAATTGCATGGCTCTGTTAAGATGTAATGGTTTGAAGTAGCTAATGGCAATATTGTATTACCCACTAAGAAATATTCCTGCATTTGTGTTTCACAGCAAGAACACCCATTCAGTGTAGTAATAGTAAGTGCATACACTGGATTGGTTAACCAAGAAAATCATTAACCAATAACATACCAAATGACTGTGTTTTGTATCAGCCCACAAAACCAGTGTTGAAGCTGAGAGGAAATCTTTGTTTCACATTCACTTGTGGCTAGCCACTGCAGGAGAAACACTATTTTTGTAGATCTCTGTCCACCTCTCAGTTTAAAAGCTAAGAATGGCAGAAAACAGCAGATGGACAGTGTGGGTAGTGGGCAGCATCATAGTAAGGCGTGCTTCAGAGTATGCTCAGAGGAGTGATTTGGGAGAGACCTGCAGCTTCCAAATTGCTCTGTAAAGTGGTTTGGTAGAGGTGGCATGAGGTGGGAGCATCTCATGCCAACAATGCACAGACTTTTGGCTACTCAAGTTCAGCCAGACATACTGCTGATCCATCTTGGAGGCAATGATTTGGGCACTAAAAGGTGGATAGATTTAGTCACAGAAGCAAAATTGACCTTGCTTCTATTATGCACATGTTGCCTGCCTGTAAAATCATATTTTCTAATATTACAGAGCGAAGAGTCTGGCAAGCAGAAGCACATGTACCTGCTTGACAGAGCTTGCAGAAAGGTAAACATTCAAATATCTGGATACCTTCGCATGACTGGGATGCACACCATACGCCATCCTCAAATTAAATTTTGTAATGATTGGCTCTACCTACCAGATGGTGTGCACTTCTCACATGCTGGCAATTGCTTTTTCCTGGGTGACCTTCAAGATGGGATACTCACAGTCCTCTAAAAGATTGTGGTGTCACAGCACACAGAATTGTAAAAAAGGCTTTTTAAGAGTCAATTTACTTGGTCAAAAATAGAAAACTGCACTGATTACACACACAATAAAAACATGTTATGTCACTGTCACACTGTTACATGTAATCAAATTAATGTTGTACAGTTCTGCACCCAGCATCATTAAATCAAAGCTAGACTGCCCTCCCAAACACAAACTTTGTTGATGTTACATTGTACCCATGACATGCAGACAGTCCTTTTCATGTACTCAACCCATCCGTTACTACCCCACCCCAGCATAGTGGTGATGTCTCACAGTGGTGAGACTCAACCCAGCCGCATACTACTACAGCTGCCTGCCAAAACAGCTATCTTATAATCAGACTTATTGCACACTTAGTCTCTGCAATAATTGTTATTCACAGACAGCCATGTCAGCAGACAGCCATAACAGTATGCCTCTGGTTTGAGTCACCCAGCAACATGACTACCCTGCTGGAATGGACAGAGAGACTTAGATTGTAGAGTAAAGTACTGGTGGGTGGGTGACTGTTTGCACAGCTGTCACATGACTAGGTATTAACAATGGCTTGGGTCTGGATGGTGTATCAGCCTGTCATTCACCACTGCATGAAGTATCATGATAGAAGCACTGGACTGGGGACCAGGGTTACCACAAGAGCCAACCAGAATAACATTATACTGGCATTAAGAGGAATCTCCATTACTCTTGCTGTCAGCAGTGGTACTTTGCAGCAGACTGAGGGGCGGGGTGAGTATCAGCACATTTTTTCTCAAGTTTTCAGATGGCGGTACAATGAACACTGCCTCTGCCAGACACAGCATTGTACAGGGTCTCTAGTGGGGGCTCACTGCACTACCAGCATGCAATGGCATATATGAGAAATACTCAACAAATACCTTCTGTTAATCGTTATTACTGTGCTATAATAAATATGGAATCACAAATGTCTTACTCTGTGATAATCCTTCCTATCCCCTGTATGCAGAGGAGAAAGAGCACATCTCACAATACAGTATCTAACATATTGTTGTATCCCTATTTACTACAGTTTGAGAAAAACATTACTATGAGACTGTGGTCTGTGAAGGAGGTGTGCTGCCTGGTCCAGGAAGCCCAGTCCTGAGGAAATCCCTGGTTCCTCATGTACAGCACTAACAGGAAGCTGGACAAGATGTGAGGCGCATACATGAGTATATGAGGATTGTTCTAAAATAAGGAACAAGACTGCACCAATGTGCACCTGAAAGTGGAAGCTGTTGTGCCAGTGATTTTACTACTGACAAGATGGGAGGAGATACCAGATAATGATGTTGGCTGGTACTACATCGCTACAGAATGTGGGAGGCAGCTGGAAAGCCAAATGCAGGCGAAGCTATGAGAGAACGTAAGTATAGAAACTATCTGTAATTCAACACTACGTTTACTTTTGCAGAAATAAATAAAACAGCTAAGCGATGTGTCAATAATGAAAGAATCTAACAAACAGAGGTTTCACATTGCCTGCAGACATTCTGTCAGTCAAATTTTCTTAACTTCTATTTAAATGCATAAACAGGTCACACATTGCTAAGTAAAGTGTAACACTATCTACAAACATTTGTTGTAGTAATAGTAATAAGCCACATCATAATAATAAGGCATACAGTATTTAAACAATTACATTATCAACTATTAGTACATGAACCACATCACTCAGTTACACTTCATGTGGCAGTACACTGATAGAATGTAACTCACATTCCATAAGGATAAGCCTTGTGTCTGCTTTTCTTTAACTGACATGATACCTTATAAAGTAAGCTATGAGACCCCAAACTCAGTACATGCACAAGCTAACGTGTCACAAGAACACACCATACCAGACAAACTTAAGACAGATACCCCTAATACACAATGTTTGCTTGTAAGTTCATTCTTAGTATTAATTCCAATGTGTGTATTTACAATAACAGTGATGCTCCATTTTCTACATTGCCTCACAATAACAAATAAACTGAAGATGGAACCTGCACTGTTTAGTGTGTTGTGTGTGTGGGGGTGGAGGGTTGTGCACATTGACTTATTCATATCATGGGTGCATAATATGAATGGCACCCTCAAAGTCTGCAGCCATGTAATGTTGCAACGGAATGACTGTGGACATTGATATATCTCCATGTTGTTCAACTTAGATTCTCTACTCATAATGAACTGTCTGATCTATGTTACAAGGCATGACATTAACTACTCTGTAACTGTACTGTTAGTGCTAATTACCTTTGTCTGAGTTTCAGCACTTAGATACACAAAACTAGCCCTTTTTCATTTCTGGGCATCTCACAGCCTACCTCCATAAAAAGCAATCTTTCAGTGGAGCTATTAACATAATGATTATTTATTTCTGGTTCAACACTATTGATGTGCTTGTAACGTCCAATTTTTTTTATCTCTGTTTACTCTGACCATAACGTAAGGATACAAAACTCAATGTATATGGGTGTTTGTTATTGTCTACCATACATATCATATTACTACTAATACCTTGCTGTAAAATGTTAATCCATGTAAAATCTTCTGTGTACTCAATAATTATGCAGCACCGCAAGTACTTGTAATTAAACTGCCAGAGTAGACCACAAGTGTTCAAATATTAATCTTTTAATGCAGAAACACACAAACAAAACACTGAATAAATGTTTTAACTATCTCTCATTAATAGATTGTCATAGGTGCCCCATCCCACAAAGCAATGTAGTGCCAGCTGAACCACAGGCTGTGGAGGTTACCCATTCAGACTCTGACAGTGTTATCATTGTCGAGTCAGAAGGTCAGTACATAATACAACAAAAAATTCATCATAGTTACTGTCAAGACTAGTTATTCATCACAGTTCTTATGCTGTCCACCCACTGAGCCACTGTTACATTTTAGAAAATGGGTAAAAGTAATCCAGCCTTCTGATTGGCTGAGCCACTTTCTAGCTGGGCATCTATCAGACAACAGATGCCCAACTATTAAAAGTACCAGCCCAGCCAACCCATTACCAGAATCATACTGCCCAACCTGATCTGTAATTGGCTAAACCCCCAGGAAATTTGAAATAGACACCATTGTTTTTAACTCACTTAGCAACAGACAAACACCCATACTTGTTGTTTAATTTACAAGACAGTCATGTAAAAAATTCTGTGTCCGTATCACCATTACTACCCCACAAAACAGCCTTTTCTTCTTTCTTTTGCCATTTGAATCAACAAGCTGTAGAAGGCTCAATTTAAAATGGCACAATTTGTTACTTTTTGAGCGAGAGTGAGAACGAGAGAACGCCCTCCCAACAAGATGTTAGCCAGGTTCATACAGAGATGCTGTTTTTTATTTTACAAAATGTGGCACACACCATCTATGTTTTGCCCTTGCCAGTGTTATATCTTAAACAAACAGCACTAGTATAGTTGAGGGAGAGAGAAAGACTGCGGGCATGCTTACGCCAATGGCCTGTTCTGTCTCTCTGTCTCTCTCTCTCTCTTGCAGTCAGCGCCCTGTGGAAGAGTTGTACAGCTGATCTCCTCACCCAAGAAAGCACCTCAGCTGCTGCAGACAAATCCACTTTTTTTCACTCGCAGCCCTCAAGCTGTTCTCTCCCTTTACAGCAGCAAATGCCTTTTCTATTAAATAAAGATGTGGCACAGCACTACAACATCACGTACTGAGCCCCTGTTAAACACAGCTTCCACTGTTTACTGTGGCATCACTACACACTATCGCTCAAACTGATCTGAAGTTTTGTGAGCAGTAGGGACAGGGTAGGAGTTGGACAGGTGAGTATGTGTGTGTGTTTTGGGAGGTTAAAGAAGTGTTGCTGGGAGAGAGAGAGTTAAATGCTGTGAAAACAGCAGTGCTCCCTGTTGGCAAACATACCAGTAGAAGGACTACTTTCTCAAAAGTTAACTTTAAATGAATTTGTATTAAATTTTTCTAATTCTTTTAATAATGTTTATATTGTAGCTAAAATGTAACATGTAACCCATTTTCTATGCAATTATACCCTCCAGGGTAGGCGGTATTGTGCCATACCAGACCTTCCTGGGGCTATAAGGCCTCCGCCAGTGTGTTGGGCATCATTATGCCCCTGGGTGGTCCTGTATAGCACAATGCCGCCCATCCTGTTGGGTTTTATTGTTTACACTATGTGCTGCATAAGTTTTCTGCAGACTGTTCAGTTGTAAACAGACATTCTTTGTAAATCATCACAGCACATACCATTGCCGAGTACATAAAAGTACTCATTTGACAAGCATATGTACCGTCATAATCAACAAGCTATTCTATAACTATAAATGTCACTAGTTTATCTGTGCTTCTCCACTCAACACACATAATGCAGTAAATATATAACTAATAACTAATACCTGACACAGTACTAATTATCTACAGAAAATTCTGTACAGAATAGGTAAGTACCATGTCAATTAAAAAAACAGTATCAATTGTGCAATAGTGAACAGACAAGTGGTTAGCAGAGGTATTCCACACTGAGTTTCACACCATGATAAAAAGGAATAACATCAATGCGAAAAGATCGCAGACATTAGTACAGAAAATGAAAAACAAAAGTGAAGGTATACATTAAACTACATAGATAAAATAACTACAAAAGTTACTAAACTAATATCACTGTGTCTATTACACATCTCTATCTCTGTGTTCACGGTGGCGAGGAGACCGCACAAAACATCTCAGGCACAGGCGAAGCAGGAGCCTGCCAGCAGTCCTCTGAATGTAAGTGTAGCATTATACAATATGTGTGTATAATTGTCTTAGGTCATTGGTCAACACACATCACATGTCCATGGTATATAACAGCAATGTATCCCTCCAGGCTGTGGGTAAACTGAAGGATTTACTACAGCTGGTGTGGTTCAGTCACAAGGCACAGCCAAGTGAACTGACCAAGCCACAGCTGATACACTCACTGGCATGAGATAAAGTTGCCTGGTACTTTTTCCAGTGGGTACACTGGTAGCATTTATAATGCAGAAAAGGTACCAGGCAGCCAATCAGGTTGTGGCATTTGGCTGATTAAACTTACCACATTGTATAACAAAGTTTTACCCACTTCTTCTTGGTAAACCCACTCAGCTGTGCCTTGTGACATGCCACACAAACTGTGTCCAAAATCATCCAATAAGTCACACCTCTAATGCCTTATTGATCAAACTAAAATGGACAATTATGTAATACAATGCTGATAACAGTATCAGTATATACCACAATTACATGTGAACAGTGCACCTGAATCTCACCTGCTGCTATATTTATATCCATTGCCTTCTTCTTTATCTGACTCACTAGTGCAATCTGTAATTATTGTTTTAATTTTGGGGACCCACTCACTGTACGGTGACATGCAACTGTTAACTATCCTGTTTACTGTGTCACTACTGCACTCAGGACACAGTACCTAATCTGCAGAGTCGGGAGCATTGCATGGCTGAGACCATGCAAGAGATAAGTGTGGTAACTGTAGTGTGTCTGCAATCAACAAAGTCTACCGTTGATGTCCATGACCTTTTGTTTTACTGTAGCTCTCCAGTCAAGATTTTATTTATTTATTTATTGGAGATTCAGAAATACCTTTGAGTCAGAGACTCCTTTACTAAGGTTCCACGTCAGAAGTATTACAAACAGAGAAAGACAGGTTATAGCATGCACGGAAGTACATAGTCAGGTAGTTACAGTAGCAGTTGTGAGGCTAATATGTAAGCAATAACAATTAGGGGAAAAGTTAGTCCAAAACATACTAAGCAGATAGCCAACATGTGTAGAACTAGACTAAGGGGCACAGGTTGAGGCAGGGAGAGAGGGAGTCCGGCCACAGCCTACATCAATCAGAATAGTGTAAGGTATTTCAGTGGCAATCACAGTGATTCGAGGACTGTAGTAGGTTTCTGAGGGCAGTTTTGAATGGGCCACTTCTGCCTCTTTGTAAGTGGTGTGGGAAGACCATTCATCCAGGAAGGGCTCTGAAGCTGAAAGACCCTTGGTACTGGGAAGCACGGCAGTGGAGGACAGAGAAGAGTTGCTTACCAAAGCTACGGTGTGCTTAAGTGTCAGGGCCGCCTTATTAGTGGTGTGAGTCCTATTGGGCAGAGGCCTAGAGCTATTTTTTTTTGCCATGAGACAGGTGTGGAACTTAATCCTGTTGTCAAGGTTCAGCCAGTTGGTCTCAGAAGAAGAAGCCAGAAGGGAAGGAAGGAAACATATTCAATTCAGTGTTTTAGAGTAACTGGCAATTGCTATTTTTCTTTTAAACTTAGATTGTGGGCTTTAGTGACACTGTACTTTTTTGTTGTCTTTACTTAGAATTGTTTTGGGCTGTTGAACATTTAAAACGTAGTGGTGGTGTAATTCTGTGTGTCTTTAATTGTTGCAAATTTCGCTCTCCTCCTCCCCTTCCCCCAACTCTTAATTATATGCCCTGTTAAGTCTGATTGAAAGGAGCTAAACACAGGGTATAGTAAGGGTGTGAAGCAGGAGGATAATAAGGGGAAGAAGCCCACCCTCAGCAAGACAAGTGTTTTGACTCATTTATTTATTTATTGGTTTCTTTTCTTTTTTTTTTTTTAAAGAAAATTATCTGAGGATCAGTGGCAGGATTTTAGGACAGTAAATTAATAAAAAGGGAACTAGAGAGCTCAGTAGCAGGCAAGTAGTGGAATAGCAGTATAATTGCAGTATAATGTGAGTGGTGAATGCAGTGGCTGTGGGCAGCCATATTCAGGGTGACCTTCTGGACACTGAGGTGCTGCCCCTTCTGCATGCATCTCTCTGGACTGAGGGATGAGGCAGCCAGATTCAGAGCAGAAGGAGTACCATCACCCCTATCCAGAGACCACCCAGTCCAATGCAACTGCCTCAAAGGATGCCGAGAACAAGGAGCACTTGGATGACAGTGGGCTCAGGAGGGTTAGAGCAGTCAGGCAGAGGCACATCCCAGATCCTATTCCACTCAAGAACTCATATGCCACACTGGCAAACGAGGACAACCAAATAGAGGTACCAGAAGTGGAAGGAAAGGATGTGGAGGTTAGCCATGGAGGTGACCTCAGCAGGAAAGCAGTGGACCCCAGAGGAGGAGGAAGAAGTGAATCCTGGTGGGTGACTCCATCATAAAAGGGATCCAGCTAGGAACACAGGAGGGGAGGATAGGGAGGTGAGGTGCCTACCAGGTGCCATGGCATGGAGGGATGGAAGGAAGATCCTGGAGATCACTGGGAAGGCAAGACGGAGGATGAGCTGGATGTCATTATCCACCTAGGTACTAATGACCTGGAAAATGGGGAGCCAAAGGAAGTTCAGGAAGAGTTTAGGAAATTGGGGAGGGGTCTCAAGCAAGTAGCTACTTTTGTCACTTTCTCAGAAGTACTTCCCAGAGAGGCAAGGAGAGAGGAGTGCATGCACCAGGAATCCTAACTCATGGTTGAAGAACTGGTGCTGTGAAGAAGGGTTTAGATTCATTGGTGACTGGGGACCCACCTGGAGGGATGGAGGTTTGTTCAAGCCTGATGGCCTGCATCCATCCTGGAGGGAATCCAAGACCAATGATAAGTTTAAATGCTATGTTGACAAGCATTTAAACTAGCAAAGGGGTGGCAGGCCAGCAAGGAGGGTACTCACTTTTCACCCCCACAGCTAGCAGTGGAACCAGCGAACCAGAGGAGTGGCTATCTCTGCAAAGCAGTGTGCAAAAATGGAGATTAGTGCCCTAGAGGTGGATAGGCAGAAAAGGGAAAAATTCATCAGAAGGGCAGACAGCAAGGAGAACCAGGGAGAAAGGACAACCAAGGAAGGGGCTGGAGTAGAACAGCGAAACAGTCTAGGGAGGTCAAATCATGGAAGCCATGTGTGCAAATGCCAGGAGCCTTAGCAACAAGATGGTAGATCTGAAGGCTGTCATGGTACTACAGTCAGACCTGGACATTGTGGCCATCACTGAAACCTGGTGTAATGATAATCATGACTGGGAGATGGCCATACCTGGCTACAACATATTCAGAAGAGACAGAGCAGGCAGGAAGGAGGAGGAGTGGCACTGTATGAAAATGTCATAAGGGCCACAGAGATCCAGGAGGAACAAATGGGGGGAGGTACTGTGGGTTAAGCTGGAAAGAAAATGGGACAGCCATCCGCACAGATAGGGAGCTGATGCTAGCGATCCAAAGGATGGCAGACAAGGGTGAGGTAGTGCTGGTTGGAGACTTCAATATTCCAGACGTGGACTGGAGCATCCCAGCAGCAGATTTATCCTGGACTCCTTCAGGTGCCTTCCTCAAGCAACTAGTCATGGAACCAACTCGGCAGAAGGCAATACTGGATCTTGTGCTCACAAACAGGGACAGTGTGATGGGGTAACAGTGGGGAGCACCTGGGGAACAGTGACCACCAGTCATTGTGGTTTGAAATCACAGAAAGAGCAGAACCAAACCACACAAAACACGATCCTGGATTTCAGGGGCAGACTTTGGGAAAATGGGGGATACTTGAAAGAGGCATTAAGGTGTATGGCACAGGAATCAGGGGTTGAGGAACAGTGGGCAGTATTTAAAATGGGGATTACAAGAACAACAGAATTATGCATTAAGCAGGTTAGCAAGAGGAAAAGGAAGAGGAGACCATTATGATATTCCAAAGAGGTAGCAAAGAAAGAAAGCCAAAAAGATTGCATTCAGGAAATACAAAAAGACACAGGCAGAAGGGATAGGGAGAAGTACCAGGAGAAGCAAAAGGAGGCAGGGAGGTCAGTAAGGGAAGCCAAAGCTCAGACAGAAGAACACATTGCAAAATCAGTGGGTAGAGGGGACAAAACCTTTACAGGTACATAAGTGAAAAAGAAAGACAAAGGGAGGGATAGTGAGACTGGAGGGGAGGATGGGGCCACATGGAGGATGACAACAGTAAAGCTGACATATTGAACAGGTATTTCTGCTCAATCTTTACCGAGGAAGAGGAGGGTAATGGGTCTGAAGGGAGTACAAGGGTGAGAATGGTACAGAATGGACACAAGTCCCTTTACATGAGAAAGGGTCCTGAAGGAACTGGAAGTATAAGAGTTGATAAAGCAATGGGGCCAGATGGGGTGCACCCAGGGTCCTTAAAGAACTAAGAGAGGTGGTGGCTGAACCTCTGGCTATGTTTAGCCAATCACTGGAAACAGGGAGGTACTCAAAGACTGAGGACAGCAGATGTAGTCCCCTTATACAAAAGTGGGAACAAAGAGGAAGCAGGGAACTACAGATCAGTCAGCCTCACCTCGGTAGTGGGGAAGATCATGGAAGCACTACTGAAGGAGAGATTGGTGGAACATCTGGTTGTCAATGGACTACAGGACCAAGGCAGCATGGTTTCACCAGGGGAGGTCATGTCAGACCAACCTCTTGAATTTTTGACTGGGTGACTAGGAGGTGGATCAGGGAGGGCAGTGGACATGGCCTATCTGGACTTCAGCAAGGCCTTTGACACTGTGCCACATAGAAGACTATTACACAAACTGGGGAATATGAGTGTGGGCAGGACAGTAGTGTAGTGGGTAGGTAACTGGCTGGGTGGCAGGACACAAAGGGTGGTGGTATGGCTGTCACCCACAGAGGGAAGAGTGACCAGTGGGGTACCACAGGGATCAGTGCTGGGACCGGTCCTATTCAACATCTTCATCAGTGACATTGCGCAGGACCTAGAAGGCAGAATTTCACTGTTCACTGATGACACAAAGCTCTGTAATAGAGTAGACACACCGGAGGGTGTAGACAGAATGAGAAGGGAAATGCAGAAACTTAAAGAACGCTCAGGGTTTGGCAGTTGAAATTCAATGCAAGGAAGTGCAAGAAAATGCATATGGGACACAAAACCCTGGCACAATATATCAGTTGGGGGTGAGGATAGCATGTACCCAGCAGGAAAGGGATCTTGGGGTTATCATCCTGATGACCTCAAGGTAAGGGATCAGTGTGAAAGGCAGCAGGTAAAGCAAATAGGATGCTGGGATGTATAGGCAGGGGCATCACCAGCAGGAAAAGGGAGGTCATAATCCGCTATACAAGACACTAGTGAGGCCCCACCTAGAATACAGTGTACAGTTCTGGAGGCCATACCCACGTAAGGACATAGACAGGGTAGAGAAGGTTCAGAGGAGGGCAACAAAGATGGTGCATGGATTGCATCACAAGTCCTATGAAGACAGGTTGAAGGAACTGAACATGTACTCCTGGAGGAGAGGAGGGAGAGAGGGATATGATAGAGACATACAAGTATCTTACAAGGAGGAACAGGGTGCAGGAATACACTATTTTTAAGCGAAAAGATGTTCCAGGACTAGAGGGCATGGGATGAAGTTGGAGGGAGGACGATTCAGGAGGAAACATGAGGAAGAATTTCTTCACAGAACAGGTGGTGGACAAGTGGAACACCCTGCCAGAGGAAGTGGTGAGGGCTGAAACAATCACGGATTTAAGAATGCATGGAGTAGACATAAAGGAATTCTGGAGGTCAGGGGTAAGGGCAACAGACTTCTAGGAAAACATAAACTGAACTTACTGAGCTCAAATGGGCAGACTGGGTGAGCCATAGGCCCTATCTGCTGACACTGTCTATGTATCTATGTATCTATGTTATTTAGAGCGCATGTGTAATTAGATGGTCACAGCCCAAGGTGAGGCGACAGGCTTTGTTTAGGGAAGTACGTAGTCTACTGAGGGCCGATGAGTTTGCCGCCCCATAGATGACTAGGCCATAATCTAGCAGGGAGAGGACAGAGAAGGAGACTGCAAGCCTCAAAGTGTTTGGAGTAAAGCAATGTTTGAGGCGATACAGGAGCCCTAGCCACACATTGAGGTCAGTAGATAGGAGGTGGATATGTTGGTGGAAGGTGAGTGCAGGGTCAGTGTTAAGCCTAGGTATCTGAAGGAGTCCACTTGCTCCAGGGGGTCTGATTGGCAGTTAGTACTTGAGGGCATAGTTCCTTTTAGTATTGAGCGGGTGGGAAAAGTACATAACCTTAGTCTTACAATAGTTCAGGATAAACCATGTGAGGTGAACCGTTTTCATGGATCTAAAGGAGGACTGGAGGAGAGGTGGAGATGCAGTGGGTCTGTGTTGGAGGAGTAAAGTACGGCATCGTCCACATAGAGGAGAAGGTTCCCAGGGCAGGTACTGGGGAGGGAGTTGAGAAAGAGGCTGAACAGTAATGGTCCAAGGACAGACCCTTGGGACACCCGAGAGGACAGAAAGCCTGTTTGATACGGTGTCTCCAATTTTGACTTGCTGGGAACAGTTAGACAGGTAGTCGGAGAACCAGCCAAGGGCATCTTGAGAGAATCCAGTCCTGGCCAGTGCGGATAGCAGGAGCGGATGGTTCACTGTGTCGAACGCCTTAGTGAGATCGATGAAGACAGCCTCACAGATTTGACCTCGGTCAAAGCAGAGTGGATATGAGAGGTGAGTTCCAGGAGGGTAGTGGTGGTACTGTGCCCCTTCCGGAAGCCGTAGGTGCATACTAATCAGGTTGTATTTGTTTAAGTGGTCCGTTAGCTGGTCTGAGACTATCCTCTCAAGGGCCTTGGATAGGGGTGGGAGAATGGAGATAGGTGGGTGGTTGTTAGTGAGGACCTGGTCCCGTTTTTAAATATCAGCGTGATATGGGCAAATTTCCAACAGGAGGGAACTTCCCAGGCATAAGGAGCTGTTTAGTATGTGGGTGTGGGGGTTGAGGACCTCGGGAGAGGGAGACAAAGGAGTTTCAGGTCTAAGGTATCACTGCTGTACCGAGAGTGACTTGGTGCCCTTCTGAGATAAGGATCAGTGCCCTTAGGTGAGATGCTGTGCAGGTGGAAGAGTGGGGTTGTTGGAGGGTGGGAGGTGTGTCTGGAGGAGAGTCAAAGAAGTTTGGGGAAGAACCAACTTGAGGTTAGAGAATGTGTCATTGAAGGCATCGCCATACGTGCTGGCTCAGAGGTAAGGCACCCATCAACCCGAATCTGACTAGGGAGGTGTTGGGAGCTTTTCCACACAGGTCCTTAATATTGTCCCAGAACTTCGTCCTGAGTCCCATGAGTTGGTGAGGGAGGTCTTGTAGTACTCTTCTTTCGCTTTGTGCAGGGACCAAGTACATTTGTTCCAAGCTCTCTATAGTTCTGCCTGTCAGCTGGCAGGACAGTCTCGTGGAGAGGTGCTATAGTGAGTCTCTGGCCCACATGAGGTCCAGGAGATGTTCTGAGATCCACGGCGCCGGTTCCTTTGGCCACCCTTTGGTGATTGGGGCAAGTATATCACAGATGGTGTTGAAGGCAAGGATGAAGAGGTCAAGGGCTCGGTTGGTATCGGGCGCTCATGATGAAGGATCAGTCCATAGTCCTAAGATACCTTTTGAGTTGCACAAGTTTGCCTGGGCCAAGCTTGGCTGATAGATTAATCTGGGGTGCTTTGGGTGATTTGCACATCCAGGAGCAGAGTACAGGAGAGTGGTCACTAAGAGTTTGGGTACAGTAGTACAGGTGATTTTAGAGGGTGGTTGGTGAATTCCAGGTCTAGCAGGAAGGAGGACCCAGTGCGCTGGTTCAGTCTTGTTGAGGATGTGACAACTTGCATAAGGTCTTGGGCAGTAGCTGCGCCTATGAACGTGCGGCAGTTTTGTCGGGCCAGTTAATATTAAAGTCTCCTAGTATGATTTTCAGCTTGTGGCAGAAGAGTGGTCAGGTAGGACAGAACAGAGTGGAAGGCCACCTTCTGTTCTCTGGAGGGATGTAGACTGTGGTGAAGAGGAGGGAGGGGGATTTGGAGGTTCCCAGAGTGATTTTATAGTGAGGGCCTGTGGGCCATGGTGTAGCTGGTGGGTGGGAAGAAGTTGTCCTCGTAGGAAGTCTTTAGTGTAAACAGCACAGTCCACCCCCATGTTTACCCTTTCGGTCTGCCCGACACAGGTTGCACCCTATGAGATTTAGCGACGAGTCTGGGTGGATGGAGAGAGCCAGGTTTCACTAAGCTAATGATATCTGGCTGGTGCTGGTGGACCCAGTCCTGGAAGGAGTCCCACTTTTAAGAAGACTACAGACATTAAGGGAAGGCAATGCGTAGTCCACTAATTGGAGGTGTGGAGGCACGGTAGTTATGGCAGGGCTAGGGGTTGGGGTCATCGTTACCTGACATGAGCAGCAGGAGGAGGAGGAGGAGGAAGAACCTGCAAATTGGGTGACATTTTGAGGCCTTGCAAGGTCATACGTGACCACCCAGGGGTCCTTTAGGGGTGGGGAATGTGGGATGGGAGGCTAGTTAAGTGGGGTATGCCCAGTACTAGGAGACAAGTTGAGGGACAGGGGGCAGGGGTAGGAGTCTCGGATGGCAAGGTCAGTAGTGGTTGTAGGGGTAATAGAGGGTGCTATGCGAGGGTGTTGCGAGTTGGAGCAGAGGTCTGGAGGGGGGCAGCAAGATTAGTGGGAACAGTACAAAGGGGTAGGTGGCTATCAATTCCTGAGTTTGCGGAGGACTTGGGATTTGAAGGTAGAGGCAACTGCCAGTCAGGCAGCCATAGTGGGTATAGAAGTGGTGTGTTGCCTTGGAGGGTGGCAGGGGAGTTGTTTGATGGGATAGCTGCACATAAAGCAGGAGGAGTAGTTGTAGTATAGCAGCTAGAATGAGAGGCATTGCCAAGGGAAAGCCTGCAAAAGTTGAGGTGATGCAGCATATGCCCCTAGTGGCTGAGCAGTATAAGCTGCAGGTGGAGAAGTGGGTTGATTGGTTGCTCAAGCCTCCAAGAGTCCTATAAAGGCGGTGCTCACCAAGGGTGGTGGCAGGAGCGGTGGGAGCAGACGCTATGCCAGCGAGGTTTCACAAGCTCCCGACCTTCTAACTTCAATGGAGCTCAACGCAGTAGCAGTCCATTCATCGTACCTGTCTGCAGTGCTGGGGTGGGGAGGTTCTCCCAGATCCTCACGACCACCAGATGGGTCCCTTTGCCACCAGGAGGACCACAGCAGCCTAATGAGAAATGAGAGAGGTAGGGATTAAATAGTAGCAAGACTTTTGGGGCGAGTACAGGAACTGAGTGGCGGTTCCGCTCAAACTGTGAAATGTGGTTTAAATTTACCAGCCTTTGAGGCTCACCACTACTCAGTGACTGGCAGGAGATCTCCAACAATTAGGTACAGTTCAGGCAAATGCAGTTTCAGTTTTAAAAAATGCGGCTTTCCTTTCAGCATCCCTAGTGAGTTTCTGATCATGCAGTTGCTAGCAAGAATTACTAACAAACTGAATTGAATTAAGGTGAAGCAGATTATAAAAAATGCGGTTTTACTTTCGACACTCCCTATTGAGCTCTCCGACCATGCAGTTACTAGCAAGAATTACTAACAAACTGATTTGAATTAAGGTGAAGCAGATTATAAAAAATGCGGCTTTATTTTCGCACCCTATTGAGCTTCTCCGACTATGCAGTTTCTAGCAAGAATTACTAACAAACTGTTTTGAATTAAGGTGAAGCAGAGAGTCAACATAGAAGTACCAACTATGCAGTTACTAGCATGAATACTAACAAGCTAATTAGAATTAAGATGAGGCAAAGAGTCAACATTGAAGTACACTGTTTCGGCAAAAACTGCAGAAAAACTATCTCCACAACTGTGCCGACAGGTATTTGTGTGTTGGTATTTAAAAATGGCACTCACAAGCTCCCGACCTTCTAACTTCACACAGTTCAACGCAGTAGCAGTCCATTCACCATTCCTGTCTGCAGTGCTGGGGTGGGGAAGGTTCTCCGAGACCCTCACGACCGCCAGATGGGTCCTTGCCATGAGGAGGATTGCAGCAGCCTGACTGTAGTGCTGAGGGGGAAGGTTCTCCCGAGACCCCTCACGACCACCAGATGGGTCCCTTTGTACCATGAGGAGGACCTCAGCAGCCTATCTGCAGTGCTGGGGGTGGGGAGGTTCTCCCGAGACCTCACGACCGTCAGATGGGTCCCTTGCCACGAGGAGGACCGCAGCAGCCTAAGATGCAGTACCTACTCTCATTGGGGAGAGGGAATTCTGGCTGAGACTGTGCAACTCCCAAGTCTGCAATCAGGGAACTGCACCATTGATGTCCATGGACTTATTTTACCTGTGGTTCTACACTCAGTAGCAGTACCTGCTCTCTGGGGATGAGGGTACTGCCTCTCTGGGCTATACAACTCCCAACTGTGCTAACTCTGAGTGCACTTGCAATTTGTTAGGTATGCCATTCATGTCCACAGCCTTAGTTTTGCTGTGTCCTACACTCAGGACACAGTACCTACTCTGCAGTGTGAGGGGAGTATTGCGTGGCTGAGGCCATGAAAGTCATAAGTGTGGTAACTGTAGTGTACTTGCAATCAAAGAGGTGTGCCGTCGATGTCCATAGAGTTTGTTTTACTGTGCCTCTCCACTCAGGATGCAGTGCCTCCTCTGGTTGAGAGGGGTGGAAATTCCTGGCTGAGACTATGCAACTCCTAACTCTGCAACTGTTAATTATCCTGCTTACTGTGTCACTAGGATCATGAAGCTGTACCACCATAACCATGTATTTTTTTTATGATTAGTCCACATTTAGCATTCAGTTCCTGTTCTAGGCAACCAGGGTATTGCCTAGCTGTTACCACAAAACTCCCAACTCAGCAAACTATGTGTACCTGCAACCACAGAGGAACACCACTTATATGTATTTACCAGAGTAACAGCAACCTCCCACTCATGATGCACTAACTATCCTAGTTATGAGACGGGAGAGGTGTTACATTCAGTAGTTCACAGCATACAACTCAACTGCCATAACTTGAAAGTTACTACAATCACACAGCTGCATTTTTCATATCCATAGTCTGTATGTATGTTTGCCTGTATGGTGTGGGCCATTCTCTGTCTCACACTATACTAGTACAAACCTTTCCTAACTTTTACAGTCTATAACCACAAAACACTACCATTAATAGCTATAGTCCTTCTTTTACTGTGACTAAACACTACACATAAACTATGTCTACAGAGAGGGGTAACGCTGAGCCATCGCTACTTGTGTGTAGCTCAGCATCGCCTTGTTGATATCACATAAAAATCTACTGCTACAACCTGTGTGCAATATCATTATGAAACTATTACAGCAATATCCATTTCCACTAATTAACTGACAGTCTCAACACAAAAAACAGTTCCTCATCTGTGGTGGACTGGGGACATCACATGCCTGACACCATCCAGCTTCTAACTACATATGTATTGACCAACCTCGAACAAAGATGTATTCCATTAATGACTACACCATTTATTTTCCCTTCTTATCCAGTGAATGCTGTCTACAAACCAGACATACTAGCAGTCTCGGAGACTTGGCTAAAGCCCACATTCTGGATCACAAGGTAGCTGCCTCTGGATCGCCTTCTACAGAAAGGACAGACCCTCGAGAAGAGGGGTGGGGTTCTGTATATGTAAGGAACACAATTACATCCTCCTCGTTAGCATGCCTCAAGGCATGACCCTGGACATAGAAGCAATCCTTATACGGCTCACTCTAGGTGGGGCTAAGCACCTCACAATAGGGCTGGCATATAGCTCTCCCACCAATGCGCTCGTTCTCTGGATGCGCTCCTGAAGAACCTAGCAGTAGAATCTGCTTCTGAGCTTATCTTACTGGGCGACTTCAACCTAAACTGGGCCCTTGAGGAGAAGTCTGCCATCAATGGTATATTAAATGACTCCCGCCTCACCCAAGTCATCTCCCTACCGACCAGAATGAACCATGCATCAGGAAAGCATACCATAATCGACTGGTCCTGGCTTCTACCCCCAGCAATGTAAAATGGCAGGGACCTTGGCCGATGCCTTGAGCGACCACTCGCGGTATTTGCCATCTGGAAGAATCGTGAATAAAGTCCCGCCTAGGATTATTACTACTAGGACTTCTAACTTCCTCCCTGACCAATTCATTGGTACTTAAATGGGATCGACTGGAGCAATATAAGACACCTTCCTAACCTGGAGGATGCCGTTAAATTTTCCAGACATCCCTCACTAGAATTATTGACTTCTTAGCTCCTATGAAAACCCACAGAGTAAAGGGAAGCTGCTATAAGTGGATCTTGCCTCTAAAGCTCTGATGTCCACCCGGACAAGGCCTGGAAAAATAGAGGAAATCAATGCTACCGGGGACTTAGCCAGTTACAGGGCCCTTAGAAACCAATGCAAAAGGCCATAAAGTTAGCTAAAAAACTATATCACTAACCTTCAAAAACTAACCTAGGCAATCCCAGGCTTTTCTGGTCGCACATTAATGAACTCCTCAAAGGAAGCAAAAACTACACCCAGCCCAATCTTTGGCTAATGGGCAATTAATCGATGGGGATCTCTCATTGCTGAGTCCCTTAACAGTTACTTCACGAACCTGGATGCTTACAAGATGGGACCCCTGACAGGAGGAGTGAGCCGAATGCTCAACAGCCCCCAGACCTTGACCGCCTTTGTTTCACCTGAGGCTGGTCAGGAAAAGGAGGTTTTGATCATCCTTAAATCCCTACACTTGAGAGGATCTGGGGCTCGATGGGATCCAAACCAGAATACTCAAGGATGGGGCTCCAGCTTTAGCTAAGCCCCAACCTGGCTGATAAACCGTCTATTATGGAGGGGTCTGTACCCAAGCTTTGAAACAGGCCCTAGTGATTCCTATACACAAGGGAGGGCCAACTGAGCCCATTGAGAACTACAGGCCCATCTCTTTGCTGTGTGTCATTGCAAAAGTACAGGAGAAGCTAGTCTACTTCCAACTCCGAGAATACCTAGAAATCCACGGGCAATCTCACCATCACAGCATGGCTTCAGAGCCAAGCATGGGACGGATACTGCGCTAACTAAACTCTCAGCAGATGTACTGAGCAATAATGACGCAGGGGTCAGCACAGGGCAGTCTTTATTGACCTATCTAAAGCATTCAACTTGGTAAACCACAACCTCCTACTACAAAAATGCGCTCACTTGGCCTTGACACCCATTCACTGGGTTGGTTCAAGAGTTATCTCTCTGGACGCACTCCAGAGGGTCAAGTGGGAGGATAAAGTCTCCACGCTAGCTCCACTCAAAGAAGGGGTACCTCAAGGGTCAATCCTCGGCCCCTTCTCTTTACATTGTTCATAAATGATCTGCATACACACTGTGGGAGCAGTAGCGTTATCCAGTACGTGGATGATGCGGTCATTTACAGAGCTTCCCTACTTTACCTGAGTTGGAGACAGCCCTCCAAGAAGACATCCTTCAGATGGAGGACTGGCTCACCTTAACAAAATGGTTTTAAACACCAACAAAACAAAGGTAATGCTCTTTGGTCCTAGATCCTGGGATCTGAGAGGTCACATCTTCTACAACCCAGTCCAGGGGTGAAAACTTGAGGTGGTCACCTCCACCAAATACCTTGGCCTTACCCTGGACCAAGGCCTCACACTAAAAAATCACGAGACCAAATCACCAAAGCCATCCATGGGAAACTTGGAATCCTTTATAGACTAAAGGACCAGATTATCCCTGAAGCTGGGGTAGCCATTGCTGCTAGTGTACTCCTCCTAAGCTCACCCTCACGAGGCCCGATTCTCCAGGGGCGTGGCCGTGGCCAATTAGGGGGCTGCAGACCTTGTACAACAAGATAGTCCGCTTTCCACTATGTCACACCCGAGGACTCACCACTGCGAGGCCCACCTAGGCTCAGGTGGCCGCCTTGGAAGCTCACCCTCCTACCCAACCCTCTGCCTTACATTCAAGCTACTGGGTCCCACACCTCCCCCGCCTGAATGGTCTTGTTAGGTGAAACCCAACCCATGGTGACTGCATTTATCAGGCCAAACTCTCCTCGTGGTTCCCAAGACTAGGACTAAAGCCGGGTCCAGGTCCTTTGCATACACCGCCTCTTCCACCTGGAACAACCTCCCTTGGAGGTATCGGAGGCAGTGTCCGTCCACCAGTTTCCGGACAAAGCTCAAGGGACACCTGCTCGACAGGAGCACATGTCTTTGTTACAGGACCTGACCACGCACAGCCATCCTGGTAGCTCATCAGACCCAACCTTGCATAGCCATCCTGGTAGCATAACGGACCTCCCCTAAAGATGGGGTGCACTTTTGTCCCTCTTATCCCCTTCCAATATGCCCACAAAGAAGCTAACCCCAGGTCTTTAGCTACTGCTTGCCTAACAGAGCACTCTCAACCTAATCACTAACTTGGGATGTAAAACGGTCTCGTTATGTGTAACCTCTATGTCCTTACTGCCTGCATGTCTTACACTACCTGCCGCCTGCAAACCTATGTATTCTTACTGTTAAATACTTTACAATTCACATGACTGTACTGATCTGTTACCTGTAAGTTGTTGTCTCACCCGGTCGCCCCTGAAAAGGGACCTCCGGCCCAGTGCCTACCCGGTCATCAAAATTCAATAAATAAATAAATAAATAAGATGCAGTTTACAGTATATGTCTGTCTGTGTTGCCCAGGAGGGAGGTATTCAGTAACTAACAACATAAAAGTAACAGTTTCCCAAATTGTATGTCCCTACAACCAGAAACATTCAACATTCATGACTATCTGTCTTGTTTTCTTCTCACTACACACTTCAGAATCACTAAATCCTGGGATACCTCTCAACCTTTTGTCACGCCAAGATGTGAAATTCACAACAAACTTAACGACAGATGGGCAAAATGTGTAACTGTTAATCAAATCTTTACACAAGAAACTGAACACTCTAAAGACGTTTTTATGTCGAGAAAGTCCATGACTAATTGAATAATATCATTAATTGCATTATAAACTATGTTTTTTACTTTGAAATCTTGCCTTTGAATATGAAACAACTCCTCACAATGTGGCACAGGGAAGTTTAATGAAGTAAAATGAAGAACGTTACTCATCAGTTGAACAGCTCAGACGTATACCCCTGCATCACGGTGGCTTACAGGCAACAGAGGATACACAAAATCTTCTCTGTAACTAGTTGAAGAACATCCGCTACCACATCCCATGTAACAATTTACTGTTCCAACTTGTGTGATACCTTTAAATGAAGCTGTTATGCATAGCACCAAACCTTCGCCCAAAAACTTGTATTCTAAAAAACTAACAATAGAAACACTGAAGTATTTTTACATTCTCAGATGCTAAATGTTTTTTTCTTCTTTCTCTTCACAGATCAGCATCACAAAAAGCAGCACGCTGTGCACTGTCACTGTGTTCGAGACTCGAGCACAAGGTTGACTGTCTTACAAAACAAATACAAGAAATGAAACAAGAACATTGTAATGAAATACAAATAATACAGGAACAGCAAGAAAAAATGTTACAATTATTAACAGCTCAACAGGCGATAGTCAACCTTGTGCTCGAGCCTGTTGACACAGCGGCAGGTGCCAGTGTGACAGCAGTACTATTTCACCTGTGGTCAAAAGCAGTCTCTTTGGCCACTGATGGACAGCCTCCACAGCCTCATCCTGGTATCTCCTCACAAGCTGGCACAGCAGCTTCCACTTCAGATGCACCTCCACATCTATCCAGCTTTCTGCCTGGGCTTCCTGGACTGCCCAGCAGCACATCTCCATTTTTGAAATTATTTTTATATTCAATTTTTTTTTATTATTTGAAAATGTTTTTGGTAAAATAAAAAATATTTATTTACCAAATGAAAATTATTTTGTTTACAACTGAGCACAAAGCAGTCCTATCATTTGTATGTACTGTATTGAAATATATATTTTGTCTAAAAAATAAATATATCTTATTACAAAACTGAGTTTTGTTGTTCAGCTTAAAAGCTTAACATTTTACTCTGTACCCAATATACAGCACATGTGTAGAGCGGACACACAGGGTGGGACAATAGGTACTTCCTAGCTGGAAGGCTAGCAGAGTACATTGTTTACATGGTATCACAGCTCAGCACGAGGACCATTGTTTAGCTGGAGGGCAGCTGTAGTCCATTGACTAAGTAATACTGTAGTACAACTAAGTATTTCAAATTCACTGTTATCAAATCTTGAAGTTCTCAAATGAATACAAAGAACCTTTGTTTCCCAACACACTCCACTCACAATACAGTAACTCATGAACACTGAGAAACACGTTGCAAAGAGGTGAAGGTAAGGAACACACTGCAAGGGACATTGCCTGCCTGCTCCCATACAACTAGAAGCTGTCCTTAACTTTTCTGCACCATTGATGTCCATGGGCTTATTTTTCCTGTGGTTCTACACTCAGTACGTAGTACCTGGTCTGTGTGGTGGTGGTGGGGGCATTGTCTGGCTCAGACCATACAACTCCTAACTGTGCTAACTTGAGTGTACTTGCAATTAGGAAGGTACATCATTCATGTTCACAGCCTCAGCTTTGCTGTGTGTGCCACTTAGAACACAGTACCTATCCATAAGTGTGGGGATCATTGCATGGCTGATGCAAAAATGAGCTGTTGGAAGACTAAATCCCTATACTAGGGCCATTTGTGACACTAAAAAGTGCATTTTGCAAATTGGTTGTCACTTAATACCTACACAGCTGTATATCCGACCAGTAAAGAAATTTGACAGATTATACATACCAAATTTCAGGCAAATCCATTGAATGGTGGCAAATTTATCAAGGTGCAAAATTTGACTCTTTAACCTTAAATGTGCTCCTCAACCCTAACTATGGAACCTGTACTGTGTCACCATAATATATATATATTCGCTGTTAGGTTGAAACCCTCTTCGACCCTCCAGACCACACCCAAGCAGCATTAGGTTGCGCGTCATTATCATCGGCCCTAACTCACCCCATCACAAGTGTAAAGAAGCTGAGGAATAGGAAAATGGAATGAGAGTCAGGACCGACAACTGCAACGCCGCGACCCAATGCCAGTTGAGGGTGGGCTGAGGGGTCCAAGGGGAGTTTAACCCTAACAGCAAATTTCCTGTTTTGTCACTGTGTAACAACCCTAAGTGATGCATTAAATGAAGTTTTTTGCCTCTAATTTCCCTTCTTTTGAGAATGATGATGAGAAATCGTAAATGTAATGCAGCAGTGGGGACCAGCAGCTCCGCCACGTGATGTGTTGTGACATAGTAACAGGAACAGCAATGCAAACAGAAGGTTGAAACACTAATGGTAACAGTAACGGAAAAGCAAGCGCAAATGACAATGCAAAGAGTAATGCACTACAGGTGGCATACACAGGAACGGTAACGTAAACGGGGACATAAACACAAGTGGAAACAGTAAGTGTAACAGTAATGGAAGCGCATACCCATTTTTGGTGAACAGCTGCATACAGAAACACAAAGAATGTATGCATTGTAATGGGCATCAAAGCTAAAAAGCATTAGAAGTACTTAATAGCAAATATCTCAGCAACAGCACAACGTAGAAAAAATTTAAATTTCACAAAAATCATGATTTTTCTGGCTAGGATTTTGCTATTACATAGCCTATAGGGCCCTGTATGTTAATGAAAATATCAAAGCTACAGAAATTCAGAATACACATAAGGAGCCAGAAGAACTGTGGGTCACCCTGGAAACAGGAAATGGGACAGCCATAAGAACTGGGGTTGTCTACAGGCCCCAGACCAGAGGGAGGACATAGACACATTACTGTTAGAAGATATACAAACATGACAGCTAAAGGGAGGTTCTGATAATGGAGACTTCAACATGCGGATACAGATTGGTCAATACCAGCAGGAACATCTGCCAGAACTAGACTCATAGTGGATTCCCTGCAGGGGAGGGCCTCAAACAACTGGTAAGCAACCCACAAGAGACAGGGCTATCCTAGATCTAGTACTGACTAACAAAGAAGGATCACAGATCTCCAGGTAGAAGGTCACCTGAGGGCAGTGACCATCACATGGTATGGTTCAATTTCTACTACATCTAAATCATCCCATTCCAAGGCAAAATATGGGACTTCAGAGGAGCTGACTTTGATAAGATGGCCAACAGAGTTAAGCTAGCCCTGGCAAAAGAAACACAGGTGAGGGGTACAGGCAAAGTGGGCAAGCATTAAGGATGCAATACTTGAAGCAACATCCCATTGTGTTAGACAGAAAAGGAAGTCAAGAAGAAGGAAACCACTTTGGTTCTCAAATACAGTAGCAGAAAAGGTCAGAGCCAAAAGGCTGGCCTTCAGGAAATATAAGGGAACACAGCGGATGAAGATAGGAGGCATACCGAAACTGCCCTAAGGGAAGCAGGTAAGGCAGTAAGGCAGGCAAAGTCCCAAACTGAGGAAACACTAGTACGAACAGTAAAGAAGGTGACAAGACTTTCTATAGATACATTAGTGAAAGGAGAAAGTCCAGAGGGTATTGCTAGCTTAATGGAGAAAAGGGAGCATGTGAGGAGGAGGACCCTGTAAAGGCATCTATCCTAAATAGATACTTTTGCTCAGTATTTACTGAAGAGAAGGTAGGGCAGGCCCACAGCTCAACATCATGGACACAGGAGGGAGGGAGGTGAGCACTACTCTCTTCACAAAAGAAAGGGTCCTACAAGAGCTTGCTAAGCTCAGGGGGATAAGGCAATGGGACCTGATGGCTACATCCCAGGGTACTTAAGGAGCTAAAGGAGGAACTAGCAGAGCCATTAGCAGAATTGTTTAGTGAGTCTCTGAGCACAGGAGAGGTCCCAGAAGACTGGAGAAGGGCTCATGTGATCCCGCTCCCACAAGAATGGTAGCAGGAGGAGGCGGGAACTACAGACCGGTCAGTCTTACCTCAGTAGTGGGCAAGATTATGGAGGCACTCCTTAAGGAAAGGATAGTGCAACACCTGGAGTCCATAGGGGCACAGGATCCAGGACAGCATGGGTTTACAAAGGAAGGTCCTGTCAAACTAATCTCATAGATTTCTTTGACTGGGTAACCAGAGTGGTGGACCAAGGGGGGGCAGTTGATGTTGTCTACCTTGACTTCAGCAAAGCTTTGACACTGTTCCACATAGAAGATTGATAAAAGAAGCTGGGTAGGCTCGGGTGGGTTAGAAGTTGGTCAACTGGGTGGCAAACTGGTTGGACGGGCAGAAAACAGAGAGTGGTGGTAAATGGTATACAGTCAGAAGAGATGCAAGTCACAAGTGGGGTACCTCAGGGATCAGTCCTGGGGCCAGTCCTCTTCAACATCTTCATTAGTGACCTTGCAGATGGACTAGAGGTAAGGCTTGTCTGTTTGCAGATGACACCAAGATCTGCAACAGAGTAGATGATCCAGATGGGTGGGCAGAATGAGAAGAGATCTGGATAAACTAGCAGAATGGTCAGAAGAGTGGCAACTGGGATTTAATGCAAAGAAATGCAAAATCATGCACATAGGGAGAGAAACCCTGAAGCCACCTATAGGCTGGGAGGAGTTGCTAGCAGTCACAAAGGAAGAAAGAGACTTGGGCATCATCATCACTGATGACCTAAAATCATCAAGCAGACCTCTAAAAGCAGTAGTGGGCTAGGGGGTGTTGGGTGTATTAGTAGGGGTATCACAAGTCATAAGAGGAGTAATAATCCCTCTGTACAAGACACTGGTTAGGCCCCATCTGGAGTACTTCATGCAGTATTGGAGGCCACACCTTCACAAGGACATTAACCAAATTGAGGCAGTCCAGAGAAGGGCAACCAAAATGGTGCAGGGACTGCATCAGAAGACATATGAGGACAGATTAACGAGCTCAATATGTATACCCTTGAGCAAAGGAGGGAGAGGTGATATGATCGAGGTATTCAAACACCTTAAGGGTATAAACAAGGTGAAAGAGTCTAACATGTTTAAATATAAGAAAAATAGCAGGACAAGAGGACACAGCATGAGATTAGAGGAAGGCCGATTAAGGGGGAATGTGAGGAAATTTTTTTCACAGAAAGGGTGGTGGATGCATGGAATGGCTTACCACAAGAAGTGGTGGATATGAATACAGTGCAGAGCTTCAAACAGGCATGGGATAGGCATAAGGAGCAATAAAAATGACTATGAATAGATAGGCCACTGACAGAGCAAAACGATGGTATGTATTTATAAGGTAGAAAAGAAATGGGCAGACTGGATGGGCCTTGCGGTCCTTATCTGCCATCAACTTCTATGTTTCTATGTTACAGCAAAAATCTTTATCTTGCATTGTTTTCGGATCAATGAGCCCTGAAAGGCGAGCGTGATGCCACCATGTTAGTCTATGGAATAAAACACCAACTTTGAAGTACCGTAATGTTGCATCTGTACCCTATTTTTTTGCCAAACCAGCGAAGGCACATCTGTGACATGTTGGCTGCATTCCCTCAAATTTCAGCTCAAAGACCAAACCACTCTTTTGCAGCAGGGTGGCAAGAATTCCTGTCATTTGCCATGGTCAGAAAAAGTACTTTCAAATTGCGACACTTTTCAAAAAAATTGCAAAAGTGTCACAGGTAATGATACTATTTTGCAACACTACTGTTTACAGAAATTTTAAAACATATTTCCGGTGTTTGACCCCAAAATAAAGACATGTCTAGCATCCTCAGGGTCTGACTAGGTGAACACAAAAAGAATTGTGTCCTAGAGGGTACCACATTTAAATGCCAAACATTTTCTGATCACCAACTGAAAACAAATGGTGGATTAGTGAAAGGAAAAGGCCATTTGTAAAAGTAAAACTGCATTTGCAACACTTTCAAACTTTTTGTTAACTTTTCCCATTGACTTATTATGGGAAATTGTTTTTGAATAACTTTTGAACAGTTTAATATTTTTCACAAAATCTCTAAAGGCACATGAGGGACCCCGCCACATGTTCCCTGAAGTTTCCGTTGGTCTTGCAAACCATGTGACCTGTAGGTGAGAGCAAAGAATTAGCAAAAAGCATCATTGTGCACCTATTGTTGCTTAATAACTCTGCAATTGTATATCTGACTGGTATGAAACTTGGCAGATCCTAAGATCAACCATGCCCAATTGTGCATACCAAATTTCAGGCAAATCCATTAAACAGTGGCAAAGTTATTAAGGTACAAAGTTTGACCCTTTAACCTTAAATGTGCTACTCAATTTAACTATGGTAGCACTACTGTGCTACCATGATATATATATATATTTGTAACATGACAATAAATGTTAGACACAAATAAGCACTTTTTATTGGAACAATAGCAACAGCTGACCAAGGAGCAACCAGGCAGCAATTCCTAGTATTCCCTCTTGCTCTTTGTGAACCAGAGTAAATTCTGTTTTCAAGTGCAGTTCCATGGCAGCCCAACAGATGGCTGTAAATCAGTGCTGTGCTGCTAGCATTGTTTCACAGCCATCTGTTGACCTGCCAAGGAACTGCAGGGAACAAAACATGAAAAATGTACCCTAGCATGGTCCCATCTTGCAGTGCAGCCCATATCTTGTAATACATTCATATGAAAATCAAAGAACATAGCACCAATCCTGACAGTGAATTAGGAGAAAGCGTTCCATATAAGTAAATGTAAAGCTAATATTATAGAATTACTGGTTGAAAATCATTCAGTTTGTACTCACGATATTACAGTTATTAGCATTCACAGCCATCATTGACCTGCCAAGGGAGCTGCAGGAACAAAATATGAAAATGTGCCCTAGCAAGGTCCCATCATGCAGTGCAACCATATCTGGTAATACAAACAAGTACACAGGTGAAAACTGAAGTATCTAGCACTGATCCAGACAGTAAGTTAGAGAAAAGTACCATAATAGTAAAATTATAAATGTATATTTGGCAATAACAACAACACCATGCACTTAAATCAAAATGTTGTAAAGTAATGCCTTCATACACCCACAATATATGTAAGACAGGCTACATTCAGCAGAATGTTAATAAACAATTCACTGTTAAAAAATAAGAAATATAATAAGTGTGTGTGTGTGTGTGTGTCTTTCTTGCATTACAAGTTTGCAGATCAAATAATAGATCTGCTTATTTCTGAAATACTTGCCATGTTACAGTGCATTAAGCCACTCAAAGGAGGGTTCTACTGGGAATTAATGCCTGGTTTGGTCAGTTAGAGGCACTCGGCCTGTGGCCTCATGCCCCAACCCCTCCAACATGGCATTAATTCCCCAGTAGAACCCTCCTTTATTGTGGTTTCAGGCTTACATATCAACACACACACATGCACATACACAAAAGACTGACTTGAGGTAACGGCTGAGGTAGACTGAGGTTCTCAATTTACAATCTGCATTAGCTGTAATGTGATTCTGCCTTAGCATATCACAGTAGTAACTCAGTACCGATCAAACTTTGTATGATGATAGAGATAGAAAGAGAGAGGGTGAGATAGAGAGATATATTGATAGAGGGATAGTGAGAGGCAGAGACAGAGATAGAGGTAGAGATAGAGACAGAGATAGAGAGAGACAGAGATGGAGAGATTCAGAGACAGGATGAGAGACAGAGAAAGATTGACAGAGCAAGAGAGTTAAAGAGAGATAGATATATTGAGGGACATAAATATAAAATGGGTAGGGAAAAAACAGTGAAATCCTAGTAAAATGATTGTTCAAGTTCAAGTTTATTGCAGGAAAACTCATTGAGCAAGCTCAGTCACAAGGCAGTCCTGTGACATTTACAAATGCATATCATTGTTATACAGATAGGAGCAATTGTATATAGGTAAGCACAGTGAGTACATATAGTCCAAGAGTTATACAGCTTGATAATCTACCTAGTAGTTACAACATAGCAGGCAGGGTCCAGTTGAGTCTTATATTATGTCAAGTGGAGAAGAATAAAAAGAAAAACTTATACCAGGAAGGCTAGGTTTGCTGGCCAAGGCACCTAGCTTCACCTAAGCTTTTCCTTCTAGCTTTCTTGAAAGGACAACACTGAGAACCTTACCAGAGTAAGGGAAAGGATTAAGACTTTGGCTAGGCAGATTTACTGTGTGTTGTTGTTTTATTCTGTACTCACAGGATTATTACTGTTTGTTGCTAACATTTTATTGCTTTATTTTCTCTGATTCACATTGCTGTTGCTGGGTATACCTTCTGCTACATTATTACAAGGTGTGCCTACAGGTGTGTGCTAGCAGATTACTGTTGTAATCTTCTGATTCAAATTGTCTTTTGCAAGGTATATCTTCTGTTACTGCTTTATTTTTCTCTGTAGCAAAGTGTTTCTTACAGGGTATATCTTCTGTGAAATTATTACAGGTGGTGCTTACATTTTTGTGACTTTTTATCATTAGGCTAAGCAAATTACTGTTTGCCCCTATTTTATTTATTTCTTTTTGCTGAAAAGGTTTTTTGTCTCAGAGGTGTTGCAGTCTCCTTCTCACATTGAAGACAGGGAGAGTGAGAAAGCAGCCACGCTTCCTGAATCAAGGAGGCTGTTTTCTAGACTACACTGAACTGAATTATTACTTTTAGACCTGTGTAAGTAACTAGTATTGATTCTGTTTTTAGGGTGGACTTTTCTTAGTTTTAACTTGAATTTGCCTGGGAGAAACTGTAGCTGGGAGATATTTGCAGTCAGTTGTGACTAGACCTGCTAAAACCTTTGTGAAATAGGTGTCTGAAAGGAAGGAAGGAAGGCACTCCCGGGGTGGAGGGTAAGAGTTGTAGGTGACTGTCTCTGGATGACATAGGTTTACTCCCATTCACCTTTCCCCACCTCACCAACCCCAAGCACATAACTTCCTTTATAGCAGGGGCTATGACATCACTTCCTCAAAACTGATAACAACATAAACCTGTTCATATCCTTAAAGGCATAGCACACTGAATAGGGGTAGAGACACTCATAAGCTTGCACACACTAAAACAAGAACAAAAACAAAAAGCATCTGTAACTGGAAGAGGCACAGACATGTGGGGAGTGGTGCAATGCAGTGGCTGTGGAACAGCAGTCTTCGGGAGACATTCTGGAAACTGCATTGCTGCCTATTTGCAGGCACCTCTCTTGTCTGAGGGAGGAGGTTGTTTGTCTCATGCTGACCTGGCAAGGATTCAGGGAAACCTGTTCCCCACCCAGGGACCAATCACGCCACCACCACTACCTCAGAGGTTGCCAAGAAAGAGGAGTGGTTGGGCCACAGTGGCCTCAGGGAGGGTGAGGGTGGTGGAACAGAGGTGCATCCCTACAGTTGTGCCTCTCCATAATTCATTCACCACTCTGGTGAAGCATGGTTCCTCTATGCAGGCACCTGCAGTGGAGACCAAGGAGGATGCTGGGAACCTCCACAATGGAGAACCACAGGAGGGTGGCCCAGGACCCCACAGGGAAGGCAACTACTACTACTGGTGGGGGACTCAATTGTTTGGGGGTAGAACTGGGGAAGGAGGTGAAAGGGAGGTAAGGTGCCTGCCCAGTGCCAAGGCTTGGAGGGATAGGAAACAAATCCTCAGGATCGTGGGAGCAGTGGCAAGGGGAGGAGCTGGATGTCATTATCCACCTAGGGATGAATGACCTGGCTGAGAATGGGATCACAGCAGTGCAACAGGAGTTTGTGGAGTTGGGGCGGCCTTAGACAAGTGGCACACATGGTAACTTTCTCAGAAGTGCTACCTGTCTATGGCATGGATGAGGCTAGGGCACTCAGCACCATAGGATTCAATGACTGGTTTGAAAGCTGGTACAGAGCTTAGGGATTTGATTCATTGGGGACTGGGGCTCCTCCTGAAGGGATGCAGGCCTATACAGGTGCGATGGTCTGCATCTATCCTAGAGGAAACCAGGATCCTAGATGACAGGTTTAAATGCTTCAGTAGCAAGCATTTAAACTAGCCAAGGAGGCACTGAAGTAGAAGGAAATCCTAGCCCCCAAAAATCAGGGTAATTAGTGAGGTAAACACCAAAATAGAGCAGTTGATAGGGAGAAGGGCAGGGGTAAATGGAGAAAAAGACAAAAGCAGTAGGGACAGGGATGGGGCAAAAGAAATAAAGCCATAAAAAATGGAGGGTAATGAGTACCAACGCCTGTAGTCTAGGTAAAAACTCCCTGAAATGGTGGCCTTGATAGAAGAGGGAAGCTCTGATATTCTGGCCATCACAGAAACATGATACAGAGAACCATGACTGGGATGCCAACATACCAGGGTACACAATCTACAGGAGGGACAGGGAGGGAAGAAGAGGAGGAGAAGTAGTCTCTTTGTAAGGGAAGGGATAAAAACAACAGAACTAAAGGGTAAACAGGAGGAGAGGAGGCACTGTGGGTCATTCTGGAGACTGGAAATGGCTCCACTATCCGCACAGGGTTGTATACAGACCCCTGTCACAGGGGAGGAAATGGACAAGGAAATGATAGAAGGCATCCTTGGGATGACAGAGAAAGGGAGATATTGCTGATGGGGACCTGAATATGCCAGATGTTGACTGGAGCACCTTTGCTGCAGCCACATCCAAGAGCAGGGCCATTCTTGATGCCTTACAGGGGCATGCCTCAGACAGCTAGTTTTGGAACCCACTCAGGAGAGAGCAGTCTGAGACCTGGTGCTTTCAAATGGGGATGGAGAGAGGATCTCTGATCTTGAAGTGGGTAGCCATCTGGGAACAAGCGACCACCAAACAGTGTGATTCACTATAAACTTAGCAGTAGAGTCAAGCCACACAAAAGTGAAGGTACTGGACTTCAGGAGGGCTGATTTTGTCAAAATGGGAGAATGCCTCAGAAAAGCACTAGCAAACAGGCAAGAAGGTGGGGTGGAGCAACAATGGAGAAACATCAAAACACGCCATCACAGAGGCAACAAGTCTTTGTGTGAAGTAAATAAATAAATCAAAACAAAAGAAGAAAACACTATGGTTTCAAAAGAACTGGTGGGAAGGTAAGGAAAAAGATAGCATTCAGGAAGTATAAGGAAACACAGAAGGAGCAGGAAAGAGAACTGTACCAGTTAAAGCAGAAGGAAGGCGGGTAAGGCAGTCAGAATAGCAAAGGCCCAAACAGAGAAAAAGATGACCAACTCAGTTAAGAAGGGGATAAAACCTTTTACAGGTACATTAGGGAGCAAAGACATACTAAGGCAGGGATACTGAGGCTGAATAAAGAGGAAGGTGGTTGGGCAGAAAGCGACAGTGAAAAGCAGGGATACTGAACGAATATTTCTGCTCAGTATTCACAATGGAAAAGCAGGGGAAATACCTAATCTGGTCAATAGAAGCACTCTGGATAGGGGTTGATATTAGTCCTTTCACAGAAGAAAGGATTCTGAAAGAACTCTTAAAACTGAAGGTGTATAAAGCAATGGAGCTTGATGGAATTCACCCAGAATTTTAAAAGAACTAAGTGAAGAACTAAGTAACGTCATTGACTACCTTTTTAATAAATCATGGGAGGATGGGATGGGATGGTACCTGAGGACTGGAGAAGAGCGGATGTGATTCCCCTTCACAAAGTGGAGAAAGACAGAGGCAGGAAACTACAGACCTGTCAGTTTGACCTCAGTGGTAGGAAATGATGGAATCACTTCTGAAGGAAATAACTGTTTAGTACCTAGAGGTCAGTGGGGCACAGGGACCCAAGGCAGCATGGATTCTGAGCGGAAAGTCATCAGACAAATCTTATTGATTTCTTTGACTGGGTGACCAAAGCAGTAGACTAGGGAGGGGCTGTGGACATGGCCTACCTAGACTTTAGCAAGGCATTTGACACAGTCCTCACAAAGATTAATAAACAAATTAGCCAGCCTGGGAGTGGGTCCCAGGATGGTAGCCTGGGTAAAACACTGGTTGGACAACAGGACACAGCAAGTAATAGTAAATGGAGTCCACAGTGAAGAAAGGAGGGTTACTAGTGGGTACTGCAGGGTTCACTACTGGGGCCGGTCCTTTTTAATGTCTTTAAAAGTGTCATTGCAGAGGGACTGGAAGGAAAGTATGTCTCTTGCAGATGACACAAAGATCTGCAACAGAGTTGATGCACAAGTTGGGGTGGAAAGGATGAAAAGGACTTGGCAAGGTTGGAGGAATGGTCAAATGTACGGCAGCTTAGATTCAATGCAAAGAGTGCAAAGTAATGCACCTGGGAAACAAAAACCGGGGAAGAGTATACAATGAGGGATGAGATACTGACAACAACAAACATGGAAAGGGACCTGGGGTAGTCATATCAGATGACCTAAAGGTGGGCCAGCAATGTGAGAAGGCAGTAAGGAGGGTTGGGGGATACTGGGATGCACAGGAGAGGCATCACCAGTAGAAAACAGGAAGTTGTTGGCCCTCTGTACAGACAGTTGGTAAGACCACATCTGGGTACTGTGTACAGTTCTGGAGGCCCCATCTCTGCAAAGACAAAGACAGGGTGGAGACTGCTCAGAGGAGGGCAACAAAATGATGCAGGGTCTGCATCAGAAGACATATGAAGAAAGACTAAAGGAATTAAAGATGCATAGCCTCGAGGAAAGGAGGGAGGGAGGGACATGATAAAACTTTCAAATACCTCAAGGGAATCAGCAAAGTTCAAGAGGATAGCATCTTTCAGAAAAAGATGTGCAAAAACAAGGGAGCACAATTTGAAGATAGAGGGGATGTCTCAGAGGTAATGTGGAGGAAGTATTTCTTCAGAGAGGGTTGTGGATCCATGGAACAGCCTTCCTGAGGAGGTCATAGAGTCAAAAACAGTTGGGGAATTTAAGAATGGGTGGACAGACATAAAGCAATTCTAGTAGGAGGAAGTAGTCTGTTGGTTAACTAGGATCTGCAGCTTATCCGTTAGGTAGGGAAATGGGCAGACTAGGTGGGCCAAGTGGTCCTTATCTGCCATCAAATTCTGTGTTTCTGTGTTTCTATGTTTCTAAGCTTCTATGTAATTACATTCTGGTTAAGGGAGTAGAAGGGGTCAGCACACAAAAGTTTGGCTTGGAGTTAGAGGGAGGCCTAGTAGCAACTGCAGGTGTCTTTTATTTTAGAGACTGCTAGTGTTTTGCTTAGGAACAGCTGAGACAGTGCTGGTTAGCTTCAGTATGGATTGTAGATTGATTCCAAATGTTGGGAGGGCATATGGACAGCCCATCGGCCAGAGTGTACTGAGATCCTAGGAACATCTAATAGGATGTAATCAGATTTCCTTAGGGAGCAAGCACTATGGGAAATGCATAGTAGAGATGTTAAACAGTCCAGCAGTTTGTGCAGAAGTATCTTGAGGGTCCAGATACCAGCATGGAGCATGCGACTGGTAGCAAGTGAGATCCAGCCAACAGCTGCATATAGATAACAATGGTGGGTCCTGAAAGTGAAACTAGTAATGAATCGTAGAGCATGGTGGAAGAGGATGTTCAGCTTGGTAAGGCTAGAGTCTGGGAGGAGATGTATATAAAATCCCCCATAATCTAGTAGGGGAAGGAAGGTTGCTTGGACAAGCTGTATGCGGGTCGCAAGAGAGAAGAGGATCTATTTCTAAAAAGAACTCAGTCGTAGCTTTGAGTCTCCTGGATAGGTCCTCAATACGGTCATTGAAAGATAGCTTGTTGTCTATCCACATGCCTAGGTATTTGAATTTAGGCACGATTTCCAGGGTTCATCCAGGAGGTTACTATAAAGTCCTATGGTAGGACAGGTAAGGCACCAGGTGAGAGATACCATGTAAAAATCAAATCATTGCCTTGTTTTTTTTTTTTTGCATTTAGGAGAAGTTTGGCTTTGATGAGATTGTTTTCTAACTGATGAAAGTGAAGGCTCAACACTTCCCTGACTTCAGATAAGGTTGAACCTGAGGTGTATAATACTGTGTCATCCGCAAAGAAATGCATACTGGATTTTTTTTTTAGGAGTTAAGATCATTGATATATAGGAGAATAGGATCAGACCTAGGATGGAGCCTTGGGGGACTCCCTGGCAATCGAGAGGAGGGCTGATAGTAGGCCATCAACTTTGACTTTTGCATCCTTCCAGAGAATAACTATTGAACCACTGGAGTGGTATGTGGAGTGGTACCTATTTTGGTAATGCAGGTAATTAGTAAGTGATGGTCGACAGTATCAAAAGCTTTACTAAGGTCCAGAAAGACTGCACCAGTAACCTTCTTGGAACCCATAGCAGTGATCCAGTCATTAGAGACATTAGCCAGAGCTGAGATGGTACTATGTTTAGACCTGAAGCCAGATTGTGCAGGATTTAAGAGTGAGTGCACTTCAAGATGAGTTTTTAGTTGGTTTGTGACCAGTTTTCCTAGGGTTTTGAGAGAACAGGCAGAATGGTTTAGGGCCTGTAATTATTTAGATCACAAGGGTCTCCTGATTTGAAGAGAGAGAAGAATATGGGAAGATTTCCAGGGATGAAACTGTGGCAGAGGTAATGGAGAGGCTGAAAATATGGAGGATGGGAGCTGTGAGCTGGGCAAAGCCTAATCGCAGAGAAGAATGATTCAAGGGCATCGTCCCCTGCAGTTTCCATGACATCGAGGCTGAGGAGCAAGTCTTCAACTTCTTTATAACTAAACAAGTGCAGCTGGAAGGGCTGAGGGGAGGTGGATACGGAGGGTGGGCTAAAATTGCCATTTGCACGGCTGGCATACGGAGAGGAGTCAAATGCTAATCCAGCTGTGGCAAAGTGTTGGTTAAGTTCTTCAAGGATTTGTAGTTGGTTTTCCACCACCCTGTCCTTGGTAAAAATCTTGATTGGTATTGAGGGAGCTGCAGGATGGCCTTCAATGAATCTCAGTGTCCTCCAGATTTTTGGGGGTTCCCTTTGGCCTCTTCCAGGGTGGAGATGTAATAGTTTGCTTTTGTGGCACGTATGTTTTCAACACAGGCATTTCTGGCAGTTCTGAAGGCCTGCCAGTCTGCTGGGTTCTTGGTTCACCTGGCTTGGGTCCAAAGCTGGTCTCTAATGGTAAATGCTGCCTTCAGCTCTGTGGTAAACAGGGATGTGAGTTTATGTACCCTCACTTTAGTAAGAGGGCGTGCTTGTTTATTAGGATGGAAAGGTTGTCATTAAGGACTGTGACAGCTTCATCAGTAGATCTGGCCAGATATAGATCTTGCCATTTGGTCTTACCAGATCAGCTAAGAAGTTTGCTGTATTGAATTTGTGAAAGGATCGTTTAGTTCTGAGTTTAGGTGGCTGGTGAGTTTTTGGTTTGTGATCTTATGCATACAACAACACTATGGTTGCTCATGTCATTATGGAAAACTGCAGAGGAGAGATTTTATGGTGGTGCATGGTTAAAATGACATCTAGGAGTGAGCTGTTGGCAGTGTGGGAATTGTTATTCATTGTGGGCTCAGTGACTATCTGTGTAAGACCCAACTCATCACAGGTCAATTTTAGGCCGCTAGATTTTGCAGTGAGCCAATCCATATTGAGGTCCCCTAGGATTATTGTTCCATGTTGGCAGCCACAGTTAGTGATTTCAGTATGTTGAGGTTTCCTTGCCTCCGGACAGTGGTCTATAGCCACCTATAATAGTGATGCACTCGGTAGAAGGAAGGTGGCGTTGGTGACACAACCTCATATTCTTTTGGCTTAGATTTACAAAAATGTAAACGCTAACATCAAATTTGGTTTTGGTGTAGATGACGACCCCCAGATTCCCTATTAGCCCTAAAGAGTTTAAAGCCGGAAAAGTAATTTGAGGGTCACAGGTAGACATTTTCAGTAATGATTCGATAATGACAATCATATCTGGGTAGGTGTGTGCAGCCCAAACTTGAAGTTGATCAAGTTTTTGATTAGGCTTAGAATGTTAATCAGCATTATTTTCAGCCCAGGAGCAGCTGCAAGAATCTAATGGGGAGGTGATTAGAGTTGGAGATCCTGGATTTAGTTCTACATTGCCAGAACAGAAGGAGGATTAGAATCATTTTCTTAAGGGAGGATATCAAGTAGGAAATAACTTTTTACTTTGGGTCCTTCTTTGGTATGTTGTCAAGGATGTTTGTCTGGACAAGGCATAGGTAATGCTGACTTGACCATTAAGAGCTAACATGGAGAGTGCTCGGATAGACATAGGGGATGGAGGAAGGGCTAAGGGGAGGTGTTAAAATAATTTGTATATCCGACAGGTGAGTAGCGGAGGTGCAGTGTGAGGAGACAGTCGAGGTTACAGTTATGGGCTGCATGACTGGGTAGGCACCTGACTCTTCATAGAGCAGTGTGGTAGGCATTATACATTTTGCCAGAATTAGTAGTAAGCTGATAAAGCAAGCCATATTGAGCAACAATGGGTACTGAGGTAAATGTGGATTGCGTGGGACAACTGAGCAGGTGTTAATCACACTGATACCCTGTTGGTTTAGGAGAGTGGGGATTGCCAAAGAGGGAAGGTGTGCTTAGAATTAGTATGAAGCATCAGTGAGTGTCCATACGCAGTGTAACACCATCTTTGTAAAGAGATCCAGTCAAGAGGTATATAAAACGAGGGGCAGAGTAACACTGTACTTAAAGGAGGCCTGGGAGGGGTTGTGGGCGGGAGAAAATTCAGCCTGTACTGAACAGTCATCCGAGAGGAGTGTGGATGTAGTTCAAGCCAGAAGTCCCTGTTTAAGTCTATGGGAAAGGTGCTCCAATCTGAATGCAGTGGTATAGCAGGCGGTCAATCAGAATCCACCCGGTGGCGTGCTGCACCAATCGGGATTAGCAGTCAAAAGGTGGGCCATAGCGAAGATCAGCACCTTATTTTGGATCCGTCTTCCTGAACTGGCGGTCGGCCACAGGAGGCACAGTGGGTCGCTTGGTGGTCGTGGAGGCGGTTCAAAGCAGCTGCCCATTTCTATGAGCGCTGCTCAGGTGCTGATGCCTAAGGGGTTAAAGAGAGAGACACACACTGAATAAATACCCATAGTGGCAACTGGCAGGTCAGGGTAGGAAGCTGGCCGCAGGCTCTAGAGGGCATGGGGTGTGGGTCATTAAGTTGAACAAAGGAAAAGGTAAAAGCTCAGGGAAGGGACAGACATAAGAGATGGATGAATTAATAGCAGAAACAGCAGCAAGTTAACTGTAGGGGGACGGGGGCAGGAGGAATGCACCAGGCAGCAGAGGCAGTGTTTTCAGTATTAGTAGGAGCAAGAGAAAGTTAGCTAGGGATGAGGAGATAGGTGAGGTAAAATAAGATGAAATCTGCAGGAGCCAGTTCCTTTTCAAAAGACTAATTTAAGCAGTAGTAAGGTAGTACAAAATCTACACTCTAAATATGGAGACATTTAGTCATTTCCTTAGCAGTACAAGACAAGGCAATTCATAGCTTTCTAACAATTTACACAGTAAACTACAGATAATCTGGTGCAGTTCAGTTAAACCAAAAAAAGAATAAAAATTCAGCCTGTACTGAACAGTCCTCCGAGAGAAGATGCGGCCATAGTTCAAGCCAGAAGTCCCTGTTTAAAGTCTATGGGAAAGGCGCCCAATCAGAATGCAGTGGTATAGCAGGTGGTCCAATCAGAATCTTCCTGTGAGCACGCTGCACCAATCGGAGATTAGCAGTCCAAGGTGGCCGTAGTGAAAATCAGCGGCATACCTATTATGGGGATCCATCTTCCTGGAGCTGATGGTCAGCCACAGGAGGCACAGTGGGTCGGTTGGTGGTCGTGGAGGCAGTTCAAAGCATCTGACCATTTCTAGGAGTGCCACTCAGGCGCTGATGCCTTATTATGGGATCTGTCTTCCTGGAGCTGGTGGTCGGCCACAGGAGGCACAGTGGGTTGGTCGGTGGTCACGGAGGCGGTTCAAAGCATCCGCCCATTTCTAGGAGTGCTGCACAGGCACTGATGCCTTATTATGGGATCCATCTTGCTGGAGCTGGTGGTCGGCCACAGGAGGCACAGTGGGTCAATCAGTGGCCGTGGAGGTGGTTCAAAGCATCTGACCATTTCTAGGACAGCCTCTCAGGTGCTGATGCCTTATTATGGGATCTGTTTTCCTGGAACTTGCGGTCGGCCACAGGAGGCACAGTGGGTGGTCGGTGGTCATGGAGGCGGTTCAGCGTCCGCCCTTTTCTAGGAGTGCTGCTCAGATGCTGATGCCTAAGGGGTAAATAGAGACACATTAAAAAGTTGATTGGGTCGAATACATCACAAGATCGTGCATTATTCTACAATGACTGCACACCTCACAGCATGACCACACGCCTGAACTACTTTAAGCAGGAGACAACCTCATCACAAATACTGACTGCAGTATTACTCCACAGCAGTAAACAACAACAGCTGTCCACAGACAACACAGAAGAGAGGCAGTGCAGCAGTAGCTCAGTCACATACAAAATAAAACTTCTGACAGAAAAAATTGTAGAAAATGGCAGAACAACCACATACATCAAAGACCTTCAATCAATCTTAGCCACAGATGACTGGTACAATGAGGACATTTACAAAGAATAGAAGAAGATTTACCTGTGAAGCCACCACAGCACCCGATGATGAAACAGTGAGTGGACATGCCAGTCTTCATCCTACAGAAATAGATAGCATAGAAGAAGACAGGGCTGAGAAAATACAAAAAACAAACTTTCTGGGCAACAAAAGTATTCACAGACTGGTTGGCTGAAAAGCAACTAGAGCTAGACTTTAAGACAGTAAATGCAGACAAATGAAACAGTACCCTGAGAGATTCTATGCTACTGTAAGAAACTCATCTGGTGAACAGCATGGGGTTTCTAGCGTCATTGGTTAAAGAGCAGGATTAAATAGACGTTTAAATTCCTTGCCTTTGTCTAGAAAAAATCAACATAGTAATAGACCCAAGTTTCCAGTCAACAAACAATGTCTTTGTATCTGTTATACAAAATATATAGAAAAGAAGGAAGATTGTACCCAACATCACGAGTATCTTACAGAAACAGACTTTAAAAGTTAAAACTCTCTGCAGCATTATCACCAGACACTGCTCCAGGACTGGTAAAACAGGTTTAGTTTGAACCTGCAAATATTCATGGCCTGCAGAGGAAGGGAAGGCAAAGAAAACTTAAAAAGACTCTTTTAGATTAAAAGGTGAAAATGGCATCTAATATATCAGTCTAAAACACAACCCAGACAGCAAAATCACAAAGATGCCAGAGAACTAAATCAAGCAGCCTTAAGAGGGTTTATTTTGCCTCAAATGACCCTCTATGCCCTGTCCTTTCATTTAAAAATACCTCAGCAAATGCCCACCAGATGCCATTGCATTTTCTTACATCGCAAAAGAGCTTCACAACACATACTAGATAAGCAATGCACATGGTATTCTAGAGAAGCAATGGGACTCAATTATCTGTCTTCTTTAACACCTCAGCTGGCTACAGAAGTAGGGCTATTTATTGCTGCTACATGAACCACTGTCTAAGATCCATGGTGGTTCAAATGCTATCCTCAGTGGGGATCGATTCATGAGAGATCATGGCTGTGACAGGCCAAAATCAGAGGTTAGCCTGACATCATACTGAGCACCTACACTTCAAGACAGACGAAGCTGGGCAAATATCCTAGCTGGTACCGGTACCTCACACAATGAAACACCATGCGAATGAGCTAGTTTGCCTAAAATTCAAATGACCACCATTTCAGCAAAGGGCTGCATTGCGAAGAACCACCCACCACACTGTGTACTTCCCTGCACAGCTCCAACCCACACTTTCTGACACCACTTCAATGGAACCAGAACAGTAAAACATGCAACAACTCAAGTTTGCTTGCAGAGATAAACATAAAGAGAAACACTAACCCCATCCACAGTGCCTCAGAGCAGGATGAATACTTTCCAACTGGCACTGACAACGAAACGGAAGCACTATCCAAATATTTGTTCAACCCTCAACCTCAACCTCGTCTTTCCACTGCCAGTAGGAGTGCCACAAAGCAACAACAGAAATCCTATGAAAACTCCACCAGCTTAGAAAATCGGCAGCCTCAACAAAAACCTCAGCATCTGTCTGCAGGATTGCACCCACTAGCACCTTACATGCAAACGTAACAGTGCACGGCAACCTGCAGTTCAACATATATTACAAGTGATGAACCTCCTCTAGCACAAGAGCCTCATGCAGTATAGTTAAAATGCTGCAAAATGAGAAAACAGTCTACAGAAACACAGTATTGAACTTACTTTTCTCCATCTACAAAATGGCTCCTTCCTGTACCAGTCACTGCTCTCTCCACTTTCTGTTAAAAGACTGCACCACTCTTAAAGCAACAACAGTCCTGATCTGTTCAGCAAGCACTCTTAAAGCTACTGTTCCTCCATTTCTTTACATGCAGCATAAAGCCAAAGCTAAAATTGCAGTTCCTCACTTTGTTTAAAGGATGCATATACAATTCCTCTATACATTAATGTTAAACTAAATGCTACAGTTTCTCAATTTGATTAATGCAGCTATAGTTACTATATTTGTTTACATGCATCAGTCTTGAACTTAAAGTTACAGTTCCTCAATTTCTTTAAAGGATGCACTTACAGTTCCTCTGTTTCTTTACATGAAACTACAGTTCTGTTAAAGTTAAGTTTATAGTTCACATTAACACAAAAATGTTCTGTTCCTCTGAGTAATGTTAATTGACAACTATAAAGCGTTTAACAAAACCATAGCCTGATGTGTTTTCTTTCATGTTATAGTACTTCCATGCTGCACTACTTTACTGAAACAGAGGACCATTTTATAAGATAGATAACCCACTCTTGGGTGTGTGGTTGTGCTCTGATATAAGCATGCCTTGGGTAGTTAGACACATACCAAGGTGTGTGTATATCAGAGCGCGATCTATACCAAGTGGAATTATCTATTACATATCATATATAGAGAGAGATAAGACAGTGAGAGACAGAAAGATAGAAAATAGATACAGAAATAGCTGCAAACTAATAGCATCCTGCCACCAACTTTGAAATACAACATTCAGTAGATGCATTTAGTGCATTGTAGTATGTTTATGACTTATGAATAGTTTGATGCATAAAATTTGGCAGTAACTGTATATCTTGCCATACCAATAAGGTTATTTTGAATTTGGGATAAGCAAATAGATAGAGAGAAATATATATAATAAAAGAGCAAGAGAGGAGATGGAGAAGAGATAAAGACAGAGAGACAGAGGCAGAGACAGAGAGAGGTAAACAGAGGCGACAGGTACTGCAGACTGGGATCACTGCAGATTGAACTGAACTGAACTGGAAGAGTGATCTGGAGGATATAAGGAAGTTATAGAGGGTAATGGATGGGCAACAGTGAACAACAACACTGGTGTTCACTCGAGAGGTTGTCATGACAACCATTTAAACCTCGAGAGAAGCTTGAGGTTTTAGGTTGTCATGAAACCTCAGAAGTGGACAGCTGTGTTGTTTCTGTTACCCATCATTATCTTCTATAGTGTATGGGCAAAATAAAAAACAGCCTGTAACTACTCTAGGGTTGTGCTGTACTGTCGGGACCCCACCCTTTGGTACACCCCACCCGCCCCCACCCGTGTCCATGAAAACACTCCACTCATGCCCAGTCCACAATGATACTGTTAATTTTACATTTGAAAATAAATACTGGTGTCCTGCTGTGTGCCAGCTAAGATAAAAAAAGTCACTTACCGTTAAATTAGAACTGCCTCCTGTGCCTTCGCTGAACTGTAATGGCAATTTTATAAATGCCTACAAACTATGACTTGCCCATGTGCAACATAATCAGAGCTGTTGTACCATCGTTGTGACGTACTCACGATAGTACAACAACATCGTGCTGTCACATCGATGGTACAACAACAGTAGTAAATGATGGATTTTAGGGAATACAATTTTATACCATACACTATATAAACTTATTGAGCAGACATCTAAAACCTGAAGGAAATAAACTTTTATCTCTGGAAATCAGCAGAACAGCATCAGCACTGCTACAGGAAACAAGGGCAGCAATGATTTGGCCTTCCATTAGGTCGACAGACTACAGTATCACTTACTGGCTTAATTTCTCCACTCTGCCTTGTTCATTGTTTTTGATCTGTTTGATGAACCAACTGGTTATAAAATTTTGAATTTTTAAACTATGGATTATTTGACACCTTGAGATTGATATATTTCTAAACTTGCCATATCACAACAAGCTTATTTGCCAGCCTTTTCCTTGCTTCCTTGCTGAATCTAATACTCTGAACTACATCATACATCTTCAAATGGCCCTTTCTGGTTAAACCTTGGTGCTGTGGATTTACAGGAGCACCATATATGAGCATGTATTATTGAGCACTTCAATATGAGTGACTCAATAATACCACTCACATGTAGACTGAGCAGAGAAAAAGAGCTCTGAATGCCTATAGCAGTGTAGAACTGGGGGATACATGCTACACTCTGTGAGACAGAGGATAAGAGAAATAATTTGGCTAAGCCTTGCCAAGCTGGCTATATGTGGTGTATTGTGGCTGAGCCACTGTTTCTGGAGCCTGTGGTATGGGCAATATTTTTTGCTTCAAGGAAGTTGCTATATTTTCTAAGTCTGCTTCCCCTGGAGTTGAGAATCCTTATTTTGGGGTGCGGGGGGCAAGCCCCTCATAAAACAAGAACTAGTGCATATTTTTAGAGGACCGTCACTTTTTGTGGTGGTCTCTCTAACAGTAAGTTGCCCTTTGAAGTGGGTGATTTGTTTCTTGCTCTAATGAGTGGCCCAATAATGGACTCACCCTTATCATATAAAACCTGGATTTACAGTATATTTTGTGTGCTTTCTTCCAACAGAAACTGTGGACCTTTGAAGAAAACTAACAAGCAAAGAACCTCAGACTGCAGTATAATAAATACATCTCCCATCTCTATCACAGCAGGTCACAACCTTACAATGCCTCGAGAACAATGAATACATGTACAGACAGCAATGACATGTGGGTCAGCCTTAGTATATTGCTGTTTCACACCTGCATTGTTAGTGTGGGAAGCATGTATTGGAATGAATCAGACAGATTCACAATCTCTGCCTCCTCACTATTGTTCTGGTCAGATTCTGAGCTTCATCATTCTGAACACCAACAAAAACTGGGGATGTATAGACCAATCCTATTGGTTCTACATTATAAGCGCTGAAGAGAGGAGGGCAGTCACCATGTTCTCTGTTTAAATCTAAAACTAATACTGACTGAAGCTGAAGTTGTGAAATACTGTCAAGCAGAACAGACTGAAAGCACCAAGAAAAAGCAACATAGCCTTTCTAACTAATCCTAGTTCAGCATAAAAATAAACTTTAACCTGTAGTGCAAGTTCTCTTTGAAAAAGGTGCAAAGACATGGCTGTAAATGAAAGTAAAATGAATTTGCCCTTAACCACATCAGAACAGAGTTTTGAAATCCAGTATCCAGATGATATAAAAAGTGTTCAGGGCAAAAGGTTTACAAAACTAAGATACTAAGGGAGAATCATGAGATGCTGATGGCAGATTATTGTCACATTGATAGCAAAAAAAAAAAAAAAATTGTACTGTTTACAGATAAGCCAAAAGCATGGAACAAGCCTTTCTGCAGCTGTTTTAAAATGTAATTAGAAGATGAGTTTGAAAATGAATACAACTAATTGTGCATGAAGATGAAGATGCAGAGAGCACTGTATCAACCATATATACACCTATCCATCCTTGGCTCCCCATGATACTGTTCCTTTCCTCACTGAAGATACTCCCATGCCACCCCATCTTTCTGTTTACACAACTTCCAAGAAAGAAGTTCATCAGTTATTAACTACATACCTGACTGCAGTAGTGTTAGTTCAGATGGCCTTGAACCAAGACTGCTAAAACTTGCTGCCCTTCTGCTTGCCTCCCCTCTATCTAGAATATTTAACATGTCCCTTTGCTCAGGAATTATTCCCAATACATGGAAGATTGCCAAGATTGTCCCTGTATTTCAGAAAGGTGACACTACTGTACATCTATCAATAATTATCATCCCATAGCCATCCTCTCTTTTCTGGGCAAACTGCTCAAAAGATTGTCTCCACCCAAACCACCATCTTCATAACTGTAATCTTCTCTGTGGTGCCTAGCATGGTTTTAGGAAAGGCCATAGCACCACTACAGCTCTCCTCACATTCACTGATAATATCAAAGTTGCTATGGAGAAAGGTTTTCTAACTGGTGCAGTTTTCATTGACCTTACAAAAGCCTTTAACCTAATTGATCACTCTCTTCTTAAATTTAAAATGACATCCCTGGCATCTCCCTGAGGTGATTACCTGGTATAACAGTTACCTCACAGACAGACAACAATTTGTTAAATTCAGCTCTGCTACATTCAACCTATTCACCATCAACATTGGTGTTCCTCAAGGTTGTATCTGTGCTCCTCTTTACCATTTTCATAAGTTACTTATCCCAAACTACTTAATCTTGATCCTCCTTGCTCTATGCTGATGACCTGGTCCTCTCGATAGTTCCAAGTGCCTCATTGACATTAACACCATCCTCACCTCTAACTTCCACAAAATCCAGTCATGGCTCTCCCAAAACAATTACTACTAAACTCCAGTAAAACTTACTCTATGCTATTTAGTTCTGCTCCCAGGCTAAGAAAGTGTACTGAGCCATTATCTATCTCTAGTATGATGGCTCTATCCTTGAAATGTAAATTAATTTAAATTACTTGGAATTACACTAGACCCCTCTGGAGTTTGCCCAACATATCTCCACTCCTGTAGAACTGTTAACTCCAAGCTTGGCCTGGCATTTAAAACTAGTCATGCCCTTACACCCTCTGCTAGAGTTTCGATTGCTCAAGGGGTCCTTCTCCCACCCTCACCTATGGAGCGGTCACCTTTGAATATGCTTCTAAAGTCAATCTCCATAAATGGGACACATCTTACAACAACATTTGTCACTTTATTCTGGCATCTCATTGGCTTACCCACGACTGTCAGCTTTACAGTGGTCAAAATGGCTATCCCTGAAGCCAGCCACTCCTATGCTCTTGGCACCATAATGGATAAAACCATTAGAACTAGGGTGTCCTCCTCTCTAGCCTTATTACTGTATCTCCCAAGCCTTAACTACCCCCTTCACTCTGGTGATCAGTTCTTTCTAACTGTTCCTAGATGCAGCGCAGCCATGTGATCCTAGGCTTTCTGCTACTCCACCCTGACCTATTGAAACTCCTGCCAGTATCCATCCAGCTCTCTCCCAATCATGCTCACTTCAAAAGGAGTTATGCCACTACCTCCTAGAGTCTAACCTCTGTACCTGTTTCCTCCCTCCTTGACTGCCCTGTCTGCCTCACATAACTGCTGCTCGTCCCTACTGTCTTACTTAGTGTACTTATGCATAATGTCACTTTTGCTTTTGTTTCACTACAATGTTTTCTTTTCTGTCATGGTTTTCCTCCCTGTTATACTGTACTATAGTCCATATCATTATTCTAGCTGCATTTACTTAGCTCTCTACATTGTACTTTATACTATGATGCATTATGTTTTCAGTTTTATTATTAGTTTATGATTTCTCCTCATTCCTCTGTATTTCCCTCATTCACCCTATGTACAGTATGTATTATGTTACTAAGCTTTACTTTTTGCATTGTTCTCTTTAATTGTTTCCCTTTTCCAAGTGTCATGATTGTTTCTATTTGACTCGTAGTCTCCTGGGTTGTACCTGAAAATAGGCATATTTAATGTCTAGTGCACTCATCCAGTTATCAAAACCAAATATATAAATATATCTACACCAATGGTACAGTAGTAATCCAAGGAATGAAAATAGTTTAAACAGGTTTGACCAATTATTTTCCTCCATAAAACATACTGCAGAAACTGAAAAGCACAATGTAGACCAAGTCGATGAAGACTGCAACAGTGCTGCAACTAGCTCTGAGGAGGGTGCAACTGGTAATTGAGAGATTCCACTGGGAGCACAGACTGTGTCGCAGCTGACAGTGCATCTCAGCAACCTGATACAAAATTACATGAGAGGCACTCTGAATCACCAGCAAAAATAAGGACTAGTAGCAATCTCAGAGACTGCATCACTTCACTAGAAACAGAACTGACTGAATTTAAAGAATCAATGACATGCAAACTAATAAAGATTCAATCCTTAAATCATCTGAAAGATGACGTACACTAAATGAAAATGAACAAAAGCTGTGGTATCAGTATTAAAATCACTGATCAGTGACTTATTTCTTGAAAAAAAATATACAGGCTGAATTCAAGAAACTTAAAGAAGATGAAAAGAATCTGCATAATGAAATACAGTCTCTTCACAGGGACTTATGCACACTAAAATAGATAGAAAAATGAGTTCAAGTAGAATAAATCAAAAATCCCAGAACAGAACATGCTAGGTATGGAAACAAACTACAAGAAGAAAATCCAAATTTAGAAAGTCTTAAAGAACAGACTCTAGATGTTATGGAGAAAGAAAATGGTGCAACAAAGGGAAAGATGACATAATTTCATGCCATGAACAAGAGGGCAGAACATCTAACCTTGACCTTCCCATTCATACACCTCCTTCTGTAGACATGGCAATGATAATAGATTCAAATGGAAAATTCCACAGTGAAAATAGACTGTTCCCTGGGAAACATGTTAAAATTAAATGTCCCACTACAGACAAAGCAATGCAAGCTTTCTTTGCCTATATTAGAAACAATAGGAAACAAAATAGCTCACTTGGTCCTATTCTAGAAAACACTATTGAAATAAATGAGCCAAGGAGCATGGCTAATTCTTTTAATACATCCTTTAGCTCAGTCCTCTCTAATTCTGATGCAGTTCCTGTACCAAGTACTTCACCTAACTATATATTTAAATCTATCACAGTTGAGGTAATCTCAGCCCTTAAAGGGGACAGAAAAAAATCTTCCCAGGCCCAGATCAGATTAATGCTAAATTCCTTAAAGAAACAGCAGATGAATTATCAGTTCTACTTGCTATTCTATTCAAAAATCCTATTTTATTTATTTATTTATTTTATTTATTGACTTTGGTAACCTGGTAGGTGCGCTGATCCCAGGGACCATTTTCAGGACTCGACCGGGCCACATACTGTGGCACAGGAACTAATGTCACAAACAACAAAGCATGGAACAGTTGAAAAAAAACAAGATAAAGGTTACAATAGTGCATGTGAATAGCAAATAGAAGAGCAACAAAAATACAGGATTCCATAAGCTATACATCAGTTAGGCTTTACAATAAGTAAGGGTATGCATAAACATACAGTTCTATCAGCAGCAGTTACAATAGGAGACAAACAAGGGAGTCTAGGTATAAGTAGAAAGAGGATAAGATGAAGCAAAGTATAGGGGCGGGGAGGGAAGGGTGGGGTGGAGGGGTGGGAGGCAGGATTAGCAAACATAGGTACTAAAGCTCATGTGCAAAATAGGGCAGCTTAATTGATTCCCGCTTGACCTAATATTCATGAACATTCCCTGGTGGGGTGCAGTTGGGAAAGTGACTGAACTACCCATGGAAGCAGTGGCAGCAGAAGTTGTCAGGAGCCAGTCTTTGAGGTGGATTTGAACTAGCAGTGGGTGCTTAGGGAGCAGAGCTTGGCAGGCAGTTTATTCAACAGTGTAGGGTCTGTCACAGACAAGGCTCTGCCGTCCATGTTGGTAGATACCCTGGGATATTTGGGGGTGGGAGAATGCTGTTTGAGTGGAGGCTATGGTGTGAGGGTTTGTACACAAGGAAAGGAGCAGGGAGATACCTGGCCAATGCAGATGGTGGAATCCACCATGCAGCATAGAGGCTAGGTCAAAATGGCCTTGCAGTGGGGGCCACCCTTGTGAGTTGTAGAGGACACAGTGGTGTGTGGTAAAGGGCCAGCAAGGCAAAATGACAGGCACTGTTATAGACAGAGGAGAGCTTTGCCATGAGGGTGGCAGAAGTCCTGGTACAGATAGTGGAGCAGTAGTCCAGGATAGGGAGTAGATTTCCTGTATGATGGCAAGTTGGGCTTTTGGAGAAGTATTGCTGGAATCTGTAGGTAGCACCTAATTTTGGTGAAACCTTTGAACTACTGAATAGATGTGTTCAGAAAAGGAGAGGAAGGGTGAGTATAACTCCTAGGGTATTTGAAAGTACACACGTCTTCAAGGGTTTGGCCATCAGAGGACACAATGTTGAGAGGGGGTGAGTTTTGTATTTAGCTAGGAAGGATTTTGATCCAAACAGCACAGAGTTTGTTTTTGGCATTAACCAGAAGGAGGTTATTTGTGAACCAGTTATGGGCCTCAGCATAGTTTCGGTAGAGAACTGAGGAAATATTGTCTGAGGATTTATCACTATGGAAGAGCACAATGTCATCAGCATAGAGAAGGGAGTGACAACTTAGACAGTCCGAGGGAAGGAGTTTATAAATAAAGAGAATAGTAGGGGACCCAGTATGGAACTCTGGGGACACCTGTAGAGACAGACAGGGTGGGGCAATGGGCAGGGCCAATACACACAAACTGGGAACAGGTGGTGAGGTAGCTCTTGAACCAGGTATTATCCTCTTGAGAGCAGCCAAGGCTATATAGTTTGGAGGAGAAGGGCATGGTTTACCATGTTGAAAGCCTTGGGGAGGTCAATGAAGACTGCTCGGTGGCATTACCATGATCCATATTAATGAGGATGTGGTTGGTCAGAAGAGTGTGAACAGAGGCGGTGGAGTGTTTTTTCAAAGCCATGCTGTTGGCTGCACAGGAGGTTGTGTTTGCCTATGCAGTCAGCAAGTTGATGATGGACAGCTTTTCAAGTAGTTTACTTAGGTGGGGGGATGGAGATCAGACGATAGTTATCCATAGATAGAGGGTCCTCAGCTTTAAAATGGGAATCACCTTTGCAGTCTTCCAGGGTCAGGCATGGAGGAGGAGAGGGTGAAGTTAAAGATACAAGTGAGTGGTTCAGTGATGGCTGGGAAATGAGCCTAAGGAAGATGGAGGATAGACCATTAGCACCAGGAAGCCATGGTTTGGAAGGTTTTGAGGAACTTTGCTGTGCTAGCTCAAGAGTGAGATTTGAAGGAAAGTAGGAATCTGGGGTTGGGTGGTGGCCCATCGGAGGTAGGTGGGGGTCAGATGGTGGACCAAGTTATTTGGTTGGCCCTTAGGTAGTTACTTTGATACATGGATAGGTCATATAACTTGTTGTAAAATCCTAGCCACTTCAGAGGATCCATAATAAGGCCATTTGGGGAGTTAAGTTGCATGGCAGCCTTGCTGGAGTGGGGGTTAAGTATGGAGCCAATGGATGCCCAGAATTTCTTAGGCTCTCCAAGGTTAGCCTGCTGGAGATTACAGAAGAGGGTCTGCTTGAGGATTTTGCCAAATGTTTGCATAGATTCCTCTGTTGGCATCCCATAGGGTGGGGGTGTGATGCTTTGTTTGTGGATCAAGCACGATCCCCATTCTTCATAAGAGTAAGGAGGTCTTTCATGACCCAGAATGAGCAGCCACCTCTGACCCTTCTTGGCGGTGAGTGGAAGTGCCAGTCCTGTATGATGAAAAGGGTCTGTGTGAGGAGGATTACTGCCTGTGTCACATCAGAGAGTGAGTTAAGAGCAGACCAGTTCAAGGACTGAGCCTCTTTGAGGAGATTGAGGTTGTTGGGGCTACTGAAATTGCAAAAGAACAAGTATTTTGGAGGGGATGTTTGAATTTAGATGACCAGAGGAAATATGTGAGGGAGTGATCAGTGATGGAGTCCACCATGGTACCAGCATGCAATACATAATCATCCCTGTTGGTAATGATCCAGTCCAGAAGGGACTTTGGATTACTCTGAAGTTATTCCAACTGATTGGAAAAAGGCTATTGTAGTACCTATTCATTAAAAGGAAACTAAAACAAGACCAATAATTATAGACCCATTAGCCTGATGTCAATCATGTGTAAATGTATGTAAAGGGTAATCAAAATTTGGTTGGATCAGAGGTCTGTGAAAATAATCTGGAGGAGCAAACCGACATGGTTTTACAAAAGGCAAGTCATGTACCAGTAATTTTATTACCTTTATGATTTGGTTAGTGAGAGACTAGATAAAGGCATTCTGATTGATGTTATACTCCTTGACCTAGAAAGAGGCCTTTGACAAAGTCCCATGCACAACTCATCAGAAAAATGATGGATCTAGGCTTGAACTCACACTCTGTGTGATGGGCCTCCCAATGGTTAATTAATAGAACCCAGCAAGTTCGTGTCTCTGATTCATTATCAGATGAAGCCAAGGTAACAAGTGGTGTTGGTCCAGTGTTGTTTGGGATTTTATAAGGGACATTGATGTAAGCACCAACAGTCTTTTGATCAAATTTGCTGATGATGCCAAACTGCTCAGAAGTCAATAATCCTCATAAAATAGCCATTTTCAACAGGACCTCAACTTAATTGGTAAATGGGCTGTACATAACAAAATGGGGTTCAATATTGAAAAATGTTCAGTTATTCATCTTGGGAAAAGAAACCACGGCACTATTTATTACTTAAATGAGTATCAATCAGTTCAGTGGATTCTGAAGTGGACTTGGGTATAATTATCAATAAGGACTTATCTTCAATGGCCTAATGTAGACAAGTAGCATTTAAAGACAATAGGGTTGTAACATCTATAAAGAAATTGTTTGTTAATAGGATTAAGGCTTGTATTTTGCCTATCTATACCACCTATGTTAGACCTTATCTGGATTATGCAGCTTCCTTTTGGGCTCCTTACTTACTTAAATATGTAAAATTAATTGAGCCTATTTAAAGGAGAACCACCAAACATATCACTCCCATTAGAAAACTATCTTATAATGATACATTACTAGCCGTAAATTTGTATGATTTTAAAATCCCATTGAATTAGGGAGATCTGATTATGCTGTTTAATGTCCTAAAGGACCATTTCCTTATGGAAATGTAATCTATCATGGACCATTAAACTGAGAGGACTTAGATGCCACAACAAACAACTTTTGATCCCCAAAGTTAATACTAACAAGAGAAGTAATTTCTTTACAATCAGAGCATCTAGATTATGGAACTCCTTACCAAACAATCCAGTGACAATTAGCTCCATTGAAATGTTTAAAAATGCTCTGGACAAATACTTAGTGGAACACGGATTATAACATACACTCTGCACCAGCAGGAAGGTGGTCCTGATGGGCAATGCCTTCTTCCACCTTTGAGTACTGAGTAATACTGAGTAATTCAAATTGTATCTGAACAGAGTTTCAGTAATCCCAAGTACTAAATTATTCATACAGGAACAAACAATTTTTTATAATCATAGTTTATTGAAGAATAACAGGAATCACAAGTAGTAAGAATCAAATACAAACAACAAACAACACATAAGGTAGGAGGAACAATATAGGGATACACGGAAAATCTTTAAGATTGAAATAGTCATATGACAACTAAATAAAATACCAAATCTTCCAACAAAGCATAACTACTATTCAGCATCATTCTTTCAAAAAGTAAGCACATCACAGTCTGCTAGCTTAATGTAAACTGCCTAAAGGGAAAGAGTTTCAAAATAATATATAAAAGGTCCATTAGTAAATCTAAATTATAATCCAATCAAGACCCCAAAGCTAAAGAAGAGAAATATAGACAAGGATATTCAGACTACGCCAGGCAGTGGAGCAAGCCTGGGTGCAGCGCAACTGGTATGCGCGGTACCAGGGCCAGGTGATATTCAACAGTGATGTGCCATGGTGCAGCACCATTGAATATGGCACTGGCAGAGCACATACTGTGCACGGCGCAGTAGCACTGAGCCAGTGCACACCACAGATAGGAGCACGGGATGCTCCCTCACAAGTGCAGTTGTGCTAGGTGCATCACTCGTGATATTCAGCAGGAGGCATGCAAATGAGGCCATAACACATGCAAGGCACAAATGGGGCCATTAGCATGTCTTTATGGCCCCATTTGCATGCCTTGTACAGGGCAGCCCGACGACTTGCACCTGGTGCCCTGCACAGCATGACGTGTGTAGTGGGGATCCTGGGGCATCCCCACACTGTAGCCACGATCATGTGGTCACATGTGTAAAGAAATCTCTGGTAGTCTAGTGGCCCCAGATCCCAATTACCTGATAAATATAGCGTGACCATCCTGGTGGCCTAGTGGTCCCCCTCCCACCCAAGTCCCCAATTCCCAAAACATGTCAATATGACCATCCCTGGTGGTCTAGTGGAACCCCACCCATTGCTGTGATCATGGTAAACCTCTGTAAGTAAATGCCTGGTGATCAGTGGCACCCCCCCCTCCCACCCACAGTACCCCTTGCCCTCCACTCCCCATCTTCGGCGGGTGGCTGCATCCCACCGCATACCCCCAACCACCTGCCAATGACAGCTACAGTATGGACCGTAAGCCCATTGATTCAGTGTGGACCAGGGCTTGCAGGGCATACTGTACTAGACAGTCCCACATTTGGGACTATCTAGTACAGTATGCCCTGCAAGTCCATTGGTCCTCACTGGAGGGACAATGGGCATACAGCCCATACTGTACCTGTCATTTGGCAGGCGGTCGGGATGGTATGAGGGCGGATGCATCCGCCTCCAAATGACGGGGGTGGAGAGGGTAGGAGTACTGTGTGGGTGGAGGGTGGAGATGCCACTGGATCACCAGGGCATGTACTTATGGAGGTTTACCATGATCACAGCAACGGGGTTTCACTAGACCACCAGGGATGGCCATAATGACATGTTACGGGACTCAGGGACTCGGAAGGAGGGCACCACTAGACCACCAGGGATGGTCATGTCTTATATGCATTGGGGACTCGGAATCTCGGGAAGGCCACTGACTACAGGGCGTACTATTACACATATACCATGTAATCATGGCTATGGGCTGGGGTTCCACTTGACCACCAGGGTTCAGTGTGTGCTTGCGGACAGTGTTCTGGGTGGGCAGGTGGCCACCCAAGGCTGGGCTGCTGTGTTGCACCCTATGTCTGTGGGTGGCCTGCCATTGTTTCTACTCTGCACAGGCTCAACTCTGAGGCCCCCTATGCAGTGCAGTGCAGGATTGCACCAGCATAGGTGCCGCAGATCCCAGGGCTGAATATCGGGATGTGCCACATATGCATGGGCATGCCCCCTACCTCTGTGCTGCATACGATTACATTGCACCCTGGCACATCGGGATTTGCGCTGCACCAGGCAGCCTTCTCAATATCCCACCAGGGTGCAACCCCTTGAATATCCAGGCCATAGAGAAAAATATCCTAAAATCATGGAATCTTTAGAGGACAAAGGTAGGATTACCCACCAGTTAAAAGGTAACCCAGGGCTGCCAGGTCTCATAACAGGCAATTTCCTTATTTAAATACTTGAAGTAGGTTCTTCCACTCCATAAATGAAATTAACTATCTCATGCCAATTAGCTTGATTTGGAATCTGAGATTGTAGCCAAAACTTAGTAAAGGCATTTTGGCACAAAGAATTAACACCATTACTAGCCTAACCTGATGTCTGGAAAACTTAGAATCCTCCAGAAGAATCAGTAACAATACCAATTTGAAGACAAAGTCAATTGTTCATTAAAATCCTCTGAAGATCCCTCGTTATAGTACACCAGTATGGTTCCAACCTTAAGCAACTCCAAAAGATATGCCCCTGGTCAACTTGCAATTCTCCACATTGCCACCAGCAGCAGGAATATTGTGGTCCCTTATACTTAGCTACCCTCTGTAAAAGGCTGTGGGGTAACAGATGGACACATACACTGAATAAAAGTTTCAAGCTTCAGCAGTTCGTTTTATTGACTATGTACAGAACAAAATAAAAGCAGACTTGTTTCATCAAAATAAAGACAAAGAAAATCTAAATGAAGCAAATCAGAGGTAAACTCAACTTCAGCAATTCCAAAATGCCAGTACTATCAGTTATTAGACTGTCTAGGTCTTTCTCCTTAAACACCTCCCTCAAATCTGACCTAAGTCTTTTGTTAAGGAGAATATAAAGAGGGTTGGACATAAGGATTGGCCCTTCCCACCTGTCAATCACACAAAAGTATATACATTCCTTTTATATACATTTGAAAATGCTGGTTTCCCCACTATAAACATAGACATTTTGTCAGTAATCTGATTATGCTTATAAATCATAAAACAACCTTCTGGATCCAGAACTTGTATGCTTACTCCTTCTGGAAGCCCCTCCTACAGCAGTTCCAAATATAAAGTAGATCGAAAGCAGCCGTCTGGCTCTTAGAGATGAGCTGCAGAGGAGGAGGTGCACCGACAGATTCTGCATGGCTGAGAACCACTTGCGGGCAAGTTTTGGTTTCCTGCCAACATGAACAAATGTAAAACAATTTCCTCTAGATTTAATGCCTTGGAACACGTTAAGCCTTTTATCTGAGCAAGGCTGCTTTCCTATGCAAGCTGCTACATTCGTGGTGCTTGCAGACTGTGTGAAGATGTGCATAGTTGTGAGGCTCTTGTCTGCTTATACTAAATTGCCCAGCTTAACAAAATGAAGCCACACCACTGAGGAGCGTTCATAGATATGTAAATGCAACCTCGAGCCACAGCTTCTTTGTTTTGTTTGGCAAACGGATTGCAAAGTTCTGAAACCACTGTGGTCTCTGTCTTCAGTCCTAACTATTACATATCCCTTTCAGTTTTATTTGCAGGCTGCATACATTTCAGTGTGTGCTAGGATGTGACAACCTTTTATTTTAGTCAGCACAGTTTCTTTTATTACTTTTACTTCTGCTAACATATTGTGCATTTCAAACTTTCATTTCCCCAGATCCATGCACCCAGGAACTATAAGATACAGTGCATAGCACTGATAACTGCAGGGCTTCACATGGTACAAATGGACTGCATTATACAGCACTGCATAAAGGACAGAACTGCATGTTAGAAAGGGGAGTCTCACAAAATGAAAGAACATATAAGGAAAAGACAAATAAAGCACATAGGTGGCCAGCCCATTCAAACACACATCAGAAGACAATACAATAGCAAAAATGGTAAACAGAGGAAGCTCCTTATAATATTCAGACCTGCTTGGATTTCAGAATGGGCCTTTTACACCTTCGCTGGGGTGAGAAAGAACTAAGCCCTCACTTCTAAGAAAATTCTTTTAAATATGGGGATGATGAAACATTAAAGCTAACAATGCAGAACTATGCCATTCCTTCCAAGTATAGTTTTCTGAGTTTCTGCTTCCACTTCTGAAAAATCAATTTAGGGGCTCGTATGTCAAAATGATTCTTACTCCTGGAGAATTCAAACTGGCCTGAAGACAATGAATGTAAACTAAGGATTGCAAATGAGAGCCAAGTTGCAAAACCTAAAATGATCTAAGTTTGTTAAACCATATTGCATTTGCAGCTCCCCAAAAGAGAAACAGCCCTTAAGGTCAAAGAGCTGATGATAATATTCTAACCCCAGACTAGCCCACCATCTGAGGAATAACTCCATCCTATAGAATGGAGTATCCCATTCCATGATAAGGTTGCCGCACGGATACATTGCTCCAGCTGAAGAAAGCTACATGAAGCACCTGATCTATATTACACAAATCATTCAGGACAAACTCTATATCCTTTCAGTATGCTGTATAAATGAGGTTAGTCCAGTAATGTACAATACACAAATATGCTGCTTTAGCATTCCATTCCAAATTGGGAAGCCTCACCCTCCCTGAGCTGATGACAAATAAAGAATTGATGTCTATACCCTGGGACGCCCACCCTACCAAACAAAATGTAAAAAACAACTTTGCCAGTCCCAGATATGCTCTTAGAGGAAATACTGGGAGTGTTTGAAAAAACAAAACAAATCTTTGGTAAAACTACCATTCACATCACCTCGACTGCTGTAGAAAAGATAAAGGCAATGTGGTCCAATTAGCTAAATCATTTTTTATATCCTGCATAAGGGATTCCAAATTCAGAAGATCAACATGCTCCAGGATTTCATTAAACCCACCCCAAGTACTTAATATAATTCCTAATCCACCAGATAGGAAATATATTACTTATCTCATTAGGGGAGTATACTGGTATGCTATTACTTCAATTTTGGATTTATTCAAATGAAACCCTGCCAATGACTCAATTCATCCAACAATCAGAGAACCTCTATGAAGGAGGATGTGGGATTAGTTAAAGTTAGCAATGGTCATCAGCAAATAGAGCCACTCTATAATCCGCCCTCCAAGTGGGATACCCTCAATATGTTTTGAAAGACGAATATGGGACACTAATGGTTCAACATACAATGAGACTAAAAAGGAACCAAAGGCACCCTTGATGAGTGCCATGAGTTAAATGAAATGGGGCAGTCAAAGTACTATCTACCTGAACATACGCCATCAAATTGACATAAACCTGCGGGTCATAACGATAAAATTCAAAGGAAACCCAAATGATTGTAGTACAGACCAAAGAAAGGGCCATGAAACCCGATCAAAGCCTTTCAGATCCAGACTGGCCAGGGCCAGAGGAATAGATCTCTTATCAGAATAGTCCAAGAGCAGGTAGGTACGCCTAACATTATCAAGCACCTGGTGATTGCAGACAAATCCAGTCTATCCCGGTCAACCAGAAATGCGAGAAGGCCCTCCATCCTGGTTGCAAAATGGACATAAAAAGTTTATAATCTGTGATTAACACTGATATAGGCCTATGATTCTGGCCTAAGAGGATCTTTACCGAGCTTCAGTAATGCTGCTATTATCACATAGTTCCATGACAGGGGACTCATAGCCCTCAACAACAAAGGGCATAAGGCTCACTGCATTTCCTTCATTTTATAAAAATATGATGGAAAGCTATCCGATCCTGGGCAATTCCCAGGATTAGACCATTGTATTGCAGCAGAAAGCTCTGAAATGGAAATAGAGAGATCAAGGAAGCTGCCTATTGTTCCGATATCTGAGGTAGCTTTGATCAAGCCAGGTATGACGATACTCTATAAAAGAAATGCACTAGAGAATCTGAAGAATAAAGTGACTTATAGTAACCCCAAAATATGTTTAATATTTCACCTGTATTATGGTAGTTGTCCCAACAGAAGGGTCTTTAATTTAAGAACAGTGGCTGCTGCACGCTGGGTTCTAAGACAAAGCACCAAATACTTTGCTCCCCCTCTCCCAATTGAAACTTCTGTCTCAGACAATAAAGTGCATGCTACATTTTTACTCAATATGTTTCTACAATTCAGCTTTTGCAACCAAAATTTAGAGCAAACAGTATGATTTCCTTTGACCAAAGTCTCTTAAAGAGATTTTACCTCTTGATATAGCTCAGTCATTCTTTCCCTGTTCTTTCTGTTTTGTTGAGGCATAAGAAATCAATTTACCTCAGATATCCACCTTAACACATCCCAAAGTATACTGGACAAGATTTCACCTGTATCATTAATTTCCAAAAAGTCCGAACCTGACTTACTATATCCATAATTAAAGACTGGTCCTTTAAATAGGATAGATGAAGTTGTCAAAATGCATGACACGCTCTTTAATATGGCCTATGGTGACCAAAGCCAGAGAGTGATCTGATAAATGAGGGACCAAATTCTACCTGCAATATGTCCCCTAAATGTTTGGTTGTAATAAAAAAATCAAGCTTCACTGAACTGCCATGTCTAGTCGAATAATGTGTATAGGCAGACTCCTAGGGTGGAGACAACCCCAACTGTCCACCAACCCAGATGTTGGAGTGTAGTATATGGAAGCAGTATAATGTAGTGGTTATGGCACTAAGCTGCAAACCTGGAGACCTGGGTTTGAATCCCATTAGCCCCCACTTGCATACTGTGACCCTGAGCAAGTCACTTAACTTCCTTGTGCTCCCAGATCGTACCTGGAAACAAGCTCTGGCTTAGTGTGCCTTTTGCTGGTCAAACATCCCCTTTCCCTGTATGTTTAACATATTTTGGCAAATTGGAATGTCGATGAGATTCAGGATTAGAGACATCAAGCAGAGGGGTCAATACAATATTTGAATCTCCTCCCAAAGTAGGCTGTCTTTCAGCTTGGAAGTGAGTAATGAAAAAATTGAGGAAAAATGTTTTTGCTATTTGGAGGAAAATAAATGTTAGCTAATGTAACCTCCTTACCATGAAACAATCCAGTCACTACTATATACCTTCCTTCTGAATCAGCAACAATATCATGCACTTCCAAGGGTAGGTCCTGACAACATAAAGTCAATACCCTTGACACCTCCCATAGGATGAGATGCATAAGATATCTTCTCAATAATCAATTTCAGAAAACTGTCATGCTTCACAGAGGATAAATGAGTGTCTTGAAGAAAATCAAATCAGCTTTCTGCTGATGGCAATAATGGAGAAGTCTATACCTTTTAACTGGACTAGTCACACCATTGACATTGGAGGATAAACCTAGGATTGTGAGACATAACCTCCTCCATTAGGATAACAAATGTGCCAAAACAAACACTCAAATAGCTAGAAGTGTAACCAAAAATAGAAAAAGGCCCAGCAATCCTCAGAAACCCCAAACTTATAGAACAGAATTTCCCATCCATATTCATTCAAACCGCTTCTTCCCCAGATTTTCAAAGAGAAAAGAAAAAGATATGAGTGAACACTATATGGGTCCTTATAAACTGTTACTTTCCAGCCAGGGCCAATTATAGCATTTAATAAGTCAGTTTGCATCTCTAGAAAGGATAAGTAACCTCCATAGAATAGGATAAACATTCTCCAGTGCCATAATAAGGAGAGCAGTATAGCTCATATTATACAATGGCAAGAAAAATGCTGACCTTTGATTGGTCCGTCTGGGACTGGACCCATGATGTTATCCCAGCACAACATCACAGGTCTAGTCCCAGCACACAAAATGACTGCACCAAATGTAAAATTGAATTACTCCATGACCGTGATGGGTCATCTGCCTTTCACACTGCACAACAGCATCAGCGGTCACTTGCTGCCACCACACACACTGGCAAGAAACCGCCTCAACCACTGACACACAAACAGTATGCCACAAAATATATGTTTAAAATGGGAAGAAAGCTGTTGTCTGAAGCAATGTTCCATCCTGCTCTCCTGGAGGGTGAGCGCTATAAATATCAACGCCGCCACTGCCACACAGACCTCTTGCTACCACTACATCAGGCTCTGAAAAAGAGTCAGACCTCTTTATTTGTCCTAGGGTAGACAGTGAGGCCGGTCTGGAGTAGCCACCATCTTCTATATGGATCACGGTACACACTGCACCACTTTTCACATGAAACGCCCTGCTGTCCCTCAAATCTAGCAGCACTGATAGTTCAAGTTCACTGAAACAATTGTGTGAGATGCAACAATACATTTTTTAAAAGAGGAAATGAACAGTATATGTGTGTGTGGGGAAGAGCAGTCGGAGGGAGGGCTAATTCATTTACCACCAGCACCACCTACTGGCTGAAATGGAACTATTTTATTTCTTGATATACCTCCACAATCATAAATTAACTAAAAATGTCTTTAAATGATTTTCTTTTTTTTTTTTTTTACATAAATGAGCCTTTGTATAATAGCAGTATTCACTCCAGGGTGTGTTGGGATACGTCACTTGGGTAATTAGTCGACTTGGCCTGTGGCCCGTGCCCAATCACCCCAGGTGTGACGTTATCCCAGCACAACACACACCCTGTCATGCATTATTACTTAAATAATTAATTACCTTGCTAGAATTTAAGAGAAAATATGGAAACCAACTATAATTTAATTGTTGTCCTATATCCGAAGAAACATATATGCACTCAATGAACACTGAATAGGATCTGTGATAAAATATATTTTCAGCAAAATACTGTCCATGAATACTTCCCTTGAAATCCTCCTACCAAACTAAACAATGGAGTCCATAAAAATATTACATTATAGTAAATCATAAATTTAGCATTTTAAATAGTGTTAGAACTAGAAAACTAAGTCTCTGAGACCAAGTAACCACAGTCGATCATAATCCAAATTTGCTAATGCATCAATAACTAAAATCCTTAAATAGCCGAAAATATCCTCCAAACTGAAAAATCACTTAGTTTTAGGAATAACAATAAAATCAAAGACAAAAAAAAAGTTCTGCACTGACCTGTATACCAAAAAAACCATTATGAATTACTAAGCTACAACTGAACCATGCTAATATACCCATTAAAATTAACATAAGTGATGGGATATCTCCTTCCTTAGAGTTACCTAATCAAACAGAAAAATACCAAATCCCCTCACTTTTTGGCTTTCAAAGTGGGAGCTACACATACCCCATAGCTCCTGACTAGTGCTAATAACAAACCTAACACCACAGGGAAAAAGGATGGTACTCAATAACCCCCAGGTTGAAAATGAACCAAACAAAATCGTGGGCCAGAAGCAGGTCATCTACCCTAAGTCCCAGCATAGCCCATCAAATTATTTTACAAACCAAGCCAGTGATTGAGCGAAAACACCCAATAACAAATCTTAAACCCCTCACCATATCCTAAAACTATCTCTGCATCCCCCAATGAAGCACTAGAGCTTACACCTTGAAGGACTGATTGAGTTTTAAAATATATCCCTTGGCTACCTCCCCTGCCACTTTATTCAGAAATGGCATTCTCCTAACCACTGGGTTATTTCACCAAACCAACCAAATGTTATTTGAATAATCGTCCCTTCCATCTTAAATTACTAAGCAAATTTACTCTAATCAAGGGAGGAGATTGTTTAAGGCGCCCTACTCTTCCACCTCCCCATTGAATAACAAACTGTCCTGAGAAATACCCAGTCCTAATACTGGATAATTGCCTGCTAGAGGGAGGAAAAATTTCACCTCTCTGATTTTCTATCATCTGGTTCCCAATCATTCAACCCAGTGCAATGTCTACCACACCTCTCATATACTTGCTGTCTGAATAAATTAGCTTGGTTTTTAAGTGGCAGATCCTGCCAAACCAACCTGGTGGAGTTCTATGACTGAGTAACTAGGCAACTGGATGGGGCCATGCAGGATGTCCTGTACCTGGACTTCAGTAAGGCATTTGACTTGGTGCCATATGGGAGGCTGGGAAGTGTTAGAAAGCACAGGGCAGGTGTAAAGCAGGTGAGATGAGTAGGGATCTGGCTTCAGGGAAGGCAACAGAGGGTAGTGGTGGGTGGGGATCTCTCATCTCCAAGGGTAGTGATGAGCGGTGTTCTGCAGGGCTTGGTGTTGGGACCAGTGTTGTTTGGGATATTCATTGCAGACATATCATTGGGCATCAAGAGCAACATCAGTCTGTTTGCTGATGACACCAAGATGGGAGCGGTGGTGGATGACCTAGGGGATGGCAGGGTTGCAGAATGATCTGGCAAAGCTGGAAATCTGGTTGGACACCTGGCAACTAGGGTTCAATGCCAAAAGTGCAAGGTGCTGCATTTTGGGGTGAAAACCCAAGGAGGAGCTACCAACTTGGGGTAGTGCAGCTAGCTGAGACAGAGGAGGAGGAGAAGGATCTGGGGGTGCTCATTATGGGGTCAATGAACAATTCAGCACAATGTAGGAAGGCAGCTGCAAAGGCCAACAAATGCTGGGTTGCAATGCAAGGGGTATATCCTTGAGGAAGGGAGGTGATTCTGCCACTGCATAGCTCATTAGTTAGACTGCACCTAGAGTGCTGCATGCAGTACTGGCACCCATATCTGAAGAGGGACATTAAGTTACTGGAGGAAGTGCGGTGCAGGGCAACAAAGATGATCCAGGGGTTGGAGGACTTACCATACACATTGAGGCTGAGGAGCTGAACATGTACTCACTAGAGGAGAGGAAGGACAGCGGGGATATGACTGAAACCTTAAGTACATTAAGGTGGGTGTAACCCCTCTATAATTGGGGGTTCCTAAATGTCTTCCTGGGCTTATGTAATGCCCACTGCCAGGATGGTGTTCTGTGCCCAGTAGTTTTGAATATGCCAGCATGAGAGTGCCTATTTGCCTCTGTGCCTGTCTCTTTAAGAGTCATCTATTTTGAATGGGATAATTAGTCTGGGTTGGGACCAAGTGGTTTAAGGCTTGTGACCCATTCCAAGAGTGGTATTTCTGCTCCATTCTGCTATCACTATAGGTGTAGGGAGCCCTTTTAGAATCTTTGATTGTTTGCTGTTTACCTGCTTTAATAAGTATAATCTAGAGTTTGTCTAACCTGCATTCCTTTGCAGCATGGTCTTACTGCTTAGAGCCACCATTTTGGTTCTGGACTGCCAGAGTTGGACCAATTGAAACCATGGGAGATGTAAATGGAGACTATCCCCAGGAGGCCTTATGGGGTTGAATTTCTGTAGGAATTGTAGTTTTGATGTTTGGCACCAAATGGACTGGAGGGAGCCCTTTCTGTGACAGACAGATTCATCAACCAATCAAACCTTTGGATCACGGGCAATCCCAGAGCTGCCTGCAGCAGTGTGTCAGATGAGAGTTGGAGTTTGGAGCTTGAACAGCTCGAGCCATTCAAGCAGCTGCTCCTCGTAGTAGCGTGCAGGGATTTGGCAGGAAAGCTATGTCTGGCCTGCCTGCTCCATCTTCCAGTGTGAAGAAGTCCATGCAAATAAAATCACTCTGCACCCAAATATCTTTCTTGAGACCTGAATCCTGAATTGGAAGAGTGAATTTCATCTGAGTGTGGGACCAGACTTGCTCCAGAAGCGATTGGCCTGGCAGGTACCGGAGAGAGCTTCAGAATGAGAGGTTTGTACAGAAACCCTGTTAAATTGCAAATGGACTTCATCTGATCTGTGGATCATAGCTTTATTACTTATAAGTGTGCTGAATGTGTTGTGTGGGTTGCGATTTGATTCCCCACCCTCAAATGTGTTATACTAGCTGGAAGCTGCTCCAGCACTAAACAGACTAAATCTGAACAGTCTGCTCTGGTGTGGGCCATATCATCTCAGACTAGACTGCCGCTCCCACCACAGAGATTTATCTGATGAAAGACCTGCTCGGGATTCAGTTCCTGCTCAACACCATCGAACAGGCATCACCACCATGGTGAGTCGTGTGGGCCCTGCTTCCCTAGCAAACCAGAACAACATCCAGAGGTTGTCATCTCATCAGTCCTGCCTCCTGGTCTGGATAGTGAGTACCAAAACAGGGCAGCTTCCTGCAACAAAGCTGCCAATCATTGTGTGTTATCTGATTTAATTGTTTGGGTTTACCATAATGAACTGAGCCATCCAGCTTCGAATACAAATCCTGGGTTGATGTGCATGTTAATTGTTTTCTTTCCTAAGGTCTCCAACAACAGCTGCAATGCCTACCTAATCCAGGCAATGCTTCAGGCTAACCTGTGTAACAACTGGGAGCCCATAGTGTGTGACTGTGACTGGGGACACTTAGTGCATGCCATATCAGCCTGAACCAATCAGATCAAATAATCACCTGCTAGATTTACTGCCCCACCCTGTGTAATTCCCCAAATAAATCAGATTTTGTTCTCTCTGCATTTAACCTGGTTAGCGTGTACCTTTGTGGAGAGGATATTGCATTGTCATTGATCTGTTATATTGCATGTCTCATTTTACAGGATCTCAGGGCCTTTTCAGCTGATCCAGCCCTGGGGTAAGTGTACCAAGTGTGGGTTCAGTATTGTTGTGATATGGTATATGTGATTGTTTGTCTGCTAACCTGTTTAAGCCACTAGAAGGGTTAGTGGGGTTATAGTGTCCCAGAGGACTATACCACAGCAGTTACGCTACCCCAAAACTATTCCTCCAGGTGGAGGCACTTGTTCACTGAGCTCAGGCCCTTAACCTGTGCCTAGTCACACAGGCAGGGGTAGTATCCCTTGGGATAGTGCCACCTAGGGGTTGCATCTTGAAGGAACCACTGGGATTAGTGCCCTGTAGTGGTCTGGATACTCGATGCCTAACTCTACAGAAAATTTGGCACCAATTGATTTCCATCTTCTCCACGGATAATGGAGGCGATGTTCTCGGGGTTGTTCCCACCCAGTGGGGAAAAGACTGGGAAACTTGGAAAGCCATGCAACTTGGACGATAAGCCGGTGGCCGGGAATGAGGACAGAAGCAAATGGAGATGTTGATGACGCCTGGGGCTCGCTCTGGATGTTATTCAGGGTCCAATATACCCAACCTATGGTGTTTGCCTGACAATTCTTGGATGCCTTAACTTCTGTGTTTGATGCTTATGAAGATGTGAGCCACCTGTCATGGGAATTTAAGGGCATGAAGCGGAAAAGGGAGTTGCTCTCTGACTACCTACTGCAGGTTGAGCATGTATTAATGAAGATATCTGAGCAAGGGGAGTAACCCGAAGATCTGGATAGGTTTGAATGGATCATGTGTTGACTTCAGTCGAAGAACCCAGTTTCATCATGCTTAGACTGCATACTCAGCACTGCACAGAGGGTGCCCTATCCTTTGTTGAACTAATGCAGACTGTGAAGAGGGCTGAACATCAGGCCAGGAGAGAAGATGTAGGAGCCTACTGATGCCTTGGAAGCGGTCCTAAATGAGGATCCATTTGCGCATCTTGAGCACACAGATTTAGTGAAGGAAGAAGTGAAGGCCCCAGCACGGGAAGAAGAATTTCACAAGCTCGAGAAGTTTGACCATCTATGTGACATCATGATGGATATGTGTAAGGTGTACCAGTGGCCTAGTGGTTGCACTAGAAAGAAGATGACCACCCGTTGGTAGTACTTGTTACCATTGCTGGGGTCAGTGCCACTTCCTGAAGATAAGGACAGAGTGAAAATTCAGCTGATCAGGCTCTGAAGATCTTTTCTACAGACCTCCCCACTAGCTAGGGTGTCAAGATCTGGTTCCCAAAAGTCCAGAGGGTGATCTTGAAGGTAGATCTCTGCTACTTCTAAACTAATTGTCCACCTTTCAAACCTGGGATCCTTGCCCCATATAGCTCCAATGTAGCTGATAGGGACAGGCTCCCATCTATGTTGTTTAGAGTTCAGGAAACAATATAGACCAGAATGATTAGAGTAATGTGGTTATCTGTTTGAATCACTTAGAAGCTTTATGTGTATGACAAATGCATAAATACTGTTATTGCAGAGCTATTGATATCAAGGATAAGTATAGTATTGTTATAATAGTTACGTTTATTGATGCATCAGCTTTAGTTTTGTATGGTATACCAATGGAACATATATGTATTGTGTTGTGTAATGTCTTTATATAATGTTATAGTAAGCAGAGGCTTGATGCAGACACCAAATTCTTTCCAGGCAGGGAAGGGTGTAACCCTCCTACAATTGAGGGTTCATAAAATGTCTTCCTGGGCTTGCCTCAATGCCCACTGCCAGGATGATGTTCTGTGCCTCAGTTGTTTTGAGTATGCCAGCATGAGAATGCCCCATTAGCCTCCATGTCTGTCTCTTTAAGAGCTATCTATTTTGTATGGGATAATTAGTCTGGGTTGGGACCAAGTGATTTAAGGCTCATGACCAGCTCAAGGAGTGGTATTTCTGCTCCATTCTGCTATTGCTATATGTGCAGAGGGAGTCTTATGATCTGTGATTGTTTACTGTTTATCTGCTTTAATAATTATAATGTAGGAGTTTGTCTAACCTGCCTTCTTTGCAGCATGGACTTTCTGCTTAAAGCCACCATTTTGTTCTGGACTGCCAGAGTTGGACCAATTGGGAACCTCGGGGAACCTAAAATGGAGACTGTCCCCAGGAGGCCTTGGGATTGAATTTCTGTAGAAATTGTAGTTTTGACATTTGGCACCTAAATAGACCTGGAGGGGAGCCCTTCTGTGACAGACAGATTCATCTACCAACCAAACCTTTTGGATATCTGGAAATCCAGAGCTGCCTACAGCAGTCAGTCAACAGTTGGAGTTTGGAAGTGAACAGCTTGAGCCATTCGAGCAGCTGCTCCTGCATGGTTACCACAGGGATTCAGCAGGAAGGTTGTGTCTTGGCCTGCCTGCTACCATCCTCCAGTGTGAAGAAGTTTGTGCAAATAAAATTGGACTGCATCTGAATATCTTTCTTGAGACCTGAATCCTGAATTGGAAAAGAGTGAATTTAGCCTGAAGTGCGGACCAAAGACTTGCTCCAGAAGCAATTGGTCTGTCAGGTACTGGAGAGAGCTTCAGAATGAGAGATTTGCACAGAAACCCTGTTAAACTGCAAACAGACTTCATCCAATCTGTGGCTCATAGCTTTATTACTCATAAGTGTGTTGAATGTGTTGTGTGGGTCTAATTTGGTTCCCTACCCTCAAATGTGTTATGCTAGCTGGAGGTTGCTCCACTGTTAAATGGACTAAATCTGAACTGTCTGTTTTGGTCTGGGCCCAAGCATCTTGGCCTAGACTGCTGCTCCCACTACAGAGATTTATCTGATGAAAGACCTGCTTAGGGATTCGGTTCCTGCTCAACACCATCGAACAGGTATCGACCACCATGGTGAGTTGTGTGGGTCCTGCTTCCCTGGCAAGCCAGAACATCATCCAGAGGTCTTCATCTCATCAGTCCTGCCTCCTGGTCTGGGTAGCATGAGTACCGAACAGGGTAGCTCCTGCAACAATGCTGCAATCATTGTGTGTTATCTGATTTAATTGTTTGGGTTTATCACAATGAACTGAGCCATTCGGCTCTGGAATACAAATTCTGGGTTGATGTGCATGTTAATTATTTTCTTTCAAAGGGCCCCAACAACAGCTGTAATGCCGTCCTACACTGGGCAATGCTTCAGGCTAGCCTGTGTAAAAATGGGTACTCAGAGTGTGTGACTGTGACTGAAGGACTCTTAGTGCATGCCATATCAGCCTGAACCAATCAGATCAAATAATCGCTTGCTATATTTACTGCCCCACCCTGTGCAATCTCCCAATAAATCAGATTTTGTTCTTTCTGCATTTAACCTGGCTAGTGTGTACCTTTATGGAGGGATATTTCATTGTCATTGAACTGTTATATTGCAGATTTCATTTTACAGGGGTCTCCAAGGCCTTTGCAGCTGATCCAGCCCTGGTGGTAAGTGTACCAAGTGTGGGTTCAGTATTGTTATCATATGGTATATGTGATTATTTATCTGCTTACCTTTTTAGACCACTAGAAGGGTTAGTGGGGGCTATAGTGTCCCAGAGGACTATACCCGTAGCAGTTGTGCTACCCCAAAAACCATTCCTCCGGGTGGAGGCACTCGTTTACCGAGCTCAGGCCACTCAATCTATGCCTAGTTATGCAGCAGGGTAGTATCCCTTGGGATACTGCCACATAGGGGTTACACAGGCAACACCAATGCAGGTTCTTCAAACATCTCAAGTCGAATCCTCTCACTGGTAAGTTTGCAACATTGCACGAGTCTCTTGAAGTGATGCTTCCATTCTTCTTTTTGCTAGAGGGTGAAGCATGAGACTACTTCTCTTCTGGAGAGATCTATTATGTCTCACCTCTGCAGTATCCATTAATTCCTCTGCTGGTAATAGCCTCCTCGATGCTAGCTCCCGTGCCGCTGCCTCGGAGTCCTCAAAGGTCTTGGTGCCTCTGAAAATGGATTTTCAACCTCGCTGGATAAGGTGTTGAGAACTTCATCTTGTTGATTCTGAGGACTCCAAGAAGTGCTGCATATGCCCTGTGCTTCACCACAAGACCTGGCAAATAATCATTATCAAAGAAAATACAGGGACCTTTATAGGTTAATGGACTACTACCATACACAATTCAAGATCTCCTGCTTCATTACATATTGCAAAATTGCACCACAATTGATCTAGGGTGCTGTTCCAAACTGGTGGTTTGGGGATAGAGCTCTGTGGGCTCTTCCATTGGTAGGGGAATCAAGTCTATAACTTCCAATATTGAAGGGAGTAATGTTTGTAAGAAAGTAATCCCCAAGCCCTCTGCTCAACCCTGGACTTCCTAAATCTGCAAATTATTTTGTCTAGAATGGTTCTCCAGGTCCTGGCAGTGAACATTAATCGATTGAATATCTTACAGCACCTGACCCAGCACTTTCTCCACCAAGTTGAGCCTAAAGTCCAAATTGCTGGAATGTGATGTTAAGTCCACAACATTGCTTCCAAATTTTAATAGAGAACCACAGCTCCTCATAAACATTATGGGTCTCAAGACCGAATTCCTTCAATTTTTAAGGATCTCTAAAATATTGGTGTCAGAGGGAGACAATGCAAACCCAAAGCTCCTTCCTCAGTCATTATTTCTGGAGCATTCTGTGAGTTGGTGCAGATACCAATTGTAGAAGCCAGAGTGGCTGAGGGGTGAGTAATTTTTATTTTGTGTCTTGAAATGAAGAATGCTCTTATAAATTGTGTTCAGCAAAATGAATTTGTTAGCTGTAGAGAGGTTTTAAAAGATGGCTATGCACAGAGCAAACTCCTCACGTTGCCATACCCATGAAACCAGAAGTCCAGGAACAAACAATTTAAGCAGAGGGATGAGGACATAGACATACAGCTAAAAGGTTAGTTGAAATGTCAAAAATGTATTTCCATCTACAAAAGTTATCATCTCTACCTTACTCCCAAGTGGAGATGTACCATCTTGTATCATTGAAAGAATTAACAGTAAAATATCTAATGTCTGCTCAGCATTCCCAAATCTCCATGTGGTCCACTTCTATGAAATTTATCCTGACCAGTATCTACATGATGAGCTACACCTAAATATAGTAGGAATAAGACTGTTTGCCAAACATGTATTTATGTATTTAAACTATAGTAACTGTGAAAGGCACACTGAGCCAGGCTCATTTCCAGGTGCAACCTGGGGACATAGGTACAGAGGGAAAATGCAAAGAACTCAATGTAAACTGTAGAAGCAAATACAGACAGGGAAATTTGACAAGACATTACAATATGCATGTTCAACACAGATTTTACATCAGAACTTAAAGGGACTCTGTCAACCCCTTAGGCCTCAAAGTCTGCCTAGTTTTAAAAACACATTTTAAGATTGTTCACATTCTATAGAAACTGCTAATCTTACTGGTTGTTTGATTCAGACTCCTTTCTCCTTTAAAATATGAAAACTGAGTGCCCACCATACTGGTGTGTTATGACACCAAAACATGTTTGTTTACATTTATTAATTAACTACCACTGCATCTTTCCAGGACTCAGGAACACTCCTAACACAATCTAGCCACTCATTATGCAGTGGGAGTGGAGGAGACTATTGCATCATGAGTAGCTGCGCTGTTTGAGGGTGTTTCTAATGCTCAGAAGATATGCAGTAAGCTTAGTTCAATGATTTGGAGCAAAACAAGACTGGGTATAACTGCACATTCCCCATGTATTTCAGGCCTACTAAGTAAGGAGGCAGATAAAACAACCAGCAACATCAATGAATTTTAGAGAAGGTAAGCAATCATAAAATGTGGGGTTTTACCTAGAAATACGATGCAAAAAGTTGACAGTGTCCTTCAACATAAGTTACAGATACGTTTGTAAACCCTTAGGAAGCACAATCATCTATGAGATATAATATGAGAGTTTAAAAGACATTCCTGATTAACTGGAGAACATGCCAGAAATAACAGAGGAGGCTAAGTGGAAAAGTGGAGGAGGAGGGACAAAAGCAGGCAGAGGTAGGAAGAAGTCCAATAAGTCTTTTAAGGGAGTGGAAAGAGATGGTGTTTCTCAGGTAGGAAGGAAGGAAGAAGATTCCAGAGGAGAGGCAGTAGGATAAGGCAGACTGGCCAGTGGTAGAATGGAGATGGGGAATGCAGAAAAGAGGGCCCCAGGAGCACAGTGCATATGATGGGTGAGTAGTGGGGATGGGTCTGTAGAGAGGTTAGAGGAAGTAGCCCAAACCAGTATTTGGCAATGACAGATAAAGAGTGGTTATGCCTCCTGTGGGAGAGGGGCAGAGAGAAAGAGAGAGCACAGTAAAGGGAGCAGTGGTGAGTTTGGGATGGGAATTTGTGTTGAAACAGTAAAAAGAGTTTAGTAGGGTGTCCAGTTTAGATAGGGATAGCAGAGGCAATGCCATAGACCATGTTACCATAATCAAGATTTTGAGAACAATTTTAGATACCAGCTCAAGACGAAAGGGAGGGAAAGTGAGTCCTTATTATGATAAAGGGTGCCAAATTTGGGGCATAATTTGGAGCACATGTCATCTATATGGGTAGGTATTTGAAGGCGGGTACTGAGTCGAGAGGGAGCTGTCCAGGATGGAAAACACCAGTATGATATGGAGTCTGCCTAGTTTCTGTGTGGAGCCAAAGCCATATAGACTGCTTTCATAACATTTACTTTAAGTCATTTGCCTAACACCAGGTCAGGACATTGCTGAAGTCCTGTTGATAGTAGCTTGCATGTCAGCTGAGGGGCCCAGAGGCATAGATAATGGTATCATCTGCATACATGTGAATGAATGAATTTGTGCAGATGGAAGGGAGATCATTTATAAACAGAGGGAACAGAATGGGGCAGAGGATGTACCCTGAGGAACGCCAGCAAGGATAGGGAGAAGAAGGGAAGAGGAGTAGCCCACCAGCACTGGACTGATGCCTGTCAAGGAGATAGGACCTGAACCAGTTAGTGGCGGGGTTGAGAGGCCCAGCCTGCTAAGCTTTTTAGAAGGAGTGTGGATGAGATACATTTAAGGCCTCAGCCAGGTCGATGAAAATTGTGACATTAATTTGACCCTAGTCCATGGCTGTGAGAATGGAGTTGGTGACATGCAGAAGGATGGAGTTGATGGAATGATGTTTCCTGAGTCCCAACTGGAAGAGGGAGAGAACACCAGATAATGTTAGGAAATATGGAGTCTGGAGTAGATGAGGATTCCTGTAACTTGGCAAAAGGAGAGAGAAGCTAGATGGACGTGAAGGTTCTGTGGGAAGATGGGTCACTCCCTTGTGGAGGGGTAAAACTTTGGCAACGTTCTTGTTTTTAGGTACAGTGCAAGTGGACAGGGAGAGATTGAGGAGATGCGGGGGAGTGGCTATAGCCGGAAAGCAAGGTGGAGTAACTTAGGCTGGAGACCATCTGGCTGGACTTTTGGGATCTACTGAGTTCAGTGCCTGGAAGACTTCAGAGGGAAAATTGGGGAAAATAGTAGCCATCAAGTCAGGGGAAGGGAGGGGGGTCATGGATGGGAGGGAAGGGTAGTTGGGGAGAGCGCAGGCAGTGAAAATCTTATTAAAGATTTCAGCAACAAAGGGCAGATCAGAAATGGGAGAGCTATTTATTTTAGGTGTTGGAGGGCGAGTGTGCTTGAACATCTATGAGGGAGGGACCACATTCCAGAATGAGGCAGGTGAGTTGGAATTAGTGTGCAGTTGTCTTTTAACGATTCCAATTTGATGAGGCTACTGGCCTTGATGCAAGCATTCCTGAGGGTTTTGTAATGCTGTAGGTTGTAGGATGATTGGAAGGATTTCTAGTGAGCCCAGACATGATCCCAGGATTTGCACATGGAGAAGAGGTCTGGTGATATTTAGAGAAGGTGAAGTCATTGACTCTAACTTTTCTAACAGGGCATGGTAATCCCAGATCTTGGTAAGGGTAGTTGTGAAGTGGTCGACAGAGGAGTCAACATCAGTGGCGGAAAAGACTGGAGACCAGTCAGCAACTGTTAGTCATGAAGGAGGGCAGCGAAGTTCAGTGTTCAGAGTGAATATACTTGGGAGCTGATTGGTGGAAGAGTACCTTCGAGTGCAATGGTCACTGAGGGCATCAGGAGGGTCGCCAGCAGCAGTGATTTGATGTGGGTGAGATGAGAGTATCCAGTCTATGAGAGAGTGCTTGGGGAGTGAAGATTGTAATAGGAGGGTTCAGTTACCAGCTATGCGAGACTGAAGGACTTCATCTTAATGATGGAAGTCTTCAAGGAGGGGAGAGTCAATCCAAGTGGAAATTGTCCATCATAATAAGGTTGTCATCAGAAGTGAGGGAGATGATTGAGGAGATAAAAGTAACGAGGGAGTTTGGGGTGAGTCTGGGGTGGTATAGAGAACACTAATGTAGATCAGGAGGGAGGAGGCAGGGATAGAATGGTGATGAAAAATTCATGGGAGCCGGATGGGATTTGCTAAAGGAGGTGGAGCAGAAGATGGAATGGTGGACATAAGGGCAATGCCACCACCTCGCTTTCCATGGTCCTGGTGATAGAGGGTGAAGTCAGGATTATAAGGGAGAAGTCAGAGATCCTGGAAGATAGCCAGGTCTCAGATATGCACAGGATGTCAGAAGAGTGTATGGGCCATTCAGACTTTTAGAATGTCTAGTTTTGGGTGGAGGATCCTGGCATTTAGATGGAAGAGATGGTGTCCTTTTGGAGAAGAAGAGGTAGGGAGGAGAGTGCCTGGGTTAGGTTCCACATCACCAGAGAGAAGCAGGATGAGAAATAGGAAAGAGGATAGACCAGGGTATTTATGTAACTTGAGACAGTGGAAGGAGTAAGGGGTGGAGGGTGGAAAGAGGAAGAAGTGGGGTGGTGGAGCTGAGCCCTGAGCAGCCCAACATGGAGGCAGAGTGAAGGTAGGAGAGGCTTGGAGGCCAAGGATAGTGGGGATGGTGGGTGGTCTGTAGGATGAGGGTAGAGTGGTAGCGGAAGTTGAAGACAGGACCAGGGAGGATGAGAGGGTGGGGAAGGAGGTGGGAGGAGAGCCAGGGAAGAGGTAGAGGGTAACAAAATCATGGAGGAGCTGTGAAAAGGAACAGCCAAGAGGGCTGATGGAAGCAGTAGTGGGACAACAGATCAACTGAGCCAAGAAACAGTAGACTGTAGCGGGGAGCTGAGAGAGTGTAGGGCGACTACTGGGCAATTAACCTGAGAGGTGTAGGGATGTAGGAGGAAGAGTGAGAGAGGCTCTGTAGGCTATTGGGGGTAGCCTGAACACATCCTTGATGTGAAGCCAGGAAACAGACAAACCAGAGGGATGCTGAGATGAGACTGAGAAGCCAAGTTGTGTGTGGTGGTGGTGGTGGTCATGGGAGGGTGTTACCAGGACACTTCCAGGATAATAACAAATATTACACTACGGTGAGCCCAGCATTATATAATGACATATCTAACTTAATAAGTACAGAGGAAGTACACAAAAACTATTATGGGAATGAAAGATCTAGAATACCTAGATAGATTGTCCCAACTAAATCTTATGTCCGTGGAAACACGAAGGATGTGTTCTGATTTACTGTTTATGTACAGTGTAATGAAGAATTCTGCCCTATTATGTAATCTACAAATCTCCTTTAAACCTGATAATAAAAACACTAGGGTCACCCACTTCAGATAAAAGGAAACTGATTTAAACATAGTCATACTGAACACACATACAAACATACTAAGAAGCCAGCAGAAGAAGGCCATTTGGTCTATCAAGTCTGTTTCATATTGCAGGGTCCACAGCATGAGCTAATGTCCCTGTCCTCCCTCCCCACTCCTCCAATCCTTCCTCCCTACCCTTGATCCTTACCTTCCTACTATGCCTATCCCAGCCTCTCTAAAGCTGCCCACTGTCTTCAACGAGATGACCTTTGCCGGCAGGGCATTCCAAGTGTCCACCACCCTCTTGTGAAGATGTGCTTCCTGAGCTCCCTCCTAAACCTCCCACCCTCCAACTTAAGACTGTGCCCTCATGTTATGGTTGCCACTCAGCTTAAAGAGACTGTCCTTATCAACCTTATTTATCCCTTTCTAGTACCTGAAGGTCCCAATCATGGCCTCTCTCTCTCTCTCCTGTCTTCCAGGGAATACATCTTCAGTGTCCTCAACCTCTCCTCGTATGCCTTATCCTGCTGACTGGCTATCATCTTTGTAGCCCTCCTCTGGACTTTCTCCAGCAGGTTAATGTCCTTTTTGAGGTGTGGGCACCAGCACCGAACTCCATACTCTAGAAAATAAAATATTCACAGAAAATATTTTTTCAACCTGGATTAGAACCCCTGAATTCTCTACCGAGAATATATTAAGTAAAACAAAACTGAATTTAAATCCAAGCTGGATAGATACATTGCATCAGCAGCAACACTACTTTACTTTAGGATTAGTGTCCATCAAAGCATACAAGGACTCATGCCTACTTGCTTTGGACAGTCCTCAGTATGAACCTCAGTATGAACCTCATGCGTGTATGAAAAGAGGTGGTTAAGGTAGAATTGGGCGAAAGAACATGAGTACCTAATGGTAGTTTAAACTGGGTGGAGAAGTGCCAAAAATGATCTGAAGGGAAAAGAGATTAACATGTAAATTTTATGCAGTAGTTAACAGCATCAGGTAGGGGCTGGCACCCTTGATGCATGTAAGCAGTAACCTGGAAAACTGGGTAAGGCAGGCTGGAGAGACAAATGACCTTATTATTTTTTTTTCAATTGTTTAACCGGGAGTGGCACACTAGCTGAAAGCTTGCTTACAGGTGTGACCCGGGAGCACAGGAAGTTAAGGACTTGCTCAGGGTCACACAGTGCAAGTGGAGGCTGTGGGATTCAAACCCAGGTCTCCAGATTTGCAGCTCTGAGCCTTAAACCACTGTGCTACACTGCCTCTGAGATGGAGAGCAGCTGTACCATTTTAATTGAGAGCAGGTGTTGATCTCTACACTGGTGAGCTGAGCAGAAATGCAGAGTATAAATGTGCGATAACCAACACAGGTGGGAGGGTGGGTGGGAGAGTTAACCCTAGCATGCTGTAATACCTGGGGTCTGACTGAAGAGTCCACACCTGTGTCCATGGAGTGGGGAGGGAGGCAGGTGTAGCCCTTGTGACCTTGTCACTGCTTCGGCAGTGGTAAAACTTGTTAAAGATGTAACTGTAGGCGGGACCCACTCATGGATCCTAGTCATGGAGCAAGCAATAGAAGACAGCAGAGACTGTATCCCCATGGGAGAACACAGCAGCCTCAAAATTAGAATCCCACCTTTGCTACAATAGGAATGCAGCGCCATCTCCTCTAGATGGACACATAACACAACTTGTGAAGAGGCCAGAAGGACACTGGGGCCCCAGTTAAGAACATCACCTTTGCAGCAGCAGACTCACATTATATAAACACTTCTGGATGACACATGGCTAAATCTCTGAGGATGCCAGGAGATCACATGAGCCTCAAACTACAATCTGACCTCTGCAACACCAGCATCACAGTGCAGACCCCTGGACAGACTCAGAAAAACATCTTGTGACTCTACTTGCAAATACATCACTGATAATGATGCTGCTGAAATTACACAGTTTATAAATGTGGTTTGTAGCAAACTCTAACTGTGTAACATGTATCTTAAAAAGGTATATTCCGTAAGGAGCAGCTTTATTATAGTGCAATATCTCTATTGACATAGACATTGTGTGCTTAAAATGATAATCTATTGAGTTAGAAAAGGCTATATTTCACAGCTCCAGTTACTTTAATTAATTAGTCTGTAATCCTTAATATGAAATCTTTCATTATTAGTATTTGTAACATACCGGGTTTATATCTTCTGTTTTTGTGAGAAATCTAAAGTTACTAATTTTATTCAGAGCATAACTAACCATGATATGATCATTCTACATGAAACCTGGCTAGGTAAAGATACATCTATGCATTGCCCTAATGGTTATCGGAAACTTTTATCTTGTGATAAAGAAACAGAAGCATGGCAGAAAGTTAGTGGCATTCTTCTTTGGTACAAATCAGAAGCAACAGAATACATTATACCTTAAAAGGAGTAATACACATTTCTGGATTAAGATGTCTGAAGCCTGCCTGCCAGGGCAACAGTAGCATTACTGCCTGTGGCACTGATGACCCATGTTCAAGAGCAAACACGGTATGTCATAGGGGTTAGCCAGGGAGGTAGGATGAGCATCCCATGGACAGCTCTCCTCTGAGGGAGGGTTATGGTTTTCCTGCAGGTCAGTGACACCCAGTGGAGGCTGGGTATGCAACATCTGGGGCCACTCTTCAGTAGAAGCAATGGTGGAGGTCTGTAGATCAGGTGTGGGAGCGTGCCTGACCTGCACTGACATCATTGCATGTCTGCACCTCTTGGGACCAATGGAAAAATCCCCTGGGCGGCAGCACCAGGACACCCTTGGACCACTACCCAAATGACACCACAGGCACAAGCCTCAGCTGGGCCCCTGGTTGCTCTCAGTCTCTCCCCGGGAAGGAGCCCACTGCAAAAGGAAAGCTGCAGACCTTCCCAGTCTGGGCAGCCAGGGGTGGTTGGGAGAGGTCTGAGCTTAGAGAGGTGTAAAATCTCTATCTGTCCCAAGGAGCAAAAGAAAGTTGAAAAAAAAGGACATCTAGTATATTGCTGCAGCTGAAATCTGATATTTATCTCTGTGCACTATATATGCCCCCAGCAGATTCCCAGTACTTTGATTGTGAATATTTCTGAGTTACTGAATCTCAAATCTCATATTTCCAAACTTTTGGAAAAACTGTTTGAAAAACCTTTCGAAAAATATTAATATGTGAAGACATAATTGCATGCACTGAGAAAGAAATATACTTAATTCCTACAAATGGAATAAGCATATATTTGGAGGTAATACACCTTATGTTAACCCATTATTGAAACAAAGAAATAGCTGTGACAATGTGATTCCCACAAATGGTAAAAATTATTACAGATCTGTAAAAGTCTTGGCATCTGAATCCTTAATGGGAGAATATGGGTGACCCATTAGGAGATGTACATTCAACTCACCTTTAGTCTGTAGTGTCATTGATTATGCTATCACAGACTTGGATATCAACATAGGAAATACACTAACTACCCAAGCTCAGTCTCCTCTATCAGACTACCACCAAATTATTCTATGCTTGAACAGATTAGATCAAATAACATATAGTGGCCCATTACTGAATCTTCAAACACATCCGAGAGATATACAGTGGACACACAGAAGCACAATAAATACTAAGAAACCATAAAACACCAGAGGTGAAAACCCAACCCATATATTCCTAAACAAAAATTACTGTATATCCAAAATTGAAATGATATTAATCTGGCAGCTAGTGATCAGAACAAAATGTTTAGATAAAATAGCAACTAAATCACTACCTCAAAAATTAAGGAAAGTAAATAAAAATAAAATTGAAAAGACAAAAATGGTTTGCAAGAACGGCAAACTCTCAAGTAATTAGGTAAAGAAACTCTCTAACCAGAAGCACAGAAGACCTCTACAAATGGACCTGTACAATTTCTGTCACTAGAAACTATGTGATTACAAGTCTGTGTTCAGGCAGAAGAGGTCTAATTACATGAATCAAAGATTATCCAGATTGAGAAGTTAACAGATAGTAACACCTTCTGGCATGTTTGCAAAGAGTTTACACCCTAAACACATGAATATAAAATAGCAATTCAAAATAGCAACGTATGGACAGGGCACTTTAACAGCTCTATAAAGGAATCCAAACTAAAAGTCTTACTTAGGAGCAGACATCCAAATAAACTGAACTCACTTGAGAAGGTCATCATTCATTATCAAATACTGCTAGATAGTCCAAAACATGACAAGAAATCAAAGACAGTTTTAAGCTGAAATGTTGAAAGGTTTGTGTACAGATAACATACTCAATGAGATGCTTAAAAACAGTGCCGCACTAATTCAGCAAGCCTTGTTGAAAATGTTCGGTCTTATTCTATAGCCTGGACACTTTACAGAAATGTGTTCAGATAGACTTGTCACTCAGTTTATAAAAATGGAGATAAACTCAATCTAAGCAACAAGAGCAGTATCTGCATTGGGATTAATGTAAGCAAACTGTTCTGTAGCATCATCAATAACAGGATGTGACATTTCTAACCAGTAAAATATTATACATCAAAGTCAGATAGAATTCCTCCCCAAAAATCGAACCTCTGATCATATCTTCACACTGCAAACACTTATTAACAAACATGTACAAAATGCCCACAGAGGAAAGATACATGTCTGCTTCATAGACTTTAAAAAGTCTTTGACTCCATTTGGCATCCTGAACTGTTTTTTTTAATTCCTTCAGTCCAGAATTGGAGGAAAACATATGACATCATTAAAGAAATGTATCCATAAACAAAAATTGCGTTTAGTGACATGCAAATGGAATCCTTTAATCATTAATGAGTAGTGAGACAGGGATGTTGCCTGAGTCCAGCTCTCTTTAATATTTATATCAATGACCTGCCTTTTCTGTTGGATGAATCTCAAGTGCTGGGATTAACACTGAAGGACACTGAGATAAAATGTCTGCTTTAGGCAGATGACCTAATCATATTATGGCCTTCAAGAACACCATCATCATTTAGAGGCATACTTGTAGCAAATGAGCTATCCAGGTAAACCTTAATAAGACTAAAATTATGGTCATGCAGAAGCAGCCAAAAACAACCAAAACAAACTTAAATTTCATATTAGAACATGGAAAGTAGGTTCAGCTTCCTAATGCAAAGTGCACATACTCAATCAGGATTTTGATACATCAAAAACAAAGACAGTCTAAGGACTGACAGAGTGGATCAGCACCTTCAGTAACAAGTTTCCAAATTCTTGCAATATTCTAAAATTGCTTTTCTGATGAAGACATCAGAGTGACATAGACATGATAAGGGTGTAACTGTGCACAGATATAGACAGCTGAGTCCATGGGGAAATTGCAAGGTGAACTAGCTGCTCTTCAAGAATGGTTATTGAAGCCACTAAGCTGAGCTGACGTGCTTTGAAATGGATGATGCCATGAAATGCTGCTACACCTGTAGGATTAGGATGAAAACTATTTTGGACCAGCCAGCTGAGTGTCTAATAAGCATATGGAGTGGTATGTCAATCAAATAAAATGAACTGCTATTTAAGCTCTTAATGAGCTGTGGCTATTTGAACATTGCAAAAGTTTCAAAACTTGTAATTGAAATTGCTGCCCCACACTGCTAGTCCTTGGACTGTCTTTGTTTTAAATTTCATATTAATGGTAATGAAATAGATCACACCCTGATGTATAGTTGCTTTGGCTTACCAATATGCACATTAGGAGCTTTAATCCAGCAGTAAAAACATTAAAGGAAAAGCACTCCATGACTTCTGTGCTATAAAGAAATGACTTGACCCATTCAACCTCCTATAAAGCTATGGCTAAATTATTTGATAGCATAATTCAGCCCATCATTTTATATGGGAGGAAATCTGGGAATGAACCAACCCAGACTATATAAATGAGACAAAACCCAAAAGAAGGAATGCCCTACTATTTTGTAAGTGAATACTAAAGACTCGGAGAAATGCTCCAGTAATGGCTGCAGGGCTGAATTAGGACAATTTCCTCTTTGCAAAATATAAAGAAATGAATAGTTAACTTCTGGTCGTATGTACCAAAAGTGAAAAACATTACTACCATTTCCAAGCAGTAAATCATTTAAAGCCGAGAACCAACAAAACACAATACACTCCTATGTGTCAACACTTTTAGATTGCAGTAGAATTGACATCAAAGACTATGACATTAAGTAAGACTAAACATGGTTGTATCTAATCCAGAGCACTAGAGACCGCCCTGAAAACAAATATATTTGATACTGGGGATAGTGAATCAAAACCCAAGCAAACAGTGAGTGTTACAGATCCCTCTACAAAAAACATCACCATTGTTGCTTATCTGCATACAGTTAAAATGCTAAAAACAGAAAAATTCTAACCAAATGCAGAATCAGTGACCACAGTCTGGGAATAGAATCAGGCATGCACAAATTAAAGCAAAGCAAGCAACTTTATTTATATAACGCCTTTCATAATCAAGATGCTGTACATAATACAAATTACAATAAAAGCAATATACTAATTAAAACAATCAATTAATTTTAATTAGGGAAGGCCAGTGAAAATAAATATGTTTTCAGCATTGATTTAAAGCTGTTAATGGTCAGGCATTCTCTCAACCGATGAGGTAGAGAATTCCACAGGGTCGAGTGCTATAAATGAGAAAGCACGAGCTCCAGATGTTTTCAGATGAACTCTGGGAATCTCCAGCAATCCTCACTGGTGGAACGGAGAGAGCAATTGGGAGAGTAGGGAATCAGGAGATCTATCAGGTAGTCGGGTCCCTGTTCATGTAGGGCTTTAAAGGTAAGCAAGCCTACCTTATAGGTGATCCACCACTGAACTGGCAGCCAGTGCAATTTATGCAGCACAGGTGTAATATGACTGGTCCTAGAGGTATCAGTGAACAGCCTGGCCACAGCGTTTCTACACTAGCTGCAAGCAGCAGATATCAACCCCAGACAGCCCTAGGTAGAGGGCATTGCAGTAGTCAAGACGGATAGTATTGAAGGCGTGGATCAATGTCTGAAGGTCGCCCAGAGGAATCAGGTGTTTCACACGGGTGATATTCCTCAGGTGGTAAAATGAGGATTTGACCACTGCTGACACCTGAGACTTCAGGGTCAAGCCATCATCAAAAATAATGCCGAGGTTACACACGCGATCTGAGGTAAGGAGCTGGACACCCATCAAGCCATAGGCCTGGCATGAGCCCAGCTCCAAGACCTGCCCCAGGGGACCCGGATCCACCACCAACACCTCAGTCTTATCTGGATTTAATCTCAACCAACTCGAGCTCATCCAGTCTTCTATCTTGGAGAGGCAACATGTAGCACTGAAATTGCATCATCCTGTCCGAGCATAAAGGACATATACAGCTGAGTATCATCTGCATAGCAGTGAAAACTCAAGCCATATCACCCGATGATATCTCTAATGGCAGCATATACACTAACAACATGGGAGCCAGTATGGAACCCTGTGGCACACCGCAGGTCAGGGGGGAGTCAGACGAATACATTTTTGTGACTACTCTTGAGACCTGCCTACAAGAAAAGATTGAAACCACTTGAGGACTGTACCTGACAGACCACAGAGAGACCACAGGGTTTCCAAAAGCACCTCAAGGTCCACAGTGTCAAAAGCTGCAGAGAGATCGAGAAAGACCAAGATGGTACGAGCCTTCCGATCTCTAGCCATTAGAAGGTCATTTAATACTCGAACAAAGGCAGTCTCTGTGCTATGCCTCTTCCTGAAACCAGACTGGAGAGCTTCATAGACATTGTGAGTTACCAAATGATCATCCAGCTGAGTGCAACCACCTTCTCAGTAACCTTGCCCACAAAAGGAATGTCTGAGACAGGTTGGTAGTTAGCTGGATTGCAGGATCCAAAGATAGATTTTTTAAGGAGTGGTCAATGACTGCCTCCTGTAGGAGGTCAGGAAAGACACCCCTATCCAAAGATCTCCATACAATTTCAGCTAGGATTGGGCAAATTACATCTACACAACCCATTAAAAGGGAGAGAGGGAGGCCCAGATCCAAACTACAACAGGCTGGATGCAAAGTCTGGACAATCTTCACAATGTCCATGAATTTTGGCCAGCTGAATCCATCCAGACAGATCAGGTGTTACCACCTCCGTTGACCTCCACAACCCTTTTAGAAAGAGCATGCTGAGTCTGGACCTGATGCTGGCAACCTTATCTGTGAAAACCAAGCTAGCCCATCACACTTAATTTGTGAAAAGACTCTTCCAGGCTGGAGACAGATTGGATTGCACAATCTGTCAACAGTTAAAAAAGTTGAGCCAATCGGTTCTGCGCAGCGAAAATCTCCATGGACAGGAACTGTGCCTTCTTATGGGTGATTTCTGATTGATAGCCTTTATAATGTTCCATCAATCTAAGTCTGTCAGCATCCAGGCTAGACTTCCACCATGCTTTCTCCAGCCTTCGACTAACTCATCTCATCTCCTTCAAGGACCCATCATACCAAGGGGACCTTGGGCAAAGAGTGAGTGGTCGAACACAAACAGGAGTAATCAAGTCCAAGGCCTCCCACTGCCTTATTATGGCTAGTAGGAGATCCCTGGACTTGTGCTCATCCAGCAATCCCGATAGGTGTAGCATTGCTGATAGACCATCTGGGGTAACTCCCTTAAAGGGTACTGGACCATGTCCAAAGGGGTCAGTCAGTTTGGGGCCCCAAACTGAACCCTATGGTGTGATGATCAGACCAACTGACAGGTTCCACCTCCACATCAGTGATCTCCATCTCCAGGAGGAACAGCAGATCCAATGAGTGCCCTCCTATATGGGTAGAGAGGTAACTACCTGTGTTGCCATTAGCTGGAGGAGATTTTGACCAAATGGTGAGAGTTCATCATCGACCCAGGCATTGAAGACCCCAAGAATTATCCATCTGGGGACTCCAACTACCATGTCGATGATGAAGTCACAATCTCCTGCAGGAAAACACCCCATCTCCTGGTGGACGGTAAATGAGGAGTATCCTGCTACCTACACCTCACCCATGATACACTCAAAGGATCTGGTAGACCCCACTGGAACATCCACAAGGCCCAGTTCAGTCTTAAGAAAGATGGCTTCACCCCCACCCCTCGATCCAACCTCGGCAGTGATCCTGAAGAAGCCCAACTCTGTACTCAGCATGAAGACAGTGAAACTGATGCAGAAATGCATTTATTCTCTGCTGAACAAAATACAACTATATAAGAGAACAATGTTTTCTAAGCGCTATCACAAAGGATAGTGGCCATCCAGCCCATGAATGATGATATGATGATAAACCTTTATACTGCTTGGGGAAAGAAATAATGCAGCAGAAATAGCTACAAACTACATAGCATCCTGTCATCAACTGCAAAATACAACATAGATGTATTTAACTGCATTGCAGCATGTTAATATCTTATGAATAGTTTGATGTATAAAAGTTGGCAATACCTGTACATCCTGCCATGCCAATAATTATATATTTTTTTCAGTTTGAATTTGATTGAGAGAAAGATAGAGAGAGATAGAGATAGCAAGAGACTGAGATAGAGCGATAAAGAGAAAAAGAAAGAAAGAAAGAAAGGGAGAGAGATAAAGTGATACATAGATAAAACTCAGAACAATGTAATGTCAAACAAAAGGCTGCGATATCACTTAGAATTGCCAATGGAAACATTTTTTATGGAAAATAAACTTGAATTAGAACTCATGTCCCACTAACTGCTTGAAATCCAATGCACAACTGGCAGTAAAACTGATGAAACCTGGCTGACTTGTTCGAAAATTTTGAATAACGGTCTATACAAAGTAGCACTCACAGCTCTACAGGGCGGGGACTAGAGCTTTGGGCTGGGACATAAAAAATAAAAATAAGCCTTACATTTACAAATTTCTACTTACCATACTTTTCCTCCAACTGTTTTTCAGTGTGCTAATTGCTTGCTGTACAAAGCTCCCAACCTAAACCCATTTCATACACTGTTTCACTATGCAGAGAGAAGTCTGTATGTGATCACACCAAGCACATGTATAATCAAAACTATTAGGAACTCTGTAAATCATATCTGCTAGAGGTGTGCATGTAGACAATTTTTTGTTTGGTGAACATTCAACAAATACAGCCAGGTGTTTGAGTATTCAGTTTTGGTCTTAAATCTGTGTTTAGCAGACCAATGCTGCAAAATAAATTTATACACACGCACAACCTTTCTTCCTATTAGAAAAAAGAATCCATTTTGTAAACCCCACAGGGTAGTGGGGTCTAGCTCCATGTCCAGGGCCACACACAAATGCACCAGCAGGAAATGGTGCTATACTGAAAAAGACATACATATTTAATTAATATAGGATATTCCACACTCACCATCCCTCTACCACTATCTCCTCCACTCCTTTCTTCAAGCCCTCCAAATATAATAACCCCTTCCCATGCCCTTGTATCACCCTCCCACTATTCTACAGTACTACCTCCTCCTCACCACAAGAATAATGTGAAAATTCCTCTCCCACCCTTTTAGCACCCTTCTCCCACCTTTCTACCTCAAGGTATAAAATAAAAGGGTACATCCTCCCCAACACTCTGAGACCCCTCTCCCACCTTCTTGCCCAGGAGTTCACTGGTACTCAACCTCATGGTGACTGGCACTTCCTCCTCCCCGCTACCTTGGCCACCATCATGTGAATGAATAAGAGACAGCACGTTGAAATACAACAATTTATTGGACACACTCTCATTCATTTAGTCATTCATTCTTTCATTTAGTGGATATTATAAAGAGGAACTGTGCTGGTTACCATACAACTGAGAGAGAAAGGGGAGTGAGAACATTCTCAAAATGTTTGGGAGAAGGGAGCCTTATTGTTTACTTTGGGAGTGGAAGTTGGGAGAAATGTGTTGAGGATAAGTAAAGTTTTTGAATTACTGTTTGTGTCTGGGAGAAAAGAGTAGGAGAGGGTGCTACAAGAGTGTGTGGGGGAGACAGTACATATGTTAAATATTAATGTCTTTGGCATAGCACTGACTCCCAATATCAGTGACCTATTGATGCATTTGCTGTATATACTGCTCTGGGTACTGGGCTAGCTTCCCACTCTGGGTCCAGGGGTGTGGTGTGGTGGGGTTAGGTGTTTTCTTCAGAGATGTGTTGTGTGGTTAAAACAAGGTTTTGCAGATGCTGCAAACTCACAGTTAGCTTTTATCTTGAAAATCAACATAGACCACTTTTGAATACTGGCAGGTATTCGAATATCTATTGAATATAGCCTATATTCAAGGTATTTGACAGTTTTGTATTCAGTGCACATCCCTACTCTATGCCTGGCCCTTAATGATATCATAAGTAAAATCTAATATCAGTTTACAAAATAAAGACCTTGTCAATTGCATTGTATATATTAATACAGAATGTCAGCCATTTAACAAATACAGTATGCAGTTATAGGCCCTGTTCATTAAAATCATTTGCTTCAGTAAAACAATGAGATTTCCAACCAAGTTCATACTGCAAGCTTCTTAGTATCTTTCATTAGATTCTGGGCATTTGTTTGAATTCTCAAAAAAGATATCTGTATGACTAGTTGACTATTTTCCTGAAGTAGTCTGTAAAAGTAATTGCTTCTAGGTAATCAGTATGCCATAGAATCTTCTTTGGTGGGAAGTATAGCTCTGCTGCTACTGTGTCTCCTTCCTGTGCCAAGAATGTCTCAAATTGTCCTAGGAAGCAACATTCTAAGCAGAAACTGTGTCATATCATTTGCTATTAGAAACTGAAAATAGCTAGCCTTGAGCATTGTGCTTACACAGTCAAAATAGGTAAATATTTTTAGGAGAGGACTCGAGAAAAATGGCCCTGAAAGAATTTAACTTGAGTAAGAAGTTTGCTGCTTGTGCACCAGAGCTACATTCATCTTGTGATGAGTCCCTCAAGAAAATGTAATAGCTTTGTAAACTTTCCCAAAATTGATGCCACACTTGTTACTCTGACAGTCAATCTGCTTTGGGCACACTACACACTTGTAAAAGCTGGCCTTAAAATTACTTTCAAGTCCTTTAAAAACACAGATGTACATTTTGGACAACTTTGCAAGCACTGTTGCTCATCGTACATTATATAAGATGTCAAATAATTAATATGTTTTGTTTATGTAGTCCTGTGTCATCAGACTCACAGAATAAACCAAAGATTAAAGAAAACAGTTTGGGCCTTATATTGTTCAGCATTACTTCTACTCCAGCATGAATTCCAGGCAATGTTGCAATGCCATCATACTACTGATCTTATACTTACTGTATATCAATTGAGTGAGAGACCACCATCCACTTGCCCAGGGGAGCAAAGCAAGTACCAGGCAGAAGGAAGTGCTGGGTTATTATATTACTTCCCGATTGTTTGGATTGCTTTCTGTGACCTGTGGGAATGGGAGAGGAAAGACGGCCACAGAAGAGGGACAAGGGCGGGGTTCTGCAAGGCATAATGGTTTGATTGGTGGGGGCATGGTTGCCAGGTTGCAGCCAGTCAATAGGCATCTGTAATCTTGAACTTAAAAGCCTGTCTTTCTGCTCCAGCTCCATTCGATCGAGAGACTGCTGGCATGAGGAAGCAAGTAAAGACCAGGAAGAGCAGGAAGTGCTGGGGTTATGTATTTGCTCACACTGATTGTTTGGATGTGTTTTCTGTGACTTGTGGAGGGATGGGGCAGGAGGTCTGCGAGGCATACTGGCTTTGACTGGTGGGGAAGCACAGTTGCCAGCTTGCCAGTCCATATGGCGGCTGTGGTCTTGAGCCCTTTAAAGTCTGTGTTTCTTCTCTGGTTGCAGTATTGAGGGAGAGACTGCTGGCATACAGGAAGCAGACAAGGAACAGGTAGAGCAGAGAAGTGCTGGAAGTTATTGTATTTGCTCACACTGATTGTTTAAATGCATTTTCTGTGACTTATGGGGGGTTGGGAGGAGAAAGGAGGGCTGCAGAGGGAGGGATGAGGGTGGGAGGTCTGCAAGGCATACCAGCTCCGACTGGTGGGTCACTGAGGCTGTCAGTTTGCAGCAAGCCAATAAGGTGGCTGTACTCCTATATAAACCCACAGTCCCTAGTGGCCCCTTGTGTAAGTGACTCTGAAGGGTATGTGCCACACAGCAGGGGTGTGGTGTCTACCTAAGTGGCATCTGGGGGTGTAGGCAGGATGGCACTAGGAGGACCCAGGCTGCAGACCACTTAAAGGAGGCAGGTAGGATAAGTAAGGGTAAGGGAAGATTAAATATGAGTTCAATAAGGTAGCAGATGTTCCCTATTTAGGGCCCATCTCTGGAGTATACAGCTGGTGGTAGCAGTGGTATTAAGGGATCTCAGATACTCCTATATAGGGTCAGGCTACAGGGGCATAAGAAGATGGGATAACAATTATATTTGGGGATCTCAGTTAATCCCTATCTAGGGTCAGAGTACAATGGATTTAGCAGGAAGAAAATCCAGCAGGAAGGCTTATAGTGCATTCCTAGAGCTGACCTACAAACAGTCCTAATTTTGAAAGCTTTATAACAGCAAGGGATCAGCTAAGTACACTATTAGAGGGCCTAAAACTTAATAAGTGGAAGGGGGCATAGATGGGGCAGAGTAAGGTGGGTAGAAGTTGTGGGTTGTAAGAGGTATGGAGTGCAGTGTTTTTGGAGCTCTCTGGGAAATGAGGGATACCTGGTTTGCAGAAAGTTTATTAGCTGAGGGTGGAGGTGTGCAGCTGAGGCAGAAAATAGGTGCACTGCTGGGGGGGTCTACAGGGTGATGAAAGGAGGGCAGAGGGCACACAGGGCATGGAGGCTATTAAGGAGAAGGGAGCAGGAATGAACACAAGAGGGGCAGAGGCCAAGAGGAAGGAATAGGTGCTTAGACAGGTACCAAGGGTCCTCCCCTGTGGGAGATAAGGCCCAAGGAATGCAGTGGATAAAAGTAAGGAAAAGGTAAGGCAGGATGGGGAGCCAATTGAAGCATCTCCAGAGTTGCCAGTGTGAAACAGATTCTTCCCACTGGGTAGGGGAAAGAGATGGAAACTGGGCAGGGAGGAGATGGAAACTGGTGATCAGGGAGGGACAGTGGGACAGACATGGATGGAGTGAGTGGGGAGGCATCAATGAAAGCAGGAATGAGGGGTGGGAGACAGTGAGTCAGGTGAGAGGGGGTATATGTGGAGCAAAGGGGATGGTGGACAAGGGAGAATGAGACAGAAGGCTGGGGGTGCAGAAGGGAAGGGTAGAGGATAGACTGGGGAGGAACAAAAAGCATAAGATGGGGGTCCATGGGGGAGAAAGTCTTGGAAGAGGGTGGAGAAGGGGACAGCTTGAGTAGGGATTGGGGAGAACACAAGAGGGACAAGAGGGGAATAGGGAGACAGAAGGAGTAGGCAGCAGGAGGGACAAAGAGATGGAAGGGCCCAGGATGGATGGGGGAGGGTAGTATTGGGGATTAATTTGTGAAGGGGTGAGATGGAGAGGAATGAGTCAAGGGCAAGCCAAGGAGGGTAGAATGTATGCCAGGGATGATGGCAGAAAGAGGGATATCTGATAGCACATTCAGTGGGTCAGAGGGAGGAAACCACACATTATAGTCACACCCAGGGATGAATGACTTTGCAGGATGTGACGTGAGGAGGCACAAAGAGGTTCAAGGAGTTGGGGAAAATTTGCAGCAAGGCAGGAGAACAGTAGCCTTCTCTGAGGTGCTTCCAGTTCTGAGGGCCAGTACAGCAAGGAAGGTAAGAATAGAGGAATTTAACAGATAGCTTAGAGGAGTGTGAAAAGGAATGGTATAGGCTCATTGCTGACTGTGAAGGGGCCTGGGATAAAAGGACCCTATGTACTGGACAGGTTACATCTGAGTAGGAAGGGCACAAGGGCACTGAAGGGCAAGCTGGAGGAATCTAAGGGAAAAATGAATTAAACAGACAGGAGAAGCAGCAGGTGCACTGCACCCTTAGTCACCAGGAGGAGGGTTGTTGATAGGCCTCCCCCTAATCAGGAGAGCATGGGGAGGAGCTAGATGAGAAGGGTGGAGGTAGGAGGGATACTGAGAGAGGAGGAAGGTGGTGGGGGCAGGTCAGGAGAATGGGAGGTCCTGACCCATGGCAGAGGTGTGTCTCTGAACACCAGAAGCCTGGGAAACAAGATGACAGAATTGCAGCCACTGATGGCAAAGGGAGAGGTAGACATAGCAGCCATCACGGAGACATGGGCAACACAAAACCATAACTGGGACCTTGCAGTTCCCAGGTATAAACTGCATAGAAATGACGAGATGGAAGAGGGGGATTGGCCCTGTAGATGAAAGAGGGGATAACTTTAACTGAGAGGAAGAGATGGAGGGTAAGACTGAAGCACTGTGCGTGCAGGTATAGGTACTCACAAAACTGAGGGTGGACAAAGCAATTGGGCCAGACAGCATACACCCTAGGATACTAAAGGAACTAAGGATTGTGCTAGCAGCAACGCTAGTAGACCTGTTTAGTGAATCACTCAATATAAGAGTGGTTCCAGAGGACTGGAGGAGGGCGCATGTAGTTCCGAGTCATAAAGCTGGTAGCAGGGAGAAGGAGGCTAACTATAGGCCAGTCAGCCACACCTCAGTAGTGGGGAAGATTATGAAGGTGCTTAAGGAAAGGACTGTAGAACTTTGGAATCCAGTGAATCACTGAGGACCTGAGGCAGCATGGATTCACAGCAGGAGATCATGTCAGACAAATCTGATAGATTTCTTTGACTGGGTGACACAGGAGGTGGATCAGGTGGAGCAGTGGATGTCGCCTACCTTGATTTCAACAAGGCCTTTGACACCGCTCCACATAAAGGCTGGCAAGCTGGGAGCTTGGGGGTGGATACAAGGGGTGAACTGGTCAGAAATTGGTTGAGGGACAGAGAGCAGAGGGCTGATGGTAAATGGGGTCCAATCCAAGGAAAGGGGTGACCAGTGGGGTACTCAAGGATCAGTCCTGGGGCCAGTCCTTTATTTTCTTCATTAGTGACATTGCTGAAGAACTGGAAGGTAAAGTCTGCCTATTCACAGATGACACCAAGATCTACAAAGAGTAGACACTACAGAAGGGTTGGAGAAAATGAGGAAGGACTTAGGAAGCTGGAGAATGGTCCAAGGTGTGGCAACTAAAATTCAACGTGAAAAGTACAAAGTCATTGACCTGGGTGCAAAAACCCTGGGAGTGTTACAGGATGGGGGAGTTACTGATGGTCACCAAGGAAGAAAAGAATTTGGGAATAATCATCTCAGAAGACCTAAAGGTGGCCAAGCAGAATATGAAAGCAGGGAGGACGTCAATGGTATGCCAGGGTGCAGAGAAATGGGTAACACTAGCAGAAGAAGCAAGGTAGTGATGCCACTGTACAGAACACTGGTGAGACCTCATCTGAATACGGGTACAGTTCTGGAGGCCGCGACCTCCAGAAGGACATAGACCGGTGGAGGCAGTTCAGAGAAGGGCAACTAAGATGGTGCAGGGCTTGCAAACAGAAGGCATATGAGGAGATATTAAAATACCTCAATATGTATACTTGGAGGAGAGGCAAAATGGGGATATGATTGAAACCTTCAAATATCTTAAAGGCATAACCAAGGTGCAGGTGAGCAACATCTCTCAGTATAAGAGATGTACAAGAACAAGGGGGCATGATATATGATTGGAGGGGGGAGGATAAGGGGAATGTAAGAAAGTTTTTTTCACAGAAAGTGTGGTGGATGCATGGAATAGTCTACACTCAGGAGCTTGGTTGGAGTTACACAGTGCGGGGATTCAAGAGGCATGGATAGGCACAAGGAGCCCAGAGGTTGGAAAGGGAGGCTGGAAGCAGATGACCAATTAGGTTACTGCCAATGTTACAGGTAGGGAAATAAGGCAAACTTGATGGGCCTAGTGGTCCTTGTCCAAGGTGCTCCTGTGATGAGTACAGGCCCCAATATTCTTCCGCAACCCCCCAAGAGATAAAGTGCTTAGTATAAAGTACCAGATGCTGAATAGTGAAGGCATTTATGTGAAATGTAGAAACATATAATATATACACATGGATATATTAAAGGGGTATTGCTTCATAAAAGTGAAGTACCTTATGCCCAGTGGGAAGACACAATATGTTTTAAGAGTTGTCTGTTTCCACAGCTTTGCAGGACCCTTTAAAATAGCCTGTTAGGTCCTTAGTTTTTCTAGCATTGTCTGTTAGATTTGGTTGAGCAGATAGCTGCTATACAGAAATATAATGAACAAGCAAAATTATTAGCTTCCTTTTCCCTCTTCATTTCGTTACCTTATGCTGCATTTTTGGGAGCATTGGTTTAGTTAATAGAAGAAGGAATTGCCAATCTGCTCTACTTTATTTTAGTAGAAGGTGAAACTATTGTTTGGTTCAGGCAGGAGTTCTGCAGTTTTTGAAATCCCACCCCCGACATAGAAAACCTTAAGAAAGATTTTCATTTGCAGCTCGATTATGCCCTAATGAGCTGAATGAGTTTTACTTTTCAAATTTATAGTTGCAGAGAAGGGAGAGAACCTGAATAAAATAAAACTAAGATAACCTTTGTTGTTAGTAACCCCTCTGAAACAGAGCTATCTGTATTGAGCATTTCAATAAACTAAAACTCAGTGTTTTATTTAAAGTGTGGAAGTATGCTAGCTTCTAAATGAATAAAGAAGTTGCACTAACAAAACACATGTAGGAAATGAGACCAGGAGTCCCTAAATATTGTATGATGTGTCCTTTGGCAAGAAGTAAATTTAAAGTGAGCAATATATTCTTGTTTGTCTTACCTGTTGGGCTGCATGGGTGTTCTATAGGCCTGGCAGCCCACAGTCTGTCTGCTTTTATAGAAGTTGTAATGAGTGATGTCACTATCAAGGAGGGGCTTAGCCTTATTGAGACTAACACTATGAACATTGTTTTAGGACATCAAAGTAAGGTTGTGGGATTATTTAGTACAAATACTGTTATACACTTATATACCAGATGTTTAGGAATGAAAATGTAAAGTAAAAAAGGGAACCTGTAGTATGTTATTTTGATTTTTCAAAAGGGGAGGATCATCTGATTATGATGTCACTCCCCAGAAATGTATACAAGATTACCACTAGGGAGTTAAGATAGAGGATGTCAGTTGAGCTGACTGCCAGAGGTGGGGACCTCTTAAGTATATACGCTTGCAAGGAGATATCCTGGTGGCACTGCTGGGCAGAGCAGTGGCTCATCCTGAGTGTAGTGTTTATTATTTTGTTGAGACTTTGAAATGACTGAACTAACTTTATTTTCCTGATTTCTGTGAATCTTGAAGTCAACGTTTCCTGAAAAAATAAACGATAAGTGCCTTTCCAGCACTTTTTATGCACTAAGTTTGTGGGTCTGCTTGATTTGTTATCCTGACTATCCAGGCCCCGCCACAGTCCTTATCTGCCCACAAATCTTGTTTCCATGTATCTATGTTACAAGTACAATCCTCTAGGGAGGCAACCAGGATGGGGGTAGTATACATACCACCTTCACAGGAAGAGGAGCTGGACAGTGTACTAGGGTCTCAAGTCATGGAAATGGTCAGTATGGGGAGGTAGTAACAATGGGGATTTCAATCTACCTGGGGTTGACTGGAAAATTCCAGCTACCTCCTGTACTAGGGAGCAAGTACTGCTGGATGGATTTCAGGGTGGTTTCCTGTCCAGAGGTCATGGAACCCACTAGAGAGAAGGTTGTACTGGACCTGGTCCTGTCCCACTGTGAGCATGTTCAGGATGTGAAGTGGAAGTGCCACTTGCAGGTAGTGACCATCACATGGTATGGTTCCACCTGGACATGGACAGAGAGATGGTCAGGACCAGGACAGGTTTTGAATTTTAAGTGGGCAGACTTTGGTAGGATAGGAGAAATTTAATAGGACACCTTGCTGGGACCAGAAGGCAGATGGATGTGGAACAGAAATGAGCAGAAATAGAGGAGGGACTGATGGAGGCCACTACTGTGTGTGCCAAAATCAAAAGTAGGAAAACTATGGCCAAAAAGCTGGTTTGGAAAGGAGAGGGCAAAACTGTAGGTGACAAGAGGTAGCCTTCCTGAAGTACACATGTACTAAGCAGGAGGAGGATAGGGTGGATTACTCTGTTTAATCAAGGGAGGCAAGCAGAGTGGTTAGGTGACAAAGGCTACAAGGAAATGCAGCTAGCAAAGGGGTAAACATGGGGAGAATGCCTTTTGTTCCAATATTTAAAGAAGAAAAGGAGTATAAAGGCTGTGACAATCAAATTGAAAATGAGAGTGGTTTGGCAGATGGAGTGAAGAGAAAGTGGAGGTACTTAACAAGTGCTTCTGTTCAGTCTTCACTAGAGAAAGAAGGCTGGACCAGTACCACAAGGGAAGAGAGGGTGGGACAGGGAGGGGAAGTCATGGATGGCATCATTCAAACTGATAGGGTACTGAAGGGCCTAAGGGCCCAGAAGGTGGATAAATCTCAGGCCCATATGGCATGCACCCAAGTATCCTAGGGAACTGACAGAGGCTCTGGCTGATCCCTGGCAGACCGTTTAACACCCTCTGGAATCAGGAATTGTGCTCTGAGATTGGAGAACTGCACATGTGGTACCTCTACATGAAAGTGGGCTGAAGGATGAACCATGACATGACAGGCCAGTCAGCCTGACCTCAATAGTGGGCAAACTGATGGAGACCATCCTGAAAGAGAGATAGGTGAGCTATCTGGAGGACAGTGGGCTCTAGAATATGAGGCAGCATGGTTTGAGATCCTGCCAGACTAACTTAAGTGACTTCTTCAACTGGGTCACCAGGGCAGTGGACAAGGCTGAGTGGTTGATATCCTGTATCTGAACTTCAGCAAGGTCTTCGACTCTGTACCTTCAAGAGACTGGTCAGGAAGCTAGAAGACCTAGGGAGTGAGGAGGAGGAGGAGCAAGATGGTGGCATTGCTGAGCTGCTGCTTGCAAGTTCTCTGAAGACAGCTGCAAAATCCTCTGAAAATCCCTCTATTTTAATTTATTTTAACTTATTCCGCTACAGGAGAGTTTAGTTTGTTGGTGTCTGACATCCATAGCTAATTATTTAGTCCAGTGTCTAAAAGTCTAACCTTGCTGTTTATTTAGTTAGAGACGTGAGTCAGGGCTTTTAGAAACAGTTGAAGGTCAGGTAAGTGAGTAATTTTAGGAGCTTAGCTTTTTGTTTTCAGATAGGGTTTGAGTGCTAAAACATACTGTTAGAAGAGAAGCTCCAGGCAGGGTGAAGAAACATGGAGAAGCAAGGAAAGAACCACTGGTATATGGACTTTGGTTTTTGCAGGACAAGTGTGCTGCAGGACTGTGCTGAACTTTGGCCAACTGGACAACATCTCTGGCTGCTATAGCAGCAAAGCTTTAACCTGAAGGTCAAATCTGTCCGGGGTGCTGGAAGACCTCCCCGGCTTGTCTGCTGGATGCTGCAACATTCTTAGGAACTGTCCCAGGATCACTGTGTGAGGGAGATAGTGGTGTGGCAAGCGTGGGTTCTGCCATGTCGGACTCAGATTCTGAGTCGGTTATTGTCGTGACTGTTGTGACCTCTACTGGTAGGTGGCCAGCCACACGACGGAGTCTTGTGGCAACTTAAAGCCCAGATTTCCATTCTGATGATTGTGTCCACTGTTCTAAGTGCAGGGATTTTCCCTCCAGAAGAAGATCTGTCCAGACTGCCTCCGGCCTGGTGAGGGAAGCACTGAGGAGCAGGAGTGTAGCCAGAAATTTCCATTTTGTACACAATCTCCAACACTTACACCCCCAATTAAAAATGTACACATCCTTTCCAAATGGCACCCCTTCCAAACAAGTCAGATTGTTGTCAGATGACTCTCTACTCTCTAAAGAGGTTATACATGTATTGGACACTCCTCAGTGGCCTACACTAACCCAAATACTACATATTAGAATGATAATATTAACAGAGTGGTTTATGGTTTGTGACAGGCACTCAACAAAACTGTACACAAATGTGTACAATGAGTATGCCTGTCTCACACCCTTGTGAGGAGTGAAGCTGGACCTTGCTGTGGGCAGTGAGTTTGTTCCTTTATTGCTCTTTTTAAACTGTACTGCCTCAAGATTAGTGAGAGTTTCCTAATTCAGCTTTTTAAAACCTATAGCTTGTCCCTCCCAGTAGAGTTCTCCTCAAATGTTGTTGTCAGCTTAATATCTTTCTGCTAGGACTTGGAAGTACAAAATAGCTTGGTGAGAGTGAGCTGTTTTGGAACAGGAAAATCGGTTCTGGGAAAGTTTCCTCCAACATTGCTGAATCATTTACTCTGCTTCATTGAACATTGGCTTTTCCCTGAAAACGGGGATCATAGACTCACTAGAGCACTTAGTTCCTCCCTGACTATACAAACGCTAATTTATTTAGGTGGGTGGAATTGTGGGGTTTAGATAGTGTGTGACTGCTGAATATCTGAGTCGGGAATTTCATTGTTTTGTTTTTTTTTATGGATGTGTATGAATGGGTAGTTAGAATTGTATTTTGTTATAAATTTAGATTTATTGTTTGTCTAGTTGGTTGTTGGTTTCATATCTGGGAGTGTATTTAAATTAGTTAATTTTAGCTAATTTAGTATTAGTATGTGTAGAGTCTAGCCCTTTCTGGATTAGCTACCTAGCAGTTATGTTGCATGACTTCTGCCTCTTTGCAACCCTCTCCCCGCTGTCATTATAAAGTGTTGTGGGGGTGGGTACAGCTAGGGGCAGGGGGTCAGTGGCAGAACACTGGGCGCTTAACAGAGGTGAGAGTGATCAGTGCTGTTTGTAGCAGAAGGTGCCCTAGGATGAAATGGAGCCTTGATAGAGGTCCAATGTGTTTGGCCTCCTTTCCTAGGGTTCTACTGAACCGTGGCAGGAAGCTAGAAGGCCTACAGCCCACACTGATCCCTTGGGCAGTAGTGTTGCTCAGATAGTATCCTAGAAATTAGGATACCAACAGATACCTCCCATTTGGCCAGATAGTTTCTGTGGTAGGATAGTAGTATTATCAGACCAGATCCTATTCTCTAGGATCCAGGTCGGATCTAACTATCTGACCTAGGATCCCTGGATCTGACCTAGATCCATCACTATCTGACCCTCAATCCTAACACTCTGACCTAGGATCCCTGTATCCTAACTAGGATCCATCATTCTAACCCCAGATCCTAACTATTTGACCTAGGATCCTCGATCCTAACTAGGATCCATCACTATCTGACCCTGGATCCTACATCTGTCTTTGGTAGGATTTCTTGTAGGATCCAAGGTAGGATACCATCACTATGTGGCAGATGGTGATAGGATCCACAAAACACTATCTGACCAACACTACCAGGCAGTGTTGTGCAACGCTAGGTCAATGAGGAACAAGACTGCAATTATGGTTTTGGTCAACCTGGCATGCATCATGGAGATGTGGCTGGGAGACAATGCAGGGCCAGTTTTAGAGGCATCAGTCCTGGCCAGGTACTCCATGGTACACTGCCTGAGGAGGGATCACAGAGACAGGGTGTAGCCATCTGTTTTAGATCTGACCTTAACTTCTCTTTACATTGGGTGGGTTCTACCAAGTCATTTTAATGTGTGGCAGTATGGGAGGTCAAGGTGCGGCTGCAGAATTCTTCTTGTTTACCACCCTTTGGGGTTGGGGAGAGTTTCCACAGGAGGTGGTGGTGGACTTCATCATCGACAGAGTGCTGGAGTCTGCCAGATGGCTTATTCTGGGGACTACAATGCCTGGATTGACGATGAATCCTCACAAGTTGGTTCTGACCTCTTCCAGCTGATGATGTCACTGGGCCTGGAACAGGCAGTTGCCTCTGTGACTCATCATCATGGCCACACCTTGGACCTGGTATTCTCACTGGGTCTTGAGGTCACTGATCTCGAGATTGATCAGGTTGTTTGGTCCAATCATTCTATGGTAAAGTTCTAGTTTGGGGTGCCCCTGATGGTCACTTCCCTGTTGAGATGATCAGCTACCACCCTTTAAGGAGACTGTCCCCAATGGACTGATGGCGGCAGTTGACTTTAGCGTGTTAGTGCTGTTAGTGCAGTAGGCATGGGTGAGTCGATTGCAACTTATATAGGGCTGTCTCTGAGGTGCTTGATGTCATTGCACTGGTCTGTATATGATGTAGGTCTTGCCATCCAAGATCTCCGTGATTTGATGGGGCTCTCAGGGTGATGAAGACCATGGGTCAGAGGTTGGAGCATTGTTGGCATAGGACCTGGCTAGAGGAGGATAGACTGGCTTTGAGAAATCACTGTGGTGATTATCTAAGAGCAATCGACCATAAGAAGGCAGAGTCCCTGATTGCAGCAGGAGGAATAAACCAGCTCAGATCTTTCAGGCTGTGGACAGGCTGCTTTATCCTGTCTGTCTACAGTCAAAAAGCCTTTACAGCAACATTATGATGAGGTTGCTCTATTTTTCTCTGACAGGGTATCCTCCATTCGGGCCAGAACCTCACCAGTGGATTTGGACCAGACCCGCAGGGTGGGGTCTGGATGGAGCAGAGACACTTCTATTGCCAGGCAGAGTTTCAACTAGTGGGGTGGCTGAGGTCTCCAGAGTGATTCTGAAGCTGTGGCCCACTTGCTGTGAACTGGACCCTGACCAGACACATCTCCTAGTAAGATGCGTTGAGGTCATTGGACCAGTGTTTGCTGAGATAATCGGTGCTCACTTTCAGAGGAAGTCTTCCCGATGCATTGAAAGAGATGTTGGTGAAGCCCTTCTGAAAAAAACATCTCTCGACTCTGATGTCCTAGTGAATTATAGACCAATCTCCAACCTCCGATCTTTTAGGGAAGGGTGTTGAGAAGATAGTGGCTCGCAGCTCGAGGAACACATGGAGACCTGTAATATCTACAAGCAATCCCAGTCTGGGTTTAGGGCGAGGCACAGCATGGATACAGCACTATCCGGGTCCATAATGATCTCTCATGGCAAGAGATTGAGGAGAATGGTGAATTTCATTCTCCTCAATCTGACCTCAGCATTCAATACCATGGACCAAATCACGTTGCTGGATCACCTTAAAGAATGTTGCAAACTCACTGGTGTTGTCATTAACTGGTTTGAGTCCTTTCTCTAAGGTAGGAGGCAGATAGTGGTGATGGGAAAGTCTCCTCCCATCTGCCTCTGACCTGTGGAGTCCCTCAGTGCTCGATCCTGTCACCGATGCTGTTCTTGGTATATATGCTGCCCTTGGGGAGGATCATCAGAGAGTACAGTTTGAGTTTTCACTGCTATGCAGATGATACTCAACTGTACATGTCCTTTGTACCAGGGACAAGTGGTGCTGTCGAAGTGCTGAATAAATGCCTCTACCAAGATCCAGGCTTGATGAGCTCTAACTAGTTAAGACTTAACCCTGACAAGACGGAGCTTCTAGTGATTGTGCCTGGCTGTGGGCAGGTCTGGGACACCTCCGGATGACAATAGGCCTAGTCCTAGGGTCAACACTATTGATGGTATCCTCTAGGGTAAGAAATATGGGCATGATCCTTGATGACAGGCTGACATTTGAGGCGCAGGTGTCGGCTGTCATCAAAACAGTTTCTATCATTTGAGGAACATTGCCCAGATTGAACCCCTTATTCCGCCTGAAGACCTGTCATCACTGGTGCATGCCTTGTGACCTTGAGACTTGACTGCTGTAATGCCTATATCTCAGGGTCAGTGGGGAGAACCTTAAGCTGCAGCTAGTGCAAATGTGGTGGCCAGGCTGCTGACAGGATTACCCAGATCCTGTCATGTGACCGCGGTCCTGCAGGGTATGCACTGGCTGTTGGTCAGGTGGCATGTTCTCTTCAAGGTGGGCTTGCTCACCTATAAGGCACTATATACAGACTGGGCCCTGGCTACTTGACTGATCTCCTCACTCCTGCCATCCCGTGTCACTTCCTTCATTCCTCCACCCAGTGACTCTTGGCAGTTCCAAGGATCAGGCTGAAAACCTCAGGTGATCGATCATTTGGGGTGGCTGGCTTGGTCCTCTGGAATTCTCTTCCAAGATCCTTGAGGAGACTTCTACAGTGGAGGTGTTTAGAAGGGCCTAAAGACCATTTTTTAAATTAGCCTATCCAGCTGACATATTTTAAACTGTGTCCGAACATTTTAATAATTTTATAGAATATTTTGTGATTTAAACTGTGACCCTATTTATTATTCTTTGTACAGCATCCAGAGCCCCAGGGTTGGGTTCCTAAAACAATAAATTTTTCTTACTTACTTACTTGTTGGGGGGTCAGAAGCTGGCTATTGGACAGAAGCCAGAAGGTGGTAGTTGGTAGGGGGATTCTCAGAAGCTAGGCCTGTAACTAGTGGGGTCCCACTGGGCTCTGCACTCATTTTGGTGTTGTTTCACATATTCATCAGTGACAATGTGGATGGGATTAAGGGTGAGGTCTACCTGTTTGCAGGTGACACAAAGCTCAGTGGGAGGGTGGACATGAAGGAGGAAGACAGGAACTCAAGGAAGATATGGTTAGCCACAGGAGTGGTCTGTCACTTGGTAACTGCTAAAAGAAAATTTAAAGTTATGCACTTGGGTGGAGAAGAACACAGGGACCAAACACTGGTTGGGTGGTGTGCAGGTAACCAGGTCAGAGGAAGAAAAGGATCTGGCTGTAGTTATCACAAGTGACCTGAGACACTCAGCACACTTGGCAAACCAGATGTTGGGCTGAATAGCTAGGGTAATTACCAGCAGGAGGCAGGGGCCATTATGCTGCTGTGCAGGTCTGAAGTGAGACCGCACCTAGAGTACAGTGTGCAATATTAATCTGTCATCAATCTGTCACAGACCCACTCCTGTAGATCAAGGTTCCCTGGACTTACAGTGAACTCCCTGAGTGCAACCTGTGCAGTTTTGTCAGGAATCCTCCCCCACCCGTCCTTCCAGGGTGCTCACTGGGTTTACAACTGAGCATCTGCCAAGAGGTCCTGGGTTTCCCTCTTTCTGTGTGAGGGTGAAAATACAACCTTGAGTCTGTGTTCCAATGAGAGAACCTCTTGGTCCCTGAACAGTGAAGGAGAAAAGTACAGGTGTTTACAGGCTTTCGAAACTTATAAACCCTATATGTGTCTTCTCCCAGACAAAATGCATGGGTCGGTTCAAAACCCACAGACCACTCCATGAGACTTCATATATCCCCCTACACCAACAGAGTCCCTTCTTGTGTTCTGTTCTGGTAGAGTTTGACCTTAAGCATTAGGTCATGCATGGTATTGTTCGAACAAAACCCTCCCAAGCTTCACACACAAAAGAAAATTTCAAAAGTATTATAACATTTTTGCTAAAGGCTTTACTAATATTTACTAGGTAAGACAAATTACACATATCAGCAGCATTCAAAATTTTGGTTACAGGATATAAGAAATAAAGGTTGGACAATATACAAAAATACACTTAGCTTTTCATAATCTAGCATATACAGTAGATTCTACCTTGTTCCATTTGCAGTTGGTGTAGACAGAGTCCAGTAAAATGTCCTTATACCCATCTTGTGATGGAGTTCAAAAGGGGGTATCCCACCTGATCAGTTGCCTCATCACAAACAAGGAGCTCACTGTAAGCCCAGGAACTCTTCCCCATAGGAGTGGACCAGTGACATAAGGGAATAGGAGTCAGATAAGCAAAATGTTATTGCTGTGTAAAATGACTTTGACCATGTAAACTGAAGTTTGCATCTTGAGCTGGGACTTAGCACAGGACTTCTTATATTTTAAAGAGGACAGGAAATTATTTCCAATTGACAGCTGTTTATAATGTTCCCATTTAGAGAAATAATATCCGTAAGCCAAAATGATTCATATGTAACTGTACCTGAATACACAGTGATGAAAACTGTGTTTTGCATTGATTTTGTTTAGATGGGCAGCATTCTGTTACAGTTCCATTCATGGAACCAGTGATCTGGAGTTTTAACTATGTCATGGTTTGTGCACAGAACTCTGAGCATGGTTCTAATAGGTTAAGAGCTCATACTTAGCATTCTGTACACAAACTGTGACATAGTAAGAACTCCAAATTACTGGTTCCATAAGGAGAATTGTGCAGCATGTTTGTCCATAAAGAAAACAATTGAAAGCACACTTTTCACATCAGTGTCTATTCAGGTACAGTTAAACATGGCTCAGCTGGAGGTAAGTCTTTTATTTCTGTTACTACTACTAACTGCTGCTAGTTAACTCACATTTCCTGCCCCTTAAAGCATCAGTGTGTGTGTTGTACAAATCTGATTGTGCAAAGGTACCAAATTAGTGCATGGAGGGAGAACACTACAGCTGGTACCACACAGACCAGAACTCAAAAAACTCTGTTGTTAATTTTAGCCATTTCAAAAATGTTATGAGTCATCAGTACATCTCTTAAATATTTTAATATTCCATTAAAAGTGCATAGATTTTTTAATTCAATCATTTTCAAATATAGATTCATTAAAAGGTTTTCACTTTTTGTCGATAATATTTTAAAATTATTTTCATTTCATTTTATTTTTATGCTGGAGAGCAAGATGATCTACATAGCCCTTTTCACAAGCTATCATTTATGCATATTATTACAAAATACAGCACAGACATAACTCAATAATAAATGCAGAGTGCAATAGCAGATAAAGAAACAATTGAGTAAGGCAAAAAATAAGATGATTTGAAGCAATCACAGAGCAAATTGTCAGTCACACATTGTCAGACCTGGTGTTAAAGGTATGAATGCTACTTCCATCTGTGAGGACAGAGAGTAAGAGGTATGAGGCCAATATCCCTGTAGGTCAAAGTCCTCTGTCTGACATCAGTTTTCCCAAAGGAAAGCACGAATACAAATTTAGACAGGGAACATGTCCCCAGTAAGTGGGAAGAGCATTGCAAGAGCTCAGTAATACATGAGGGAACTTTCCCAAGTCTTACCTTGTGAAGGAGCACTGCTGACCTGTGGACCATATGATTCACCAGGGATGGGCAGGAGGCAGTGGTATGCAGATGGCAGTGAGGGATGCAATAGGACAGGCCAGTAAGGAACAACAAATACTATTGCAGACAGTGCATACCTGGCGGAGGACCCTGACAGAGCAGCAGCATAAAACAAGGGAACCATGATCAATTAAAGGGATCAGGAAGCTATGGGCAAGCAGTCTCTTTATATCTGGTGCTTGGAACCTTTAGCTTAATATATAGAACCACGCCTATGATGAACTGTCTTTACCAGATTGCTGGCATGGATATCAAAGCTTAGAGAGCTGTCCAAGCAAGCAATAATACCCACAGAATTAGGCGTGATAGGCAATACCAGACAGCCCAGGGTCATAATAAGCCCTCCAGCCTATGGCGTCTGGCCTTATAGCCCCCATGGTCCGGTATTGCCTATACCGCCCACCCTGGAGGGTACTATTGCACTTAGAAAATGGGCATCTGTGTAAATTTTAATTAGGTTATTGAATAAAAGAGGATATTATTTTGAAATTGGATAGAAACAGCAGAAAACTATTTTTGTGGTAAAATAATCTTTTGTTTTCGTGTTGTTCCATCTGCTGTTGCACCCTCAGCTATTCTGTTGTAATTATCCCACTCCTTCCCCACACACACCACTGTTTACAGGCACAGAAGGAGTATTTTTGAAGTTTACCCTAAACAGTTCATTTTGGTACAGTATTTTAAAATGCTTAACTCCCGCAGTTTTTTTTTTTTTTGAGGCAGTTTAACTAAGGTGACGGAGAGATAATGAAGGGCGAGTTGGGAGTGTATGTGAGCGTGAACAGGTGCCAGTTGTTCAGTTTCTCAGTCCCTCCTGCCTGCTGTAACTTCCAGGACTCAGTTATTTCTGTTTTTATTTTTGTTTTATGAGTTCTCAATCCTCACTGCCTTCCATGAGGACTGGGAGTGAGTGAGGAGCATCCAGTTTGTCCAGCGAGAGCAGTGAGCCTGCCTACCGAACCAGAGGAGCCATAAGTTAAATCAGCAATGCTACTGGACAATGGTTGGGAGGGCTGCATGACTGTAGTGGACAGGGAGAATCTGAAGCAGCATCATTTTGGGAGGCGAGGCGGCTGGCTTGTGGAGCTAACAACTGTTGTGACATGCTGCGTGCGGTCCTTTTGAAAACCGCAGTCACAACCAGTGATTATGTGAAGCCGATCGCTGTCTCTGATGGCTACTCTTTTCCTCTCCTACTTTATTTGTACTTGTGCCTAGTCTTTTGCATTATTAAAGTGACAACAGTCTGGGGGCTTCTCTGTGAGGGGTCTGCCTTCTCGGTGGTCCACGACATGCTAGGGACCAGGACCCATAAACTGTACCTGCTCCACGTGGTACATTACTGATGTTGCTCTGTGCGCTGTTATTTTAATTGTAGAAACTGTTTGATTACTGAATGTGTGTGTGTGGGGCACCTCTCGCTAAAGGGATTAATAAAATGGCGGCAGTTTGAAATTGTGTGCCCAGTGCTTCATCCAATGATGAAGCAGACTGGGCACTAAGGATATCGATGGGCATGAGGCAGGACTGGGCTGGGACTTTTATTGAGTGGGCATCTATTGTCTGATAGATGCTCACCTAACAAGTGTCTCAGCCAATCAGAAGAGAGAATTGTCTTTGCCCATTTTCTAAGTACAAACTTAGGTATTTAAACTTCAAGACATGCTCCACCGCAGTATCATCCAAATCTTGCAGTTAGAAGGAGGGACTCAAATATGTTTAAGGACCCCTGAGAAACCATGAATTTGTTTTTGGTATTGAAGACCATATTGTTCTTTATGAAACAAGCGCACAATTGGCAGTTCAACCCTTGCTCATTTTCATCAGTTAAAACAAATTTATTGCACGCCCTCCCCATGCCAAATCATGTAAGTATAATATTCTTTCTGTGTGAATTGGTCAATTACTTATTTTATGTTCAATAGGATTAGATCTCTTAGTGTCCACATCAGCACCCTGCTGTGAAATTTTCCAGCTACCAAAATTCAAAGACAGATCACCCATCAGCTGTGTCCCTATTCTAAAATGAAACTGCCTGAATTTGCTTTATTTTTATTCAAGGTGCATTGCCTAAATTGGCTTCCTTTAATTTAAGTGCAAACCCCAACCAATGTGTATGTAACTGGTGAGAGCCTACTAGTGAAAGAGCCTTACATCTCCTGAGCAAAAAAGCCCAAGCCTGGGAACTGCACCTTAATTAAAGGAAATTTAGTTTAGGGCCTAGCTTGGTAATGAGTTCATTAATGGCAACAGAGTTAAGAAAGTATACATATCTGACTAATAACTGACAAACAAATCATTGTGTATGTTAAAATGAGCAATTTATTTAAAATATAATAAACCATACTAAAGATACATCGAGTCAAGTACCATCATGTACTTAAGCATTTTAAGCATTTAAGAAGAAATGTCCCAAAAGGTAATCTAAGATTTATTTTTGTTTATTTCCTTTGTATACACAGGAATTTAAGTAGACATTCTGTCTGGAAAGGTACATTCAGAATTTAATTCCACATAGTTAAAGTAGTAGTCAAATATAGAGAATGGTGACAGAGTATGCTATAAACTATTTTCCTTAATCCAGGCATTGTCCTAACTATGAACCTTTAAAGTCAGGCAGCTTTTAAGCAGTGTGAACAAAATGAGGGGTTACTAGGGCAGTAGCCATCTTAACAAACTCTGGTCAGAGCCAACAAGGCAGCATAATGCTATTTTCAGTGTCAGTGGCTCAGCAGGTTGCACACTTGCCTCTGAGGCTGGAAGATGAGAAGGATGTGAGTTTTATCCCCACAGGCACTTAGGTAAATCCCAATACTTGCACTGTAGTGCAGCATGAGGAGTTTGCTGCACTCCTGAGGTGCCATCTTTCAGATGAGATGTTAAAATGAGGTCTCTTCTGTATGGTCTGGTGGTTGTTCTGGTGGGCATTAAAGATTCTATTGTAACCCCTGTGTGGTGCTATCTCCAGAGTTACACCCCTGCCTACTACCTACAAGCTAGACTCAGGGTTTGGGTTCACTAACAGATAACCATTTTAAAACCTTTGCAGTACCTCCACTCAGGGTGCTTTACATGGATGATCTGGTAACAGATATAGCCCCTGAGGTGCTATACCACCACGATAACCAGTTATCTTACCCAGACATGCCACAATAAACATTTCCCCACATTTCCATATTTTGCATTTAAGAACTCTCTCTAATAATAAGCTCACACTCAGAATTTCAAAAACAGTAGCAATCAATTTATTTAGGGACAAGGAGTTAGGAACTGGGATGTGTCATAGAGGTTATTTGATTACTATATACATATGTAGAGGTTTGGTTGGTGTTTTGCTGGTGAACTCTGCAGCTGGGTGGCTACATACTAATAGACTACAGGCAATCACATTTCTCAATTCAACAGATGATACCTAGAGCCCTGGCTATCTAGCTGCTGACTAATCAGATGTTACATAAATAATTATTTGATTACCCACACTGGTACCAGTCCCAGACATAACAGACACCCTGCAATCTCATACCATACTGGACACCCAGATACCACAGTCCTAGATGTTGCAGGCCTGGTGGACATTGCAGCTGGTTGAGTTGGCCAGTTATTAATTCGAAAGGAAGAGGCAAACTTTTACTACAATGGCTGTAGATTATTGGGTACAACGAAGACAGGGATTGCCCTGCATTTAGCAGAATTAACAGGAATTGACCCTGCTGATCACAAGAGCCAGGGATTGCCCTGCACATCACAGAAGACAGGATTGCCCCTGCACATTACAGAAACTGAACATTTCAGGACAAACTACATGGCTAGATCTTGAATTTTACACCCCAACATGCAGCACAATAGTTCAAAGTCCCATCCAGTATAGTTATAAAAGCAATACTTTTATCAAACATCCAATTCCCTTGAAACGAGGTCACATCCAGTACATTTAAATACCAAACTGGCATCCATACAGGTAACAGAGGAAGGCAACATTTTATCAAGCATCCATATTAATTTTTCATGAAGTCACATCCAGTACACTAAATACCATTTATTTATTTCATTTTGGTAACCAGGTAAACCCACTGAGACCAAAGGTCCCTTTTCAGGGCTACCCAGAGCTAATTACATACATTAATAAATAGAGTGGTACAGACAATTAATACATACAGAGGTATAGCAGCTTGCATACAGTAGGTTTGTTAATTATACACAATACACATTGAAAATAGGAGTAATTAGACAGTATGGTAGCTCATGGTACGTAAGGTCAGTCGTAACTGATGTGACATAAGTTGATTGAGAAATCTTACATAGAGAAATATACAAGGCAAGGCCAGCGGTACTACCTCTGTTAGGGATCCCCACCCATCAGGGATGATGAAAGAGATGGGGAGAGGTCGTATGGAAGTAGAGTAGGCCAGGGCCCGTGAGCCCTGATTAGCATAAAGGGGGGTTGCAGGCCCTGTGGACGGAACTAACAATAACATCCACAGAGACTCAACCCCATCTAGTACACCTTTTAAGCAGACTTGAATTCACGAAGAGTGGAGAGCCCATCAGGTTCTCTGGAAGAGATTCCACTGATTAGGAGCATACCTAAAGGACCTCTTGCCCAGGTTGGTCGCACTCAGGGGATATCAAGGGGCAGACAGTCGATGATGACCTCAGGTCATGGCACTGATATTGGGGTTAAGCAAGCCACGCAGATGGGGAAAGGGCCTGCAGCAGTGAATTTGTAAGTCAGACATAGCAAAGGGTAGGCCAGTTTGTGCCCTACAGTGGGCCAGTTAAGGTCTACAAGGACCTCGAGTGGTGCCTCCTGGGGAGTGGATAGCAAAGCGGCAACCCTGTTATAGAGTACTGAGCACTTTCTAGTTTACTCTCGCTGAGAAACTGAAGAAGGAAGCACTGTAAAGGAGAGTAGGAAGCAGGTGCAATTTGCAATTGCTTGCCTTGCCTCATCCAAGAGGCAGTTACCCAGCTTGTAGAGTAGGCCAATCTTTTGATGAGAGGTCTTGGCTAAGAAGTCAATGTGTGGCTTGTAGGACATATCCTGGTCAAGGAAGATTCCTAGGTATTTAACCTTGTCAGTAACTGCAGCTTGCTTCCCTTGGGCTGTCAGGGCGTGAAGCAGGTCACTTATTGCATCCCAGATGCCTGGTCCCAAAGAGGACAGCCTTTGTTTTCTTCTCATTCAGTGCAAGTGAGTTAGCACTAAACCAGGCCTTAAAGAGCTAGGTGTGCAGAGAAGGAAGGGCAGTGCTTAATTTGTGCGGTGCTAGCAGGGCTCAGCCCGGCACCTCTTTTCATTCCGGGCTGAGCCCGGCACCTCTAAGTTCTCCGACTGAGCCGACTCACACTGTGACACTGGCAGCTCGCAGCTGCCCTTTAAATCGTTAGTAGCAGAAAGACAGTACTCAGTGTACTTTGCTGCCGCCCGCTCTACCCAGTTCAGACTTTATAACCTGGCCCAGTTGAAAAGGTAAAATCGACCCCATGAGAGCGAGTCTGCAGAGAAGAGACATTGCGCGATTACAGGTTCTTGGGGAGGAACATGACACAGACTACAGTGGGTCTTTTTGTTGTTTTATAGGCTATTTTTTTTATTTGCCACAGCAACGGAGGAATCTAGTAGGCGCTGACCTGAGTGCATGCTTTAATCTGCTAGTCACGTATTTACATCTTTGTGGGATTCTTGTTCGTGAGGGTATTCTTTTCTGCCTGTCTGCCCATTTACCTATAATTCCTACTTATGATGCTGCTCGGTACAGGAGCCCGATGGTCTGGCACTGTTATGCAGTATGTGATTTGTGATCATGATGTACTGTGTAGTGTGCATTATGCATGCACTGTGTTTTCATTGGCTGCTTTGTGATCACTTGAATACAGCATAAAGTGTATGATGTGTGTGTGATTTGTGATCAGTCAACTGTGCAGCGTAAACCTAGATGGAGCAATAGGAAACCGAAGTTGTCAGTAGAAAAGGCATGAATTGTAAACACTGTATGCTTTGGCATGCCATTTGTATATCGTGTGTGTGTGTGTTTGCGTATCTGCCTATCTCTCCCTATCTGTCTAACTAGCTCTAGCTGAAAATGAAACCTGACAGATAAATTATCATATAAATGGTGATCATTCTAGCTGGGTCATTACCATTTATTTTCATTTGAGGTTGGTCACACAGGACTGTTAACCAATGGCAGAGCAGTTTGACTAATGCCTGATGACATCACAGCGATCTCTATTGCACTCAGAGCAGTGAAACAAAAACAGTTTTGGTGCCTGGTTTACTTTGAGACTATTTGGGGCTATTGACAAAAGCGCACACAACAAGTTCTTATAAGTTTGACACAAGCACAAAAAAGCAGTGCTAACTCTGAAGGCTGCTCGTCACACAGACATTAAGTGGGCGTGAAGCGACCGAAAGTGAATATAAAATAAGGTGTGCGCTTTGTCAATAGCCCCAAATAGTCTCGAAAGTAAACCAGCTACTACTAACGAGTTCGGTTCTTAGCACTCAGGTCAGCGTCTACTAGATTTCTCCATTGCTGTGGCAAATAAAAAATAATAGCCTATCAATAAAACAACACAAAAGACCCACTGTAGTCTGTCTTGTCATGTTCCTCCCCAAGAACCTGTAATCGCAGCAATGTCTCTGCAGACTGCTGTAGTACAGTAGCTGGTGTACAATAAAGTACAGTAGAAGGCGTGGTAGGCACCTGAAACTCCCCATCACCAACAGGCAACAGATTGCTACTAGTGAATTTTAATTCATGTATTTTATTTATGTGGTTATTTCTTTAATGTTTTGATTCATTTGTTTTGCTTTTTTTTTTGTCCAAGTGACACACATGCTAGAAATTAATATTTTGAATCACATCGTATCACATAGTAACTGTGGTCTGAGTGACAATGTGAATCAATAACTTGAAACTCTTGAAGTCAGGAAGCACTGCAGCTAGTGAACCGTAGGATGCGATTATCCAAAAGCATTATCGCATTACACAATAAAGTATAAGTCTTCGCAAAAAAAAACTCACTTTCGATATCTCAAATTTATGACACATGGCAGTGTATTTACGTGTGTCCTAGAACCGTCTTGGCTAGGCGACTGATGCGTTCACATGGCTCTGTGAGTGTGGGTGATTTTCTAGCTATAATTATTAACCCTGAATGTGCTTATTGTGCATAACTGAGTTTTTATTAATATACACTTCCTCTGAACCCGCTGGCCTCTCAGACTGGTCAATCATGAGTAATCTAGATGACAGTGAGGTTACCAACCGCAGTGGCTCAGAACTGAACAACATGGCTAAGCAAGTAGGAGTAGATTTTAGTGCAGTTCTTTATGTGTCCCTAAACACATCCCCAGACAAAGGAATGCATATCCCCTCTGTGTGCAACAACAACTCCTTAAATTCTTAAATATCTCTTACACTAGGGACCCTAACCAACCTTTGTTTTTGTGATCCTAATTTTAAAATTGATGAGGCCGCTGTTAAACTTGCTTTTGGTCTGGGTTACACATTTGTAATATAGTTTACTTAACCTTAGAGGTAAGACCCAATCCTTTAATGCCTTTAAGTACAAACTCGTGCAAATGATTAAAGTATCTTCAGATTCTACAAATAGTGGCTAATCATATGGGTCCCTTGCCATGGCACTATCAGGATAGCAACCTCATGCTGTCTTTATCCCAAGCAGCCTCCCAACAACACTCCATTTCTCAAGAGTATTCAATTATTTTTTCCTGATCCCATTCCCCACTGAAGTCAGACAACAGCTCTCCTTATTGGCAGAGTGAATTCCCAAATAGGCAGAGTGAATTCCCAAATAGATCAGCTGAGAATGTTTATGGACGGACGTTTATACAATAAAGGTATATGAAAATGACAACTCAAGACTTCTGCAGTTTAGCATTCTTAATCTTTGTTACATACCAGTGAAGTTACAGAAAATGGGGAAACTACAGACTGATGTTTGCACCAGGTGTAGTAAACAAGTGGGCTCCTTGCTTCGTGTCTTGTGGGATTGTGACAAAGCATGATGTCTTTGGGACACCATCAAAGCAAAAGTGGCTTCTTTGTTAGGCTTAGATAATCTCTTTAGCCCGAAATATGTGTTCTGTGGGATTGCAGCAGCATACTGTAAGGAACGCAGAAGATGCCACAAGGCAGTTGCTTTCAGCGCCAGCTAAGAAAATAATTTTTAAACATTGCTTGGACCAGAAAATGCCTACCTACATAGAATGGTATCAAGATCTTTATTCAGCCTGAGAATTGAACAAATGACTGCCAAAATCAGTAATGGACATAAATCTTTGAGAAGAGATTGGGAAAATTGCTCATCGTGTTTTCAGTTACCTAAGCTGGGGAATAAAAAAAACCTCCACATTTGGTGCACAATAGTCTCTCTGTTTTTTGGGGAAACTGGTAATCTGCATTGTCACTGCTCAAAGGCTGAGACAGTTACCACTCGTTAAATCGACATCCCAACCTCATATACCCTCCTTGTATATATGTTTATATTATTGTACCTGTTCATTTTAAAGTCTCTGTTTCTTTCTCTATTTGTATATGTGTGATATTGTACCTTTATGTTGTTTCTGACCTATCAGGTCCATCCTGTAAATGAGCTATGCTCAATGATGTCCGCCTGAATAAATAAAGATTTTGATTGATTGATTGATTGATTGATATCAAATGTATACATCTAGGCAATTCATTTAAAAGAATAAGTAAGAGACAGTAGTGATAATACTTTAAATAAAAGAGAGGTAACTAAATAAAATCTTCTAGAAAAATATTTTTTTAAAAAAGACAGATGGTGCAATGCTAGACATTTTAATATCCTGTTCTGATGAGGGCCCCAGAAACTCCTGGGTTTTAGATGGTCTGTTTTGAGTATTGTGGCTTTTATTGAAGATAGAACACACTTCTGTTACAGGTTCCCTAGTACCTCCATGTTGTTGTAATAAGGTGACGAGAGTCTCAATATCCTGACTCCATCCAGATGATAAAAAAGTTCCCCTAGAGTCAGGGAACATCCCTTGACTTATAGGGGAACATTTTTTTCATCTGGACGGAGTCAGGATATTGAGACTCCTCTTCTACCTTATTAAGCAACAACATATACCACATGGCATCTAGCAGGGTACAACTTTGCCCAATGCTTGGTATTGTATGGTGTGCACGGTGGCCTGGGGTTCGATAAGTATTAGACCATGTCAATGTCATATTATAAAATGTTCTTACTTCAGCAGCTAACCTCCCATTCTAACAAATTAATTGCAGGAGCATAATTAATGTTATAGGTAGGCCAAGCCTTGGATTTTGGATGCTCTGTGGTGAGTTTGGGAGTTTTATTGAAGATAAAGCACATCTTCTGTTACAGGTTCCCTAATAGGGAACCTGTAACAGAAATGTGCTTTATCTTCAATCAAGGAACATGTAACAGAAGTGTGTTTTATCTTCATCAAAGCCCCAAAGCTCCCCACAGCACTTCTAAAACCCAAGAGCTTCTGGGGCCTTCCATACCACACCCTGGCCTTTGGATCATAGTACCTTGCCATAGCTTCTACATGCCCATGATCCTTTAGCTATAAAAACCTTTTCATGCTTCAGTTTTAATTGGTTCTTCTATTACTTGTACCATGCTAGATGTTATGTGGTACATTTTGTTGCTTAGTAAGGTCAGCCACAGTCTCCAATACCATAACTCTGAGTATAAAGGGCAAAATGCTGCGAATTGACCCAAAGCCAAAGGCCAGGGTCTGGAGACCAGTAGGCACCCAGAAGCTCTTAGGTTTCAGATGCTCTGTGGTGAGTGTTGGCCAGGTTATATATTGCAGATAAAACACATTTCTATTCTTTGTCCCCAAAAACATCCTTCCCTTGGATTCAGGGATAGGAACCTGGCACAGAATAGAAATGTGTTTTATCTGCAATATAACCATCCAAACTCACCACAGAGCATCTAAAACAAGAGCTTCTTGGGCTATCAACGCCCCTAGATTCCTGGCCTTGGTTCAATTCACAGCATCTTGCCCTTTATACAAGCCCACAGTCCTTTACCAGTGGTCAGCCAGACTCTACAATAATTGACTCTACCCCCAAACAATTCTTACTCAGATTCAGGGTAGGGAACCAGACACAGAAATGTGTTTTATCTGGAATATAAATATAACCTCCCCAAATTCATTACACAGCATCTAAAACCAAAGAGCTTCTGGGGTTTACTGGCCCCAGACCCCTGGCATTGGAGCCAATTCACAGCATCTTGCCATTGCATTATACTACATTCCCAGCCATGATCCTTTATCAGTGCCTGGTCAGCCAGGCTCTCCAATCTGACTCCACCCCAAAAATTTCTTCCCTGGATTCAGGGGCAGGGAGCCTGATATAGAAATGTGTTTTATCTTCAATATAACCCCAAAACTCACCACAGAGCATCTAAAAACCCATAGCTTCTGGGGCCTGGCAGCCCCCAGACCCTGGCTTTAGTGTTTAGACTCAGAGCCCTGGCAACTCTTTTCTTTACAAATTAAGCACTGCAAGGGGGATCTCGCTATGCTTTAGCTGCTGCACAGTTGTCATAAAATCGTTGAAAAGTGTTCTTCATGTGATCTGGGTGTTGTGTTAGTGGATATTTCCGTCAATTTCAAAACGGCTTGTTTTAAAAATCTTCCCTGCCATGTACAGTGGAAGTCCATGCAAGTGATGTGGTGCAAGGCACCACATATATCATTCATAATTGTACCAGTTGTGTTCATGTGCCACTCACTCTTCTCAGTGTGTGTTCTGCTTCTCCATGGTGTTGGCATTGTAAGGTGTTCGGTTGTGCACTCCTCGACTGTGCTAGTTGTGGAGATTTTTCTTTCTTGGCCAGAGTTCCATTGAGAGATGTAGTATATGCCCCCCATCCCTCCAGCATTTTTTATTCAGTGGATGGTTACGTGGTTCATTCATTTTGTTTTTCCACTGTATAGGCAGTGTTTTAGACGCATATTGTGTGACTTTCAGTCTATATTGATTTTTGTAGTAAACCTCCTGTTGCTGTGTGCACAGTCTTACCTTCAACTGTACCTGCAAGAGGGATAAAAATGCCAAAGAGATGTGTTGTCTATGGCTACAGTAATACTGCAGCCAATAATGTATCTTACATTTTTCCCAACTGAAGACAAACTGAAGCAGATGTGGATATCCTTTATACATAGTACCCAGTGTAACTTTTCCTGGTCCAGGCACTCTGTAACATGTAGTGCACATTTCGTTCCTAATGATTTTGTGAAGTGTCCCATTTCAAAATTGCTTTCGGATTTAAAGGCAGTCCCGGTGAGTTAGAGTATGGTAATGTAAGGACTGAATTGTGTGAAAGAAGGGCAGTGCTAACATGTGGTGCAGCTGCACACAGCATATCGATATGTGAGAGTGGGGATTGACTGGCACCTATGAAATGTCATGTCAAAAAGAATGTGAATATTTGACTTGTGCCTTTTTTTTATTATTACTTTGTGCATTATTTTGCCATTGCAATAGTCCTGTAATTTGGCATGTAAAAAGTAATGGTCTGTGCAAGTCTGCCCGGTTCTCAGTATTGCACTGTATGCTTTCTTCTTGTATGGATGGTGCAAGTTAGGGGTCAGCAGCACAAGTAGGGTGGTGTGTGTCCGTGATAAAGTTGACGATATGTGTCTCCAGGTAGGTTAACTATTGTGATGTGAGCAAGTATTTTCTGTTGTTTTCCACTGAGATCTTGTTGGTTGACTTTGCTCCACAGATGCTGTACACAGTATTGCTGATAGATTGATGAAGGTACCCTGTAGTGGTGGGGTTTGGAGGGAAGGGGCGAGGGTAGGGACCTACATTAGTCTCTGTTTGTTGTCCTCTGATGTATAAGCTGTGTTTTAGGCAGTGATGTCGGGAGATTGGCATGGAAACGTTTTGTTATAGGCATGGTAACGTCGAGGTCCATTCAGCTAATGCGACTGAGTTGTCAGGTAGCAGGTATCAGCTGTGGTCATGTCAGGCTGGTGATAGCATAACCAAGTAGAAGAGGGTTGGATAATTTTGTAGTGATCACTCCTTGCTGATGCTTTTGAAATATTTTGTGTTTTCACTTGCCTGTAGAATTAGTTTTGCTTTATCCGAGGAATATTTTTCTTAAAAGTGGTACTGTACTATTCTATGTATGTTAACCTGTTCCTGTTTTTTTGTTGTTTGTTGAAGGAATTCTGTAGGTCAGGGGTAAGGGGCAGCAGACTTCCTGGAAAACATAAACTGAACTTACAAACTTAAATGGGCAGACTGGGGGCATAGGCCCTTATCTGCCGACACTGTCTATGTATCTATGTATGTATCTATGTTTTATGGGCTGCAATGTGTTGTAATACTAGTGTGTGTGTGTGTGTGTGTGTGTGTGTGTTGTTGTTGTGTGTGTTCTTTAGCAGCATTTCAGGCATCATGTCAGTAATTCTCTTACATGAATCGGGTTCCTTTGTAATCTGGCTAGTATTTGAGTGTGTTCAATTTATCAGTTGGGTGATACAATGCCCTAATCATGGCAGTAGTAGAGCAGCACCAGTTGATAAAAGCAAGGCCCTGTCAAGGATATCATATCATACAACTCCAGTAGCTACTAGGGTTACCAGCTGTCCTGCTTTTCACATGCCTGTCCTGATTTGAGCAGCTGTGTCCTGCAGAAAAACATGAGAAATACTAATTGTCATGACACTGTAGTATAAAAATATTTTCTGACGGTCTTCTAAATGTTGCAAAAACTATAATACCTTACCTGAAAGACCATAAATGATAAGTAACAGTAGAAATAACTCAAAACTATAACATACAGTCTTAATTCTGATTATTTAGAGAATACAAGTCTGACGCATTGGTCGTGGTTACATATTGTCTTCATGAAAAATCATACTTTAGTAAGAAATGTCCCACTTTGGGCTTCCTAAAAGGTGGTAACTATAGTAGCTACGCAAGTCATAATGTGTTTGTGAAATGTGGATGCCTTCATATCCATTGGTAAAATTGTGGATCTGTGCTTTAAAAAGACATGTGTTGGTCATTAATTTATATGTCTGAAATGCAATGTGATTTCAATTTACTCCCTCCCCCACCCTTACACAAAGGGACAGTTTGTAAAAGCAGGTATATGGAAGCAGGGATGGGAGGTCTTGTTGGCGATGGTGCAGTGGAAGGGTGGTGGATGCAAGTTTTGCCTGTATGCAGCAATGATGGAGGATGATTTCATAGGTGTGAATAACAGTATGCATGGCAAATACACCAGTGAACTGAATCACTGTTGAAGGTATGCTGAGAACTTGCAGTTGGATAAGTTAGTGAATCATCCTGTAAGTATTGCAAATGAGCAGATTTTTGGGGCCTTGTGCCCCTTCAGTGCTTTGTAGTTCTAATTTTCAATCTGAGTCACTTTGGCTTTCACTTTGTCCATGAGTGAAGTTTATCCAAAGTAATTTATCGTAGCACTGAAGTTTTCAGTGACTTTAAATGTAATGAATATATATAAGAAAACTGTCATACATGCTTTGACTTTTGGCTTTGTCTATACCTGTTCTGTAAAAGGATGCACACTGTCTCCCTTTATACTGAAGTGTACTATAGTGTTTTATGCAGTGTACAACACATGTCAACATTCACTGTGTAGTCCTCTACCTGTTACTAATATATTTTATGTGCATGTTATGCCGTTTGTGATGAGATGTTATATGTAAACTTTGGCAGGAGACGCCTAAAAAGGGAACAGTGCCATGCATTTCTGTCCCAGGTAATGAGCCACCAGTGAAGAAAACAAGGTGTTCAACTGTAGAAATGGAAAGTGGAGAGGTAACTGTAGTCATGTTTACCTATAGTAGTGTCATAATAAATCTTTATCATGGTCATCATGACCTGTATTACATAGTCTATACATTTACATGGGGAAAGAGCTGTAACTATATAACTCTGGACAGACGAAGCAGGTGTTTGGATGGTATGAGAAAGGGTGAAACATGAGTCAGTAAAGGCTGAGATACAGAACAAGCACCTTTGCTAAGTATTCATCAAGGAAGGGGAGGGTGAGGGAGGAACTGTGACTTATGAATGAGGGTTCACGGTTCATGTATTGGCGATCTTATTCAATGTCTTCATTAGGCACTTTGGGAATAAAAGAGAACACGGGCAAAGCATATGTAACTCTCATGTGGCAATACCCTATGGGATGCTATCCCTGATTGTATGGTTGCACATGTTGAGGGTCCTGAGTTATGTGCATGGGTGTCTCCAGTCAGAGGAATGGTACTGGGGTAGCATAATTTCATTGGTATCGCTCTCTATGCTCTCCTCCATGCCAGTTTTGCCACCAATAGTTAAAAATACAAGAAATGCAGAACTCCTTCCTTTCTTAAATAGGAGGGTGGAGGCTAGGCAGGGCAGTCTCTCACAAGTGGACCACACTACTAAAGGCATGACACCAGGATGGCAGTGGGCAGTTGGGAGTCCTAGATGACAGTATATTACACTCCACATTTTAGGGGATTACACATCACCTGCAACTGTACACAACAACAAGAGGGCATTATATGATGCTGAATGGTGGCCAACTCATGTGCTATGTCTGTAAGTAATGTTTGTCTGAAAAGGTAACGGACTCTTGGATCACTGTTCCAGGGAGCAGTGGTTGTGACATCAGTCTGGTAAGCAGCTGAATAAACTGTAAGTGTGTGGGACACAGGAGGAATCCAACGGATTGGATCGAGAAGGCCAGTGCTGAAGTCAGGTCTGTGACTCCAGCAGTCGGTTATCAATCAATTTGCCGCCTAGATGGTCCTATCCACTGTCATTTGTTGTCAGATTCGTGGTGATGTAATAAAATACCTTGACAGAGTACTGACTTTGTTGTGACTGTATATAGCTCTCCATTTTATCTAGTGTCCATTTGAAGGGCTTGCAATAAGAATCAATTAAACAAAACAAAAACAAAAAAAAATACAATGTGCAGGGTACATTTTGTCCATGAGCCAGACACTAATGTGATATAGTTCGACATTCCAGCTTAGTGTTTGTATGTTAACCAGTGTATAACATGTTCCACACAGGTACTGAAAGATATTTTTACTGTCTGCATATAGGTTATCTCTTCTGATAGTAGTAAGTGTGTGTAATGAAAGTCTGTACATCTACTCTTGAAGGCTTGTCAGACTCAGAAAATGGTAGGCTTGCAGAGCAGCTCATTGAGAATTATATATGGATGCAGGGAAGTTGCCATGATGACCTAATGTGTATTGCTCAGTCTGTGGATGATGAGCTTCAAGTAGTCAAAATGGAGGTTCCCAGAACTTGAATGATAATGACATTTGTGAGGACTGTACCAGAATTATTCTGATTATATTTGCAAGGATAATAGACCTGGATTTATAGATGTGATGCATGATCACAGTTATGAAACATGAACATCTGCTGTGAGACTGTCAAGCAAGGCTACTCAGACATCTAGTTGTGTTGTATCCAAGGTTAGTTAACAGATACAGTGTGTGGGACATGTATGCATTCTGTGCAATACACATATTATTGTTACAGTACTGTTTAATTCCTTTGTAGATAATATACAGTTTGTGTGTTACAGGATACTGTTTTTCACACCTTTTGATGATCACTCAATCTCTGTAGTCTGTGGTACAGTCAGGAAGATGTGTTATTGAGACATTGTGTTATATTCTTCAGTGTTTCAGTGCTACATCATAACCTGTCAGCATCTGTCAGTGTTTAGTTGTGGGGGTAAAGCAGTCCCTGTATGAATTTATCTACTACTAGGAAGCAATGCACTGTGTGATAGGTATTTTGCTGGTAACATGCAAGTATGCCTTATAACTTCCTGCCAGTGGTACACCGATCACTATCGCTATTGATTTTCCTAGTTTTACAGGAGACAGAGCCATGATTAGGTCAGGGATGATGGTCTATACAGAACAAAACTTCACTATAAACTATAAATGTATTCTGCAACTGTAATGTGAGATAGTGTACTGAATACTAATATATGATTTCAGTATTATGTTGACACATGTTGCTACTATATATTCTCATCAGGTGTTCAGACTTCTGTATGGACGTGTTCTCTGAAATGCATGTGAGGCCATGCATGCTACCTAAGCATTATGATAAAGTGTTAAGCGATGCCAGTGGCGAGTCTTCTGATGACTTGGAGTTTGTGGATGATCCAAAAGATGTCGATTGCCATCCTGTCAGTGATACAGATGTTGAATCTGACATTTGGTATAACTTCATTGTCTAGCAGTATACATCTGTCTTGGTAGGCAAGACTTATGAAACAGTTAACTGTGGTGCACTGAGGAAGTGAGGTATTCAAAAGAAGGAAATACTGTAATTCTCTAGTCTGTTACTCAGTGACCTTCATCAACTTCCTGTTGTTACAGTACAGTTCATAGCTACTAAATAAGTTGTTTTCTCCACAAGTTATGGTTACTCCTCCTTATGCAGTGGCCTATTGGACATTTTGATGGTTCAACGTGACTTATTATTTGACCCAGTGGAATTGCTTCCTTAACTGCTTTTGGGGTGTTCACCTTGATGTCGCATTTAGAGGCAGAGGTTAAAAGGTCAATCTGTCCAAGTTTACTAACCTAAGGAAATTGCTTGCTGTCTCTGTACTATTGACGGAAGTAATAATGAGCAAAGAGCCTGTCATCTTCATAAGCAGTCATACACAACAGGGTGTGTTGTATTGGGCTATACCGGACTGCCCAGGGTGTAATCTGCCCGATGCCGCAGTAGGATTGCCCTATAGTCCCTGGAAGTTCCAGTATAGCTCTAATACCGACCACCCTGGAGGGTATTATTGCACTAGAAAATGTTTAAACTGTATGCAGGGGAAAGGCTACATTTCAGTGAGGGTTGGGACACACCTCATGGGGAAAGACTAAGACAAATCAACATGTGCACCCTGGAGGATAAAACAGAGAGGGGGACATGATCGAGACCTTCATCTACATAAAGGGGATGAACAGAGTAGGCTCCAGGGGTGTGCTTCCCTCACAAGTGAAACAGCTATCAGAGGGCATCCCTGAAGTTGAAGTGGGGCAGATTCAGAAGGAAAATGAGGAGACACGACTTCACTGAAAGGGTGGTAGCAGGGTGGAATGCAGTGACTGAGGTACTCATATCCTGGCAGACTGTGGGGAGCTTGAAAAGAGAGAGGGACATATTCAGGATAAATTACAGACTGGGAGGGTGGCAGGGTGGGTGGAGGAGGAGGTGGAGGGTGGGAGGGCATCTGCAGTGTAATGGACTGATATGCTGAACACTCAAGCACAGTAGATATTCCATAAAGTCTGTATCTGATGGCAATTACTTAAGTTGGTATGTCTGAAATGCTACCATTTTCCCTTAGCTCCAGCAAACTACAATGAACACTGTTATTCTGTAATACTGCATTCACTAACACTGTTGTATGATTCTTCTGTATTCCAAAGGATATAAGGCATCTAACAAACTCAATGACACACTACTGAGAAAAGGACTAGTGAGGGATATAAGGAAACTTTCTCCATATGGGCAAACTTCCTCTGTGGAGGCTTTCCATTCTGTAGTCAATTACTTTGCTCCAAAACTATATCATTTTTGTACATGGAATGAAAAGCAGGTATTTCCTATGGCAGCATTTCATCACAATTTTAAATGGTGAGATTGATAGAGTAAATGCTACTTGATTAACCTACAAATCTACTAAGTTTGGTGGACCACTGTGTTCGACTTAGTTGAACATAGGAAATCTGTATACAGTTCAGCATCTCAGGGTGAGTGGCAGGTAAGCAGTAGGCGCGACCGGGCGTGTGCATTACGGTGTGATAACCGCACTCCTATGGGTGACTAAGGCATGAGGCTGAAGGCCGAAGTGCCAGTCAGTCCTTGAGTACGCTTTTATCACACCATAATGCACATCCTGGAGTGTCTGATTACACTTATAAAATGTTCCTTTATTATTATTTTGCTTGTACAATGGGTCTGTGCATTTCAAATGTGATTTATAGATGTAGATATGCGTCAAAACAATTACTTAGTTTTCCTACTGTTCCTCATTGCATGTGTGTACTCTCCTCATTGTCTTCCCTTCAGTATGGTGTTTCCAAGTATTACCATTGTGTAACCACCCATCCCACCTCATACAGTGGGCAGTATTTAAAATGGGGATTACAAGAACAACAGAATTATGCATTAAGCAGATTAGCAAGAGGAAAAGGAAGAGGAGACCATTATGGTTTTCCAAAGAGGTAGCAAAGAAAGTGAAAGCCAAAAGATTGCATTCAGGCAATACAAAAAGACACAGGCAGAAGGGGATAGGGAGAAGTACCAGGAGAAGCAAAGGGAGGCAGGGAGGTTAGTAGGGAAGCCAAAGCTCAGACAGAAGAACACATTGCAAAATCAGTGGGTAGAGGGGACAAACCTTTACAGGTACATAAGGAAAAAGAAAGACAAAGGGAGGGATAGTGAGACTGAGGGGACGGGGGCAGCGTGGAGGATGACAACAGTAAAGCTGACATATTGAACAGGTATTTCTGCTCAGTCTTTACTGAGGAAGAGGAGGGTAATGGTCTGAAGGGAGTACAAGGGTGAGAATGGTGCAGAAATGGACACAAGTCCCTTTACATAGAAAGGGTCCTGAAGGAACTGGAAGTAATAAGAGTTGATAAAGCTAATGGGGCCAGATGGGGTGCACCCCAGGGTCCTAAAGAACTAAGAGAGGTGGTGGCTGAACCTCTGGCTATCCTGTTTAGCCGATCACTGGAAACAGGAGGTACCCAAAGACTGAGGACAGCAGATGTAGTCCCCTTTATACAAAAGTGGGAACAAAGAGGAAGCAGAGAACCACAGACCAGTCAGCCTCACCTCGGTAGTGGGGAAGATCATGGAAGCACTACTGAAGGAGAGATTGGTGGAACATCTGCTTGTCAATGGACTACAGGACCCAAGGCAGCATGGTTTCACCAGGGGAGGCCGCGTCAGACCAACCTCATTGAATTTTTGACTGGGTGACTAGGGAGGTAGATCAGGGAGGGCAGTGGACATGGCCTATCTGGACTTCAGCAAGGCATTTGACACTGTGCCACATAGAAGACTATTACACAAATTGGGGAATATGGGTGTGGGCAGGACAGTAGTGTGTGGGTAGGTAACTGGTTGGGTGGCAGGACACAGAGGGTGGTGGTAAATGGCTGTCACTCCACAGAGGGAAGAGTGACCAGTGGGGTACCACAGGGATCAGTGCTGGGACCGGTCCTATTCAACATCTTCATCAGTGACATTGCGTGAGGACCTAGAAGGCAGAATTTCACTGTTCGCTGATGACACAAAGCTCTGTAATAGAGTAGACACACCAGAGGGTGTAGACAGAATGAGAAGGGACCTGCAGAAACTTGAAGAATGGTCAGGTGTTTGGCAGTTGAAATTCAATGCAAGGAAGTGTAAGATAATGCATATGGGGCACAAAAACCCTGGCACAATATATCAGTTGGGGGTGAGGATATAGCATGCACCAAGCAGGAAAGAGATCTTGGGGTTATCATCTCTGATGACCTCAAGGTAGGAAAACAGTGTGACAAGGCAGCAGGTAAAGCAAATAGGATGCTGGGATGTATAGGCAGGGGCATCACCAGCAGGAAAAGGAGGTCATAATTCCGCTATACAAGACACTAGTGAGGCCCTACCTGGAGTACAGTGTACAGTTCTGGAGACCATACCTACATAAGGACATAGACAGGGTAGAGAAGGTTCAGAGGAGGGCAACAAAGATGGTGCATGGATTGCATCACAAGTCCTATGAAGACAGGTTGAAGGAACTGAACATGTACTCCTGAAGGAGAAGAGGGAGAGAGGGATATGATAGAGACATACAAGTATCTTACAGGGAGGAACAGGGTGCAGGAATACACTATTTTTAAGCAAAAAGATGTTCCAGGACTAGAGGCATGGGATGAAGTTGGAGGGAGGACGATTCAGAGGAAACATGAGGAAGAATTTCTTCACAGGATGGGTGGTGGACAAGTGAAACACCCTGCCAGAGGAAGTGGTGGGGCTGAAACAATCACGGATTTAAGAATGCATGGGATAGACATAAAGGAATTCTGGAGGTCAGGGGTAAGGGACAGCGGACTCTAGGAAAACATAAACTGAACTTACAAGTTCAAATGGACAGACTGGGTGGGCCATAGGCCCTTATCTGCCAACACTGTCTATGTATCTATGTATCCTCTGCCCTGGCCCATCCTTTACAACTCAAGTGTATTGTCTTCCTCTGTAGGTCTCTTCTCCCATAGCATCACATCTTCTATGAAATGCAGTGTCCTTTTATCATAACTGTGCCCTCATACAAGTGACACATGAAAGCAATTATTATCATGAAGAACTGTCTTTCAATGGATATAATCAGTGTATGAATCATCACATTTCCATAGGGTGTTTGCATAGGGTATCACCTTGTGCTATAACTCCATGAAGTTGCAGAGCTTAAAGAACAGCAGTTTGTATGGTATGCTGAGCACTTCATATTCATCAAGCCATTAACCTATTTGACAAAATTAATTTCAGACTTCTGCTTGCTGTTCTTCATTACAACGAGAATGCTGCAAGAGAGCAATATAAAAATCAAAAAGGGAGAATGTCTTCAACATCATGTACCCTAAATTTAAACATGGAGGACACACAATTAGGAAAGTCCATTCTGAATGCAGTTATGGTAAGAATCATAATATAGGTAGGGAAATTGCAAAGGGGCATTGTTCAACCAAATAAGGAACAGTAACTATAAGCATTGTCACAGAAACAATCAGCAATTACATGGTAGAAAAACAACTTGTGCAGATTCAGAGTAAATTAAAATTTGGGGAGAATAAGACATATAGGTTTTAAGCATCACTGGTCTGAACAGTATACCAATGTACTGTACTGCCATTCTGCCCTTAATCTGTTTATGGCCATGTGTGTATCCCAGGCTGTTTTGGAGTTGTCTACCATATCCATCCCATCAACAAGTTCAGTAGACTGATCCCTGTCTTTACCGACCTCTCGATAAATAACCTTCCCTGATGTCACCTCTGAATGTATCCCTCCTAATGTGAAGGCATGCCCTGTAGCACAAATATTCTTATTCATTCTGAATATGTGATCGACCATCACCTTGCTTCTGCCCTTGAAATATTTGATGTCTCCACCATAGTCTCCTACGTCACCGATATCTGCTACATTCTGCTGACTTGTATTACTGAGTAGGATGTGTACCAATTAAACTGTCCCATTTCAATGTCAGGGTAATAGAAACATAGAAACATAGAAGTTGGACAGCAGATAAGGACCGAAGGCCCATCCAGTCTGCCCATTTCTTTTCTACCTTATAAATGTGCCTTCGGCCTTTGCTCTGTCAGTGACCTATCTATTCATAGTCATTTGTATTGCTCCCTTATGCCTATGCCATGCCTGTTTGAAGCCCTGCACTGTATTCATAGCCACCACTTCTTGTGGTAAGCCATTCCAGCCATCCACCACCCTTTCTGTGAAAAAAATTTCCTTACATTCCCCTTAATCGGCCTCCCTCTAATCTCATGCTGTGTCCTCTTGTCCTGCTATTTTTCTTATATTTAAACATGTTAGACTCTTTCACCTTGTTTATGCCCTTAAGGTGTTTGAATGCCTCGATCATATCACCTCTCCTCCTTTGCTCAAGGGTATACATATTGATCTCCGTTAATCTGTCCTCATATGTCTTCTGATGCAGTCCTGCACCATTTTAGTTGCCCTTCTCTGGACTGCCTCAATTTGGTTAATGTCCTTGTGAAGGTGTGGCCTCCAATACTGCACGCAGTACTCCAGATGGGGGCCTAACCAGTGTCTTGTACAGAGGGATTATTACCTCCCTCTTACAACTTGTGATACCCCTACTAATACACCCTAACACCCCCTAGCCTTACCTATTGCTTTAGAGGTCTGCTTGATGATTTTAGGTCATCAGTGATGATGATGCCCAAGTCTCTTTCTTCCTTTGTGACTGCTAGCAACTCCCCCAGCCTATAGGTGGCTTCAGGTTTCTCTTCCCTATGTGCATGATTTTGCACTTCTTTGCATTAAATCCCAGTTGCCATTCTTCTGACCATTCTGCTAGTTTATCCAGATCTCTTCTCATTCTGCCCACCCCATCTGGATCATCTACTCTGTTGCAGATCTTGGTGTCATCTGCAAACAGACAAGCCTTACCCTCTAGTCCATCTGCAAGGTCACTAATGAAGATGTTGAAGAGGACTGGCCCCAGGACTGATCCCTGAGGTATCCCACTTGTGACTTGCATCTCTTCTGACTGTATACCATTTACCACCACTCTCTGTTTTCTGCCCGTCAACCAGTTTGCCACCCAGTTGACCACAACTTGACCCACCCGAGCCTACCCAGCTTATTTATCAATCTTCTATGTGGAACAGTGTCAAAAGCTTTGCTGAAGTCAAAGGTAGGCGACATCAACTGCCCCCTTGGTCCACCACTCTGGTTACCCAGTCAAAGAAATCTAATGAGATTAGTTTGACAGGACCTTCCTTTTGTAAACCCATGCTGTCTTGGATCCTGTGCCCCTATGGATTCCAGGTATTGCACTATCCTTTCCTTAAGGAGCCTCCATAATCTTGCCCACTACTGAGGTAAGACTGACCGGTCTGTAGTTCCCGCCTCCTCCCTGCTACCACTCTTGTGGAGCGGATCACATGAGCCCTCTTCTCCAGTCTTCTGGGACCTCTCCTGTGCTCAGAGACTCACTAAACAATTCTGCTAATGGCTCTGCTAGTTCCTCCTTTAGCTCCTTAAGTACCCTGGGATGTATGCCATCAGGTCCCATTGCCTTATCCACCCTGAGCTTAGCAAGCTCTTGTAGGACCCTTTCTTTTGTGAAGGGAGTAGTGCTCACCTCCCTCTCCCTGTGTCCATGATGCTGAGCTGTGGGCCCTGTCCTACCTTCTCTTCAGTAAATACTGAGCAAAAGTATCTACTTAGGATAGATGCTTTACAGGGTCCTCCTCCTCACATGCTCCCTTTTCTCCATTAAGCTTAGCAATACCCCTCTGGACTTTCTCCTTTCACTAATGTATCTATAGAAAGTCTTGTCACCTTCTTTTACTGTTCGTAGCTAGTGTTTCCTCAGTTTGGGACTTTGCCTGCCTTACTGCCTTACCTGCTTCCCTTAGGGCAGTTTGGTATGCCTCCCTATCTTCATCCTATGTGTTCCCTTATATTTCCTGAAGGCCAGCCTTTTGGCTCTGACCTTTTCTGCTACTGTATTTGAGATGTCTTCTTGCCTTTCACCATGTTTGCCAGTTCATTGAAAAGCTTGATAATGTGCCTCATGACACAGACATAGTCACATGGATGTGTTTAGTTCTTTGGAAAGTGAAAAACGAAATGTAAGCACTCAAAAACATGATGTGTGGTTATGCAGCTCTACATATTTACTTGCCATGTTCCATTCTCATACCTAGATTATGTTAACAAGCTTTTCAATGAACTGGCAAACATGGTGAAAGGCAAGAAGATATTTCAAGAATGTATTCCGCCACCCCTGTGTTCATCCTATGATTGTCCTAACAAGCAGGAAGCCATTCAGAAAAAGTATTCACAATACACTGAGAAATAGGTATGCAATACATTTATTCATTTACTCGGTGAATGCCATGGTACTTGAAAAATACAGTAAATGCAGATTACTCGTCCTGATGTTCAAATAAGTTTAATTAACAGTAAGACACCCTCAACAACAGGGAGTGTTGCAAAATCTGAACACAATGAAATGCAGACCTTTTAATTGATTGTATACATATGTACAGAACATACAACCAGTGAATGACAGTTTGAGAAACAGCAAGCGTAACACAGAATAGTAAAATAACATAAGCAGGATTGCAACACAGACTGTATGTAACAGTGACAGAGGACATAAACGGTTTTATGACTTACCTATTTAACAGCAATGTATAATACTCAAAACAGCTTCATCTCAATGCTCTGAACAATTAATAAGATAACAAGCAAGCAAATAATACCCAACAGGGTGGGGCGGTATTGAGCAATTGTGGACTGACCATGGACACAATGAGGCCTGATGCCACAGGCGGAGGGCCTTATAGCCCCTGGAAGGGGCCCACACCACCCACTCTGGAGGGTATTATTGCACGCTAGAAAATGGGCTGCATGTGTCACGTTTTATAGGATTACAAAACAAAAGTAATTCAATAACAAAATGAGCACAACTGTGTTTTAGTTATTTTGCAGTACAGTACTCCCTCTGACTAACTGCCAGCCCAGTTTGTTTTCAGTTTCCCGGTCCTCTATGCCTGCCCTGAGTACCAGGAGTAAAGACTTACTGTTTTGTTTTTTATCAGTTTCCGTTCTTGCTGCCTACCTGCAGACCAGGACAGAGGTATTACTATTGTGTCTCATTACTGTACAGTATTTTCAGTTTCCTGGTCCTTTCAGGTTTCTCATTTACTTTGCTGGTGGATGGCAGTATTACAAATAAAATACAATCAACACCTTTCAGCTTTATAGGTACTCCATATCTTACTACTAATGTAAGGCTGGGTAACGGAATCCTACAAACTCCAGCATCATTAGGTGCAGGTGGAAAATTTTCACGTATAACATAAGCTCCACAAGATGGAATGGGTACATGATTTGCCTCCCTAAAATACCCCAGCACCATCTAACAAAGCGATGATACGCATCTCTGCATTTTTGTGCATTGGACCCTCATAAGAACTTGCATACTATCGCCGCAATTCACTCCAGGCTAATTGTAGACTCCAAAAATCTAGACAAATTGAGTAGAATCCAGGATGTTGTGAAATGCAGGTGGACCTGGTTTCAGTTAGCATGGGTTGCACAACAGTGATCTCTGCACAACATTTGCTGTCAGTCACAGTACTTATTGACGACATTGAAGAACACATACACCTGCAACATGAAAATACATAGCAGGATAAATACCTACACAGACTGCACAATGCTTGTTATCATTTAGGTGATTTACAGAGGCAATGATAAAGTAGAGAGAACCCATTGCACTGCATGACATTGTTTAGCCAGCTCACCAAGACCACTGAAGACTGAGTTCAGTCGACCAGACCTTTGCAACTGTATGTTGTAGTAAACTGAGCAGCTTCACTAAACTATAGTAAGCATTATAAACAGGGTTTGAGAAATTGAGCTTTCTGATTGGCTGCAAACATTCTAACAGCCTTATGTTAATCTTTAATAAACATACATGTACAGCTTAGCCATATGCAGAACAAGGTTTAACACTGTTTAAAAACATTTTTATTACAATAGCAATAAGGCATTCTAGGGTTATGTTAATGGTCAGTTAATCACCCTCTAAGGGTATGTGGCTCGGCTACATCTCGTGCCACTGTACACCCCTAGAAGGTGGTTAACAGACCATTAGAAAATGGGCTAGATTGTAGGAGTTGTTTGATTGGCTGAGTGCCACAGCAGGGGGTACATTAAGTTTCAATAGATGCCGCATGGAAAACAAGTACCGAATTTGAGGTGCCTGTTACTGAGGTATACATGGGCACCCCGAATGTTCAAAGAAAGTAGCCACCATTTCTTGCCCCTCGCTTAGTGAGGCGCGAGGGCTGAGAGGCAACTCCCCCATGTTTTTCTGACAACTTAAAAATGTTAGTGCTAGCACGTTGGGCCTAAGCACTACTCTGTCACAAAAACACATTTTTTTCCTAAATTTGAAGTAATAGCCAAGTGCTAGCATATAGTTATGCATAAGCTGCTATCATGGAGACAGTCCTGCTTTTGCTTCTGCGCTTTTCACCTGACTGCATTTCATGCTCGCAGAAAACAAACAGAAAACACTTTTTTTAAATCAGTTACCTTACTGTGGCTCCTTACATCCTCTTCCATTCTTAACTCATAAGCGCCCCCTCCCGCGATCACCGCAGAGAAGATACAGACATTCCTGGCAACATTTCCAGGAGCACTGGATTCCTATAGCAGCGCCTCTACTGACAGCTCTAACAAACAGGAAATGCAACTGACAGGCAGGGATTACTTTACATAAACTTTCATTTTAATGTATTTGAAGATTTTATTTTCATTCTATTCCAATATTTCTACTAAAAAAAAATTAAACTTAGCCCATTTCTAAACACAATAATACCCTCCAGGGTGGGCGGTATGGGCAATACCAGACCTTCCTGGGGCTATAAAACCCTCCGCCTGCAAAGCGGGCCTCATTATGCCCCTGCTGTCCGGTATTGCCTATCACCACCCACTCCTGTCGGGAATTATTGCTTGCTTAACATAACCCTTGGTCATGCATTATTGCTTAAATACAGCACAAGTGCTTTCTGTGCACACATAACTTGTTGCTGACTGACACTTCACACAGGCCGGATGTGCAAGACCCAGCTCTGCATTACCATACTACTAGAAGGTCCCGCCACCATCACACACACATACAGGATGGAGATAGCACAACACACACACACACACAGGCCTGAAGTGAATCCAGACCCTCAATTTTATCTGCTGCCAGATAAGGTGCAGGAGTTCACTGGCAAAGTGGCATGGATAGGTAGGGGATTGTTCGTGGCAATCAAAGAAACACCAGCTACTGAAACTCTGAACCATACCTGATTCTCACATTTGTATATGTGCATAAGGGTACTAATGAGTGAAAATACCATTAGATTCTGAACTTATTTTGTATATTTTAGTCAGCTTTTTATTTTCTGGGCCTAGTTTGAGTTACTTACATGTTTAATATATTTGTTTGAACATGTTTCATCATAAAATGTTTACGCTATATATGCAGTGATAAAAGTGAACAGGAACACACAGGAACTCAGTTCCTGTATCTTTTGCAGCAGGAACGGAGTTCCTGTACTTCTTCCCACTGACACTGGAACTGAAATTTTAAACCAGCAACATAATGACAGTTTCTGGGCCTGTGACCTGAAATCAGAGTTTCCATAACAACATTCGACTTGTACAACAATGCTGTTTTACTGGAAATACTTCAATATCTCTAACTGAATCTACTAGTGTCGAACAGATAGCTGTGTCACAACACAGCTGTCCTTCAAATTGAAGATCTTATTTCGCATTTCATATTTGCAATGCCTGAGTTCCTGTACTTCGCCTACCACTTGCACCACTGCATATATGGTTAATGGCTGAAGCCATGTTTCGGATGGAAGCTAGGAAATAGGTGGCTACTGAATTCTGTGACTTGCCCTGGTTGGCAGGAACTTGTTTTAGCCAGTGGTAGTATTCTCTTACTGCAAGACTAGAAGCAAGTCTCAGCCAGCCAGGACACAGGACTGTCTTTGCCCATTACTTATTGCTACTTTTGGATGGCTTTATCTCAGTTACGAATACGATATACCTTTCAGTGTTCCCCAAATCAACACACTGTGAGGCCCATGCTGCCTCATCTACACACAGCTGGCAGTGTCCCTGGTGAGGCACACCATCCACCCCACACATGACTGTCCCCCCACACCTAGTTATGCACAGCCATTCCCACATGAATGTGCCTATCTGCAGGTGAACTAGACACCCACCCACCATATCCAAGCGCCTACTGCTGCCAGCCCAAAATCACGGTTGCCATTGCTACACCACCCACCCATGCCTACAGAAAATCCCCCACCCAATACCCTGACCCTTCCAATTACCCTGCAACATAGTCCTCCACATGCTTCCCCAGCTACCAACCATGTAACTGACGTGCTCTGTGCATAGATGAAACAGCCAGGAATTGTGAAGGTGTGTGGGTGCCTAGGTGAACACAGATTTTCATACAACTGACATGCTGTATGCAAGTATCACTTTGAACGAGGTAACCAAAGAGATATCTAAGGAATAAAATGGCAAAATAAAAGTACCAGTCCACGCTTCCAATTCTCAAATTTTGTTCTCCATGCTCTGGCCCCACAGGTGCTTGCTCATCTCCAGACTTTGATCCTGCCGGCTCAAACTGATATGGTGAAATCCCTATGCTGACATTAGCGGAGTTGAACTGGTCATTGCTGTGGCCCATCATATCTGACAGAGATGTGTCACTTTCCCATTTGACTCACTCTCATTACTGGAACTGCTGTGAACTTCGATGGCATCCATGAAGCTGAAAGCAAATGTCAAAAACATTGATGGACTGGAAGACATCAGAACAGTGGCAGACATGATGCATGCTGTGATACCTTATTAACAACTTATCAAGTAGTCATACAGTTCCTTAAAATACACGTATGAAATGGAGACCATTTCATACTAAACAATGGGAACACTGTCTGACTGTTTCCTTTATAATAACTGTTATGTCACAGTATTTGTTGTTTATTCATTAATAGGTAATACTTAACTCTACTATTTTACTTTCATTTCCTGCTATCCAGGACAAATGTGTAGATAATTTAACAGTTGACATGTTGTTGCACTCCAGGTTGACTTCATGCTTTATGGATTCTGCTGAAGCATGTACTCACAGTAGTTACTCAGAACATAGCAACACATAAAAGAAAACCCTCAAGCAGTACTACTTCCAGGAGATTGGTACATGTCCTTTATTGTGTTGGGGAACGGGGCAAGGTCTGAGACACTTTATTGGCAGGCATGACTGCAGCTTATGTGCGACAGCAGAAGGGTACACTGCTGCGTAACTACTTCTGCCCAGGTTTCACAAAGGAAGTAGACTGGGATGGGGACTTCTGTAGTGTAGCAGTAACACATGGGAGGGAGTGGATGGCAGCCTGTTTCAGGACGAGGAGGTAATAAAGGAGCTTAGGAACTTGAAAGTTGACAACTTCATGGGACCGCATAGAGCGCATCCTAGGGTTTTGAGGAAACAGAGTGAGTTACATCTATTTAGGATACCATCTCCTCTGACAAGCACTCTTCCCTTCCAATTAGCTTCTAGGCTCCACCTCTTCTACTTTTTAGTCCCCTTTTACCTCCAGCCTTCTTTGACTAGGGTAGGTCACATAACAGATAAAATGTTGGAATAGACTTCGCCTCTCTTCGTGATGGTGAGCCTGGGAACAACCTCCCCACCTTTTACCAGGAAATGCATATGGAGTTTAAGCCTCATTACTTCTTTATCTTTGCTCATATAGAGAAAATTAATGTGTTTATTCCTTTACAGTTGTCATTTTCTGCCTTTGTATTGACATCCGACAAGACCAGTAATGCAGGACTCAATTTTATCAGAGTAGTTCCATTTTCAAACGACATAGTTTTTACAACTGTATGATTGCGGATTTTCTTTGATACTAATGTCACATACATTGGTGTATCCCTGTTAACACCTGTTCTTGGTTTATTGAACGTAATAAAAATTTTGTTATGACAAAAGACATTCATATCTAAGTGTAAAATTATGCATTGTGGCAAAACAAATGGGAGAACTGACTATTCGCAGGTAGAAAGATCCAAACAGTTAATGGAACAAGTAAAGGGACTTATGCATCATCATTATGTCGCAACACCTGAGGGTAGTGAACCATTGTGGAGGGGCAGTATCTAGACTAAGCAGAACACACAGCTAGTGCAGCACAACAGATACAATGACGTAGCTACTGCAGCATAACAACAGTTTTGAAGGTGTGGATTTCCATCCACAACAACGCTCCACCACACACTATAGCAGTTTTCAATTACCTCATGGAGTTTAATAGGGTAAGCCTTGGGGGCCTTCAGCTGAGGGATCTGGTGGCCACCAGGATACCCCATGAAGCTCCCTTTAAAAAATTTACTTCAGAAACTTCTCTCTTGCACCAGGGGGATGAGGGTACTCACCCAGGTTCTCCACGGGTCACATCTGCAATTGAAGGCATCCTGGTGTTCTTCTTCAGCTCTCTCACAACTGAGGCATGATTAAATGGTCTTCTTTCCACATCTTGCCCCGATGTGGGAGGGAGGGCTAGCCTCTGGAGGACATTTCTGGCAACCCCAGACTAGTAGTTGCAGAACACAACATTTACTTTAACTTTGAACTGTAACTAGAAAATAACAAACACCCCTGATGACTGGAGGTGCTTAGCTAAGTGGCCCATGCCTGGAAGCATGGCAGGGCCTGAGCCCCAGCCCTGTGGGGCTCCCAGCAGGTTGGAGCCTGCTGTCCTCTTCTCACTCCAGCAGATCTGGCAAAATGCTGGCAGACTTTGTCTCTTATAGGGCTGTGCCTCGATTCCTGATTGGCAGAAAAGATGGGGTGAGATCTCTAAATGGTTGATGGACCTGTCAATCAGAATACTCAAGGCACAGTTGGTTGGGTGAATTGGCACCTAAAATGATGTCCCTGTAAATCCCCATTAGTACTTGAGTGTTTACCCATGAGGTGTCGTGAATGTCCCACAAGTCCTGGCTATCTATTTCTGGCTTTCCAATTGATTGTGGCTGCTTGCAATGGCTGCTTAACCCACTGTACCTCATAGCAGATCAGACATAGTCTGGAATAATGCCCTGGTGAAGCCAGAAAGAAATAATTATTTGCCCCAGTGCTCCACAGCTCAGTAGCCCAGAGGGTGTACTTGAAGTCACTGCACAAATGAAGGGTGTGTGTGGTCCTTTGGTTTTCCTGTCACTGCTGTGCATATACAAGCTCCCCTGCAGCAGCTGACAGGCTGACGCTTAGAGTCCCAAAGTGCTGGTGAATCCAGGAAGAAAGCATTTATTTTAATTTATAGTACTTTCACCCATTGATAGTGTGTTTCCATACATGCAGCAACAATTCACCATTGTAAAACATTTATTTTCTCCTCTGATCTGCAGCAGCCAATTATAGCTACCCTGGGGCAGCCAGACACACATATTTATTTATTCAGCTGACGGGCCTGGCTCAGGCATATTTCAAGGATCCCCAGTCAAACTCTTTAAGTTTTCATTTGAGCGGCCCCAGCAGGCTTTCCGTGGTCACTGGATCCCAATTAGGTGGAAGGGATCACAGGACCCAAGGCACAGTCCCGAGGTGACTGCGAGATGAAGCGGTTCACTTTGAAGGTGCTTTCACACCAATGCATTCCCGCTGCCCTGGGGCAGCACTTTAACATGGTGCTTGCAAGTGGCTGCTTAAGCACTGAGGGGCTGGATTTTAATCAGGCTGCAGGCTGGGACACCCAGAGCGACAAAGCAGAGCTGGGGGACCAGAAAACGTGGTAAGGGAATTCGGTGAAGCCCGGGAGACAGCAAAAGAGGACAGAAGGTGCAGGGCTAGGTAAGCTCAGGCAGGCATTTTAGGAACCCCCATTTGCAGGGAGGATTACACTATGGCACTTCTTGAAAGAATAGGGAAATTTCCTGGTGTCCTGGCCAGTTTCCCCATTTAGTAAAATACCATCAACAGCTTTATCGGGTTCAATTTCAGTTGGTTACCATCTGTACCCAACCCTGGTCACCCCTGAAAAGGGACTTCTAGATTCAGTGGTCCTACCTGGTCAACAAAATTCATCAAGAAGATAAATACATTTTACAGGGGTTGGGAGTGATCTACAAGAAATTTGTGTGTATATATATATATATATATATATATATTTATACAATAGGGTGAGGTGACACACAGAAAAATAAAACTATGTATTCGCACTCCCATTGAATAAACGATTCTGACGTGATGCAAAGAGGCATTCCTTACAAATATACAGTCAATCAATACGCACACTCCTAATACTAAAGTCTTGCATACGCCACCAACAAGTATAGGTCCGCTGCTAGAACAACAACCTGTAGCCAATTAATCACAGAAAATAACATTCACCTGAGAAGTAGCACGAGACACCACAGTGAATCTTTCCTATCAGTTTCATTTCAGCATGCGCACAGCCGAAAGTAGGATCTTTGCGCGAACTGCAGCTTTAAAAAAAAAAACGGAATACAAATGCTGTCTAAGCTGTCAACGCCAACCCTCTAAAATGTCACTTAAGAAAACCGCGGACTACCCAAGAACAATACAACATGTCAAAACGCCAAAAAGTATAAATATTCGAAGAGGTGATGCTGAGCTGTACTCAATTCGAACAAGATGCAGAGCCATTACTGGACCCAAACGAGCCTACAGGCGGCAATATGGATAGCAAACATCCAGCTGACTGCTCTATGACTACCACTTCAATGGACACCTGAAATTGAGCGCTTCATCAAAAGTAGCTCTAAAACACCACCCGCAAAACGAGTGCAGATATCAATGCCTACAAAAATTCCTAAAGGACACCCTGCAGATTGAGACACCTATTCAGCATATACCTCCTGAAAACCTTGACAAAATACTATGCCACTACTTCATGACTTCCAAACGACAAGATGGTACAGAATACGAGCCTCTAACACTACAATCCAGATTCCAGAGTGTAGAGAGATATCTCAAGGATTGCAATTACACAGAATCTATTAGTACTTCTAATAAATTTTTAAAACCAGACAAGTATTGCTATCCAAACAAAAGCTGCTGAAGGAGATAGGCAAAGGCAATTGACCTCAAGCTCAGGCGAATTAATAGACAACATAATTGAGAAACTGTATGCAGAAAACAACTGGGACATGATGGCCCTCAAGCCCTTCTAAACACTATGTGGCTTAGTGTCACCTTGTATTTTGGCATTAGAGGAAATACCAAAACACTAAACCTAAAATGGGGAGATATCGAACTTAAAAAGATGAACATAACACTCAATACTTGGAATATACAAAGGAGAGACAAACCAAAACAAGAAGTGGCATAAATCCCAAAGACACCAGAGCTGTGAAACCTAGAGCATATGAAACTAAAGATATCAACAAATGCCTCTGCTGAACTACAAACTGTACCACACAAACGACCAGAGAAAGCAAACCACCCAGATGCACCTTTTTTTCTAGCTATAAATTATACACCAACAGCACAATATCCTACTGGTTGGTACAAAATCAGCCACTTGGTATTAATTCCCAAGCAAAATAGTGAAAAATATGGTTGCCAAAGCCAACATCTCCACCGACAAATGCCTCACTAACCATTCAATCCGAAAGCATTTAGTACAAAAACTTATAGATAGCAACGTCTCCCCAATGATATAATCCAAGTGTCTGGCCACAAGAAATTACAGTCTCTCAACGATTACTCCAAATTAAACGAGGAGAAACATCAGCAGATTTCCACATACTCAGCTCAACAGATGCTGATCCTGGAACATCCAAAACCTGTAGTGCTGCAGAACCTCAAAAGGAATGCACCGCAACCTGCACAGACATAATGTCTGCATGCTTTCACAATCCTACCATTACTACTACAAATATAACTTTCAATATTGTTCAAGGTAGACTATCCTGTAAATATTGCACAGTATTAAAAACGTTTCTTGCACAACACAATCCATTTTAACACTTCTGCTTTCTCCCCACAGGTCACAAGTATGAAAGCCACTGCAGAAAAGAATAAGAGTACTAGTCTGACACAGATTCCGACTGATGTACCTCATCAACAATTGCTGGGATCATCTCACATTTTCCTTTTGTTACTTACCTAAAGAGACGCACCTTCTGAAAGCCTCCGCTAAGCAGCAAAGTGAAAATAATATGCAGCATTTACTAATATCACTCTTTCGCACAACGAATGCGCATAAAAGTAAACAAAAGCACTACATAGTATTTCAATAAATAAATAAATAAAACTTTGTATAGCCAAAACCCCAAAAAATATATCTCCAACAGTGGCAAAAATAAATAAAACTTTTCCTGCCGACCCACATCCACCAAACTTGCACGCATAGATGACCTTGAGCACTGACGTAACCCACATATTCCCGCCCCGCATACAGCACAACCAATCACAGCACACGCAACATACCAACAGCCAATCATAACATAGCAGGAAAAAGCCATTCATACAGCACTTCCATAACGATTGACCAATAACATTTCACTATCCCACATGTAAACCAATAGAGCAAGACTCCTTACAACAGCCAACCACTGCACAGACCACACAAACTAACCAATCAACTGCCATATCACAACTACAATGAGCAGGGCAAAGCACACAACACCCAGCAAGACAAACGAACAGCTGCACCACAAAAATCACCGCAAGTAAACCATTTCTGACAGTTTATTTTCAATGTGTATCACCTCACCACTACTGTATAAATGCATACATGATGATGATGAGGTGTGATATGGAAAATATTCCACTCCTGCATCGTGAGGCACAGAGCCCAGGCTCGCACTCCGTGAGACATTCTCCATGCCTCACTCTGCAGGAGCAAACACTTCCATATCACACCCATCATCATCATGTATCCCTATATATATATATACACACACACATGCAACAGGTGTGAGGATAAAACTGACACAACTTCAGTTATCTGAGTCACTGTGTGGCTAAATGGATGGTGATATAATCACATGTGGATAACTTCAGTTATCCCCGTAGTGATTACATCACCACCCTTTATCCACACAGTGACTACATCACTAACCACCACCACTGCTGCCTGCTTGGCAGCACTGCCTCTCAGTTTCACTTTCACCTTCTCACAGTGCTGTTTACAACCCAAGCTATCACAGTCCCAAAGACTCACAGAATACACTGCTAACCAAATCCCCCAAACCAGAACCACATTTTAAATGAAAACACTTAAGAACAAAAAGCCATTTTTTCCCTCTTTCTCAGCACAGCAACCCTACAAGTCAAACACTGCAACCAGGCACAGAGAAAAAATATGGAAAGGAACTTAAGAACAAATAATATATAACAAAACTGAACCCAAAAATCCTGTTGCATAAATCAAATATGTGTTCCTGTGGAATAACAAAGTTATTTGTACAGTAGCCTGTGGCCACCGTGAGGTTACTCGAGATCACAGGCCACTGTACAAATAACTTGGTTATCCCACAGGCACCACCACATATCATATATGTATATATGATCTCAAGCAGCTCAATATTTTATTTAAAACTGGCAGCCAGTAACAGTGATTGCTGGCCCTGTTAAAGATAATTCATTCTGTGATGTAAACAAGTACAACCCTGTCTCTTACTGGCGGTCTGTTAATAAAAAATCATTTCCTGGTGTGCTGTGGCACCATTGTTGTCCAATCGCATGTCCCAATAGTAACAAATAATTATTTTGCTGCAGCATGGAAAAGCCAAGGGTCGAATAAATACATATATTAAATTTCTGTCCATTCATTTCTTATCATGATCAATAAATTACTCATTTGTGATATTAAGTTATTATATGTGCAGATTGTAAATGTAAACAATGAAATGTTATATTGACAGGTAGACTGTAGTAGGTAAATATTAGGAATATATATGTCATGTTTTTAATGTATACTGTATACCTTTACTTTTGTACTCTTTTGAAATTTTGTAAAATACTTCAGCTCATCCTGTCAGATAAATTGCAATTATTTTTCAATAAAATCAAATTTAAAGAATGTAATAGAGTCATCTGCTGTGATTTTCTTGCAGAATCCATACTGAGCCACTGATTCCAAATTGTGTTCTGCACATGCTTAATAATTCTATGACTTACTATTACCTCCGTAGCTTCAGGTATTGATGTCAATGTCTGTGCTAGGTCCTATTTTTATGTTGGCTTGCACTTGCATGCCAGCCAACATATTGCAGTAGTAGCAGATTTGGAGGTGTGGTCACTGTGAGCGAATGCAGAGCATGCATCAGTAGGTGCGTCCCTCATTCCCCAATAAGGTAGCTGCAGGCACTGATACCAACAACACGTAAACTGGCCACCAGATCTAAGAAAAGGTTCGCTGCAATGAGATCCAAGCTCATCATGCAGTGGTGTGCCTTTCCTGGTGAAGCAGTTCAATAAACATGGTGGCGTTGATCGCCGCCGCCAAGAGAGCGCTTTGACTTCAGGGGTACCCAATCCCCTGTTGGCATGCCACGACCCACTTCATTTGCTGACGGGGAGCCTACTCTCCGTGGCATAATGCCCTCCCATTCCATTTAGGGGTGTCGTAGGTGCTTCTAATCCTCGGCATCATGCGCCACCTACAGTCTTTCCTTGCCAACTGGTAGACCAATCTCCATCGGCTTCAGTCCCCATTGAATTTGTAATATTTTCATACCAGATTTTCAACATTGGCATTTTTCACACCTCCTTATGAACAGTACAGCTGTCATTTTACATATCTTAGCCAAAATGTGTTTTCACACTTCTGGCATAGAATAGCACGGTTGCTGTAGAAGATCACTTTAGGGACAGATTAAGAAAATGACAGTGGCACTGTTCATGAGCAGAGGTCCTAAAATGCCTATGTTGAAAATTTGGTGGTGAAAGTCCATAAAATGATTGTGTTATAAGCATGCATTGTGCAGTTTCCACGCACACTTGTAGCTTCACAAATTTGCAATATTTTCATGCCAGATTTTCAACACTGGTATTTTTTCACATCTCCTTATGAACAGTACTGCTGCCATTTTTCAATCTTGCCCAAATGTGTTTCCCGCACCTGTGGTGCTACAATGGTTTGGTCGTTGTGGAAATCAACTTTGGGACGTATTAACAAAATCACAATGCCACTGTTCATGAAGGTAGGTCCCAAAATGCCTTTGTTGAAAATGTGGTTAAAAATCCCAAAATAATTTGTTACGGACGGTGTTGCACAGTTTCTTTGCCTTCTCATGACTTCACCAATTTTTCATATTTTCACCCAGGTTTTCAATGTTGCCACTTTTTACACCTCCTCATGAACAATATAGTTGTCATTTTTCACATCCTGCCAAAATGTGTTTTGTGCCTGTGTCACCAAATGGCATCGTCACTGTGCAAAACCACCTTTCAGCTAACAAACTGATAGTGCCGCTCTTCATGAGGTGGGGTCACAAAAGCCCATGTTGAAACTTTGAGTGAAAATACCAACAAACACCTATGGCGTTAGTGTTTGCAACTGTAACATCTCACTCTGTAGAGACTAACAGGCATCAGGGGTGTGACTTGGGAATCATTGGCTGTAATGTCATGCCATTCCACCCCACCTTGCAGCCAGTGACAGGCATCGAGGTGTGCCTTGCAGTGTTGGCCCTAAAGTTCACCCCATTCTCCTATACTGCACCCATCTCAGCGTATTTCCTTATGGAATGGGGTAAGTATAAGGCCCAAAGACCCCAAAGCACACCATGACACTTGTCAGTGTCTACAGGTAGGGTGAGGTTAAATGGCATAGCGTTATAGCTGATCCAAGGCACACCCCAATGCCTGTCAGTATCTGCAGGGTGGGGGTGGTGTTGGCATCAGTTCAATACTTCACTGCCATTCCTATTATGCATCTCTAACTCCTGCACTACCAATGCCAGCAAGACAACATTTGGCATTGACAAATGCTTATTTTGTTAGATGTACTCCAAGACCAGTTGGTCATCTCATTTCAGATTTTAACATTATCGGCCACTTCTGTGCTGTTGACTCCCAACTTTTCCTACTTTTAATTTCTTTTTCAGGTGCTTTCTCCATGTACTTTCCCAATTTATTGATTCTATAAACTGTTGGGTCCAGCTTAGTTTTCTTTTACTTAATGTTTTGAAACTGGAGTTTTCTTATAGGAATACATTTATTTATTTAGAGTATCGGTTTTACAGACCATTGAGTCAAAGACTCATTTACAAAGGCACCTCGTCATGGGAACAACACAACAACAGTACAATGATATGGTTCAAACAAAATGGCTTATAGCTTATACATAACACCCTTAAACTCACTTATGTCACACTTTTTGCTTTTGTAAACTCCAGAGACCAGTATACATTGTCTGCTAGAAATCTAGGAATTATATTTGAACTTGAACTTTTTTCCTGTCTCATATCTCTTAAATCTGCTGTTTTCCTTTAGCAATAGCACTCACATATACCATGGCATTAGCTATGGAAGATCCTTTTCAATTTTGCATTCTCTCATACTTTCATTACTGTATCTCTTTCTCTCCTTGGTTTGCAAAATCTCTCCTACAAAAATTTAAAACTTTTCCAAAATATGGTTGCCCAACTCAGTGCAAGTTCATGTGAATGTGGTCACACTACTGCTGTCTTTAAAAACATTAATTGTCTACAGTACTAATCCATGTCTATAGCTACTACAGGATGCTTTTAATGTCTTACTGTTTTTAAATTTTCATGGCCCAGCTCCCTCCTCTTACAGAGCTTGCCTCACCCTGCTCTGCACCTCGTACCCATTAGTGCTATGCAGATGTTCCTTAAACCTTCTTCCCATTTCCTTTCTGCTGTTCGTGGTACTCTTTTAGATACTCTGCTGCAAGAAACCATCCCCTTACTCTGTTGTCTCACTATCTCTATTCATTTCAAATCCCCACTAATAACTGAACTCAACTCTTCTCTTGGCTTTTGCTCCACATTTCTCAAATTCCAGTTTCTCCAAACAATTCCTCCATCCTAACTTCCAACAGTTACCAAAACACACTTCTTCAGCAAGCATTTCATTGCTAAGGGCAATTCTTTCAACATTGTTCTCCAGCTTGTGAAATGTTGCCACAAGGGTTTATTTCCATTTGGTTTTACTTTAAAGTTATTTGTCTTTCTATCTGTATTTATTTCAATTGCTCCTGATTGTCCCAGGGATGAAGGAGAGGGCATGCACAGTAATGCATGCAATGTCAGATTGTTTACCAGCCTACTGCATTACTTGGCTGTAAAGAAATATGTTTTATTGCTAAATAAAATACACCTAATTGCTGTGTCATTGTGTAAGGTGTGCCATGTGCATTGCAATACCACTGGCAGCTGAGACTGAGCAAGCTGGTCTGTTTTGGGAAGAGTCACAGTGTTGAGCCAAAGTGTTGAGTCATGTTGGGTGTTCCTTTCATAAGGGTGGAAAACTGCAGAGAATGCCCTTCCTTTATGTATGGCTTATCCTAAGCACTTATCAACACAGATGTACTATGAGATCCTGACAGTCAGTCTCCCAAACTCCATAAGCCTGAGTTTTTTTAGTTGTTTAACCAGAGAAGCACACTGCTGAAAGCTTTTTACAGGTGTGACCTGGGAGCACAGGGAAGTTAAATGACTTGCTCAGGGTCACACAGTATGCAAGTGGAAGCTGTGGGATTCAAACCCAGGTCTGGTCTGCTGGATGTCGCCAGATTTGCAGCTCAGAGCCTTAAACCACTGCACTATACTGACTGATTGTCGGAAGACTGACAAGGTTCGAGTGCAATGAGGGCAAGCCTGCACCCCCATAACTAAAATAGCCAACTCTGAGAGGGAGGGGACTCAGAGTAAAACAAAAGAGCACTATGCAAAAGTTGATGCCCCACAATAGAACTTGGGTCTGAGTGCGATGGTGGCCAAGCTGCTAGTACTTAGCCCTCCATGCCACAGGAGCAGCTCAGCCAACCCTTGGATTTTTCCTCTCTTGTGGTACATGGCTTGAGGTAGGGTAGCAGTTCATCACATTCTCTACCTTACCCCTGTTGGCACTAGCCTCCGTCTGTCAGGCAGGTGTGGCCGGCAGTCAACTCGAGATCCGAATGTCGGATTCTGAGTTTCGCAATTAGTCATACTCCCATCAACCCTGGAACTCTACTCCCCAAACTGCATGTGCTCATTACTCCAGCCTTCTACCTGACAATATATCTTATGCTGCTGTTCCTCCTTATGATGAAAATGATGTGGAGCATCTAAAGTTGGGGTAGAGGGTTAAACACAGGTTGTACCATGGCAAGAAATGTGTTAGTAAAATAGGCGATCTCATTGGTTAAACACAACAAATGATCAGCAGCCAAGTGGGCATTAATTCCTAGTAATGTCTGCTTGATGATGCAGTACCGCTTTGTTCCACTACCCATTTCATCTAAAGACACTTGTTGATTCCCATCCACCCACCCTCGTGGTATTCTGGGACTCGACTATATTTGATTTCTGTTATTCTAGTTTGTGATGCAAAAATGTGTACTTACATTGTAACCATTACATTGATGCTTTGACTGGAATCTCTGCATGGATGGACAAACAGTACAGGAATAAAAGTGCTGTCTTTGAGATCTCGAACCCAGTCAACCGCTGCTGTTTTCACCTCATGTCAGGAACAAAAACTGTCCCTTGTAAACCTACCAAGGGATCCCTGAAAAGGAAAAGGAAAACTAGACATCTGGAACCAAATAGTAGTTCTGTGTGTAGCTAGATCCACTAATGAACACCCAATCCCTATAATGAATTGTTGGAGTGCAATATGTAAATAATGAAGCTCATAATGCAAAGCAGCTGTTTTCAGGCACTTCGAATGTTTTGAGTTTTTACCAGACGGTCGGTTAATGTAAGCAAAAGTTGATATTCTTGATGTAAGTTAGATAGAGTGACTGAACAAATCCTGCTATGTGTGAATCATGAATAGCAACTTACATTCACAGTATAAATAAATGTTAAAACGCATATAACACAGTAAAAGTCTTCAAACACTGTTCACCTGTCTGTGTTATTCTTTTCAAATCACATAAGTCTGTATTAATTTTTGTAAGCGCTCATGTTACAAGTGCATTAATGCACTCAAAGTCAGGCTCTACTAGGGAATTAATGCCCGGTTGGTGGTTGGTGGCACTTTCGACCTTCAGCCTGGTGCCCCCAACCAGGCATTTATTCCCCAGTAGAGCCTCTTTGCTGAACATTACCGCTTTTGTGATTACGCACACATGGCTGGGCTATTTCAAGATTTGTCTGATTTTATTAAATTAAAAGGATAGTGGCCCAGTTAACCACCAGCACCCTCCTACCCCCTCCCACACAACCACGCACAGCCTGATTCAGAGGATGTGGTGTTAGGACACACATGGCTCTGCCTCTGAATATAATCATCCCAGGTTAATGGGGAGGCAAAGGGGCTAGGTGGGTGAGAGAGAGAGAGGGAGAGAGAGAGAGAGAGAGAGAGAGAGAGAGAGACAGAGGTTGTTTAGAGTGCTGGTCAGAATAAAATCCAGATTTGATTCCCACCATAACCACTACATAATTATGTTTTTCTGAGTGCACCACCAAGAAATATAAAAATAACTTCCACTATATAGTGGAGAAGCACCAATGTGTGCAAGCCTGCTAGCCCTTAAATCCCTTTAGTATGAACCCAGGATTGTGCAGCATTTGTAAATCTTTATAAAATAAAACTGTACTACATTGTATAAAAAATAGAGGGCGGCAGCACAATTAATGACCCTTCACATATACAGCTGAAGTGCTAGCAAAGCACATAATGGAAGAGTAAAACAGAATGTTCTCATTTCTGCCTTGCAGCTGAAGTATTATTGGAATGCACACACACAGCCAAGACATATTAGAGAAAATAACCCTAGGCTCTGTTGTTTATATCTGTCCTTCCAGAGAAGTATTAGTGAAATACAGAGAGTCAGGAGGGTGCAATTAATAAATCCTCTCTACAGCGGCCCTGTTCCTTAAGTGGTAAGTGCAGTGATAAGACAGACAAGGCAGGAGGCAGAAAGGTAGAACTTAAGACAGTTATCAGATGTGCAATTGAATGCTAAATAAAATCAGCTTCAAATTATGCATCTGGTAAGAGGACATAGCAGAGGTCAGAAAAACAAGTAAAAGCTTTAATACTTCTGCTAATTTCTATGGTAGTATATTATGTGACAGCAATAAATGAACTTCTGTGTTAAATACAGTAGTCTCTGTTGCTGGATGTACAGTACTTACACTTACTTGTTATATTTAACTGCATTTTATTTCTTAATAATTACTGGTCAGCAATTTTTCTCTATGGGCTTACATGAGCTGATATTTGCTGTAATAACCTGTGGGTTATTATGGCATTCATGCACACTTTCTTCAAAAGCAGTGCTCCCTCATTGGCTCTCCTTCTGCATGTGGGTGGGCCTCAAGACTTCTGTAAACATGGCAGCTCCATCTCTTGTGTGCTGAGGAGCTGCAACAATGAGATGTGTCTCCTTTTTTTTCTGAATTGATCTAGTTAATCCTACCTTCTACACATACCGGTATACAAAACATATATCTGGTTGGTCCTATTGTTCATCCACATCAGAACATAACTGCGAGTTGCAAGGGCGGCAGTAGTTGAGGGGCTGTACCACAGGGTAAGCTTGATCCCAACTCAAACTGAAAGTAAAAAAGAAATAAACAGAAACAACAACAACAACAAAAAGAAAATGCAAATGCAAATTCTGCAAGGAGAGGGAGGCAGCCACAGTGTGTGTGTGTGTGTGTGTGTGTGTGTGTGTGATGCATATGTGTGTGTGTGTGTGATACATGGTTACTGAAGTCGGGCTAGAGAAAAACTGCTGACCAGCAATTATATAGAATGAAAGATGGAAGTGTGCATGAGAATTTAATGCACACCTCGATGTGGAATATCAATAAACACTTCCCCATCCTTTATTCTATATTTAATAATCATATACTGCTACATACTGTAATTATCTTTTCCTCATTACATTTCACCTCCATTCTACTTTCAAGTTCCATCCAAGATAAATAATTTTTCTTACATATTCTACTTATCTGTCCTGTCTCTTACATCACTTCTTAGAAACAAGAGTTTTTCCAGCCATTTACAAGATTCAGATGACAAGATTCGAAAACAGCAAGAGACAGGAGGTTAAGGAAAATGCTATTGTTTCTGTTCCTCAGTAAAGTAAATTACAGTGACTAAATATTTTTACTTAAACGAAACTCTGTTACACACCAAGCCATATAATGCTCACTGTGTACTGATTTTGTTTGCACCTCACTCCAGCCAGCTTGAGCTGCCCAAACTGGAAGTCAAGCAGAAGATTGTGGACAGTATACATCTGTTTTCAAGAGCCCCTTACTATCTCTAAAGCTACCAACTTCAACTGGTTGGAAACTAGGTGGAGGTTAAAGATCCCAGGCCCAATTTTCAGAGATGCTTGCATCAAAGAAATTACACAAGGGCTTACTGCACCACACCTTGCATCATTCTTGATTTTACAATGCAGTCTGTGCCACTTTGGGGACCACCTGCCAACCAAGCACGCACAATCCTTATGACAGATGCACTGGTGCTACATATGCAGAAGGGGGCTTGTGCTAGGGCAGGACTGTAGCATCCTAAAATGGGATTTTATAATCCTTGCCAAGGGTGAATGGATCATCACAGTCCAGCGCTGGTCTAACAGCCCGTGCACCACTCCTGGAGCCATTGTCAGGTGGGAGGTGACCCTGTGCCTCCCTGTTGGATCTGGTATCTAGCACTCACACAGCACTTGAGCTACTCACCCAACCACCAGTGGTGTGGTGGCTGTATTCAATGGGGCAGGTATGAGCCCTCAGGGTCCCCGATGATGCCAGTCTTGCACCTGTCCCCACATGGACCTGCACTGGCACTGTGGTGGTAGTGCACTGTCCCCATCAGGTGTCTGTCATCATCCCCTCCTCTGATCCTGACCCCTCCTGCTCTTGACAGTCCCTATCCTTTCCTCCATGAGCCTACTAGCCACCTGGGCAACCAACTGGCATGTCTCTGTCGGCTGGCCATGGATGCCTCACAACCATCCCACAGCTTGTGTCAATCCTCTAATTGCTATGTGTTTGGCATAAAGGAATGGTTGCAGTGACTGTGTCGAGTTTGGCACCAGGACCCCTACTCTTAGAAAATCTGTTGCAGGGTCCGGGCACACTGGCAATCAATATGGCTGCTGTTTGTTGCAGCTTGCGTCGATCTAAGGGCTGCTTTGAAACACAGCCCTCCATGTAAGATTTTGAAAGTGGGGGCATTACCCTCAGTGCCCTAGAATAACATTCTCTCCCAATAGCTTTGTTTCCAATGCAATACAAATTGGTGTGACGTTAGCATGCTTAATTGCTTCAGTACACATAACACATACAGTCACTGTGTTATCAATATCCATTTCATTGCTTTGCAAATCTTTTTGAATACAGTGTGATTGAAAGGCATTATATAAAACCCAGTGCTATTCCGTTCTATCAGTTTCCTACACTTTCACTCAAAATCAAATCCATATTTGCCCTCACAGTTGATGCACAACACATCATCAGTAAGTTCCTTAATTAAGGATTCTAAACAGAAATCTCTTGAGATTTTTTAAACTGTAAACAGTGCTAAATGTGTGCAACAAATACCTGTCTTCCCCAAGTCGTTGGTATAGCAGCATGGCTGTACTTTGCTGGTGGAGGTATAATATTTAGTGTTTCTTTTTAGTGTGAATAAAAAGATAGCATAACTGGGATCCTCCGAGTGAAGTGCCCCTTTGACAGGGAGGGTCAAGGGTTCTTATTTGGTCAGTGGAAATGCTGGTGGGACTCAAAAATGCAAGCAGCTGTAATTATCAAACTTAATAGCAAATATAAAACTACAGTCCAAACAAATGATTTGGTGTACAAGTGGCAATCTTTATTTGTTGTAAACAGTCTTACATAAATTCTGAAATTGCAGTTCCATACAGAACCACAACATATCTGATTTTTTGTAAGGGACAGGAAAAAAGGCTCTGCTTCCTGGTGGCTGTCAGTGTAAGTCAGTTGGGGAAGTGAGTAAGATCCCAGCAGTAGTAGTAGCAGCAGAAGAGTTGCCCCCTCCATCTTAGTGGTCTTGGGTTTTGTGCACCAGTATAGCTTTTCACATCTTGCCAAGAGTTGTGGCAGTAGCTAGGCCTGCACTTTATGCTCCCAGAAGACACTTTATACCTGGCTTTCTGAATTGATCCAAACACAGTCATTGAGTAGACTTTATTGGTGTGCTGGAGATTTGGCACAACACATCCTGTATATTCTTGAAATGGATTTGTGAACTGTGGTCCTTTGCCAGGATCATAATGAATGAGCTAGGTGGATATGGCAGGCGGTCCTGTGCTAAGGCTCCACATCCACACTTAGAATCTCTGGGTGTGTAATACTAATCAGGTGTACTGACGGAAGGGTGAAACTCCATCGTGCAATTACCCACAATGAAATTTTCTACAAGTTTTGAAAATGCCGCTGCGAGAGGACTGTTGTAAATTTAGCACTTTCACAAGTTTTGCCTCCTGAGAAGTTAGCTCCAACTTGAAATTAACAGTCTATAGAAGGGGAGTGGGGTGCAGTCCTCTGCATGGGGGTTTGGTGGGCCAAACCCCCATTAAAAACAGACTGATGTCTGACAGGTGAAATTTCACCTGTCAACATCGATGTCTCTATGTCAACATCGACAACAATGTTGTCACGTCGGCATAGCTAAACAATTCTAATCCTGTTCAGAATAATCTGATGTGCCTTTTGTCTTGACCATTCAGTAATCAGCATGGAGATCACACACAATCCTATTAGTTTTATTATGCGAACATACGAAACTTGCCAGCAGAAACAGGCCCCATGGTCTATCAAGTCTGCTTTGGTGTACAGCTAGCACCCTTATATTGCAGCTGCCCTCCCAACCCTCCATTCTCCTCCTGAAACTGTTCAGAGACTTTAACATAGCCCCATCCTTGCCCTGTCCCATGCCTTTTGAAACTCTCAACTGTCCTACATGCTACCATCTCTTCTGGCAGGCATTCCTTTCGACACTACCCTCTCAATGAAATAGTACTCCTCATCCTCCTGAACCTGCCTCCCTCTAATCTGTAGCCCTTGCCCCTCATGTCCTTCCTTCTCAGCTTAAACAATCCTTCTGTGTCTGATTTGCTGATCCCCCACAAGTATTTTAAAGTTTCAATCATGTCCCCGATCCCTTCTCTCTCCTCCAGGGTGAACAGACTCAGCTGACTCAGTCTTTCCTCAGGTTCTGCCCTCCATCCCCTGAAACATTTTCATCACGCTACACTGCACTGCCTTGAGCAGCTTGATATCCTTCCTCAGATATGGATGCCAATATTGCACACAGTACTCCAACTGCAGCCTGACCAAGGACCTTGTGACAGTTTATGGGACCCCCATCACCACTAGACACTCCTCTCTACCTGGACCCTATTTCTAAAAAATCTACTGTAGTAGTACTTGTCTTCTCTATGGTCTCCTTGACCTTTTCACCTTTCTACCACAATGGGTGGCCTCTGTGTGGTATTCTTCTCTTTTCTAACCCGCTAATTTTCGACTTTTTGTCTAGGTGGTGGTACTGTAGAGGCTAACCCTAGCTGACTGTTTTGGCTAAGCGAATACTGGAAAGTAAGCAAAATAAGCCACATCCCTTTCAGTTTTTAAAGGAAGCATGGAAAACAATTCATACTGTTTAAGTAAGATCCAGTAAAGCAAAGCCTGGTTGGAACATCGAAAGGAGTGTTGCTTTGCACCACTTAATATATGTTGTTTTCAAGTTAATTTAAACAAGAAATCAAAGAGGTACCTGTATGTTCTTGAGGCCTGCTCAAATGTGCCCTTGATGCCTGCTCAGATGAAAATGAGTTTCCTTAAGGGCTGCAGGCCCCTAGTGGACTCTATTTATTATACATTTCTGGTGATGTCATGATTAGGGGCAGATCACATGATTGATGATGTCACGGTTTTCAATATATAAAAAGACTGGGACTCAGTATGTGGGCAGATAAGTTGTGGGCACAGATGATGGTATGCTGAGAGGAGCTTAGTACCACTCTGTGACATTTGTTTTCCAGAGAAGAATATCTAGGCTATTTCTTTTGGAATGAAGTTTATTTTCTTGTTTTCCTGAAGTTTTCTTTATTTTGTTTGCTTTAATAAAAGTCACTACATCAATTGGTGTAGTTTTAAGAAAAACTTGTGTCAAGTGTTGTCACTACCCACCCACTCACAGTTTGGTGTAAGAAGTGGGATCTGGTCGTCCAAGAGATAGAGTGGGAGACAGAACGGTACCAGACCTGGTACAAGTGACAACCATGGCCTCAGGAACAGATGAGAAGAAAATGGGCACTGTGACACGCTCTCAGACAAAGAGGACAGGTGAACCTCTGTATACCGGTCTGGACACAGATGTCAGACAGAGAGTGCCAAAGGACCAAACCGCTAGTGGAGAAGAGGAGGAGGAGGAACGACCGGAGATGCCAGGAGCTATATGAGCGGCCCTTGAAGGCCTTTCTGAACTTCTACACTGGTTGGCGGAATGACAGATGGAAATTGAATGGCAGAGAGACCTAGATGCCCAAGAACGGGATCGAGACAGAAGGTGACAAGATTTAAGGTGGGCTGAAACTATGCAGCTGTTTAAATCTTTGGGAGCAGGAAATGGAACTGGGGAGGACAGAGTAACAACAACCTAAAGATATAAAACTCACAAGAATGACTGCTAATGATGACATTGAGGCCTATTTGACCACTTTGAAAGGGGTGGCCAAGGCCTGTGATTGGCCAAAGATACAGTGGATAGTACGCCTGGCACCATATCTATCAGGGAAAGCACAACTGGCCTATAGTAATATGGACCCACATTTGGCAGAGGACTATGACCTAGTAAAGCGGAAATATTGAAACGTTATGACATTAATGCAGAGACATATAGGCAAAGGTGCCATGCTTTAAAACACCAGACACATGATTCCCAAGAGAAACTTATATTAGACTCAGAGAACTTTGTTTAAAGTGGATCCAGCCAGAGGAAAATCCAGAACTGACATTATAGAGACATTTGTTATAGAACAGTTTTACAAATATGACCTACTGATGTGCAAATCTGGATAAAAGAGCATAATCCAGAATCTGCAGAAATGACTGTGACACTAGCAGAGGATTTTTATCTGCACATCAACCTTTTCGAGAGGTGGTAATAAGTCCACAGACTATGCAACAAAACCTCAGACCACAGCAGTAAGACCACCTCAGACTGCATCTAAGACTTATGAGGAAGGAACAAACAAGGAAGGAGGACATTCCCAGCAGACATAATATGTCGGAACTGTAAGGGGTGGGGCATATTGCCAGATTTTGTTCATCAAAAATGTGATATAACCCATCTAGCCTTATTAAATGCTGGGTATGTGACAACTACAGTGGGAATAAAAGGACAGGAGGTGGTGGGATTGGTGGATTCGGGCAGTAAAATACCCTGGTCAGAGCTGATATAGTTCAAGGGTAAGAGAACAGCTCCTATACAGGTCATATGTGTACATGGTGACACACATCAGTACGCCACCATTAAAATACCCTTAAAGGTAAAAGGCAATACTTCTATAATAACCACAGGTGTAGTACACATTGCCAGTACCTGCAGTAATAGGGCATGATTTCCCAGGTTTTATCACCCTTTGAGGGAACCAGGAAACATAGCCGCTATGACTACTAGGGCACAGAGCAAAGAGAACCATTATTGGGAAGTATTTCTTTGAAGAAGAAGTATTGGAAAGTCCTGGTAAATCCAGATCGCCTAAGATGGCCAGAAGAAAAACAAAAGGAGTGGGTTAAAAAAATATGTTCTAACACAGGATAAACAAATGCTATATGTGAAAGCTGATATGTGTATCCAACAGAAGAATGATAAAACCTTAATTCCTTTTTTCAACAGGTGGGACAGGAGGTTAGACAAAGGGCCCGGAGTTTCAAGTGATCAAGAATTTATTGTATAGGATTTGTACAAATCCAGGTACCCAAGAACAAGTGGAACAACTTATAGTACCCCTTGCTATCGCCAAGACATATTAGCTCTAGGCCATGGTACACCATGGGCAGGACACACAGGGAGGGACAAGACTGCTAGTAGAATATTACAAAGATTTTTTTGGCCAGGATCCATAGTGATATTACCAAATATTGTCAAGAGTGCCCAGAGGTCAGTTAACTGCCCAAAGGACCAAGAAGGACACAGTTCCATTAATACTCTTACTTTGGTAACAACCCCTTTGAGAGGGCGTATGGATATAGTGGGTCCCTTAAATAAAAAGTAGTAAAGGAATAGATTTATATTGGTGGTATGATTATGCCACCAAATACCTTAAGCTATTCCCATGAGATCTGTGACCACCTCCCGGATAGCTGAAGAACTAGTGAAGTTATTCAGCAGGTAGGGATTCCCAAAGAGATTTTAACTGACGGCTACAATTTTAATGCAGAGCTCTTAAGGAACTGTACCGCTTGTTGGGAATAGTAGCTGTACGTACATCACCCTATCATCCTCAGACCGATGGCCTGGTGGAAAGATTCAATCAAACCCTGAAACGTATGCTGAAGAAATTGCATACCGATGAAGGGCGAGATTGGGATATGTACCTACCCTTTCTTCTGTTCGCATACCGTGAGGTACCACAGGCTCCACTGGTTACTCCCCTTTTCCCTATTGTTTAGTAGGACCCCTAGAGGTTTGTTAGATGTGGTCAAGGAGTGCTGGGAAGAAGGAAGGATTTAAAATCTCCAGGATTGCTCAGTACATGAGGCAGTTAAGGAGGAGATTAGTCACTTATACTGCAAAAGCTCATGAAGCAGGAAAGAAACACAAGAACATCAGAAGAATAGGGTATGATAAAGGGACATCCAGTACAAAATCATTTCAACCAGGTGACCAGGTATTACTACTATTACCCACCTCCACTCACAAATTATTGATGAAGTGGCAGGGCCCCTACAGTGATACGCCAAACTGGCCCAGTGACATATGAAGTAGAAACACCTGATAAAAGGGCAGGTAAAAGATCTACCATGCCAATCTATTAAAACGGTGGCATGAGAGATCCACTCAGGGATACAATTAATGGTAATGCCTGAACTTCACAAATCAGAGTTGGAAACCCCATATGGACGGTTAGAAGGAGAGACTGGTATTGAAGCCATACAAGTAAATCCTGAGTTAGACTAGTCACAACAAATGGAATTACAGTCTTTGATACAGGAATTCAGCACTTCCTTCACCAGTAGACCAGGCCTAGCTAAAGGAATGGAACACCAAATCTATACTGAATCTAGACCAATCAGGAAGAAACGTGCACGTCTCCTGAAAGGAGCAGGGCAGATGTACAGAGGAAATACAAAAATTAAGAGAAATGGACATAATTCAACCTTCACAAAGTCCATGGGATCCCCTGTAGTAATTGTACCTAAGAAGGAGGGTGGCATAAGATTGTGCCTGGACTTTAGAGGTTCTAAACCAAGTGGCACAATTTGATGCCTATCCCATGCCAAGGGTGGATGATATATTGACCGCATTGGCAATGCTAAGTATATCTCCACCCTTGACTTAACAAAGGGTTATTGGCAGATCCCTTGCTGAGTCTGCTAAAGAAAAGACAGCTTTCAGCACTTCAATAGGTTTTTCCAGTTTAAAACCATGCCATTTGGACTACATGGAGCCCCGCTACATTTCAACGCTTTCATGGATCAGGTACTGGCACCACATCATAATTTTTATGCGGCTTACCTGGATGACATTGTTGTTTTAGCCAGGATTGGGAAACCCTTTACAATATCTAAAAGCTGTCTTAACCTCTATACAGCAAGCAGGAATGACAATTAATCCTCTAAATGTACACTTGCCATGCTGGAGACCCGATATTTAGGATTTATTTTGGGTAATGGATACATTAAACCTGAGGTCTCGAAGGTTGAAGCAGTAGCCCAATGCCCAATACCTGAGACAAAGAAGCAAGTACGTTTTTCCTAGGGTTAGCACGTTATTACAGGAGATTTATTCCACAGTTCGCTACTTTGGCAACCCTTTGACAGAATTAACTTAAAAGAAATTCAGTAATCAGGTTAAGTGGACACCCAATGTGAGAAGGCATTTATTCAGATTAAGGCATTATGCTCCTCACCGGTGTTATGAAGTTCGATTTTAATCACCCTCTTTGAGGTCCACCGATGCCTCTGGAACTGGTATTGGAGCAGTTTTAAGCCAGACCAGCAATGGGGAGGAACACCCAATTGTATATATTTCTAGGAAACTGCATGAAAGGGGCAAAAATACTCCACCATTGAACAAGAGTGTTTGGCTGCCAAATGGGCAATTGAAACCTTGAGATTTTATTTATGGGGTGCCCTTTATGCTGGTAACAGACCACAACCCTCTGTGTTTTATTTCTCAAATGAAGGAAAAAAATAATCGAATAATGAGATGGTATTTATCTCTCAACCTTATAAATTTACAGTAAAGTACAGGGCTAGGTCTGCCCATGTAAATGCAGATTTCCTCTCTCGCCTAGGAGCCAATAATAAAGCATAAACATTTGGCGGTTTAGAAAATTTATGAATGTATGACTGTTACTGTTCAAGTAATTGTACAGACAGCCCAGGGCAAAATATTTAGTTGTTATAATAAACTAATGAAGGAAGATACAATGGTCCTCTTTAGAAAGACTTGGACCATGTTCATGTTTTTTTTTAGGGTGCCCTGGGGTGGAGCTTTCAAGAGAGGGTGGAGAAAGCTCCATCCTACCCACTTTAAGAGGGTAGGTTGTCTTAAAACCAGTCATGTCTCTTCTGCTACTGGTTTCGCTAACCTTGGGGTATGTGACAGTTATGTGGACCCCCATCACCACTAGACACCCTCTCTACCCTGGACCCTATTTCTAAAAAAAATCTACTGCAGTAGTACTTGTCTCTCTATAGGTCTCCCTTGACCTTTTCACCTTTCTACCACAATGGGGTGGCCTCCTATTGTGGTATTCTTCTCTTTCTAACCCACTAATTTTGATTTTTTGTCTAGGTGGTGTTACTGTAGAGGCTAACCTAGCTGACTGTTTTGGCTAAACGAATACTGGAAAGTAAGCAAGTAAGCCACATCCCTTTCAGTTTTAAAAGGAAGCATGGAAACAATTCATACTGTTTAAGTAAGATGCAGTAAAGCAAAGCCTGGTTGGAACATCGAAAGGAGTGGTTGCTTTGCACCACTTAATATATGTTGTTTTCAAGTTAATTTAAACAAGAAATCAAAGAGGTACCTGTATGTTCTTGAGGCCTGCTCAAATGTGCCCTTGATGCCTGCTCAGATGAAAATGAGTTTCCTTAAGGGCTGCAGGCCCCTAGTGGACTCTATTTATTATACATTTCTGGTGATGTCATGATTGAGGGGCAGATCACATGATTGATGATGTCACGGTTTTCCATACATAAAAAGACTGGGACTCAGTATGTGGGCAGATAAGTTGTGGAGCACAGATGATGGTGGTCATGCTGAGAGGGAGCCAGTACCACTCTGTGACATTTTGTTTTCCAGAGAAGAATATCTGAAGCTATTTCTTTTGGAATGAAGTTTATTTTCTTGTTTTCCTGAAGTTTTCTTTATTTTGTTTGCTTTAATAAAAGTCACTACATCAATTGGTGTAGTTTTAAGAGAAAACTTGTGTCAAGTGTTGTCACTACCGCACTCCGCTCACAGACCTGTAGAGGGACATGATCACCTCCTATTCCTGGATGAGTATCCCTCACGTAATGCACCCCAGAATCCTATTGGCCCTAGCACAGCCCTCCTGCATTGAGCAGAGTTGTTCATGCTCCCAGTTGCTATGACCCCCAGGTCCTTCTCCTCCTCAGTGCCCCTAACTGCACCCCACCCAACCAGTGTTCCCTCCTCGGTTCTTTGCCCCAAAGTGCATAACTGCACTTCTTTGCACTAAAACCCAACTCCCACCTTGCTGACCACTCCTCAAGTCTGGTCAGATCCTCCTGTAGCCCCTGCCACCCTCTATGTCATCCACCACAGCTCCCATTTTAGTGTCATCCATGAAAAACTGATCCTGTTTCCAACCCCATGTGCTATATCCGATATGAACAGTCCAAAGAACACCACCCCTAGCACAGAGCCCTGCAGCACACCGCTGGCCACTGGTTTGGGAGATGAGCGCTCCCTCCCCTCACAACCACCTGCTGCAGTCTATCTACTAGCCAGTTCCTGATCCATTTCTCCATCTGCCCCCACTCCTACCTGTTTCAGCTTTGCCCCAAGTTGCCCATGAGGAACCAAATCAAAGGCCTTGCTGAACTTAAAATAAAGGACATCCACTGCATGGCCCTTGTCCAATTACCTTGTGACCCAGTTGTAGTATTCTATTAGGTTGGTCTGGCATGATCTCCCTGAGATGAACCCGTGTTGCTGCCCATCCTGGAGATCACTGAACATCAGGAAGGTTACCAGTCTCTCCTTCGGATTGCTTCCATGAGTTTACCCATTATAGAAGTGAGACAGAGGGTCTGTAGTTACCCGGCTCATCCTTTGGGCTGCTCTTTTGGATAGGCACAGTACCTGAGCTAATCTCCAGTCCAGCGGTATGCATCCCATGTCCAGGGAGGTGTTGAACAGGTCTGTCAGTGCCCGGCCAACACTTCCGCCATCTCCCTCAACACCCTAGGGTGAATGCCATCAGGTCCCGGTGCCTTATCCACCCTAAGCACCTTGAGACCATCTAGTATGCTGCTTTCTAGAACTACTGTGTTAGTCATCTCCTCCCCCTCGTTCCCACATTTCCAGTCCACGAGGGTTGTTGACCGCCTACCTCCCTCGTGAACACAGAGCAGTAGTCATTCAGTACCTCTGCCTGTTTCCTTCCTTCTCCACTCTCCCCTCACCCTTCCTGATCCAGACTATCTGGCCTGTAAGCTTCTTTTTCTCTTACATACATACAGAATTCCTTCTCCCCTCCCTTAAGTCCCTAGCCAGCCTCAGCTCCTTGGCCTCTCTTACTAACTTGGTTACTCCTTGGACCTTTTTTGTACAGTTGACTGTCTTCATTACGTCCTGTTCTTTTCATTCTCCTAAAAGCAGCCTCTTGGCCCTCACCCTCTAATAAACTCCTGGTCATCCAGCATGGCACCTTGGCCCTGGGCATTTGGCTCAGACTCTTGATGCATACAGCAGTAGCTTTCTTAAGGCTGCCTTTATGATTTCCCACTTCTGATTTGCATCCATTTCCAACCTAATCCTGCAAGGTGCCCTCTCAGTGTTTCCTTCATACTCCCAAAGTCCACCCGCCTGATGTTCAGTACCTTTGTTGTTGACCCCACAGCCTCACTGCTCATGCTGAGCCTAAACCACACTAAAAGGTGATCACTCCCAGCTAGTGGGTCCTCCACCGCAGCTCCCTCACCATATCCCGTTTGATAGAACCAGGTCCAATATGTTACCCAGCTTAGTTGGTTCACCAGCCAACTGCACCAGATGGCTATCTTGGAATGCATCCAGAAGTATGTGTTCCTGGCGCTAGAAAGGTTTAGGTTCCCAGTCCACTTCAGGTAGGTTAAGGTCCCCGATGATCAACACGCCCCTTATTACAAACTCATGTAATCTGATCCAACAACTCACTATCCAACTCCTCGCACTGTCTGGTGGTGTATTCACCACCCGTAGCCTCAGTTTCCTACTTCTTGGGTCCAGGAACTGCATCCACAGTGCCTCCATCCTCTCCTCCTCCCCTTGTCCCTTGTGCATCTAATCATGTCCTTCATAAATCACCACCCTCCTCCATTCCCCAGTCCTCTGTCCTTTCTATACACCCTGTACCCAGGAATTGTCAGATCCCAATCCTGGTGTTGGCTGGTCCACGTCTCCATGATGGCCGTCATGCCCACCCTCCCAATTCTTAAGAGAGCCTGTAGTTCAGCTGCTTTGTTACCCAGGCTCCTCACATGCAGGAGACTTCCTCCACCTTCTCCTCCTACTCCTTGCCCCACACTTCCTAATCCTGACTTTCCCTCCCAGTACCCTCTTCTTACTATTCCTTATGTTTTGGGGCAGCTTGCAGCTCCCCTACCTGGTGATGCTTCACACTCACTGCATGCTTTAGAATGACACTAAGCTGTGGTGTTCAAACCTTACTGTTTCACTACAGATTTGTGCACATACTAGCTGCCTTTCATCTTTGAATGCTGCAGATGTCCTGCTTATGATGTTTATCATTCTGTGTTGTCAGACATAAACTGAGGTCTGCTTGTCCCTCTAAAACTGGGGATCTTCATTTAGTCATTTATTTTATTTATTTAGTTTTTGTTGACCTGGTAAGTGCACTTGACAAATTCCTTCCAACTAAACAATATGTTGGGCACACAGCACATTCACCTCTGCATCCATGGCATCCCTGGAGCACTCTGCTCCCTGTCTTCAGTGGCACTTACTGTAAAACTCGGCGGCATCCTGATAATGACACTGTGGGATTGGGCACCCTAGTGTCACTCTTATATTTCTGGGGAGGGGATGCTGGAAGGGAGAGTCAGGTGGGGGCATATCAATAATTTTAAAGGGAAAAATCAGCGGTCACAGTGGAACATGACACTCTGCCATGTCCAAGATGGCCACCAATCTCTACTGTGCATGTGCAGCAACTGGTGCATGTGTGTAGAGTGCAGCAGCCATTTGGACACAATGGAGGTGTTGTGTTCCACTATAACAGCTGATTTCTTTTCATAGAAATCAATGTTATGCCCTCCAGACCCTCCCTCTCAGCACCCACCACCCCACCCAGAAACATAAGAGTGACTTTGGGGTGACCAACCCCCATGTAGCAATCATGACTCTTCCATTTTGTTTTCATATTCCCCACCTGACCCCTCCCTCTCAGCGTCCACACCCCACACCCACCAGCCCAGAAACATAAGAGTGACGCTGGTGGTGCCCAGTCCCCAGTGTCATGATCCAGAATCTCAGGGTTGTTTTTATTTTTAACCCTGTATAAAGAAACCATCCACTGATGTCTTCTGTGGCCATTCCTGTCCTCCACCTGACCCTCCTACTCAGCACCCACCATCCCGTACCACCCTAAGCCCTTACTTACCTTATGCCATACTATTCTCTGGACCACAGATATTTCTTCATTATTTAAAGCTGGACTGTGAACTAAAGAAACAGGTACATGGTTCAATGTATTTCAATGGTGCTTTGAACTTAGTGACATAACCTGGGCATTTTGTGCATATTTATAGGCCTAAATTTTAAACATGCCTTATTTGAGACCCCACCTTATGAACAATTGTATTGACGTTAGACAAATCTACCCCAAAAGGTGATTTTGTGGTCCATGCATGAAACCACCTTTCAGGCAGGAGTTGAACATTTTCTCTACATGTGTTCATGAGTGAGGGGTCATAAGAAGGCTATTTTGAAAATTTGGTGCAAAAATATTTAAAACAACAAGTTATGAGCCTACATTGAATTTTGCAAATGCAGGCTCATATCTTTGGCAATTTTCAATATTTTTGCAAAATGTACAACATAGCCATATCTTTACAGCACCTCATGAATGTGACTGTTGTCATTTTTCAAATCCTGGCCAAAATGTTGTTGTTTTTTTACCATTCTAAAGATGATTTCTCAGTCCTGTAGGAAATCACCTTTTGGGCAGAATGAAAATTTCCTATGCCACTGTTCATGAGGTGGGGTCATAGGAAGGCTATATTGTATTCTAAATTTGGTGTAAAAATATGTAAAAGAAAACATTATGAGGCTGTGTTGAATTTTACAAATGCACGCTCATAAGTTTGGTAATATTCAATATTTTTACCCCAAATTTTCAACATTGCCATGTCTTTATGGCACCTCATGAATGTGACAGCTGTTATTTTCCAGCTCCTGCCCAAAATGTGTTTTGCATGCTGAGAGTTGATTTCACAGTCCCTGGATGAAATCACCTTTGGGCAGGAGTTGAACATTTGCTCCACCCTTCTTCATGAGGCAGGGTTATAACAAGGCTACGTTGAAAATTTGGTGTAAAATATTGCAAATAACAAATTTATGAACCACTTTACATTTTGCTAATGTAGGCTCATAACTTTGGTAATTTTCAATATTTTACCCCATACTCCATAGCTGCAGCCTTATCAGCTTTTGCCAGAGCATGTTTAAATTAAGTACAGTGAGGTATGGAATAAGAATCAGGAGCTCTGATATACAGTCACAGTTAGTTGGGGCACAAGACTGAGGTGTAGCAGTCTCCCATTGTGCCACACCCAAACCTGCCATACACAAAAGAAAAAAGGTAGCCTTTGGGGAAGGATTCTACCTGGCAAGTGGTAATTAAGCCACAATGCAAATGATGGTTGTAAGATGTGTAATTGTGATCATCATGGAGAATGGTGCATGGCAGAGAATCAGTTGATTGGTACATTGCCATGCACAGACCGGTTGCAATGGCACTACCACCATAGTCCTCCTACCAGACCCATGCCTTTAGGCATATTTCTGGTCATAAAGATTTGCTTTTTCTAGTCTCTTTCCACTCTACCCTTGTAGTCCAGTGGCATCTGCAAACCCCAGCTCAGTTAAAGTCCCTCCTAACATATAATAGTACTGCCCTTGTCCTGTCCACCTACGTTGACTATGACTATTTCCTCTGCAATCTAAGTCCCCAATGAATCACTTAACCGATGCTACACATGTGTGCCTCCCTTGTAAAGCATTTTGCTGGGAGGTGCTATGGTTTCCTGCCAGGCTTTAGGAGGGCTAGCAACCATCTCTGCATGGCACAGTTCTTAACTGGCATGCCAGCTTCTGCTTTTTCACTGTGCTGTCACAAGTACCAGTGAGACAGCAAAGGAAAGACTTCCGACCCTGATGCATTCATCACAATGGGGTGTGCTTTAGAACAGCAGTACAAATCCCTCATTCAGTCATGTATTTTCAACTATAAATGGGGCTCTTAATACTGATAATCTACATTTTTACTTGCCAAATAGTTGCTCTTATATTACACTTAAGAGCTATTTTGTTATGTGAGGAAGGCATTTTCTGTTGCCTTAGCAATTTTCTACTGGCAGAAATCCCTGTGTCAACAAGAAGAGAGCACAGTCATGCTAAGTCAACATTTCTGAAAGATTGCTTTTTTTCACCTTTTAGCAACATAGTAAAACATCAGAAACATAAAAGACATCTGTAAAGACTGATATTTGAAGGGAATATTTTCTAACTGGCAGCAAGACATTTACAGCAGGACTCTGTTCAAAATGTGTCTATGGGCAACATTCGTAATGTTTGTGTTTTATTTGAAGGATAGTGTAAATTTCATAATCCTGTTTGCCCTTTTCAGAAGTTACCATCATGCAAATGTTTTATTATTTTTTTTCATTAATTATTTTTATTAGGAAGTACCTTTGAGCCAAGATGTTCATTTTCTAAGGTTCCACATCAAGAGACAATATAATATAACTCATGTTGTACAGTAAGTATAAAGAAGGGGCATTGCATACTTGTTGCACAATTGTGCATAATGGAGTTCTGTAGCAGTTCTCTTAGGGTGGACTTAAACTGACCCAGGTGACTCATTTGTACAAAGTGTTGGTACCCGGAGGATTTAAAAAGGTTTCAGCAAATGCCTTTGCCAGTTCTTCTATTACCGTATTATCTACCAGCTGGAAGTACTTGGTTTAGTTTATTAAGTCTATTTTTTGACTGTCATTTCCACCCGTCCTTATTTGTTTAACAGGAAATCTGCTTATCTTACCACAGATCACGTTGTGTATTTGGCTTTATTGAGGTCTGATCATTCTGCAGGTAGAATTCTGTAAGAGGTTCAGTTTCTATGTTCCATGATAAACAAACATTCCACATATTCAATATATGAAAAGACAGAGGATTGACATGAGAAGAGGCCTAGTTCTGACAGTCATCATAGCTCATTCTCTATGCCCTCAATCTGTCAATCTAATTTCTTAGATATGGGACAAGACCTGAATACTAACGAGATGGGCGACAAGATCAATGAAGGGCACAGTACTATCTCTGGACCTGCTTATGATGTTTTGGTGCACGCCATTATTTTGTTTTCCTTGCTACCGTTGCATTAAATTCACATGGTTAGATATTTCCTCTAATTTGTGTGAAATTCCCTGCCTGCCTGCAGTACCACTGTGGAGTCGACACAGACTTAAACCAGCTACACTTTTTAGAGAGGTAGTAAAGATTCAGAAAATCTTGCTACCATCACCATGCCCTTTATTAATCCCAGTGCAAAACCATTTACATATGAATGCAAACCAGAACAAAGTTTTATGCTTCTTTGACCTGGTTGGGGATGGTGCAAGAGTTTTGTTAGCCTTTTTATCTCTACGGAGAGTGAAGCAGGCTTCAGTCTGTGTTGATCGCTTTCTCAGGGTTAACACCCCCTGCTTCCAGTTGCATCCTCCATTTCCCTGAGTATGGCTGTTTTTGAGTCCACTATTGAGTCACCAGAGGAATATAGAAACATAGACTTTGATGGCAGATAGGGACCGCTTGACCACCCAGTCTGCCCATTTCCTACCTATTGGATAAGCTGCAGATCCTAGTTAACCAACAGCCTACTTCTTCTATCCCCATCAAATTGCCTTATGTCTGTTCCATGCATTCTTGAATTCCTACACTGTTTTTGACCCCACAACCTCTTCAGGAATGTTTTTCCATGCGTCCTCACACCCTCTCTGTTAAAAATTCCTCCTCACATTGTTCATGAACCATCCCTCCTCTATCTTCAAATTGTGACCCCCTGTTCTTGCACATCTCTTTTCTGAAAGATTATACCGTCTTGGACTTTGTTGATTCCTTTGAGGTACTTCAACATTTCTCTCATGTCCCCACCCTTTCCTTGAGTGTATACATATTAGCTCCTTTAGTCTCTCTTTGTATGACTTCTTGTGCAGACCCTGTACCATTTTAGTTGTCCTCATCTGAACTGCCTCCATCCTGATTATATCCTTGCAGAGATGGGGTCTCCAGAACTGCATGCAGTACTCCAGATGGGGTCTCACCAACTGTCTGCACAGAAGGATAATTTCCTGTTTTCTACTGGTGATGTCTCTCCTATATATCCCAATATCCCTCAGCCCTCCTTACTGCCTTCTCACAGTGCTTGCTTACCAGAGAGAATCTGTTTAGAAATATTATGACATGGCTGGAAATATCTAATCATGTATATTGTTTAACTGTAGCTGCTACCCCATACTGTTGGTTCCATTAGAATTTGTTGCTACTCATTAGAACTTAGACTTTTCCTTTTGACTTTGGGTGAATTCAGAACTATTTAAACAGTATTTTGCCTTTAAAGTCATGTTTCCAAACTGCATGACTCTGCATTTCCCAGCACTGAGGTTCCGCTACCATCCACTGCCAAGTCCCCAGCGAGTTCAGGTCTCTCTGCTCATGTGTTTCTTCTCCTGTGATATAACTGCTCTTCCTATTTTTCTGTAATCAGGAAACATGTTGGCCCAGCTACTGTTGCTCATTTCAAGTCATTATAAATACATTAAAAGTACTGATCAAAAGAAAGACCCATGTACAACACCCAGGGTCACTTGTTTCCAGGTTTACAAATTGCCATTAATTAAAACTCTCTGCTTCCCATGCTGCAGCTAGTTTCAATCAACTGTATTACTTGACCAGCTATACTTAGGTTTTGCATATTTTGTACCAGCCTCAAGTGTAGGGACACCATCAAATGCTTTGCTGCAGCCTAGGTACACAATGTCCTTTGGCTGTCCTTCATTAACTTCCTTTGTCACATTCCTAAAGTCACATGCTCACTGTATGAGCGAAAATTCAAAGTTTGAACAAATATATATGCTAAATACCTGTTTATTTGTTTGTTTGTTTCTTTGTTTGTTACTTGACATGATCAATGAATGCCTGTTTTGTGATGTCAAGTTATTATATATGTAGAGTGTAAATGAAAAAATGAATTTTTTGATAGGTAGACTCTAGTAGGTATGAATTTATATGTGGTATTTTTGATATATACTGTATTTCTACACTTTTTACTCTAGTGAAATTTTGTAAAGTACTTCAAGTTTATCCTGTCAGATAAATTGTGATGCTTTTAAATACATTCCAGTTCAAAAGAATGCAATATGATTTGCCTGCTGTGATTTCCTTTGCAGAACCCATACTGAGCCATTGATTCCAAATTGTTTTATTTATTTTTATTTAGTTAGATTTTGTTGACCAGGTAAGTGCACTAGGCAGATTCTGCCTATTTTCAGGCATGACCTGGGGGGGGATACAGATGAATGCTAACTGTCCTTGAACCAGATTAAGCTGTTGGTGGTATTTTTAGTGAATGAGGAATTTGGCCAGGACATTGGGGAAATGTCCCCACTCTTTTGAGAAGTGCCACCGGATCTTTAACATCCACCTGATCTACCACCAGAACAGACAGATGGGACCTTGGTTTAACATCTCATCTGAAAGACTGCATCTCAGGGTGCAGCACCTCCTCATGCTGCACTACAGTGTCAGTATTGGGATATTAACCTAGTGCCTGGTGTGGGGATAGAACCCACAGCTTTCTTATCTTCCAGGCCTCAGAGGCGAGTGTGCTACCTGTTGAGCCACTGACACTGTTAATGTGTCTATATGTGCTAACACGCCCATGTCATATGAGTGTCTCCAGTAACTTCCCAGATATTGATGTCAATGACTGTTGGTGGCTTATTTTTTTATCCATATACTGTACTCCTAGTTGGTCAGCTCATTTCAGACTTTTGCATTATCAACCACTTCTATACTGTTGACTCAACTTTTCCTTCTTTTATTTCTTTGCAGGTGCTTTCTCAGCATACTTTTCTAATTTATTGATTCCATAAACCATTGACTCCAGCTTAGTTTTCTTTAACTTAATGTTCTGAAAACTGAAGTTTCTCCTAGGAATACTTAAACTCACTTACATCGCAACTTTCACTTTTACAAACTCCAGTGTCTAGTATGCATTGTCTGCTACAATTTTTTTTATTTAGTTATTTAACCAAGTTGAGACACACTAAGCTGAAGCTTTTTACAGGTGCAACCACAGGAGCACAGGACGTTAAGTGACTTTACTCAGGGTCCACAGTGCTGCAAGTGGAAACTGTGGGATTCAAACCCAGGTCTGGTCTGCTGGATGTCATGAGATTTGCAGCTCAGAGCCTTAAACCACTGCGCTATACTGCTCCAATTTTAGGAATTGTATTTGAGCCTAAACTGCCTTTTCAATCTCATAACTCTCAAATCTACTAATCCGCATTTGTCCTTTTGGCAATATTACTTGAACATATACAGTACCATTGCATCAGTTATGGCAGATCCTTATTTATGTTCTCATTCTCTACATGTTTGACTGAATTCTCTTTGGTTTACTAAATTTCTCCACCAAAAATTTAAAATAAAATGGGCCTGAAATATTGTTGCCCAACTCCAGGCATGTGTACAAGTATATTTGACTACACTGCTCCTATCACTAAAACCTTCCCTGGCTATTATTTTATATCTGTGGTTCAATGTTTGGGAATAGTGATGGGGTATTAGTGCTAGTGTAACTTGTAGTACTTTTGTGGCTTAACTCTATTCCCACCCTTGAGTAGTAGGTATGCAGGTAGTAATTTGTAGAATAGAGGCCCATGAACAAAGAGGTGAGAAAGAGTGCTGGAGAAGGAGGCAGAGAGGATGGTGGTGGACAAAAACCTCCTAAGCAAGGGAGGTGTGTTAGAGATGGAGTTAAGTAGTGGTTGTAGGAAGAGCTATTCCCACATTGATCCACAGGCTTAAGCCTCCCATTCAATGTTTGGGAATAGAGATGGGGTATTAGTGCTTGTGTAACTTGTAGTGATTTTTGTGGCATTACTCTGTTCACATCCTTGAGTAGTACATAGGAATTTGTAGGGAACAGAAGGTCCAAAAAGATACCTCCTGCAACTCATGGAGAGTATGACCACTGGCACTCAGGAGAGGAAAAACCCCAAGTGGAGGGAACCCTCTGAGGACCCATGGCCATTGGTCTGCCCATCCTCTTGGCATACTAAGAGAAGAGGGCCTAGGTTCTAATAACCAATCAAATTTTGAGGTAAGTGAGCTTCTTGGAGATGATGGTCCATCCTCTATCCATGGATGATATAATTTTGAATGATGATCCTGAGGTTGAAGAAGTAGGTCTTTTCTGAAGAAGCAGAAGAATCCTGAGTGGGAAGCAGATTCAGTCGAAGAAGAGTGAATAAAGTCCAGATTTCCAAGTTAATAAAGTATGCCTGTCCAAAGGGATTGTGGGTACATAATGAGCAGGAGAGCATGATTTGCTTGATGTGCTACCAGACAAAGAACAGTGGGAATGTGATGATTTGTGAAGTCATAAGTGAATGATCCACCTTGAGGGTGGTTTGGTGTTCAGCAAAGTCTGGAGATAAGGAATTCAGTGATGAGCTGTAAGTTGCACAATAAGCATCTATGAAGTGGAAGAAGGAGTTTAGTAGAGTCTTTGAGTGCCTGATAAGAGAAATGCTACAGTATAAGTGATTTGTAGACAAATACAGGATGATTGGCATATGCAGTCCAGTTGGTAATTGAATATATATAGAGAATGATTGGAAGTTCAGTATGAGGAATTGGATAGCTTTTTTGGGCATTGATGTTTTAACTACACTTGTGCATGTCCTGCTGGTCCACTGACAGAAGTATATATGGTTATGTCTGTGGTGTAATGGCCCATGAAATGCACTGAGGTGGCTATGGCTGTTTAGGTTTACAGGTAATCCAATGCCTAAATACTAAGTAGAAGCTTGGAAGCGGATATCTGTAAGTGTCTATAGGTTGGGTTGGTAGTGCAGTCAAGTAGTGTGAAACACCAGAGGATCCTAGTGCTATGGTTGACTAAGACTTGTTGAGAGGCAAGACTGGGATAGTGAAATCACCATTACGGTTGTGTATTTCTGGATTGAGAATTGGAGGATCCTGTTCTCTGTGAAAGTCTTTACTGGAGGGGGTAATGGAACTAATTTGTGAAGGATAGACTAGAAGGACTCTGGATGGGCAGCTAAGTTGACTGATGGTAATAGGATGAAGAAAATTGTGTCCGATGTAAGTTGGCTGCTCTATATCGTGTCCCACCTGCCCTCCCTGGCCCTGACCTCTATTAAATGCACCTAGGCTCCACCCACTCCACAGTGCAACAAATCTGGTTGGTACTGTGGTAGTGCTGGAGGATTTCTGACTGGATATTCTGATTTGTACAGTTCCTGGGATCCTACACAGTCTACCTCTCCTCATCTTCCTACTTGTGCTCAACATTGACCCCTCATGGGGCTAGGGCCTGTGCACTGCATGACGTGGTGCATTTTTGAGACCTTGCACCTAATTAACCCTGTACCTGCCCGTGGTGCCCTAGCACTTAGACCTGGCAGCTCTGTCTTTCTCTCCTGGCCTCCACAAGCAATAACTAGGGTAGTCAATGTTCTGTTATCTACTGGCCACATTTTACTCCGCTGTATCTCCACACTTGCTACAGTCAGTCCTGTACTTCTTTACCTGGTTCTAGTGGACATACAAGATAGCCAAGGCGGTACCACTTTCCTGTGTATTTATACTTGCCCTTGTTCCACTTGTTGAGCAGTGGCACTACACTGCACTGCCAGCTGGAATAGAGTCAGCCATACTATTCATTACACTAATGTGTTACAATATGGAACAGACAATGTTCAACACTGGATATCGACCCCAATGCCTGTACCTCAGAATAATCCCTTATTCTCAGTTTGCTGCAGCACACATTTGTGCTAGTCCAGCTACAGGCACCACTAGGTAGGCAAAAACAGTATGGCACTATCTCCAGGCTCAGTAGTAAAAGGGCCTGGTTAATTGCTGCACAATGATCACTGCCAGAATTGTTCTTCTCTCCATACTATTACTTGCTGGGGATATGCATCCCATCCCAGTGCCATCAGCCTCCTGGCTTCCTAAGTGTAAAGCAGTTTGTGGCCTGAGGATTGCTACCATGAATATCTGCAGCATACTTCCCAAGTCTGCACAGTTCCAAGTCTAGACTCAGATGCACAACCTCAATATCATTTGCTTGACTGAGACCTGGCTCACCATGAAAGTCAAAGATAACTCAATAGCCTTGCAGGGTTATGTGACATTCAGGCTGGATAGAGTAGGAAAATGGGGTGGGGTATCCTAATCTATCTTAGGGAAACCTTACAAGGGAGTGTGTTACCTGTCTCAATCACTAAGGCTGAGTATGAGTTGCTAGCCAAGCTCCCTCATTGGGAGGTAGGACAAGGCACTCACCATTGCCTCTGTCTATATCTCACCCACCAAGGCAAAGTCAGGGCTCAGCTTGGTCCTGGAAGCAATCCCCAAGTTAAAGAGGAACTCAGAAATTATCACTACTAGTGACTCTAACCTTAACTGGCATAGTAAGGATACTGACCACAAAAGTATCAGGTGTCAGATACATACCTAACCTAGATTGTAACAGAGAACATGAGGCAGAATCACAGGACTGGTAAGGGCACACTTCTGGACTGACTCCTCTCTAACAACCCATCCAAGATAAAGAACATTTCTGTGCTGTCTGACTGTCTCAGCGATCACTCACCAGTCACCAGTCTTTGGGTACATAAGGACAAAAAGCTCCTCCTGTCACCATCCAAAGTCGGGTCCTTACATGGCTACACCTGTGCCTTCAAAGCAGCCATATCCGTTATCAACTGGTCCCTCTTGGACAATTTTCAAGATATAGATCAGGCACTTCAATACTTCTCAGATAGGTTCAATAGTATCTGTGACATTTTTCCCACTATGAGAAGGAAGATCAGGGATCTACCAATGAGTGGATCATAAGTGACCTTTGGACCTGATGAAGGAAAGAGACAATCTTTGAGTAAGGTCAGACTCTCTGGAAAATGGACAGATTACCAGAAGTACCGGACTACTCAGAACAAATGTACTAACATCATTACGACGGCGAAACCAAAATATTACAAGGAACAACTTGACAACAACTGGGGAAATGGAAAAGGTTTTGGGAGACTATCAGGAGCTACTTGGTAAAGAGGACAAGAAGCATCCAACTATGCTTACAATCAACGGCTCTCCCACCCTGGATCCACATACCATTGTGGAATCCTTTAACTCCACCTTCTCTGATATCAGCTGTGTCCTCCCATCTGATTACCTTAACCACACTGAATTTCCACTGTCAAGCCTTGGGCAAGGCTAGCCACACAAACTTCTACTTTAAAAGAGTCACGCAAGGAAGCCAGAACCTACATACTTAAGGTATTAGGCAAACAAGGATTGGCAGCAACAACATTGATATGAAGCTGGTGGCTGTAGCACTGAAAGAGTTCTTGGTACACAACTACCCTTGTGCAGAAAAGTGGTGACCAGTGCCAGCACTGCCAATTACAGACCGATATCCATCCTTGCTCCCCTCTTGAAAGCTCTTGCGATCAGTGGCAGGATTTTTAGGACAGTAAATTAATAAAAAGGGAACTAGGAGAGCTTCAGTAACAGACAAGTATGGGAATAGCAGTATAATTGCAGTATAATGTGGGGAGTGGTGCAATGCAGTGGCTGGGGCAGCCATATTCAGGCAGACCTTCTGGACACTGAGGTGCTACCCTATCTGCATGCATCTCTCTGACTGTGGGATGAGGTAGCCAGACTCAGAGCAGAAGTAAACTGGGTCAGGAGTACCATCACCCTATCCAGAGACCACCCAGTCCAATGCAACTGCCTCAAAGGATGCTGAGACGAGGAGCACTTGGATGACAGTGGGGCTCAGGGAAGGTTAGAGTGGTCAGACAGAGGCACATCCCAGATCCTATTCCACTCAAGAACTCATATGCCACACTGGCAAATGAGGACAACCAAAATAGAGGTACCCAGAGAAGTGAAAGGAAAGGATGTGGAGGTTAGCCAAGGAGGTGACTCAGGGGAAAGCAGTGGACCCCAGAGGAGGAGGAAGAGTCCTGGTGGGGACTCCATCATAAGAGGGATCCAGCTAGGAACACAGGAGGAGGAGGACAGGGAGGTGAGGTGCCTACCAGGTGCCACGGCATGGAGGGATGGAAGGAAGATCCTGGGGATCACTGGGAAGGCAAGGCAGGGAGGGTGAGCTGGATGTCATTATCCACCTAGGTACTAATGACCTGGCAAATGGGGAGCCAAGGAAGTTCAGGAAGAGTTTAGGAAATTGGGAGGGTCTCAAGCAAGTAGCTACTTCTGTCACTTCTCAGAAGTACTTCCTGCGAGAGGCAAGGGAGAGCATAGAGTGCATGCACCAGGAACTTTAACTCATGGTTGAAGAACTGGTGCTGTGGAGGAAGGGTTGAGTCATTGGTGACTGGGGACCCAACTGGAGGGATGGAGGTTTGTTCAAGCCTGACAGCCTGCATCCATCCTGGAGGAGAATTCTAGCACTCAATGATTAGTTTAAATGCTATATTGACAAGCATTTAAACTAGCAAAGGGGGGTGGCAGACGAGCAAGGAGGGTACCTACTTGCTCACCCCCACAGCTAGCAGTGGAACCAGTGAACCAGAGGAGTGGCTATCTCCGCAAAGCAGTGTGCAAAGATGGAGATTAGTGCCCAAGAGGCGGATAGGCAGAAAAGGGGCAAAATTCAGCAGAAGGGCAGACAGCAAGGAGAACCAGGGATAAGGCAACCAAGCAAGGGACTGGAGTAGAACAGCAAAACAGTCTAGGGAGGTCAAATCATGGAAAGCCATGTGTGCAAATGCCAGGAGCCTTAGCAACAAGATGGAAGATCTGGAGGCTGTCATGGTACAGTCAGACCTGGACATTGTGTGCATCACTGAAACCTGGTGTAATGATAACCATGACTGGGAGATGGCCATACCTGGCTGCAACATATTCAGAAGAGACAGAGCAGGCAGGAAGGGAGGAGGAGTGGCACTGTATGTGAAAATGACATAAGGGCCACAGAGATCCGGGAGGAACAAAATGGGGAGAGATACTGTGGGTTAAGCTGAAAGGAAAATGGGGACAGCCATCCGCACAGGTGTGGTCTATAGACCACCAGCCCAGGAGGAAGAAACAAATAGGAGTTGATGCAAGCCATCTAAAGGATGGCAGACAAGGATAGGTAGTACTGGTTGGAGACTTCAATATTCCAGACGTGGACTGGAGCATCCCAACAGCAGCATCAACTAGGAGCAGATTTATCCTGGACTCCTTCAGGGTGCCTTCCTCAAGCAACTGGTCATGGAACCAACTCGGCAGAAGGCAATACTGGACCTTGTGCTCACAAACAGGGACAGTGTGATGCGGGTAACAGTGGGGAGCACCTGGGGAACAGTGACCACCAGTCATTGTGGTTTGAAATCACAGAAAGAGCAGAACCAAACCACACAAAACACGTATCCTGGATTTTAGGGGTCAGACTTTGGGAAAATGGGGAGATACTTGAAAGAGGCATTAAGGGAATGGGACAGGAATCAGGGGTTGAGGAACAGTGAGCAGTATTTAAAATGGGGATTACAAGAACAACAGAATTATGCATTAAGCAGGTTAGCAAGAGGAAAAGGAAGAGGAGACCATTATGGTTTTCCAAAGAGGTAGCAAAGAGAGTGAAAGCCAAAAAGATTGCATTCAGGCAATACAAAAGACACAGGCAGAAGGGATGGGAGAAGGTACCAGGAGAAGCAAAAGGAGGCAGGGAGGTCAGTAAGGGAAGCCAAAGCTCAGACAGAGGAACACATTGCAAATTCAGTGGGTAGAGGGACAAACCTTTACAGGTACATAAGTGAAAAAAGAAAAGACAAAGGGAGGGATAGTGAGACTGAAGGGGAGGATGGGGGCCACGTGGAGGATGACAACAGTAAAGCTGACATATTGAAAGGTATTTCTGCTCAGTCTTTACTGAGGAAGAGGAGGGTAATGGGTCTGAAGGGAGTACAAGGGTGAGAATGGTGCAGAAATGGACACAAGTCCCTTTACATGAGAAAGGGTCCTGAAGGAACTGGAAGTAATAAGAGTTGATAAAGCAATGAGGCCAGATGGGGTGCACCCAGGGTCCTTAAGAACTAAGAGAAGTGGTGGCTGAACCTTGGCTATCCTGTTTAGCCAATCACTGGAAACAGGGAGGTACCCAAAGACTGGAGGACAGCAGATGTAGTCCCCTTATACAAAAGTGGGAACAAAGAGGAAGCAGGAACTACAGACCAGTCAGCCTCACCTCCGGTAGTGGGAAAGATCATGGAAGCACTACTGAAGGAGAGATTGGTGGAACATCTGGTTGTCAATGGACTACAGGATCCAAGGCAGCATGGTTTCACCAGGGGAGGTCATGTCAGACCAACCTCATTGAATTTTTTGACTGGGTGACTAGGGAGGTGGATCAGGGGAGGGCAGTGGACATGGCCTATCTGGACTTCAGCAAGGCCTTTGACACTGTGCCACATAGAAGACTATTACACAAACTGGGGAATATGGGTATGGGCAGGACAGTAGTGTGGTGGGTAGGTAACTGGCTGGGTGGCAGGACACGAGGGTGGTGGTAAATGGCTGTCACTCCACAGAGGAAGAGTGACCAGTGGGGTACCACAGGGATCAGTGCTGGGACCAGTCCTATTCAACATCTTCATCAGTGACATTGCATGGGACCTAGAAGGCAGAATTTCACTGTTAGCTGATGACACAAAGCTCTGTAACAGAGTAGACACACCAGAGGTTGTAGACAGAATGAGAAGGGACCTGCAGAAACTTGAAGAATGGTCAGGTGTTTGGCAGTTGAAATTCAATGCAAGGAAGTGCAAGATAATGCATATGGGGCACAAAAACCCTGGCACAATATATCAGTTGGGGGTGAGGATATAGCATGCACCAAGCAGGAAAGGGATCTTGGGGTTATCATCTCTGATGACCTCAAAGGTGAGGAAACAGTGTGACAAGGCAGCAGGTAAGTAAATAGGGATGCTGGGATGTATAGGCTGAGGGCATCACCAGCAGGAAAAGGAGGTCATAATTCCGCTATACAAGACACTAGTGAGGCCCCACCTGAGTACAGTGTACAGTTCTGGAAACCATACCTACGTAAGGACATAGACAGGGTAGAGAAGGTTCAGAGGAGGTCAACAAAGATGGTGCATGGATTGCATCACAAGTCCTATGAAGACAGGTTGAAGGAACTGAACATGTACTCCCTAGAGGAGAGGAGGAGAGGGATATGATAGAGACATACAAGTATCTTACATGGAGGAACAGGGTGCAGGAATACACTATTTTTAAATGAAAAGATGTTCCAGGACTAGAGGGCATGGGATGAAGTTGGAGGGAGGACAAGTCGGAGGAAACATGAGGAAAATTTCTTCACAGAGCGAGTTGGTGGACAAGTGGAACACCCTGCCAGAGGAAGTGGTGGGGGCTGAAACAATCATGGAATTTAAGAATGCATGGGATAGACATAAAGGAATTCTGGAGGTCAGGAGTAAGGGCAGACAGACTTCTAGGAAAAGCATAAACTGAACTTCTGACTCAAATGGGCAGACTGGGTGGGCCATAGGCCCTTATCTGCCGACACTGTCTATTATCTATGTATTACAAGCTGTTTAACAAATTGCTCTCCTAGCTAAGTTTCAGCCAATGGAAACTTGCAGTGGTCACCTGTGCAGAAAAGTGGTGACCCCAGCACTGCTAATTACAGACCGATATCCATCCTGCTCCTCTTGAAAGCTCTTACGAGCATAGTAGCTGATCAAATATCAGAGTACCTTCATAAATACGATCTTCAGTACCCACAACAGCACAGATTTCATAAGTGGCACAGTATGACTACAGCTTTAGTTGAGTTCTCCAACTATGTACACAAGACAATAGATTGCTGCAAATTAGTGGGATCTTTCTTTATTGATCACAGTCAACCATCCCATCCTGCTACAGCAACTGATCAGCCTGGGGTTTTCCTCTGAAGCATCCCTCTGGTTCAAGAACTACCTATCCCAAAGGTCACAGAATGTAACAATTGGAACAACAACCTCTTTCCCTAGGGAAATTGCACTTTGGGTTCCCCAGGGATGCATCTTGGGCCTCTCCTTTTCAATTTTTTCTTAAACGACCTCCCGAGCACCTGCAAGACCAAAATTATCTTGTATGCCAATGATGCAGTGATCTTGAGTAGTAGCGCTCAGACAGATCACCTGCAATAGGATCTGTAAACCACCTTGTTCTCCATGGCAGACTGGTTCAGCATACAGATATTACTTTGTAACTACAAGAAGACAAAACCATGCTGATTTCCAGCCCCTGCCATAAGAAATAGTCCTCCGGCATTGTTCACTACTAACAATAAGGATGTCCCCTTGAACTGGTACAAACATTCAAGTACCTTGGGTCACCTTTGATGATGCACTCTCCTTCATACCACACAAAGACCAAGTTGTAAAATGGTTAACTCAAAGCTCGGTGTTCTATATAGACACAGACAATATCTTATACTTGCTGCTCTGTGTCTGACTGTATTTTTCTCCATCCGGTCAGTTATAGACTATGGCCTGGTAGTGTATGCGGCAGCATCTAACACTGCACTTAAGTGAGTATCGACGCCTCAGCTTGGAGCTGACAATCTAGTTCACTCCTGCACACTCTTTGAGCAAACTGGGTGGCTCAGTCTCAGCAATAGAATAAAATACCAAATGCGCCTCCTGGGAAAAAAAGCATTGCTAGGAAAGTCTACCCCTAGCCTCATTGAGATGCTCTCAGTTCACTGCTCCAGCCACCAGACTTGAGGTATGACAAGGTGCTCATTAACCATCCCCTTCAGGCAAACAACACTAGGTCAGTGCTTTTGTGTACAGAGCTCTCCTTGGCTTAATAAATTCCTGTGCAAATATTCCGCAAAAACTCCCTCCCTCCTTCAAGACTGCGGTGAAGCTACATCTCTCCAAGGCAGGAGCATGCAACTGCAGGTAGTCCTTGGCTGCTGTCCGTATGCATATATAGCATACAGAACCACACCCCCAAGTCTACAACCAAAATTACTACTACACTGTAGTTGGTGATAAAATGGGCTCACAGTCTTATTTTTGCACCACTCTCCTGCCCATTTCTCTCCCCTCACCAGTTGGTTCCCACCTTGGCCCCTCTTCCTCATCTCCTCCTCTCCTCCTCCTTGTTTCTCCAGCTCCCCTAATTCCTGCACCTCTTGCCTCCACCCTACTCTCCCTTTCACTAGGTGGCCCAACCTGGCCCCTCTCCCATCTCCTCCCCATTTCTCCAGCTCCCCTGCACTTGCCTACACTTTCCCCATGTCTGGTGAACACTGCCCTCCACTTCCTTCCTCCTCCCTCCCTCCTCACATTATATGTCTGATTAAGCCTGGCCTCCAGGCTGCTGCCCCTACTGAACTGCCCTTCCTGTACCTTTTCTTCAGTGGATGTATATAGGTGCTGTGAATAACCAATGTCCTTATAAATAACTTGCTCATGTAACCTATTATTTATCCACTGTTGATACCTACATGTGTTTTTTCTCTGTGAAACCTGTTACTGATGCAGTAAAACTTTAGTAGCCTTACAGTTTTAATGATTATTCGATTCCTGTATTTTTTGTATTGGCTCCTGACGTGAAACCTTGTAAAAGAGCTGTTGTTCAAGGATTTTTCCAAAGAAAGAAAGAAGAAGAAAGAAGGAGGAAGGATGAAAGGAAGGAGAGAGAGAAAGAAAGAAAGAAAGAAAGAGAAAGAAAAAGGAAGGAAGGAAGAAGAAAGGAATGAAGGAGAGAGAGATAAAAGAAAGAAGAAAGAAAGAAAGAAAGAAAGAAAGAAAGAAAGAAAGAAAGAAAGAAAGAAAGAGGAGTATATGAGGTATGGTGATGTTCAGGAGCTAGAAAACAGTGGTTTGATAGCATAACATTAGTAAAGCAGCTAGATATGGAAGATCCAACAATGAAAGTTCTGGAAAAGCAGCTACGAAAGTCTGAGGATAAGCAATGGCTGTTGAGAAAGCAGGAGTCAAGTAACACTGTCAAAAGAGTCGGTGTTGGTAGGAGAGGCTGCAGAAAGTAAAATGGATGATGTCCGTAGTGATATGGGTTATCTTAGATTCCTGGTATCCGTAGTAGCTATAATGATTATGAAGTCAGAGCATAACAGAAGGATTTAAGTCCTTTCCATGGAGGAGGATAGCAAGTGAGACATGGTAGACAGGGACTTCATGGTGATTGAATAGACAGGATTCGGAGGGTGTATCCAATAGAGAAGGATGAGATCTTTCTATAGTCCAGTTGAATGATATTCCAGTAATGATCATGAGGAGCTGATTGGGCAGTATATAAACTCAATGGTAATGTAATAGTCTATGAGGCATTTTATCCAAGGGATGTTTGCTAGAAGTAGTGTTTCTCAAGAGTAATGAACAAGCGAGCCATTGAGTAGTGGAAGGCACTGTTAGAATGGCCAGAGTAGGAGTATGAAATGGATAAACTGTAGTTGAATGAGTAGGAATACTGGTTAGAGATAGGGTAATAGGCCCAAAAGAGCCACAGCAAACAGTATGAAGCCCGAGTCTGCAAGGCAGAGATGAAAGGCAGCTATCCAAATTGGAAGGAAAGTCCCGAGTGAATCCTAATGCACTACAGAAAGGATCTGAGGATGGAGACGGCCTGCTGGATGACATGCAGTGCAGGAAGGAACAGGACCAGGTCAGCTCACCAGCGAACAGCGGCAGAATGTGGGAAGGCTGTAGCAAGTCACTAGAGGATGATTCAAGGGAAGGCCAAGGAGCAGCAGTGAGGCAGCAGTTTTCCAGGAGACATTCTTGAAACTGCATTGCTGTCCTATCTGCAGGCAACTGTCAGCTCTGAGGGAGGAGGCTGCCCACCTCCAGGCTAAACTGGCAAGGACTAAGGAGGCCTCCCCACCCAAAGAGCACCACTGCCTCAGAGGCTGCCAAGATGAAGAACAGCTGGACCACAGTGGGTTCTGGGAGGGTGCAGGAACAGAGGAGAAGCCCCTAGTTGTACCTCTACACAAACCATATGCCAGTCTGGCAGAGTAAGAACTCTCATGATGGCACCTCAGTGGAGACCAAGAAGAATGCTGAGGACACCCACAAAGGATACCCACAGAAGGGTGGCAAGGGACACCACAGGGAAGGAAACAGCTTCTGATAGGGACTCAATTGTTAGACGGGTAGACCTGGGAAGGAGAGGAGAGGAGAGAGAGGTGCCTGCCTGGTGCCATGGCTCAGAGGGACAAGAAGCGAATCTTCAGGATTGCAGAAGCAGCATCACAGGGAGGGAACTATATATCATTGTCCATCTTGGGACAAATGACCTAGTTAGGCATGGGATCACTGCAGTGCAGGATGAAACTGTGGAGTTGGGAGGGGCCCAGACAGGTAGCAAGCACGGTTACCTTCTCAGAGGTGCTGCCAGTCCATGGCAGGGTGAGGCTAGGGTACTACACACCATGCAGTTTAATGAATGGTTGCAAAACTGGTGCAGAACACAGGGCTTTGGCTTCATTGGGGACTGTGGGTACACCTGGAGAGATGAAGGTCTGTACTGGCACGATGGTCTGCATCTGTCCATGAAGGAACCAAGATCCTAAGTGACAGGTTCAAATGCTACCTTGGCAGCTTTTAAACTAGCCATGGGGTAGATGCTAATAAGAGGCAGGAAATTTCAAGCCTCCGCTACAAAACATGACGGGTAGTAAGGTAAACACTGAGGTTCAGTGCTCAACAGAGGGCAGGCAGGGTAAATGGAAAAATAGACAAGGGCAAAAGAGCAGGCATGGGGAAAAAGGATAAGCCAAAATTAAATGGAGGGCAATGAGTACCAATGCCCTGGGAAACAAACTTCCTGAGGTAGCCTTGAAGGAAGATGGAAATTGGATATTGTAGTAGTCACAGAAACATGGTACATGGGAACCATGACTGGGATGTCAACATACTGGGTATACAGTCTACAGAAGGTACAGGGAGGGGAAAAGAGGAGGTGAAGTAGCTCTACATAAGGAAAGGATCAAAGCTACAGAACTAAAAAGTAAAGGGGAGGACAAGAGGCACTCTGGTCACCTTGAGACAGGGAATGGCATCACAATCTGCACAGGGTTGTATACAGACCCCCATCTCAAGGGGATGAAATGGACAAGAAAATGATAGAGGACATTCTCAAAATGGCTGAAAAGGGGAGAAACTGTTGATGGAGAGCCGAATATGCCAGATGTTAACTGGATGACATGTACTGCAGCCACATCTAAGAGCAGGGTAATTCTCGTGCCCTGCATGGGCAAGACCTAGACAGCTAGTGTTGGAACCCACTCGGGAGGAGCAATATTAGACCTGGTACTCTCAAATGGAGAGAGGATCACAAATTTAGAAGTCAGTAGACATCTGGGAACAAGTGACAACTGCACAGTGCTTCACAATAAGCACAACCATGGAGACAAGCCATCACAAAAACAAGCATACTGGACTTTAGAAGGGCTGACTTTGGCAAAATGGGTGAATACCTGAGGAATACACTACCAAATGGCCAAAAGGAGGGATGGAATAACAATGGAGAAAAATCAAAACTGCGTCATAGAGGCAACAAGCCTTGTGTGAAACAGATAAAGAAAACAAAACGGAGTAAAAAACACTATGGTTCTCAAAAGAGGTGGCAGGGAAGGTTAAGGAGAAAAGGCTGCATTCAAAAGTATAAGACATCACAGAAGGAGCACGACAGGGAACTGTATCAATTAAAGCAGAAAGAAAAATGGGAAGGCAGTTAGAATAGCGAAAGCCCAAACTGAGGAAAAAATAGTCAATTTAGTTAAGAAGGGATAAAACCTTTTATAGTTACATTAGGGAGCACAGAAAGGTTAAGGGAGGAATAGTGAAGATTAATAAGGGAGAGGGAGGTGGGCAGAGGGAGACAATGAAAAGGCAGAGATACTGAATGAATACTTTTGCTCAGTATTCACAAAAGAAGATGAGGAGGAGTTACCTAAACCAGACAATAGAAGAAGTCTGGGTGGGGGTTGACACCAGTCCATTTACAGAAGAAAGAGTCTTGAAAGAACTCTAAAACTCAAGGTGGACATAGCAATGGGGCCTGATGGATTCACCCCATCCTAAGGAACTAAGGGAGGACCTAGTGACACCACTGACCACACTTTTAACAAATCATGGGAGGATGGGGTGGTACCTGAGGACTGGAGGAGGGCAGATGTGATTCCCCTTCACAAAAGTGGAGCAAGGCAGAAGCAGGAAACTACAGACCTGTAAGTTTGACGTCAGTGGTAGGGAAATGATGGAATCACTTCTGAAAGAAAGAATTGTTGAGTACCTAGAGGCCAGTGGGGCACAGGACCCAAGCAGCATGGATTTACAGCAGGAAGGTCATGTCAGATGAATCTAATAGATTTCTTTGACTAGGTGACCAAAGTAATAGACCAGGAGGCTGTGGATATGGACTACCTAGACTTTAGCAAGGCATTTGACACAGTCCGCAAAAAGATTAATAATCATGTTAGCCAGCCTGGGACTGGGTCCCAGGGTGGTAGCCTGAGTTGCCAACTGGCTGCACAACAGGACACAGAAGGTAATAGTGAATGGAACACATTTGAAGAAATGGGGTCACTAGTGGAGTACCTCAGCTATTGGTCCAGTCCTCTTTATCATCTTTATAGGTGATATTGCAGAGGGTCTGGAGGAAAGGTATGCCTTTTACATATGATACAAAGATCTGTAACAGAGTTGATACACAAGGTGGGTAGAAAGGATGAGAAGGGACTTGGCAAGGTTGGAGGAATGGTCAGACATATGTCAACTTAGATTCAATGCAAAGAAGTGCAAGTAATGCACCTGGAAACAAAACCCAGGAGAAGAGTACACAATAGCAGGGATTTACTAATAACAGCAAAATGGAACGGGACTTGGGGTGAGTCGTATCAGATGATCTAAAGGTTGGTAAGCAATGTGAGAAGTCAGTAAGGAGAGCCAGGGGATACTGGGATGCATAGGATGGGGCATCACAAGTAGAAAAGGAAGTGGTTATCCTTCTGTACAGACAGTTGGTGAGACCCCATCTGGAGTACTGTGTGCAGTTTTGGAGACCTCATCTACGCAAGGACATAGACAGGATGGAAGCAGTGCAGAGGAGGGCAACTAAAATGGTGCAGGGTCTGCATCAGAAATCATATGAAGAGAGATTGAGACAGCTTAATATGTATACCCTTGATGAAAGGAGGATGGGTGGACATGATAGAAATGTTCCAGTATCTCAAGGGAATCAACAAAGTCCAGGAGGTAGCATCTTTCAGAAAAGAGATATGTAAGAACAAGGGACACAATTTAAAGATAGAGGGGATGGCTCTAGGGTAATGTGAGAAATCTTTTTTCACGGAGAGAGTGGTGGATCGTGGAACTGCCTTCCTGGGGAGGTTGTTGGGGCTAAAACAATGGGAATTCAAACATGCATGGGACAGACACAAGGCAATTGTAGTGGGGTGGCAGAAAATAGGCTGTTGGTTAACTAGAATCTGCAGCTTATCAGTAGGTAGAGAAATGGGCAGACTGGGTGGGCCAAGTGGTCTCCTTATCTGCACGCCAAAGTCTATGTTTCTATGTTTCTATGAGTGAAGTCAGTACCAAGAGTAACTGAGTTGAGATGCAGGAGTCCCATATCTGATGAAGGCTTGAATGACAAGTGGAAAGGACAGAAGGCACTGGAGCAAAGAAGGATGACAGTCCCACATCTGAAGGAGAAGAATAAACTTGTACAGCAGCTGGAGGGGTGACCTGCAGCAAGGAAGTCCATGAGGCAATCAACCGGATTGAGAGAGATCGAACCAGCTGGCAGGACTCCAATCATGATGGAAAGGAGGCCAAGGGGTCAAGTCTGATGGTCCATGGCAGTGCAGGATAGTGAGTGGTGAGGAAGGATGTGAACCATTCATAGCAGAGGGTTCTGCATCTGGAGGAAGTGGTAATCAGTTAGGAGATCAAATGCAGAAGGATGGACATGCAGGTGCAGATGCAGGCTCTAATCAAGGTAGTTGAGATGAGACAACCAGACACGACACTCCAGATAATGTATGAGGGTGAAGGCATAGTCAGTACATTGCTCAGGTCCAGGATGGAGCAGCAAGTGTTGGTCCGTAGAGGGCAAATAGGTTGAAATAGCTGATTACAGAAATGAGCTTCAGGCTTGGTAGTTGAGGAGAGATAACTAGTATCTGATATCACTTTTTAGGGGTAGGAGACAAATGAGTTAATGAAGTCCCATTCCAGAAGGGAAGCAGCAACTGAGCATTAGACAGAGGATGTAATGAACTAGCGGATCTGGAAACCATGGCTACCATGCCCAGTGCTCAGTGAGAGGACCAACAGTTGATGTCAGCAGACAGGGCGAGAGGTAGAAGGCATGTGGAGTATAAAGGTCCCGGTTCTGAAGGGAAGCAGCAACCCATATCAGGTAGAGGCTGCGAGCTGAAAAAGTCAAAATCAGGCTCAGGCTCCCAGCCATGGTAGGCAGCATGATGGGACCTTGAGTCAAGGCCACAGGCAACATAGGATGGAGAAGGAAAGGATAAGGGCTTGTTCTGAATGGAAGCAGCATCCAGGCAGCAGACAGAGAATGTGAAATGTTGAAGCACTGAAACATAGAGTCAGGCACCCAGCTGTGATGTGAGGCAGAATGATCTTGACTAGAGGCAGCTATGCATAAGTAGGATGGCGAGGGCACATGGAGTGAAGCAGTTCTTTTCCCAAAGGAAGTGGCAACTGGTATGAGGTAGAGAAGATATGATATGTGCAGTACATTGAAGACATGACTCCATCCCTGATAGTCAGGGTGAGCTAACCTTCACTCGATGCTGTCCAGCAGAGTTAGGGATGGAGGATGTCAGTTGGTAGGAAGTAGGAGGTAGTGATTGTAACTGAATTCCATCCCCAGTAGACAGGGAAGCCTACCTTCCTCAGAACCTCAGAAGGTGCGAGTTAGGGATGGAGTCTGGAATACTGCTGATATGGGCTGGCTGAAAGTGCAGAATGGTGCTGTAGAAAGAGAGTAGATTAGGGAATTGAAATGAGAGTGGCATGATGAATGGAGCGAGATATGGTAGAACATACGCATTGTGATGGAAATGGTAGGCACAGAAACAGGTGTAGCTGTACAGAAGGTCCAGTCATGGAAGCAGCGTAACAATGTAGGGAAGCAAGGCCCCACTGTAAGCTGAAGCAGAAACCAGGAAAGAAAGTATGAGGAGCAGGCAATTGATTATGTAGAATATTAGCTGTAGGCTAGGATGACAAGGTGCAGAGGAATGGGAGGCCTGCCCCCCACCCACCCCGATGCACCCACCGCCCAATGTCCTGGAGGAATGCAGTGGAACTGAGTCTGGCAAGGTATGGAACCATGAACATCCAGCCAAAGGTTAGGGAAATTGGAGATAATATCACGGTGAGCAGGTGGAATGTAAGCACAGCTCCCAAGAGAACGTAACCAAGTGCGATCCAGTCGTCAGGGTGGCTTTTACATACAACTCCCCACCACCAACCACCACAACCACCAGCACACTGTAAGCAGAGCAAAGGGTAGAAGCTGTCCCACCAGCTGCTACAAGTTCATACTAGTAGCAGGACACAACGAACACTGCAGATGGGTATGAGGTCAGCAGTGAGCAGTGGGATATGGAACATCGCCAGGGGAGTGGAAGTATACATGACTGAACATGGGGCCAGCAAGAGGAAAATATCCATCACAAGTAGAGATGCCTCGATAGGTGTAATTGAGGAATTGTGGTGCAGCCTACATCTGTGGATGGTCGAGGTTAGGTCACTAACACAGGAGCTAAAGTGAGGTGGTCTGAATCAGAATAAAGAAAGAGGCTGAGTAACATGGGATTTGTACCTTCAGGGGACCGCAGAGACATATCAGGAAGGTATTCAGTGTGGCACCCCTCCCTTCAGATGGCGGCAGCAGTAATGGGCATCCTGATAAATGTTCAGGTTCAAGTTCAAGTTTATTACAGGAAAACTCCATTGAGCAAGCTCATTCACAAGGAGGTCCTGAGACATATACAGTCATGAAGAAATTACATAAGGGATTCATTGGCAATAAGTAACTGATTAAAAGTGCATACGTAGATTACAAAAAAATTACATGATAAGGTGCCACCTAGCAGTGCTAGGTCCAGTTAAGAAATTGTTTCTTCTGTCCAAGCTAACAAGGGATGAGATTTACACAGCGCCAGTATGGGAAATAAATATGGATAAAACACAAGGACAAGTGAAAACAGATAAAAGGAAGAGGTAGGGTAGAGGATTAGCGAGGGAATGCTAGGGGTAGGAAGGGTGGGCAGGGGTATGATGATAGGTAGGAGAACTGGGGCTAAGAGAGTGAGAGCAGGTAAAGGGGTCTTAACAGTTAACAAATAAGCCATGGAGCTGGTTAAGCAGTTTGTACCTGACAAGCAGAGACAAGGCCATTCAGTACACATGTGAATGCCTTGGAGTAGGGTATGCTTTATGGCAGCTACAAATATCTCTCATTTTAGAAGCTGCTAGTGACTTGAAGAAGTTTATGGAGATTAGGCTGTTAGTTTCAGTATGGATTGGAGATGATATCAAATAGTAGGCAGTGCATCTGAAATAGCTCACTAGCCAAAGAGTAGTAAGGGGTCCCTGGAACAGCTAGCAGGATGTAGTCCGATTTCCTGAGGGAGTATGCACTGTGGATGATGTGGATAAGAGACATTAAGTAACTTTCGGTGGTTGTGGTGGAGTATCTTGAGGGTCATGGCCTTGGCATGAATTTCCCACAGAAGCTGTAGTACACTGCAAGTGGAGGAAGAATGCTTGCAAAGCCAGGTCCCATGAAAGAGATTAAAAGAGGCAGCAAAAGCAATAGGAATAGCCCGAGTGAGCACAGGGCAACCCCAACAGAGCAAGGAGAAAGGAATCACTATATGGGAAAGTACACTGGCAAGCTCCATCCCCATAGCCCAGGGCAGCAGCAACCCGGCAATAGCAGAAATAAAATTGGGAGGCACTTACTGAGAAAGAGCTGGCTTGTATCGCTCTTGCCTGACATATTTTCTGTGCCGATCTCTGGCAGACATCTGAAGAAGTGTCTGTTGTGATTGAGGGCAAGCCACGGATAGGAGAAAGAGAAGCCAGGGATTCTCAGAGTGTCGGCACGAGAGGACGAACAAACACGGGTGGAAGCCCAAAGAAAACTGAAAGGGGAATCCCAAGACTGGAGAGGGAGGGAGGAGCAAGGATGGGAGTGGGGAGGCAGAGCAAGCCGCTGAGAGATGGGAGCCTAGCAAGGACACAGGACAAAGGCAACAGACACAACAAAACAATGGGGAAAAGGAAAGGATGAGAGGAAGGGAGATGCACCAGGTAGGGAAGAAGACAAACCAAAAGAGCAGCAGGAGCGCAAGAAACAGCACATCCTCATGAACCACGGAGTAGCTCAGGATAAAACACCTTAAGCAAGGGAGGTGTGTTAGAGATGGGGTTAAGTAGTGGTTGAGGAAGGAGCTATTCCATACATTGAACCACAGGCTTGAGCCTCCCATTACTACAGGCCTGTTTTACTGTCTTACTGTTTTTAAATTTTCCATGGCCCTGCTTCCTTTGACCTTACTGAGCTTATCTCACCTTACTCCACACCACGTACATATATTAGCTCAATAAAGATGTTCTTCACACCTTCTTTTCCATTTCCCTTTCTGCTGCTGGTGGTACATCATTTAGTTACTATGCTGCAGTAATCATCCCCTATCTTTGTCTCACTAGCTCTGTGCATTCCAATCCCTACTAACATCTCAGCTCAGCTCTTTCTCTCTTGCCTTTTGCTACACATTTCTTAAATTCCAATTTCTTCAAAGAGTTTGTCTCCATTTTAACCTCTAAAAACTACCAAACTCATTTCTTCAGCATGCATTTGCCTGCTGAAAGACATATCTCTAGGCACAAATTTCAAGTTTGCTAAATTCTGACAAATAGCTTATGCCCATTTTGTTTTACTTAAATGTTCTTTTTTTTTTTGTCTGTCTGCATATAGTTATTTAAATTGCTCCTGATTGTCCCAGGGCTGAAGGAATAAGTATTCAGGTAGAGCACATGCAATGCCAAATTCTACATTAGGCTACTGCATTGTTTAGCTATAAGGAAATACTGTACATTTTATTGCTAAATAAAAGCCAACTAATTGCTGTGTCATGGTGTTGGGTGGATTTTGGGAGCTACGAATGAGAAACTGGTCTGTTTGGAGGAAGAGTCTTTGTGTTTGAGGCATGCTGGGTGGGCCTTACATAGGGTGCTAAATTGTAAAGGATGCCCTTACTGTATGTAAGGCCTATTCTAGGCACATATCAACAAGAGAACTCTGTCACAAACTATGTGTGTTTCCTTACTCAGCCCTCTGCTGACAATTCATCTTATACTGCTGTTCCTCCATTATGATGGAGATCATGTGGCGCATCTAAGGTTGGTAGAGGGGTAGCAGAAGATGGACTGGGTCACTCATCACTGTACTTGCTGAAGATTTATTGAATAGAAAATACTACAGAGGCAACCACCACACACGCGCACACACACACACACACACACACGTCCATTCCTAATCTCAGATGATGGATTTGAGGTACACATGGTGCCGAATCTCAGGATAGATTGGGGACACATAGCTCTGCCATGAAGATAATCACCTAAGTTATGGGGATGTAAATTGGGGCAAGGGTGTGTGAGGGAGAAGGAGGCAGAGGGTGTTTACAGTACTGATCAGAATGCAGGTATGTAAATGGAAACTCAGATTTCATTCCCACCAAACATGCTATATAATTATAGGTTTGATAGGTGCACCACCAAGAAATATGAAATACATCCACTGTATAGAATAGCACCAATGGGCACAAGCCTCTATCTCCTAAACCCCTTTGTATGAACCTTAGTATGAACAAACTTCTTTTGTGTCCCAAATGCCTCAGATTGTATAGCATTTTGTAAATCTTTATAAAGTAAAACTGTACTACATTGTATAAAATACAGATGGCTGCAGCACAATTAAAACAATCTCCTTCTGTCCTACAGTTGAAGTGCTATCAAAACACATAATGGAAGGGTAGAACAGAAATGTTCTCATTTCTGCCTTGCAGCTGAAGTATTATTGGAATACAAACAGATAGACAGGGCATATTAAAAAACTAAACCCAGGCTACGTAGCTTAGATCTGTTCCCTCGGGTTAAGTATTAATGAAGTACAGACAGTCAGACGGGCACAATTAAAATAATTTCCTCTCTAAAGCTACCCCACTGCTTAAGTGGTGAGTACAGTGCATGCAGACAAGGCAGGAAGCAGAAAGGTAGAATTTAAGACAGTCATCAAATGTGCAGTTGAATTCTAAACAAAATCAGATTTGAATTATGCACCTTGTAGGAGGAGAGAGAGCAGTCAGAAGATACAAATGAAGGCTTTAATGCTTCTGCTAGCTTCTTGGTAGTATATTAAAGGAAAACTACACCCAAAACTTGAAAAAATATATGTTGTGCAGAGTGTTTTAATTTGTATGTGACTTTCTAGTGTTTCTTTCCCTCTGACTGGTATTAGGGTTTTTCCCAAATTAGCCTGCTAGCTTTATACTAGTTTTACGACCCCTGGGGATCTTCATACCTGATAGTGTAATTGGGGCTCTATCCTTGGGCCCCTTCTGTTCTCAATTTTTATCAACAATGCAGCTGAGGTCCTGGAATCCTGCTCAGCTATTCTCTCTGCTGATGACCTGATCATCTACACTAGTTCTTCTAGTATTGCCTGCATAAACACATCACTTACTTCAGACTTCAATAAGGTCTTAGACTGGCTACTAGACCATAAGCTTGTACTAAATGAAAAGAAACGAAAGCCATGCTCCTAGGTTCTGCACGAAGATTAAGACCTGTTCTAGTTTGCTGGAGGTTCTTCACCTAGGAGGATTTCCACTTGAAAATGTTACTTCCTTCAAGTACCTTGGGATCCTCCTGGACCAGTCCTGGATTTTAATCTTCACATTCAGTCCTCGTGCAAAGCTGTAAACTCCAGGAAACTAGGGTAGCTTACAAAACAGGCTACATGCTTACACCCTCGGCCAAATTAGCAATTGCCCGAGGTATTTCTGCTCCCAACCCTTACCTATGGTGCCTCTATTCTTACCTCTGCCCATAAAACCTCCTTACTAAATGGGGCGTAACTTATAACGATATATGCCGATTTGCCTCTTCACACCTCGACTCAAACATCACTGCCTTCTTTATAAGGATATGAATTGGCTCTCACCTCTGCCAGTAGACAATACTATCTTGGATCACTATTGGACCCGATCATCCGGAAAAAACCCATCCCAGCTGGCGGCGTTGCTGGTCCCTCAACCATCCTCCCATGGCCTGCGATCAGCTGACACATCCTTGCTCTATGTTCCGAGATGTCGGACGACTAAAGGCACAGGGCCTTCCAATTCTCTGCTCCCAGGCTATGGAATGCTGTTCCACTCAACCTCCGGCTGTCTCAGTCTCACTTTGGATTTAAAAGTAAATATATTGTTTCTATCCTTAGCTGATGCTTGTACATGCTTTGACCCAACCTGAAGCTCCTGAGACTTACCAGTAATGTCACCCTGCTCTAATCCAGCTCCAAGACTGTCTCCTCTTCCCTCCCATATTTTCATTCTCTTTGTAAATAACTTCTTGACTACTAGCTCTCTTCCTTCTTGAACCTTGTTGCTGACCATCCACTGCTGTTTTGCCAGTTAACACCCTGACCTTCCTTCTGTCAGTCTTTCTTGTTATATTTGAACATTCCTCACATTTCTCTCTATATAACCTTACTATCTTATTAACCCTTTCACTCCACAGGTCGGGTCCATGGTTTCTGCACTTATTATATATCTTACTGCCATTATCTGTATAATGCTTGCCATTATTTTTGTTGTTTCTACCATTGTATTTTTGTAGCACTGCTGTACTGTTCCTCTATTTGTACTATTGTACCCATGTTGCTGTTGTTTAACTGTTCTCCTTTGTTGTACTCTCCCGGTCGTGTCTGAAAATAGTCATTTTATGGCTAGTGCACCTACCGGTTAACAAAAACTAAATAAATAAAATAAATAAGTATTTCTTGTTCTCAAAGTGCATCTTGTCTCACGTGACTGTGATGTAAGAGAGACCCAACATTCAGCACACATGCCAAACAAACTAAATATCTTGGAAGCTTCATGCTGCACAAAATTACCAGCAGCAAAGTTTTTCAGGACAGTAAAACCTTTAGGATGAGGGTGGTCACCAAACTGAATTCTACAGATTTTAAAATACAGCCATCTCTATTGTTGTGAACTGATTGTAGTGCAATGCTTTCTGCTGGATTTATGGGCTCTGCTACATCACCATCACATGAAAAGGTGCATTGTAGGACAAAAATGCATAAAGCTATTTGATATAGTGATCTCCAGGGGTTGTAAAATTACCCTAAAGCTAGCAGGCTAATTTAGGAAAACTCCTAATACTAGTCAGAGGAAGGAAACACTAGAACTTCACATACAAATTAAAACACTCTGCACAGCATATATTTTTTCAAGTTTCGGTGTAGTTTTCCTTTAAGTAACAGTGATAACATGACCTTCTGTGTCAAATACAGTAGTCACTGCTGGAGGCATGGTACTTAGACTTGTTTGTTACATATACATGTGTTTTGTTCTGTATTATTAGTCCTATACTGTTGTATACTGAAGCTCCCCTCCTTGTTACATTTCACCCTCCATTCTGCTTTTAAGTTCCATCCAATTCAAATGTTTTCTTATGTGTTGTGCTTATACTTCTTGTCTCTTGCATCATATCTTAGAAACAAGACATTTTTTCCAGCCTTTAACTAAATTCAGATGACAACATTCTGAAACAGTGAAAGTCAGGAGGTTGAGGAAAATACTATTAATTGGCTCTGTTCCTTGGTAAAGTACATAACAGAAACACAGAAACATAGAAACATAGAATCTGACAGCAGATAATGACTGCTAGGCCCACCCAATATGCCCATTTCCTATCTACTGTGTAACCCCTAGGTGGCGCTATCCCAAGGGCTACTACCCTGCCTGCTTGGCTAGTAGCAGGTTAAGGGCCTGAGTTCTGAAACAGGTGTCTCCACCCAGAGGTCAGGATTGGTAGTGGTCAAGCTAACCTGGACACAGCCCTCCGGGACACTGTAACCCCCTCTTTCCCTCTAGTGGCCTGAACACTGTACAATAATCACTTTTACAATACCCTGGTACACCACAAGTACTCACACTGTTTGCACTTACCACCAGGGCTGGTTCCTCTGGCTTGACCCTGGGCCCCCTGTAAAACAAGGTTATGCACAGCAAATATCAACCGTGACAGTACTTTGAGCACAAACTGGAACCACAGTCAGATTACATGCAGAAAAAGTTAGATCTGATTTATTCAGGGGACTTGAACAAGGAGGGCAAAATCAGGTTAATTAGCTTAAAGGTTATATCAATCAAGCAGTTATGCATGCATTTTGAGTCCCCACACAGTCCATCTCTGGGTACCCAGGTGGAGAAGAGATGGGCTAGCCAGGACTGTTGTCCGGGTTGCAGCTGGTTGGGGCCCTGTGATGGAAAACACAACATGCACAGTACACAATATTTGAATCTGGAGCCAGAGGGCTAGTTCATAAAGGAAATGAAACAACAAGACAATCAGATGACACACTCAGATTAAGCTGTTGTTGCAGGAGCTACCCTGGTATTTATTCACAATACCCAAGACTGGACACAGGCTGGATGAAAATCGAGACTGCAGGTGGTTGATGTGGAATGCCAGGAGAAGCAGGGCCCACACGAGTCCCAGAGGCATTGTCCTGTTCAAGCGTGGAGCAGGGGCTGATCCCCAGGCAGGTCTCTTGTCGATGGCTTCTCTGTGCAGTGGGTAGTCTGGCTGGGCCAGTCTGGCAAGGCCGGACCGCATGGAGACAAATCTGGATGCAGTCCATTTTGGGCTGGATACAGCTTCCAGCAAGCAGAACACAGTTCACACAGTGGGGAACTAACTCATGACCCACCTAGCAGCTCTTAAAACACATTTACATGTAGGGAATTCTACTGTACCAGGCAAAGCGCCCCGGTCACAATCAGCAAAGTCTCTGACACACCTGGAGCTTAGGGTAGCTGTAACTCCTGACAGGCTGATCACATTCAGCAAAATCTTTGACTTCTTCAGGTTGAGTCTGGCCCACTTCAGTAGCTTACTTTAGTCACACAAACTTGGATTTAGTCCACACATCTCTTCTCTCCTCTCAGGAGCAGCAGGCAGACATGTAAGCTAAAAACTCAGCCTTTTCAGAGTTCTCCCATGCGAATCCACCCAGGATTGCTGCTCAGAATCACTTCAGCTCCTGTCATTTCAATTCCCAGCTCAGAACTAACTGAAAACTGCAAGCAGCCCGGGACTTCCCCAAGATCCAAAAGATTTGGTTGGCTGATTTGGCTGTCAGTCAAAGCAAGAGCTCCCCTTCAGTTGCAAAAAGGTGCAAAAACTCTAAACTACAGTTCCTACAGATTTTGAATTCAGACAGCTCCTGTAGTCCGCTACATTTTAAGTCCCACCAGTATTGTTTGGTCCAATTTGCAGTCTAGGACCAAGATTGTGGAGACAAACAAAACAGTCTTTGCTACAAAGAAAGCAGGTTAGACAAACTACATTATCATTATCACTCTAAATGATTTTCAGCAAATAGCTACATTTTCAACAGAGCTCCCTCTCAGATTACTTAAGCTGCAATCAGGCAGCTCTTAAAGAGACAGTACACAGAGTCTATACAGGCTCTGGTAATCACATTTAAACTTCTAAAGCAGGGACACCAGCCTGGCAGTGAGTATTTAGGCAAGCTCAAGGAAGACTTTGGGAACCCCCATTTGTAGGGGTTACAACTGCATATGTTCCAGATCCTAACTGATCTGCAGTTTACCCTCTTTTCCTTTCACTAGGGTTGCCTCTGTCTATCCCATGCATTCTTGAATTCACCTACCATTTTGCCCCACCTCTACAGTGAGGCTGTTCCATGCATCTACCACCCTTTCTGTGAAAAATACTTCCTCACTTTGCTCTTGAGTCTTCCCCTCTAGCCTCATTTTATGACCCCTTGTTCTTACACATCTTCTTTTCTAAAGATGCTGACCTCCTGTACTTTATTTATCCTTGAGGTACTTGAATGTCTCTATCATATCTCTCCTCTCCTCCTTTCTCCCAGGGAATGCATATTGAGATCTTTTAGTCTCTCCTCATATGGTTTCTGGTACAGTCCTTGCACCATTTTTATTGCCCTCTCTGAACTGCTTCTACTCTGTCTATGTTCTTTCAGAGATGTGGCCTCCAGAACTGGGCATGTCACTTTATGAAGACATTAAAGTGGACTGGCCCCAGCTCATCCCTGTGGCACCCCACTGGTTGCCCCTCTCATTGGATTGAACTCAGTTTACCACCACCCTGTGTGTCCTATTGCTCAACCAATTTCTGACCAAGTTTACTACTGTGAGGCCCACTCAGACTGCCCAACTTGTTTACTAGCCTCCTGTATGGGACAGTGTAAACAGCCTTGCTAAAATCTAGGTAGGTCATGTCTACCATATACAGTAAATAAATATTTGTATTTAAATGATACTGTGTTACCCCTATCAAACAATATAATCTCTGTGTCTACCAATTTTGTTTGTGCTTACCATATCCCCAAGCCAGCCTGACCTGCCCAACTTGGAAGCCATTAGCAGAACACAGAGGACAGTTAGATATATTTTTCAACAGCCACTTGCTATTGTGAATGGAGCTACCCACTTGAACTGGTTGGTGACCAGCTGAAAGTTAACGATCCCATGTCAGTTTTGAAAGACTGAGGATTATCCCCGAGCCCTAGACAACATTCTCTCTAAATAGCTTTGGTTCCTAAGCAATACAAAGTGTGAGGTACTAGCATGCTAATTGCTGCAGTTCACACACCACATACTGCAGAGCCGCAGTGCTATCAATATCAAACTCATTGCTTTGTAAATCACTTTGGGATACAATGTCATGATAGGCATTGTGTAAACCTAGAGTTATTCTGTTCTATCAGTTTTGTGTGCTCCAGACAAAAATCAAGTCCTCATATGCCTCTTGACACTTAATGCATAGCATATCACCAGTAACTTCCTGATTTATGTATTCTAAACAGAGATTTTCTGAGATTTTTCAACTGTAAAATTTGTAAATTTGTGAAATGAAAATCTGTCTTTCACTAGCCGCTTGTATGCCAGTATGGCTGTGCTTGGCTGCGGAGATATAAAACCTAATGATTTCTTTTATTAGTGTGAATAAAATGATACTATTAATGTAACAGGAATCCTCAGAGTGAATTGTCCCTTTGGGATAAGGCCATCAAAGGTTTTACTTTTTGGTCAACCAAAGTGCTGGTGGGACTCTAACATGCAAGCAGATGTAATTATCAAACTTAATTGCAACTGTAAAGACTATAGTCCACAGAAATTATTTGTTCAAGTGGTGATTTTATGTATTGCAGTCTTACATAATTTCTGAAATGGCAGTTCCATGCAGTACCACAGTACATTAGATTTTCCTACAGGAGAGAAATAAAGGCTCCACCTCTGGTGGTTGTCAGTTTAAGTCAATGGGTAAAGACAGTAGGAGCCCCAGCAGTAGCAGTAGCAGAAGAGAGCTGCCCCTCCACATCTGGGTTTCCTTGAGTTTTCAGCATTCAGTATAGTTGTCCGCATCTTTCCCAGAGCTGTAAAAGTGGCAAGGCTGACATTGTACACTCCCAGAAGACACTTCATACTGGCTTTCTGAATTGCTGTAAACAAAGTCATTAAGTACACCTAATTGGAGTGCTGGTGACTTAACACTACACATCCTGTATGTCCCTGAGATGGACTAGTAAGCTATGGTTTACTAGGATCACAATGGACATAGGGTAGATACAGCAGGTGGCCCTGTGCAACAAGCCCCACATCTGTGCTTCCAGTTTTGGGCCTGTCATTCTAAATCCTACTCAGGATAACCTGAGGTGAATGGTTGACCGTTCAGTAATTGGATTTGAGATCACACTGCCCTTTTATTTGTTTTATTATGTTTAGAATAACACCAAGATAGGGTATTTTACCCTTAGCATTTCACTTCAGGCTTATGCATTTACTAGTTTGCCCTCATGGGTGTACCAATGCAAGGACGAAACCCATCATGAAATCTCCCACAGTGACAGTTTGACAAGAATCGAAACTGTCGCTGTGGGGACCCACCGTGAAATGACACACTTTCGCTTACTTTCGCCAAGCATTTGCATTAACTCCAGCTGGAGTTAATAATCATCTATAGAAGGGGCAATGGCTGTGAAGCCCCCGATAGAAAACAGATTGATCTCTCATCTCTAAATGCTACAGATGCCCATTTTATGATACTTATCATTCTGTGTTGCCTAAAGTAAACAGGGTCTGTCACCCCTAAACCAGGAGGTTTTCATTAAGTTTTAGGGCAGGAAAAATGCTCTAAATGGTAATTGAGCTGATAGCTAAGCAGAGATGTCCTCCTCTAACCCAGTGTTAGCTGCATGCCACTCTCCAGTCTCTTACTCTGGTCCTACTCCCAAACAATCTCTGGTGTCTCAATATGTGGCCCTACTGAGGGCTCTAGAGATGGTATTCCACATGCTACCCACTTTCATCTCTGACATTGAAGGGCTTGGTTTTACCTGATGAAGTGCAAATATTAATATCCTTGTCTCTTCTTCACATAGCCCACATTCTGCCTCTGTTTTTGTCAACTGGTGGCTTCTTCTGAAGTGATTAACATGCCTCTCATTTCTCAAGTCCCACTTGGGACATTTGATCACTGGCTACTGCCACAACTCTGGACAAAATGTGGATAACTACATTGGCTGCTAAAATCCAAGGCCACCTAGCTTTGGGAGGGCAGCTCTCACTGTTGCATTTACGCCAGGGCTCTGTAACTGGGTAATAAAATGACCTTTCTCAGGTTATTGTTGGAATGGCACAAAGGAATAGACAACAGATAGTATGTACATGTAATAAATGTAATTTATTACAGGTAAATGATAATACAGGCTTACTACCAATAGTGAATACACTGGGAGAGCTCCCAGTTTTCCTTACCTATGTAGGTGCAGTCTCTCATCTCAGAGAAGCTACATGCTGCCAGGGTCTTATACCCTGATAATTACACTAGAAACAGCAAAGGAAGATACATAAAATGTGTGATTGGCCAAACACACAGGTGGCCTGAGTAACTGTCCTAAATAACATAAGAAGCTGCTTATCTTGCAAAGATAGCTGAATACAATGGGCTTCTGTAAGCCCCTCAAGGCCATTTAGAGTACAATGATACACAAGTACTAAAGATGGCACTGTTGCCTAACTTATGATTATACAGTAAAATATAATGGAAAGCATCTCCCAGGACTAAAATACATTGGTGAAACATAATGAAGCCTAATATGTATTAGTAAATACAGTAGAACACAGACCCTGACACTTATGCTTATGAGATAAGTGTCTCTGCACTATGGTTAGTACATATACCTACATATGTGTTGCTGTCCATGAGGTGGGGTGGACAATCAGGGGTGCTGGACCATGGATAACAGTCCCCAGCCCTTATTGCCTTCAGAAGAAAAGGCAACAACCACAGGAAAGTAGTGGGATGGAGCTTAAGTCATTTACAAGCCCGACATGTAGGCCTTGTAAAGGAATTCGAGTTGTTCTCTGTGTTGCTCTAGAGTATGTCGCAGACAGCAAAGGGTTAGTATCAGAAAACAATCAAAATGCTTGGATAATAACAAAAGCTTTAAAAGTGAGTTCTAACCAAGTGTTGGATAGAGCAGTACTTAAATCACCATCATGAATAAGATCATTAAGAGCATCACCAGCGTTAGTAATATTATTGCTAATATAAATCAAATGCAAATCTTTTCTAGCTAAAGAGATTTTAAAGAAAGAGTCAAAGGGTCAATGTGCACGTTAAACATGGGCAAATATTGAGACAAGGCAAGCAAGTATTGCGGATTGGTATCAATAACATCTGGTTCAGGAAAAGAACAGGAGTAATGACTGTGTGACCAATAACTGTTTTCTGCTGTGGAGTAAAACAGAAGTTAGGAGCTGCTGAGATATCACAAGACTTTTGACCAAAAGCAAAGGAGTTATGATTTGTCACTAATACTGACCATTGGAATTGTAAGTAACTCTCACAATTGGAACCCTCCATCATTGTAGACATGTAGGACAAGAAAAGGACTGGTTGGTGAGCCGTGAAGTGAAGAGATGTACCTCTTTGAGGTAGCTTCGAGATGCAGCTGTTCGGCATCAGGCGAGAAGATGCAGCTCATGGAGATTCGGATTCATCATCCTCATCAACATCAGTTAGACTGAGCAGCAATTCATCACCCTAGGTATAAGCCCAGTCAAGATGTTCAGGTGAGTAACCACAAACAGGTTTCACAATAGCAAAACATCACAGAGGCACAAGTAGTAGTACCCTTCTTGGCACAACAGTTTGTGTAGGTGCCACCTCGGCTTGGAGCACATAATGATAGACCAACAAGGAGGGTAAGTCAGTTCTTTCTTGGTAAATGTCATCAATCAAGGTGTCTGATGGAATTAATGGCAGCACGCTTATCAAATACAGAAGTTTGTGGATTAAAGCGTGGTAGTGACATGGTGACGGTAATAAACATATTATCATGTATTGAACAAGTCTTAGTAAAGTAACAAGGTGCTTGATTTGGATATTGAGACATACCCAGGGTTTCTAGCTGTGGACTTAGAAATGTTAACAGAATTTGCTAAAAAATAGTAATGCAACCATTGGATTTGCAATGAGGACAGTACCATTTACCCATTCTTTTATCATGGATAAGATCTGAATGTGTCCTGTTTCCAATTCCCTGAAGAGATTGTTAACAGTGGCAATTACATAAGAACCATAAGCAAGGTATGAAAGTTCATGGGCAATATATTGCTTGTCTGCCTCCCTTGTTATTTTGAAAAATCAGTGCATTAATCTTATTTTTAGTATCATTGAACCCTTTGGCAATTTTCTGCATGTGTAAACATCAGAAACATTCTTCCTACTTAAACCATCTACACCATGTAACAGTGGGGGTAAGATATCATTCTTAACAGCCTGCTAAAAATCAAGTGTTTGTGCTTTAATAGCAGCAATATCTGCTCTATTCCAGATAGGCATACCTGGGCCAAAAGGCCAGAAACGGTGCCTGCTGCACTGGTAACATCTGCAGTGTCATGCCTATTATGTGGTCTAGCTTTAGCATTAGGTTTGGGTCGAAGACCCTACATGATCAGTGGTATGGGGGCCACCAACTGGATCATTAGTGTGGGTTTAGTAAGCAGCTACAATATCTGTGAGCATCATACTGAAAATTTAGAGGTATTGGTCGTGTGACAGAGACCAATCTCAGCCATATTCAATGTGTAAGATTGAAAATAACTGGGACTTGCATAAATTGTACATTGTTAATCAAAGCTCCTGGAAGGAAGTGGTGGTCAAACCACTAGGAGGACCTTTCTCCAGGGAGGGCAGTCAGTCATTTCTTCTTCGTGGTGGGACTACAGAAAGAAAAAGAGCTTCAGTAGCTAAATGGCGGTTTCAAATGGAATGGGAGATTTGAGTTAGGGGTTATCAGTGCTGGGGCTGAGTCTAAGGCATGCTTGAGCTGTGTTACAGCTTCAGTGTGAGTGGGGCCCCATGTCCATGGGATGTCCTTTTCAGAAGTTCATACAAGGGAGAAGCCTTCAAGGCAAGGTCAGGTATAAAATTCCTGCAGTAGTTTACCATTCTAAGAAATGTCTGAGTGTTGCCATGCTAGTAGGAAGTGGCAGCTCTTGCAAGCCCTGGATCTTTTGACATCTGGTTTCTGCTTTGGTCTGTGATGCACAGGCCAAGGAAAATGACATCTTTCTCACTCAATTGTGCCTTAGAGGGGTTGCACTTGAGGCCTGCACTCTTGAGGAGAGACAAAAGTTCATCTAGAAGGGCCAAGTGATCTTCTTTTGAGGTGGTTGCTAGAAGCAAGTCATCCACATACTGAAGGAGACACTGGGGAGTGGAGAACCTCTGCAGAGCATCCACCATGTGGAGATGGAAGAGGAAGGGCTGCTGTGGAAGCCCTGGGGAAGGCAGGTCCAGCTTTACTGGCATCCATCAAAGGTGAAAGCAAATTTGTATTGGCTTTCCTGTGCTAATGGGAGTGACCAAAACCAATAGAGATGTCAAGAGCTGTGAACCACTTTTGTCAGGTGTCAACAGCTTGAGCACATCTGGTGCTGATGCTACTGTTGGGCGCAACTGGGGTAACTTAAGTTTCCTGTAATCAGTTGTGAGTCTCCAAGCTCCATTTGGCTTTTCACAGGCCAAATAGACAAATTGATGGTGGAGACACAGGTTCTAATCACTCCTTGCTGAAGCAGTGATTGGATGGTCTCCCTCAGTGATGGCAAGGCTTCAGCAGGAAATCGATACTGCTTCTGACTCACAGGGTCAGGTCCTGTGATTTCAATGGTAGTGTACATCCTACCTCAGTTGTGCTTGTTAGTGGCAAACATGTCAAGATGTTTTTGCAGCAGAGGTGCAAGTTCAGAAAACAGGTCATGACTTTTGAATAAAGCCATGCGTCATACTCTTGTTGTTATGGAGATGGCTGTCACCACGTGTGAGTCTGGAATGGTGACAGCATGACATTTCCTTTGATTTGGAGAAGTAGCCTATAGGCGTCCACTACACAACCGTGCAGTGGTAAGAAGTCAATTCCTAATATGCTGGGGTGATAACGTAATACCATAAGGTCAAAGATGAAATTGGTTCTGATGTGGTCTACCACCACAGATAGAGGAACAGATCGGTAGGTGTGTAGCTGGGTACCATCTACACCCTGGGCACTGGTCTTCCAGCCAGCAGACCAGTCAGATGAGGCTGAGTTCTCATCATGGAGGACTGACATGGCTGCTCCGGTATCCATAAGCATGGTAAGTTGGTGGCCCTGATAGTGGCCCATACACAAGACTGTCCATTTGTGTCAATGATCAAGTCACTCACAATCCTGACTGGGGCCTGTAATTGTCAATATGCATTTTCAGACTGTAATCATCATCCTGTTCCTGAAACCTGAGGCCTGCAGGATCTTTCAAGGCCTCCTGGATGTCTTTCACATGATACAAATGTACCTGTGATATCACAGGTGTGACAGCAACCTGCACAGATGGCTCCTCCTTGGTCATTGCATTGACTTGACCAGTAGCCGATGCCACAAAAGGATTCCTCTGGCAGTTCATTTTTGTGGCAGCCAAAGGCAGGAAAGGTTCCCCTGACCGCATGACTGTCCAGCGGCCAGAGCGAGGGCTGCTATGGTTCATGTTGGCTTAGCTGCTCTCTCAGCATGGATCTCCTCTATCAATTTGCAGAGGGTCTCATTTTCATCTTTGAGACTTCGATAGCTGGGACCATTATGGCAGGACCCCATGTTTTCTGCAATTCTGTGGTTGCAGCAGTGGGTGCAGAAATCAGGGCTGACTGCAGAAATCAGTGCTTGCTTCACTGTTATCTTGTTCCCTTCTGGATGTACTCCTTAATATTGTTAAAATTTCAATAAAAGTTGAATTGAAAAAAAAGAAAAAGAAAAAGAAATCAGTGCTTGCCACAGAAATCAGGGAAAACCAGCCACACAGCCACAGAAATGCTAGCTATGCTATGCGATCAACATAGGCACGGGCATATCTATCGATATGGCAAGTATGCCATGGCATATATGCTCATTAGAAGGGGTAGCAAACTGATGCCATCCGCTACAAAGCCAAAGCTACTGGCTGCATGGCATCTTGACTCATGCTGGCTCTTGTTACAGAACCCTTCCAGACAGTATTGTGGGGGTGGGGGGACTGATGCAAGAGTAGCAGAGCTTGATTAGGTCCATGGCAGTTATGATTTGCTGTTGTGTAGGTGTGGTAGCTGAGCCATGTTAATTTTTCATTGTGAGGCTTCTCATGGTCCATGCTGAATCCTTGGAAGATGAATTTCGAAGATAGAACTGAAAGGTGAGCTGTAGTCAAGAAGTGAGAAGATTCAGTGGTGCCCGTGGAGGTGGAATCAATCTTGGTGTGTTGACGGGTATTGGAGGAGGAGCTGATTGCAGAAGCATAGGGCTGGCAGCAGACTGCATACAGGACTTGGTCCCTACTGGTGGACATCTATCACAGTTTTGATTTGTGGCCCGCAGTTCTGTACCTGCAAGTGTGAGAGTTATTTCTTGGCAGATTTGAACCTGCAGACTAAATGGTGGTATCAAGCTCAATTCTTAAGAGGGCCAAGTTTCTCAGCTGCAGAGCTGGGGACCAGAGTATACTAGAACTGGAGCAAGCAGATATGGAAAAAAATTGGAATGGAGAGTTTCATTGTGGCCATACACAAGTAAAATGAGGGTCACTGCCTGAAGAACACCATAACCCCTAGGTTGTGAGGAGAGGAAGACATGCTAACCAAGGTTACTTCAGCTTAATAAGAATGACTTGCTTGCATTTTCAGTGTGTCCCCAAAACAAATAACAGGAGTCAACAAATCCTACAGACACTGCAAGTTGCACCCTCCTTCACTGTTGTAGGAAGACAATTCCCACCCCCACCACACAGATTTGCACACTGCACTCAACATGTTTGTTGCAAGGCAGTTAGGTATTCCTAGTTTAAAAAATAATAATCTAAAAGAACATTGATCAAAATCAGAAAAAAACGGCTTTCAAGTTGAGTCTCTTTATATTTGCTAACTGTACATATAAACCAGAAGAAATCCAAGTAGGTGTTGGCTTCTGTGTAGTTTTAGCTAAGTGTATGTCCTCCTCTGATTATAACCTGGGAGAACAGCAAAGGCCACCAATTTCCAGAAGAACAGATGAGTCTTCAAATTCGAGGTGGGAGGGAAAATTCATTAAAAGAGAACACTGATGCCCATGTCTGTGCCAGGTTTGGGTTACTGCTGTTTAATATTTGTGATAAGAAGACTACATACTGTTAAATGGCCTGCTATTCCACTTTCAGTGTAGCAGAGTGATTGTGAGAAGGCAGTCAAAGGGTTAACTAAGACTTAATCCCTTTGAAGGTATGCTATTTAGCCACAATTTATCTGCCACAGAATGGCAGCAGAATCAGCAGTTGTTCTGCCGCAGATAGTGAAGTCCCGCCGCAGAATGTAGGTCCACTTTGTCGCAGTAAACACGGGGCCCTGCATTACAGTTCCGCCATCCTGTTGGACATTTGGATTTTTCCAATTGTTTCTGTTTCTGTTGTTTTTATAGTTCCAGTCCCCCATGTGACTGCTTGTCATCAGAAGGGTGTCAGTTTTCTGGCTGTTGCCCTCCACGGTGTAGTGGCTAGGGGCATCTGTAAGGGGCTGTACTGCAGCCGCCTGTGCTGCTGAGACTTGTAATGCAGCAGCCTTGTTGGTTTTACCGGAAGCAAGGTTGCAGAGGTAGACCTGGTAGGCATGCTCCATCTTTGTAAGGATAACAGCAAAGGAGTTGGTATTAGGGAAAACATTAAGTTCAGCCTTCTCCCGCAGGGTCAGAGTCATGTTCCGTATATACAAATCCTTTTACTCAATCTGGTCTTGGTCTGCAAGTTCACCTGCTAGGCCTTTGCCAGTGTAATATGTGAGCCATATTCATTGATGGTAGGCCGCAGGGCTCTTCTTCACATTCTGCTTAACCTTATAGGCCAAGTGAGCTCCAACAACACCTAGGAGTTAGCAGCAATGAGGGCCCACAGCAATGTCATTGTAGACAATAGTATTGCAGTTGTGTACTGTCTCTGGGAGTTTGGCCCAGAGAGTAGGTTCAATAGTCAGTCATAAGACTTGATCCTGGTACTCAGGTAGGAGAAAGCTTCTACTAGAGGCACACTTCTCCAAGAGGCAACTGAGATTGTCAGTTGGGCTCATCTGTCCAATACTTGGGCAATTTGCTGTACAGAGTGAGCAACTTGTAGGGGTTGGAAGTATGGTAGTCGCATTCAGCTCGATATGTTCCACAGCACCGCAAAGAGCAGCTTCTGTTGCTGCATCAGTGATTGCCTTGTACGCATGGTCCTGATTAATGGTTTCTTTGAACATTTTGACAATTTGTCCCGGATAGCTCTCCTTGGTTCTCCGGTACTGTGATGTTGTTAATGGCTTCTGAATTAGGCCACAAATTTCTGCCATGTCTCCCGGTTGAGAGGAGCAAGGAGAAGTGCATTACAGAATACAAGCCCTCCGCCTGTGTCATGGGGGCAGCCATCTTGGCGTTGTGTGACTTCCGCCATGTTTGTGTAGACATGGCGATGCAGAGTCTTGATGTCGACATAGAGTGCCATCTTGTGGATGGCTGGCAGAGATACACCACCACGGGGTTTGGACTTGCGTGGTGACGTGACATGCCTCATCATCAAAGACAGAGTCATCATCGCCTGGTTGACGTAATCTCAATGAGTGTATATTGAAACCCATTTATAGCCTTAACAGCTTCCCATCATTCTGGATGGCAGGTGAGAGCTGCTTTACATTGTGCTGGGAGAACATCTTCAATCAAGCTGTGTGCTGGCTGAATTGATTTGCACAATGAAGGGCTATAGTGACTTTGTGAGACTGTGACTGCCTGTTTAATTTTAAATGCTGCAAAAGGGCTCTAATTACCTGCTGCTGCTTCACTCTGGGCGGGGATTCAACAGATAAAAGAAAGCGCCGCTAGTAATTTTAAACCAGCTTTCCCTCATCATTCTGGACTGCAGGTGAAAGTTGCTTTACATTGTGCTGGGAGAGCAACTTCAATCAAGCTGTGTGCTGGCTGAATTGATTTGCACAATGAAGGGCTATAGTGACTTTGTGAGACTGTGACCGCCTGTTTAATTTTAAATGCTGCAAAGGGCTCTAATTACCTGCTGCTGCTTCACTCTGGGCGGGATTCAACAGATAAAAGAAAGCGCCACTAGTAATTTTAAACCAGCTTTCCTCATCATTCTGGACTGCAGGTGAAAGCTGCTTTACATTGTGCTGGGAGAGCAACTTCAATCAGTTGTGTGCTGGCTGAATTGATTTGTACAATAAAGGGCTATAGTGACTTTGTGAGACTGTGACCTCGTTTAATTTTAAATGCTGCAAAGGGTTCTAATTACCTGCTGCTGCTTCACTCTGGGGCAGGGATTCAACGATAAAAAAAGCGCCGCCAGGCGCGCACCATAGTCTGACGAGTGAGTGGCGCAAGTTACCACCGGTGGAAGAAAGTGTGATGCATATCTAATGTAATTTAGAGTTTTTAAAGTAAGGGTTTCCTATGGGGTCTTTAATGTATTTGATTTTGGGAGCTGATTGGTTGGAATGTTGCAATGGGAGGTGGTTGGCAGGTGCCCTGATTGGGATTTGCATGTCAATGGTTGAGTGGTACTGAGTCAAGGAGGAACTTGTTTGTATACTGACTCACTTGGCATGGAAGGCCCCAATCCTGGGACGGCCAGTTTATTAATATAACTCCAAACCTGATGTTGGTAAAGCTGAGACATTATTGTAACAGGTTGGAAATGGGAGGAAATGGACACGAATTAAGAATGTCTGGACTCCATGATAATTAAGGTATTAAGGACGTCAATATTACCAAAGCTATGTATTCTTTTTGTTCTTGATGCAAAGTGGGCATGTTGCTTTAAATCCTGGTCCCTTAATTGACAATTTAAAGATTCATCACGGTCATCTAATTGTGCACTCAAATGTAAGAAGTATCATTCCAAAGTAGGATTTAATTTAGGATTTCCTAACAGAACATAGACCTGAGATAATGGTTTTACAGAAACCTGGCTGGGTAAGTCCCATGATGAGTTAGATCTAAAATTACATGGTTATGATTTTAGAAGGGCTGATAGGAATAGGAAGGGGGGAATAATGGTTTATTATTTAGAAAAATTCTCCCTATTCAGATTTTTCTTAATTTGGATAGTATAAACCTTGAATATCTGGCACTGGAGTTTAATACTGGGTCAGGGAAACCTTTAATAGTGGTTGGGGGTATCACCCACCTAACACAACAGTACAAGTGTTTGACTTAATGCAGGATGCACTAGCCCCATTTGTTTTCTCCCATGAGTTGTTAGTTCTGGGGATTTAAATGCTGACTGGTTGCACCCTGTAAAATCCCAAAGAATCAGGAAAATGGCTTTAGAGCTTGGGTTGCACTAATTAATTAGAACCCACCAGGATTAATATTCATAATCCTGGTGATTCTTTCTTTGATTGATGTGATTCTTACAAACTGTCCCAACAATTATGTTTCTTCTGGGATAGATGCAGACCTGTTTAGTGATCATAATATTGTTTACTGTATCAAAGGGAAAATTAAAGTGAAAGGACCCTCTAGGCTCCTGAAGTTAAGATCTTATAAAATGTTTGATTATTTTACTTTTTATCAGACCTAGGGAATGTTAAATGGGATCATCGAGAACTAATACCCGATATAAACCTGGCTTGGGATTATTTTGTGTCAGAATTTCTCCTTGTATGTAACAGGCATATGTCAGAGATTATTAGGAGAATAAAGGTAAATTCTGCCCTGTGGTATACTACTAAACTTTTTAAGTTGAGGCTTGCTAAAAATAAAGCTTGGCCTCAGGCACGAGCTTCGGGAAAGATTTATGATTGGCAACAATACAGGAAATCAACAGACCTGTAAGTGGCCACACTGAGGAATATTAAAATAAGAATTACAAGGCCAAAACTAAAGAATCGTTAGGGAAACCTGGGAAATGTTGGGGACTTATAGGGGAATTAAAGGGACAGACAAGGAGAAGACACCTATTAATTTATCTGAGGAGGAATCCTTTGGGAGAGAGTTGCCACTTGCTGATAGGGTTAATGATTATTTTATAGAGTCAGGTAATTTCTTTGATAGCCCTAGTGAACGTCTTTTTAACCCTGTAAGTCATATGGAAGGGATTCTATAGCCAGAATCGTCCCCATTTTTATGGGGTGATCCTGGCGACTGTCCAACTATAGACCTATATCTATATATTTTTTCATTCAGAAAACTTTATTTGTTTTTGATACATTAATGCACAAAAGCAAAATACAATAAAATAAAAAGCTAAAGATAGTGACTTGTTATACATAGTATATATATTTACCCTAATCACTGTGTCTTGAGCCAAACATCTCACATAAACATATCATGACGCCATAAACCAATGTTCTGGCAACTGTATATATTCTTATCATAACAGTATATTGCAGTCTTGCTAACGTGCCATGTTTGACCCTTAGGTAAGCAAGAAGTAATTAAATCAGCAGGGTATATGAAGGGAGAGAAAAAGAAAAAGAAGGGGGGCCCCTTCTCCTAATTCCCTATCCAGTCTCCAACCCTTCCTCCCTCACTCCCTAACTCCCCCTTCCCTCTCTTCCCTATATGAAAAGGAAAAATTCCCTAGAGATCTTATCTCCGTCATTTCTCTCTCTCCATTAGAAACAACGTTAAGCACTAACCATTTTCTTCTATTGTGGTTAGAGACATTTTCACCAGGTTATCACCTGCTACAAGGAGGAGGTCAATGATCATCAGGTTGCTTACCTCAGGGTTCCATGTAGTTAGTAATGCATCCAGGGTACCCCATTTATCAAAATAATTTTGCAACCGATTGTTCATACTTGCAATATACTTTTCCAGCTGTAGAGCAAGTAACATTTTCTATGCCATTCTAGTGTTGTAGGCAAGGAGTCCAGAGTCCAGTGTCTCATAAGCACCAGTTTGGCCACTGCGGAAATCAGAGCCATATAATATTTCTTTTGCTTTGGAGTTCCTTTTGGAAAAAGAATTGAGTAGACAAGTGTCTGGGGAAAACAGCAAATTTAGAGTCAGCATTGGGCTTAAGGAGTTTTGGATAGCCTTCTGAAATAGTTGGACTTTAGGACACCCCATAACATGTGGTAAAGGTCCCGTTCTTACAAGGGTATGGGGGACAACAGGGAGATGGTATCTACCTATTTTGTGAAGTCTTCGGGGTATAATATAGGTCATTCATCACATTAAATTGTATAAGCCGCAGACGATCTTGCTTGATAAACCTATACAGATTGTTCCAACTTTGTTGCCAGAAGTCAGATGTGGGTGGAAGAGATAGGGTCTTGACCCAATATTGACTTATACCTGATGGTAATCTTGTATCAAGGGACTGCAGTTCTTTATATACTGCAGATATTGGATGGGTGGTAGCAGTGTTTAATAAGGAGGATAAGGCAGTCCTAGGGGCTCAGGGGTCGACCTGTATTCATGAAAGAAGAAATTGCATGCTTAACTTGCCAGTATTTAAACGGGTGGCCATTTTGTTCAGGAAGGTGTCGTATTAGTTGAGAATATGAAAACATACTGCCGTTAACTATGATATCCTCAAGTTTAGTGTCCTTTAGTGCAGGCCAGAAGCTTAATGGAATAAGTTTATGCTGGATCTTAAAATGAGGTTATTTAGAATTGGTTGTTCTCCATCCACCTGCCAGTTAGTTTTCAGGTGGTTCTGTAGTTGACTCAGAGCCTTCAATGACCACCTTATTGGGGATTTTTTGATATGATTAGGGATATGTTTCAGGGATGAATATAGTAATGATTGTAGTGAACATGAGGTGGGGGATATGAGGGTTTCTCTATATTTAGCCAAGCTGGGGTATAAGATCCTCTTCTTCTTTGTGTGGGCCATACATCCAAGAAGCTAGTTTTGTGATACGGATTGCTCCGTAGTAGTTAAAAAGATGGCAGGAAAGCCCTCGAGGCTTTGGCGCAGTCAGTTTGTGGTATGCCTGTCTCACTAGTTTACCTTCCAAATAAATTTATTAATGATGTTCCTTAATTTTGTGAACCATACTCTGGGTAGGTAGGTAGGGGCTAGCATATTGAGAGGGTAAAGAATTCTGGGAGAATATTGATCTTAATGATGTTGATCCTTCCCATTATGAAATCTGCAGGGTACTCCATTTTTCAGGTCTGCTTATTATTTTAACTTGGTGAGATTTTCTTTAACAATGGTAAAATATGACTTGAAAATTTTAATACCCAGATAAGTTATAATTTTGTTTTCCCATTGCAGCCCGTATTGTTTTATCTCATTTTAAACAGTTTTGGTTTAAAGGAAAACAGTGGATTTAATCAGGTTGAGCTTGTAGTAGGAAATATTACAAAAGGCTTCAATTTCTTGCAGGAGGACAGGAACACCTACACTTGGGTTCATTATATGTATTAAGAGATCATCTGCATAAGCAGACAAGAGGTGTTGCCTGTTCCCCTAGTATGCCTTGCAGACCCTGAATTATAAGTAATTTACGGATAAAAGGGTCTAAATAAAAGTTAAAAGGAGTGGTGAAAGGGGGCATCCTTGTCTAGTACCACGCTCAATGGGAATGGTTCTGAAAGGTGACCATTGCACCAGATCCGGGCTGTAAGGGATGAATATAGCAGTTTGACCCAATTAATAAATACTTGTGGGATACCATACCGGCGAGTGCAGAAAACAGAAAGTGCCAGGAAACCCGGTCAAAAGCCTTTTCCACATCTAAGGCTATCAAGGCCATGGGTATAGGTGATTCACTAGCTAGGGATAAGATGCATTAACCGCCGCATATGATCACTTGAAGACCTTTCCTGGCATAAAGCCAACTTGCTCGTTACTAATTAGTGTGTCCATTAAGAGTCTCAAATGATTGGCTAGTATTTTGCTATTATTTTAACATCAGTGTTGATGAGTGAGATAGGTGGTAATTTTCCACATAGTGTGGGTCTTGACCTGGTTTAGGGATAATAGTAATCAGGGCTTCAAGATACATACGCCCGAGAAGCCTGATTCATACCATGAGTTAAAGACTCTGGTTAACAAAGGGCAAGTTCAGCATTATATAGTTTATACAAATTGGCTGGAGGCCATCTGGTCCGGGTGATTTATCTGTTGTGAGCTGTTTGATTGCTAGAATTACCTCCATTCCATAATGGGTAAGTCTAACGATAGCTGCTTGTCCTCAGGTAATGCTGGGAGTGTTAACTGGTCAAAGTAAGCCTGTATTTGTTCATTTGGGATATCCTCGTTTCTACACTGATATAGATCTTTATAATACTTTGCAAAACTGGACACAATCTCTCTCTGATCTGTAATAAGAGGGCTTTCCTTACCTGAGTATAGCCCAGGTATAAAGCGGGCTGCCTCGCTTGTTTAATTCGGTATGCTAGTAATTTGCCAGCCGTTCTCCTGATTCTAGATATTTTATTTGGACATGTTTTAAGGATAGTTCTGCTTTTTGGTACATCAAGTCTGAAAACTGGGCATGTAAAATGTGGAGCCTAGTCCATTCAGAATCTGGGGAGGCGCTATTAATTGAACTCTAACATTTTATTTCTTGGAGTAAAGACTCAGCTTGCATATTATGCTTTTTTTTAATAGATGCTAAACGTATGCATTCCCCTGTAGGCACATTTCAGAGCTGACCATACTATGTAATTTTAGAGACAGTCCCTACATTATTATCCAAAAGGAGGTAATAAAGTTTTTAAATGGTCCTGCATGTAGGTGGTCTGAAATAACTGTGTGTTCATTCTCCATATAGAGTCTCTTTGATCCCAGGCCAATTCACAGACTAATGAGACTGGGGAGTGATCTGACACTACTGTGGGTGAATTAATGCTTCCATAATTCCGGTATAATGTGGGAGCTGGCTAAGATATAGTCTATGTGAGCAAGTAATGGTGGGGATGAGAAAAAAAAGGTGTATTGTTGTTCAGTGGGTTTAGTATCCTCCAAATATCCAGTATGCCCATCCCTTCATTAAATCTTGTAAGGCTCTCTGGGCCGGGAGAGGCTGGTTCTCTTAGGGTCTGATCTATCTAGTGATAGTCGGGTGTGATATTCCAATCACCTCCCAGAACTATAGTTCTAGGGGTCATAGTGGGTACGATTCCCAGTAGCTTAGTGAAGAAGGTTGGAGAATCTCCATTTGGTCCATAAATAGACCCAATTGTCAGTTGATGTGTACCAGAGTACCATGTAGTATTATATATCACCCTTGGTTATCCATATCTCTTTTCTAGTCTGAAAGGAACATTTTTATGGAAAGAATAGTGACACCACCCCTACTTGTGGAGGTGCCTGCCCCATAGGACTGCCCTACCCATCCTTTACACCACAATGAGACATCTTCCCTCTTGAGATGCATTTCTTGCAGGCAGATATCTGCTCTGAGATCTCAGGTGTCTTAATATCACTTGTCGTTTGGCTCTGTCCTGGCACCCTTTATATTCCAACTAAGGATTGTGTAAGGACCTACCATTATTTGACATTAATGTTAGGCTTCCAATTACAGTGGGGCATATTAGGATTTTGGTAAGAGTGTTAATGTTTTTATTAATACATAGCATCAATAGATAGAGAGGAGATAGCTTATTCAAATGTTTCCCCACTCCCCACACTATCCCGTAACCCTAAAACTACTCTCAGTTCCTGTGAACTAACTACCATCAATTTGGCCAGGTGATGCAACCATTAAACCAGGCTAGAGACCATTACTTCCCCATAAGCCCCTGCCCCAACTCATTAAATTTATCTGGTGTTTTAATTACAGTAAAGAAAAAGCTAACTAGTCCAACAACCATATAACTTGGTTACATAAATGCCCATGGTAAAGGGCTAGCATAGCAGATATGTTATTAGCGGGCTCCAAATTAAGTCTCATCATAGTTATTACATCTCTACATTATTTAGAATAAGTTTCAGAACTTTTAACTCACTGATCTAAATTATGTAGACAGGTTCTTAGATCGCAGTTCATGACATTCCTTTCGCAACTAGTGTACATGAGGTGTTATAAAAGGAGCTTCTAATTTACAGTGATGAGGTTGTGCTCTTATCTGGTCTCATGTCAAGGTCAGGAATTATACACTGTATCCACTTTAGCGGTGGCTCCTCAGTAATAGCTGCTTCACATTCGCTGCTTAGTAGACTGATTAAAATATCGTTGAGTCGCTAAACTTATGTGAAGAGAAGGTCTTCATTAATAAAACAGTAAGTATGATCCTTCGCTAGGTTAATTAAGAACATCCAAAGATAGATCGCCATCTGAGATTACCTATTCGGGTTAAACCTTCAAAGTCAAGAAGGTAAATAAAGTTCACTTTTTGAGGGAGAACCAAATTTTCAGATGTTGTTCACGTATGTATAAGGTCATGGCTCAAGTAGTGCTGGCACAAAAGAAACATTGTTACAAGTAGGATCAGGCTCTCTTTAACAGTAGTTGACTGAGGGTTACATTGTTGGAGCTTGTCCGCTTGTTCAGCATATTATGGCTTCAGTAGCATTGGCACTGAAAAGCTGCTGCTACAAGTAAACAACTGTTGTCTAATGATGTACAAGATCGTGGCCCAGGTATCGCTGGCACAAAGCAAAACTGTCACTGCAGGTGGGATCAGTTTTCTCTCAACAGCAATTGACCAGGAGTGGCATTTGATAAAGGTTATCCATAAGTTGTGATTTCAGTAGCATTGGCACAGAAAAGCTGCCACTACATATACATTTAGATGTCATACACAGGCTCTGTTCATTCCGTTTCACCTAAATAGGTCTGGAAGTGCAGTTTTAATTCACTTTTGCTTGTTCCAGGGACTCAAAAGATTGCCATTGGTTGCCAAGCTTTACTTGTAGTATCGCCGGTATTTAACTCGGAAAGGCTTACTGTAGCTATGAGTTTTGTTACTAATGGGTGAAACTCTTGCCTTTTAATATGGACCGAATGAGGCAGGTCTTGGTTACTCTGACTTTTTTCCTTCCCAAAGAACTTCTTGTAGTGCTTTTACCTTTGCAATTATGTGTTGCTTATCAAGAAAATTGAGCAGTTTGAAATGATGAGCCTGGGCGCTAGCCTGGGGGTGGAAGTGGCGAGAAGTGCCCTAGCTCTCTCCGACATGGAGTCGGACCATTAGGCGAGGGCCCTGCAACTTTCTCACAGAACTTCTGGACAAAAGTATGGGGTTTGCACCTTCCTCCTTTTCTGGTATGCCCATTATTAGTAAGTTGTTTCTACGGGTTCTCCCTTCTAAATCTATTGGTTTGTCTTCCAGTTTTTAATTCTCCTGTTAGTAAGGGTATGATCAAGAATGACATTATCCAGTTTTTCTCTGCAGAAGTCAGGTGAGTTTCCAGTCTGCCATTCGAGTGTTAAAGGAGTCAGTAGCTGCTTTGATTTGGTGGAGTTCTTCACTATACTGTCAATCGATTCTTGCATAGGCTTCATAATTTCTAAAACCTGTCTTCTGTTAATGGTGATGTACTTGCTGACACTTTCCAGTATTTGAGCTTTAGGCAGCAGGGCCTTGTCTTTCTCAGGAGAGCGTCGGCGAGAGTGCAGCGAGTGCTTTTCAGCATAAAGACTTCCATTTTCGGTGCTTTCTACTGTTCTATGTAGTCTCTCTGCAGTAGTTTAACACTTGGGTTTTCTGTATTAGGTTTAAAGAGATGTTAATTTAGTCGGTTTTAGCTAGTGAGGTACAGAGCCAGTGGAGGTTGCTTCTGGTCTCTTAGGCTGCCATCACGTGACCCATCAGACCTATATCTATATTACCTCTGATTAGTAAGGTGTTGGAGAAACTGTTGACAAGACAGTTGATGGAGTATTTGGAAAGAGAAAAACTGATGGATCCATATCAGTCAGGTTTTCGGAGGTCTCATGGCACTGTGATGGCCGTGTCGGAGGTTCTGGATGAGATCAGCAGGGCAATTGATGCCCACTGTTATACTGGTGCAATTCTTGTTGATCTCTCCAGGGCTTTCAACGTGGTTGATCAGCAGAATTTGCTAATGAGACTGTCCGAGGTAGGGATGAGCCATTCAGTTTAGGATTGGTTTATCATCTATTTTTCTGACAGACAGCAGGTAACAGTTGTTAATGGAACTGTGTCAGCTATGCAGGTGTTACAGAGACGAGTTCCCAAGGATCAGTTATGGGTCCTTTATTATTCTTAGTATATTTGAAAGATCCTGGGCATTATGTGGGGGCCTCGTTACCACCTGTATGCCGATGACACCATTTTATACTGTTCAGATGAATCAGTTTCAGTAATACAACATACACTGCAGAAAAAGTTTTAACAATATGGAAAGTACTTTGTGAAGTCTAAGTTAAAACTTAACTCCTCAAAACTAAATGCATGTTGTTTTGGTCTTCTATGAAATGGAAAGATGACTTGACTTTGGAAATTGTGGATAATAGAGAGAGGGTTAGATTTTCCTTTAGAAGTGTTGAACTGACATTGAGAAATAAATTGTTATGGATATGGTTGTTCCTTGTAAAATCAAAACGTTCTCAATATTTATTTAGTAATTATATCCTGATATGTTGGAATAGCCTTCCTCACAAATATAAGCAAAAGATTGGTGAGCCTTATCAACATCCCATCTAAGAAGACACCTGATATCTATTCAGGAACCTTGTAATTGTTATTGATGTTCTTTTCGATGTTCTTGTATTGATGATTATTGTTTGATTGTATTTATTATGTTGAGTGTTGAAGTGTATTTTGTATGTTTTGTAAAGGTTACCATTGCAAATGAGTTTTTACGTAATTGGTTTTACCTTAAATCAACAAACAAGCATGGCTGGCAAGAACCTCCCGCTGATGGCGCAACTTTGCCATCTTTTCTCAACACTTCTTGTGACAAACTCTCACAGTGCCCTGCTCAATATCTCTCTCAACCTCATGCTGCAACACTCTATACGTGGTGCCCAATTTGACATTTTCTCCAAGTTCTTTCTCCAATTCACTCTCTGATACTCCTCTTTCAACTCAGCATTCTCGTCTCTCAAACCCTCATTCATATCACTTAAATGTCATTCAAAAACGCTGTTTCTTACCACATTTCAACCTTTCACAATCATCTCTTAACACACAAATTTCTCGCTCAGGAGTCTTGAGCAGTACAGTGCAACAGTCTGTTATTGGCATTCTTGATGACTGTGTCTCCTCTGCTAGTTTCTGTTCCTTTTCTGTATCTCCAATGCCTGCAAGCCCATCTCTTTTAGAGATGCATTTTGCAGTTCAAGGGAGGCACACCTCACTGTGAGACTTTCAACAGTGGTATATAGGGCTGCAACCAAAGGATCCTTAAGGTTGTATTTTTGGTTGTTTGTTTGGACTTGAGGTAGTGGTTGGATATTAGCAGCAATGGTTTGTCTGAAGAGTTTGCATCCAGTGTGAAACCTGTCCATCTGCCATGGGATGTGAGGTAGGTTGAGACATCGAGTCTCAGTTCTGTGCACAGATCAGACTTGACAAATAAGGGTAGACAACCAAACAAAGAAGCAGTTGGAAAACTTGACAAAATCCTTGGCGCCATCACTCAACCACTTTCCGGTCTCCGTGGGTGAATGGTGATGCCAAGGTGGTAAGCTGTCACTTGCAGAGGAGTGTAAAGAAGTCCAGTGTGTCTGCCATTTCTGAGACCAAGACAAAGTCTGTCCACCACGATCGCTACCACTGTAAGCACAAGTAGGTCCAAGTAGAAGAAAGTCGCACTAACTACTCCTCTCATATTCAAAATAAATTGAATGGAATCTTCTTTTGCACCTTCTAACCTACACACGGTCACTAAAATGTAACTGAGTAATAAAATTATCTTTCTCAGGTTATTGTTGGAATGGCACAAAGAAAGAGACAACAGACAAATGGTGCACATGTAATAAATGTAACTTATTACAGATAAATGATAATACAAGCTTACTATCAACAGTGAATACACTAGGAGAGCTTCCAGTTTTCCTTACCTATATAGGTGCAGTCTCTCATCTCAGAGAAGCTACATGCTGCATGGGGTCTTATATCCTAATAATTACTATAGAAACAACAAAAGAAGATACATAAAGGTGTGTAATTGGCCAAAACAGGTGGCCTGAGTAACTGTCTAAATAATATAAAAGCTGCTTAGCTTGCAAAGATAGCTGAATACAGTAGGCTTCTGTAATCCCCAAGGTCATTTGCAGTACAATGATACACAAGCACTAAAGATGGCACTGTTGCTCAACTTATGATTATACAGTAAAATATAATGGAAAGCATCTCCCAGGACTAAAATACATTGGTGAAACATAATGAAGCATAATATGCACTAGTAAAATACAGTAGAACACAGATTCTGACAATTATGCTTGTACGATAAATGTCTCATCTAAGGTTAGTACATGCACTCTACATATGAGTTGCTGTCCACGAGGTGGGGGTACAATCATGGGTGCTGGACTATGGATAACAGTCTACTACATCACTCCACTAACTTGCAGTATACTGACTGCCCCAAGAAATGGTATACTTTGTCACTCATTTCTAAATTAACCATATGCTAGAATATTGCTCCAAGCTGTGGAGCGAGACTGTACTAACGTCCCCTAATTAAGGAGGTACCCCAATATTGTTGTGTAAATACAATAAGATGCAACAAGGGGACAAGGTGGGGCTTCAGCTGGTGAACTGAGGAAGAGAAGCAGAGTGCTCCAGAACAGAGGAAAGCAGCTAAATGTAAAAGTTAAAACTTTTGTCTTGTTCAAACAATATTGTGAGTGCATGAGAATCCATGGAGTTCACATCTATGACTGATAAAAGTATTGTAAAAACTAATATAGGGATTCCAAATGTCCTCAAGTTTGCATTATTGCCCACCTAAAATGAGTAATTTGCAAAGCTGCAGTACAAATATCATTGAATGTCTTATTTGCTTTGGAACATAGTGATGGAAGTGAGATTACTTTCTTTGCAATGGTAGATTACTTGGCCATATAGTGAAAAGCCATCAATTGCACATTGCTGTTTAAAACTGGTATTGTAGAACAGCATAGAAACAACAAACAGTGCAAATGTAATCACTGGTACCCAAAGATTGCTACAGTTATTGTAAATGAAATATCACACCCTTGCATTGGACAGCAATGCAGTAGATAAATTATGAAATTGTATAAAGTACAGTGAGGTGTGGAATTAATATGAGGAGTCCTGATATACAGCCACAGTTAGTTGTGGCACAAGACTGGGGTGCAAATGTCACTTCCTGTGCCACCTTAAAAACTTGCCATACAGAAAGAAAAAAGTAGTAACTGGGGAAGGAGTCTTCCTGGCAAGAGGTGATTAATTTACAATGCAAATGATGGTTGCCAGGTGTGTAACTGTGAGCACCACAGAGAACACTGTATGATGGAGCATCAGTTGCATTGTACTATATCATACACAGACTGCAGTTGAAATGACTCTAGCACCATAGTTGTCCCACCAGACCCATACCTCTAAGTACATTTCCGGGCATTAAAGATTTGTTTCTTTCCGTCCCTTCCACTCCACCCTGGTAGTTCAGTGGCCCCGCAAACTCTAACTCAATTAAAGTCCTTGGCATACAGTGGTACAATCCTTGTCCTGTCCCCTCCACTGACTATGTTGGTTTTGTTCTCTTGCTAGTCTCAGTCCCTGATGAAGAGTGACCTGATGCCACACAAATGTGCCTCCCTTGTAAAACATTTTGCTGGGAGGTGCTGTGGCATCTTTCCAGGCTTTGATGGGGCTAATAACCATCTCTGCATGGCACAGTTCTTCATGCAAGTAAGCTTTGCTCTTTCCCTGGGCTTTTACAAGTACAAGTGAGATAGCGGAGGAAAGTCTTCCAACCCCATTGTGTATATCACTATGGGCACACTTCAGAACAGTGGTGCAAAGTACTCTTTCTGACATACATTTGCAACTGTATATAGAGCTCTAAATATTGATGCTCTAAACTTCTAACTTGCCCAGTAGTAACTCTTATACTGTACTTAGAGCTATTTTGTTTTCTGAGGAAGACATTTTCTGTTGCCTTTGAAATGTTCTTCTGGCAGAGATCGCTGTGTTAACAAGAAGAGAACACAATCATGTTAAGTCAATACTTTGAAAGATTCCTTTTCACCTTTTAGCAATATAGTAAAACATAAGAAAGATGAAAGACATTGGTAAAGACTGCTATTTGAAGGATTATTTTTTGTGAATGGCAGCACAAGATTTACAGCAGGACTCTGTTCGAAGAAGTCCATGGGCAGGATTGTTATGGTTTGTGCATTTATTTGAGGGATAGTATCAATTTTGCAATCATGTTAGCCCTTTTCAGCATCCATCATCATGCAATTGTTTTATTATTTATTTATATTTATTTATTAGCTTTATTAATTTATTTATCAAGAGACAATGCAACATGACACAAATAGTACAAAAGTACAGAGAAGGGACATCGGCCCAATCCTGTCCAGTACAGATGACTGCCTCCTCCTGCAGCCGCTTCTGAACTCAACGGCTGTTCTGTGCTGACCGCCTGCCTCTCAGCCTACAACCAGGCATCCTGTCCAGTACAGGTGACTGCCTCCTGCAAGCTGCAGGAGCTGCTCTGAACCCAACAGCTGTTCTGCACTGACCCGCCTGCCTCTCAGCCTACAACCAGGCATCCTGTCCAGTACGGGTGACTGCCTCCTCATGCAAGCCGCAGGAGCTGCTCTGAACCCAACAGCTGTTCTGTGCTGACCCACCTGCCTCTCAGCCTACAACCAGGCATCCTGTCCAGTGGGTGACTGCCTCCCCTGCAAGCTGCAGGAGCTGTTCTGAACCACGGCTGTTCTCGCTGACCTGCCTGCCTCTAGACCTACAACCAGGTACAGATTTGGAAGAGCAGCCCATAGCTACCAAGGGATTGAACTTGCGCTTTTGCCTTTCAGGCCATTTGCTGTACTACTACTGCTAATGAGCTCTGATTAGGCAAAATGCTATTCCTCCTATTATTGGCTCTTGACTCTACCATTCCTGAGCTGTCTCTTTTTAATACAACAACTGCTAATGTTGAGTTTACCAGTACCAACTGTTTGGTGGAACAGGATTGCTAATTTTCTAGCTTGTTGATTTTTACTGCTTAGAATAGTTAATAACTGCAGTTTGTAGATGTTACCTGCAAAGAGTATGTAGATTGTTTGCATTCTTCTTCCACTAACCAACTATAGACACCTGCACTCTTTTTCCCCTGTTTTACTCTACAAATCCTGTCTGTGTCTAAAGTGGCCTGTAAGGTACCCTAAGGACTCAACTGCTTGAACTAAGAGCTTCATCATTATTGCTCTAGTCCCTGTGTCCAATACTTTTTTCTTCTGAACTATCAGACTACAATTCCTGTGTGCATACTATCTCCCTCCATGTCCTGTGTTTTTTTCCCTGGCTTTGCAGCTAGCTACAGTAAGCACCCTCGAAATGTAACAGCTCTTTTGTGAAGGTGTTGTTCAGCTGCATTAATAATCTGTCTACCCTGCCCTGAAACCTCCCTGCATTATCTCCTTGTTTGCTTGGGGCTAGGTTTCGTTGCCCAGTGTCCCTGTTGGCCTTAAATTAACAGACCCTTCTCCATTACACAGGCATCCTGTCCAGTACGTTGACTGCCTCCTCCTGCAAGCTGCAGGAGCTGTTCTGAACCCAACGGCTGTTCTGCGCTGACCTGCCTGCCTCTCAGCCTACAACCAGGTACAGATTTGGAAGAGCAGCCCACAGCTACCAACGGTATTGAATTTGGCACTTTTTGTCTTTCAGGCAATTTGTCTGCACTACTACTGCTACTGAGCTCTGATTAGGCAAAGTGCTATTCCCTCCTATTATTGGCTCTTGACTCTACCATTCCTGAGCTGTCTCTTTTAATACAACAACTGCTTTTTTTTTCTAAGTGTCTACTTTTCCATTTGCAAATTATACTGCAAAGCCACTAGAGGGCAACAACTCTTGAGGTTGCATTCCTCTTCCCCAAACACTTCTCGTCCTCAGTCCTTCTTCCCAAAGCAAATTACTACACCTAACAAACCATAGTCAGTCACCCTATCACTGTGCCATAGAGACCACCACAATTATGGGTATCGGAGCTCCTCTCATACCGACACTGGATCACTGACCCCTTATCGCCACTTGCTGGGCACCCACTGTCACGTGGACCACCCAGGCTCCTACCGATCACTCTTACTATCCTACTTCTCAGACTCCTAAGCCCTTCCATCAAGGTCTTCTTCACACCTCCCACCCCTATGAACCACCACCCACTGCCACCCACACTGTCACTACCTCTCTTGCATCCTCCACCCCCCATATCTCTCTTGCAGTCATGTGCCACCATCAACCTCCATGCCGGATCACATTTCTATCTTTTCCAACACTTATCACTCTGGCCATCCTTGTACTACCCGCAGACTATAACTAGGCAGCAGCTATCCTTGACAATAAGGCAACAATCATTTGCTCTCCTACTAATTTCAGGAAATGTTCATCCTAACCCAGACCCCATCTCACCCAGCCCTAGCTTATCGCACTGTGGGTTTAGAATAGCTGCAATGAACATTTGCAGCTTAACTAAAAAGACAGCAGATCTCCATTGCTGGATACTGCAACATCAGCCAGATGTGCTAGCACTGACAGAAACCTGGCTCTCACAAAAAACACCTCACTCTTTGGTTGCCCTCCCTGGCTTCACCCTTCACAGAGCCAACAGAATGGGCAAACATGGTGGGGGTATGCTGTGTACGTCCGTGACTCCATGATATGCCAAACCCATCCAATACCACCATTAGACCATGGTGCCCAAGCCTTATCATTAAAACTTACTCCAGATTCCTCCAGAGCCCTGTAATTCTTACTGTCTCATATGTCCCCCAAGAAACCAAGCTCATGCTATACAATCCCTTGCTAACTACATCTCCGGCTTCTCCCCAAAACAGAACACATCATAGTTGGAGACTTTAATGAACTGGCTTGCCAGTCGGCTTCCCATGCCAAGGACACCTTTGCTGCACTGGACCTGACCCAGCTGATCAGCCAACCTACCAGGTAAACCCACTAACTGATCTAGCACCTGATTGACCTTCTCTTCACCAACCATCTCCACAGAATTCTCTGACCTGTAGTCCTTCCAGACTCCCTAAGTGATCACGCACCCATACTCTTTTCCTGGTCGTCTTCAGCAGAAACCCAAACCAAACTATATTGCCCGGTGTCTTCTCCGACCCAGAGGCTTCACAAAACTAAGAAAATGCTTAACTCAATGGGACTGGTGCCCCATCTGCAGGGCCCTGCTATAGATGAAGCCCTTGATTATTTCACCTGTTCTTTTAATAAAGCATGTGATATCTATGCCCACTAGCAAAGTGCAATCCAAGAAATGTAATGTCCCTGGGTCATGCCTACACTGCTCCAACAGCTAAAGCACAGAGATGATCTCTAGCATAAAGCAGTGGCATCTGGCATGCAGGGTGGACAGGCAAGCCTATAAAGCGGCTCATAACAGATGCACTTGGGCCATTAAACAGAGCCAAGTCGGGCTACTACAAATGACCTCCTTCCTCCTGGGGAAATGCTCAGTTGTTCTGGGACAGTATCAAGGAACCCAATGGCAAATCCTGCCCCCCAACTGTCAACAATGCCCCTACCACCACCCACGGCCACTAGGCAACTGCCTCAACTCACCATTCTCTGACCTTAGTGCAGTACTTCCAAATAACTTCTTCACCCCACCCTGCAACCCCACCCCCAAACACCCAGCATCCCCCTTCCATCTCAGGGTGATCTCTATGAATGAGGCAAGGCCTTTTCTCAAGAAAGCACTCAGTGTCTCTTGCTATTGCAAAGATTCTTTGATATGAGAATCCTACATCTAGTACTAGATACAGTCATCTCCCACTGACTGACTTCATTAACCACTTCCTAAGTCTGGGCAGTTCCCAGCAGCCTGAAGACTGCCACAGTCACCCAATACTGAAGAGTGGTGACAACACCTCCCCAATAACTACCATCCCATATCCATTCTCCCACCACTCTTGAAAGCCCTTGAAAAAATTATAGCTATCCAACTCACTGATACCTACTTGCTCATAACCTACTTTGCAGGGAGCAGCATGGTTCAGATCTGAGCACAGTACAACCACGGCTCTCACTGAGTTCTATATTTTATTCACTCTGCCCCTGGATAGAAAACACCTAGCTGGAGCTGTCTTCGTCCGACCTGTCAAAGGCCTTTGATATAGTCTCCCACCCTTACTCTTAAGCACACTCCACCACATAGGTCTGTCCCAAGGACCCGCCTCCTGGTTTACCAGTTACCTCACAGCTAGATCACAATGTGTCAAAATAAACAAGACCCTCTCAACCACCCTGCCAGTCCACTCTGGGGTTCCCCAGGGCTCCATCCTCGCCCTCTATTATTCAGCATCTACCTAAACACCTTGCCCAATTCCTGCTCCGCAACCTACTACTCTATGCAGGCAGCGGTTTTTTTGCCTCACACCCAGATCCCATAGTATTGCAGTCCTCCCTCAACACACATTTAAACAGATTGAAAACTGGTTCTTGGACCAAAGACTTGTGGTCAATGTAAAAATACAGGCTATGCTCTGCCCATCGACAGAATAAGGCCAAGAATGCAGGCTAACAATCCTCTCCCACTCTCTCCTTCCTCTAGAACAGGTCCATATATATAAATACTTGGACCTTTCATTTGATTCTAGCCTCTCCTTCCATTCACACATTGACACTGTATCATCAACCTTAAATGTCCGTATAGGCTCTATTGTATCGGCACAAGGATTGCCTACCTCCAGAAGCCCTTAATCTGGCTGTTACCTCTTCAGTCCTCTCCTAGTCGATTATGGTCTCACTATCTACTTGGCTGCCGACCACAGCCCTTAACAAATCCACCTTGCCATAAACAAAGCATGCAGTCTCCTTACTGTGGCAGACAAGCTGCACCATACCTGTACCCTATATGCCCTGACAAATCTCTTTACCCAGGACGAAAGGCTATTTTATCAAACATGCTCCTCACAAAGAAAATACACTGGGGCTTACCCCTTGGGGGTTTCTGCCTCTCTTCTATCCTCCCACGCCTCGGTGAACACCCACACTGCCAACCCGACAGGTGTGGTCCATCCGAGGGTTAGAACCTCCTTAGCCCAAAGGTCATTCCCACACAGGCCCAGCCTGGTACAATGAACTCCCTCTGATATCTCCTCCATCTCCAAATTAGGACCTTTCAAGTCAGCCCTCAAAGAGCACATTCTCGCTTCATGGCTGCCAATGTACCAGCTAGTGCTGGGTCATCTATCTATCATCTTACGGGACCACCCCAACACTGAGTCTCCTATCGATAGGGCTACCAAACATTACCTATTAACAATGCCTCCTTTGGCAGCACTACAAGTGTATCTGTCTAATTTTCTACTTCGCTGTAAATATCAAACCTGTTACTCCTCCCTCTATCAGCAAACTTATTGTTCTCTTGAAAACTGTAAAATACAGCCTCGGTAATACATTCAATGCAATGTATAGCTGATCTTGATTCTGCAATATTGTATAACTAAAAGAACTGTAACCTTTAGCTGCCATTCTATGTCTATATGTATTAAGTGTTTATGTTTGTTTTTCTGATGAAGAGCTTTTGTAAATGAGTCCCTCGACTCAAAGGTTGTAATCCTAAAGTCTGTTAAATAAATAAATAAATAAAATTAGTACATTTCACATAGTTGTGAGCAATAGAGTCCTGTAGCAGTTGTCTGAGGCTGGATTTAACTGACCTAAGTGACTGAATTGTACAAGGTATAGGGTAATTCATTCAGGCATTCACATAGCCAAAATCATAAAGAGTATTGCCCCAATCAGGATTCAAAGAAAGGTTACAGTAAGTGCCCTTGTCCATGCTTCTGGTATTGTACTGATTATACCAACTAGAAGCACTTGGTTTGGAGGTGTTGCCTAATGTCGTTCTTACCTAACAGGCTGTTCTGGTACCTTACTTTTTGTTGTAATGGGAGCCATTGGTCGATTGGCACAGCTGGTATCTATGTGAGTCTCTGCTAACTCCCAGGACAAGTCTCCGACTCCAGATTTTATTAAGTGATATTTAGCCTGTCCAAAACAGTGCAATATGCAGATGAGTAAATTATCAGCCCATAGTATATGAATGACAGTATGGCACTGTGTACTTTAACATGCATAACTACCTGGGTGAAACAATGTCGATTCTGGTACAGAACCCCAGTCTTTACTTTACTCTTTTTATCAGGTAGTCTACATGGGGTACAAATGTCATGATGCTGTCCAGGTGAATGTCTAGGTGTCCTAAGGTGTTCACTTGCTCAAGTATCCTTGATTTACATAATAGATAGTGAGTGAGAAGGCATTCTTAATTTTATTCTTACTTCCAAAGAGCATGGTTTTAGTTGTTTTACAATTTAGTACTAGTTTATTTTGGGTATGCTACTCCTCTAGACACCCAATGTCCTGCTGAAGCATTGTGAAAAGATTGTCCGTGTTAGAATGTCTTCTTTACATACAGTAACTGTGTTGTCTGCATAAAGGAATATATTTGTAATCCAGCACGCATTTGACAGGCTGTTTGTGAACAAGCTTAATAATAGAGGGCCCAGAATAGAACTCTTTGGCATTCCAACAGAGACAGGCTTAAGTTCACATAAGAGGCCATTAATATTTGCTTTTGCTGCCATTCAGTCAGGTAGTCCTTAAACCAGGATACAGTATCTCTAACAGACCTGGGTTGAATTGTTTTTTTAATAGATGACTTTGATTTATGTGGTCAAAGGCCTTTGTTAAGTCTATGAAGGCAGGCCAACCATGTCTCCACTATCCAGGGCCTTGTACTGTATGTGAACTCAGTGAGCTCAATCATCGTAGTCACTGTGACAAGTGATTTTCTAAAACTGTTCTACTGGGCAGAAAGACTCTGCAACACCTCCTATGGAGATATTAAACAAAGTTGTATTCTCTATTACTTTGTCACTAAATTGTGCTTCCATCTGCTCAACAGTGTCACAGAGATACTCTGATATATGACAGTGTCAGATGGATTAATGGTAGTGACCGTTACTGTAATTGTTAGGTTGGGCAGTTTACAAATAAACTGCAATGGCAGTGCTCACTCTGGAATGCAATAAATAAAAGGGTTACTGATTTAGACCACAAAAGCGATAAAAAGAAATAACAGATAAGAAGCACTTACTGTCACTCTTAGTCAGTTTTTCAGAGTGCACAGTTATTGCAGTCTCTGTGTTTAAGAAAACATCAGAGATACAAGCCATGAAAAGTATCCTCAGAATGTCACATTGGTACGAGGACCCTTCCTGAAAGTTAGGTATCAGTATCCGCAGAGCAGATACAACTGATAAATAACACAAATAACTAATACTGCATGTTTTTTTTTTATTTGTTTTTGTCAACTTTCTTTACTCCAGTCGCTGCTGCCTGGGGTCCTTCGGCTGACCTGCCTTATCCCATCCATCAAGATCCTCACTGCCTAAGGGCCTAATCCACCCATGACACACCCAGTCGAATCCCCGCTGGTGGGTCACCTTCAGCTATGCCGTGCTTACCTTTCAATCAAAGCCTCTCTGTCAGAGGTGAAGATCGAGGGTTTGTGCATGACCTAGGAGGGCAGAATCTGGTGACAGACATTGAGCTGGCAACGTCACCTCCAAGGAGGTGCCCTGTTTCCTGCATTTCTGCTTTCCCTGAAGTGCGAATATGCAATGACATCCAGCACAAGATGGGTGGGCTCTGCACCAATCCCGTGATTGGTCTCTGTTGCCTCCACCCCTTACCAAGGTGGTCCCTGCTGTTGCTCACCCAGTCTCCACTGGTGTCACTGATAATGGGGATGCCACAGCCCACCCTCCCGAGAAAGAAGAACAGTCCTCCGATGCTCAATCCTCTTCCTGGCCAAGCCACAGCAATCCAAGCTCATTTCTGACCTCAGGCTGCCAGTGTGGTGTGAGGTTTGGTATCTAGCACCTCAACCCTTAGCACCACTGGGCTAGCTACAATACTGGACCCTATGTACTATTCTTTGAGTGGCTATGTGCCGCACAAGTGCAGCATGTAGCAACTCTACACCCATTGCACCCCCTACCTGGGATGCATGGAATCGGGTGCACAGCCCCAATGCACCTGACCAACAGACCACACAGACTGCAACACATGGGTGTGGTGGTACTACGTGCCATGCACAGCGGCACATAGTGTATCTACAGGGGGTTTAGTGGACTGTCAGCTATGCTATGGGGACCCTTCCGTAACTGCAGTATGTGGCCAAGCCCACGCATCCACAAGGTCCCCCTGCCTCAGTGGCAAGAGAGCTGCCCACCCCCAGCACAGTGAGCCACCCCATCCTGGCAGCATCTTAGCAGCCTCCCACCTGACAGTGCCCCTGCCCCAGCCAGCATGGCAGTACCACCCTCCCATTGGTGAGGCTGCTCTGCACTGCTGCATGCCCTGATGCTCCCCAACACAGATGTGCTCTGGCTCCCCGTGGCACTGTTACCACCCCAGCCTCATACCCGGCATGCTGGCGCCACTCTGTGGGATGGCCAGTGGCATAGCCATCACACATCACCATGGCTGCTGACCATCTAACTTATGCAGGTGCATGCAACTGATGCATGCCTGCATATGTCAGACAGCCGCGGCCATGGAGATGTGTGGAGGGCTGTGCCACCAGCCATTCCAAAGAGTGGCACCAGCATGCAGGTACAGGGCTAGAGGGGTGGTGTTGATACCATGGGGCATTGGGTGGCTAGATGGCTGTGGTGACTGCAAGCCATGATGGTTGCCACATGCCTGTGTAGTGTGGAGCTTGGGCTGCTGCTGACCAGGGCAGGTGGGGAGTGGCAGTCGACATGTAATGAGCCCTCTATTGTTGGGGGGTCCCGAGAAGGCAGCACAGTGGGGCATGGGCGGTCGGGTCCGGTGCCTACTGTAGGCATTCATGCACCCAGACCAACCACAGCATGCATTAGATCCACTCCAGGATGGGCATCCGATTGGATGCCTGCCTGGGACTGCAGCCCCACCTCCAGCTGTCCTGTGGAGTCCTGCAAGCTGGGGGCAGGGCCATGGACAGGTGCACTTCTGTGGTGCATTGCCCTGGTGCGCACCTGTCCACGGGTGCGGATCTACGAGGTGGGATACATGCTCTCGTGTGTGGTTCCTGCCCATTCGTGCACAGGACCCATTGTATGTTGAGTGAGCATTCCTCTAGTACAGGCAGTGGTAGCAGTACTGTAGGGTTGGAAAGCAGTGACAATATCAGATTCTGGCCTGGTAGGGAAGGCGCAACAGATCAGGGCAGCATTTGTGACCATTGGAAGGACCACAACATAACAATGGATTCTATGTGTGGTACATAACTCAATGCTTGTGATACACAAGAGCTGGATGAGATATGGTTGGTGCTTAGCTATGTTAGAACTGGATTGGTATGTAGGACAGCGCTTGTAGTATGTAGGAACTGGATGAGATATGGTCGGTGCTTAGATTCAGTAGAGCTGGATTGGTATGTGGGACAGTGCTTGTGGTATGTAGGAACTGGATGAGATATGATTAGTGCTTAGAAACATTAGCCTGGATAGGACCATAGGTCAGTGCTTGTAGTACGTAGGATCTGGATGAGATATGGTTGGTGCTTAGATACATTTGAACTGGATGAGATATGGTTGTTATTAGAACTTGATCATCTGGCTCTTTCTGTATCCCACCTAGTGCTAGCTAAGTGTAGGACTGAAGGTCCAAAAGAAATGTGATAACTGATGTGATTACCTCCTCCAACTCTAGAGAGTGTAGCCAGTAGCATGCAGGAGAGGAAAAACCTTAAGGGAAACCTCTGAGAACCATGACTACTGATCTGCCCATCCTCTGGGCATACTAAAGGAGACTAACCTAAGGTAAGCAAGTATTATTAAGTTGTCTTCAACCAGATCCTGAGTTTTGATTGAAGAGTGGATCTTGAGTTTGACTGCAAGCAAGTAATCCTGGAAGTTGAGGTACTGATGAATGAGTGTCCACCATGGAGAGACGGTAGCATATAGCGTTAGTGAATATCAGTCAATTCTATCTATAGGTGAAGAAGGTGAGGAGTTTACATATCAAGCAGCTCAGTCAACAGCTGTTCATGGAATCACCTCTTGAAGGGCAAAATGTAGTACTGGTCGATGGTCAGTCCTGGAGTGCAAAGAAGAATTGGTCCATTCCAAAGATGTACTAGACTGAGGTGAGCAAACAGCTAGTCCTCCTTGCAGGCAGAGTAGAGAGAATGGTGGATTCCCCATGATCCAATATGCAAAGTAGATAGAATCCTCCAGGCCCCTTGTGCGCGCGGCAGGAATGCATAGAGCAAGCAACATAGGCCCTGTAGAGGGCAAAGTAGGAGTATGTTGAGCATGAAACCAAGTCCTTGTGGTCGAGCAGATAGAAACCACCAGGCCCCTTTTGGGGCGAAGCAGGGATGTGTAGAGCAAGCAATATAGGCCCCTGCTGAGGGTGAAGCAGGGCATGCATTGGCATGCGAAGCCAGGCCCATTGTGGGCGAAGCTGGTGACATATGGACCTCACATGGTCCGCCATGACTGAGGTCCAGTAGAAATGGCGAGACCCATATGGTCGCCAAGAGGAAGCGGATAATGGATGAGCAAGTGCCAGGTCTTATGCGAGACAAAGCCAGAGAGATGGTGGGACCCCATGTAATCCACTCAACGAAGGTTACTATATGAAGGCGGGGACCCCATGTTGAGCAGCAATATAGAGATATCCCAAGATAAAGTTGAAACTATAGGTGTAGCAGTAGGCCATCATGGTGGAATCATAAGATTACGGACGCTCCTTCGATGCTGTCAAGAAGAAAGCAGATGTAGGATCAGCAAATGTTGTCCTAGACGGGAGCAAAACTAAGTACTGGCCGGCAAGAAGGGAAAACAATTGTCTCACACACAGAACGATATAGGCAGATGAAGACTAGACTTCTAATTAGTTACAGGTCCTGTTGTCCAATCCAATGATGAGCAGGAAAGCAACCTGAAGATGAAATTCCAACAGATTGAATCCAGCTAGGAATGATGATGACTAGGCGAGGCGAAGGTAATCCATGATTAAGGGAGCTGTGAGCAAACGGGCAGTTTAGCATTTATGTACAGTCAGCATGGTTGGAGAGGCTTGCCAATAGAAATAGTTTTGAGGACATAGAATCTTAGAGGGTGAAATAGGCTGCAGTAATGCAAGCAGGGAACGGTGATGAGGTACAAGTCTATGCGAATAGGAGGCTCAATTGAAGCTGGATTCCAGTGCAATAGTAGGCTACAATCATGTACCTTATCTGGAGGAAGAATTGTCCTAGAAGTCCAAGAATTGAGACAAGCAAGTTGGAGCATAACTCCCTTGAAGTCCAGAGTAGTAGCGTGTGAATGCTCACGTTGCTTCAGTAGGTATCGGCTGGTCAGCTGAATGAAGATGAGACCCAGGGTCTGCTTTATAAAGATGGTAGCTGTTGGAGCAAGGAAAATTTCTCAAGCTTGATTATTCTGGGATGGTGAAATCCACATGTGATTCGCCATCACATAAACAATATGCTGAGATACTGGGAGGTGAACCCCTGCGTAGTCTATCTGTAGTTACTGAGTATGTGTGAACCAAGAAGAAGAGCCCCACTCATGGGGTATGAAATAGTGGGATTGCAGGACCCCATGTGGTCCATATCGCTATAGTATTGTGCTTGTCAAGTAACGGACGCGATTTTCCCACGGTCCGCTATTGGCACAAAGTCCAGTAAAAGGGAGAAAAAAAACATGAATTCCACTTATGACATAGAAGTATGAATGATGAGGAGATGCCTCTTGTGGGCACAGATGTTAGAGACGATGGACCTCCAGCCAGCATTTTCCGTAGGAAGTGTCAAAGAATTGAGAGCTCTGAGGTGTCCACTGAGCTAGGTTGAACTGGAGAGCCATACAGGAAGACTGGATGAAAGGAATGGGTGCTTCAAGCACCCAGGTGGAAGCAGAGACCTTTGCAAGGTGTAGCGAGGAAGGTGATTTATGCCAAATATCAGGTAGCTGACACAGCACAAGAGTGCATGCATTGAACTTTTCACTGTCAGGCAATACGAGGTTCTCCCATCAGTAACCAGGGGACACATGAAAGTTCCAGAGGACAATGGGTAGGTAATAGAATAGCAAGCTTGGCCCCATGTGGGTGAGCTGGGTGGGAGGACCCCCATGTAGGTCTGCCCGGAGAGGAGTAGAGTGAGTGAATCAGGCTAGGTCTCCACGTGACTGGCAGGACCTCCACATCGGTATGCCTGAGGAGGCATAGAAGAGAGAGGCATGCTAGGTTTCCATGTAGGCTAGCTGGACTGATGGGAGCTCTGCAGAGGTCCCTACTGAGTAGAGAAATTGAAGGAGTAGTAGAAGTGAAGAAGTTGTGCCTACCACCATGAAGGCTGGTTAGATCTGCAGGGTCAGGATGGCATGAGCGCAGCCATCTAGGCCTATTGGAGAATGCATGCTACAGGAGGGCAGTGACGAGAATGATAAATTGGCCAGACAGTATCCAGAATACGTATCCTGGAATAGCAAGGTACAGTTCTGTCATCATGTAGAGGAAGACATCTTGTGCACTGCTAGAGGCAAGATAAGCAAGGCAGTGCTGGGTTGTAAGATCATGGCCTAAAGGTTCGTAGCATGACATAAATAAGTAGATAGACCAGTTGTGGTATGCACGCCAGGCTAGACATAATATGATGTTTGCTGAGTGTCAGAATAGGTGACAGTCACAAGCCATGGAAAGAACAATGTCGAGCACCGCAGGTACATAATGGCACAGGCAGTATAATTAAGCCCCGAATAGAATCATAACCTGTCCTTCCAAACATGCAGCAAGTGATGGAAGTACATGTCTGTAGAATCTCAGTTTGAATCCAGAAGGAGCAATGGAGAGAGGGAACTAGGTGATAGGAATTCAAGCCACGAGTAGGTATGGCTGCTGAATAGGGAGACGCCCAGTTGAAGGCTTGCAGCAGTAAGGTATGAGGCAGGACTGGTGAGTCAACGAGAAAGGACAAGCTGGCAGACGGCAACCTCCACAAGGAGTAAAGGACCTGGAGCTGAGGCTGCAAGCAGTGAAAATAGATGCTGAGCAGCATGGCTGCTCTGCAAGGAGGAGAGGAAGCGTCAAGCATCAGTCCAGAGAGCCAAACAAGCTGTCGCTAAACAATGACATCCTGGGCGATGAACACCAGAAGGTGCAGGGAGCATTAGTATTCTACTGGAGTAGAATTAACAAGGAGGATAAAGAACAGATGCTGCATGCTGGGAGCTGTAAATGCGAGCAGTCCTAGTGAGGAAGAACGGAGCAGCCAACGAGGCACTGTGGTGCAGCTGGTGGAAGAAGAAAGCTCCAAAAGAAAAAAAAAGAGAGAAGCACCCACCGGGAGGCACAGAGGACGCAGGTATGGAATGGGGGTACAGGAGGGCAGGATGAGAAGCAAGGCATGCCAGGAGGCACAAAACAAAGAGGAGTTAAAAAATGAAAACGAGCACAGGAGAAGATGGGGGGGAGGGAGAGCCCAACCAGTTACGCCACCGAGGAGCAAGTGCAACTCGCCTAAGCACAGGATGTTACAGGAAGATTTAAGTAGAGGATGGAGGAGGAGCTATTTCCTCCCACCCATAAAACCACAGGCTGCAGCCTTCTTTCAATTATTATGATATCCATGCCAGAGCAGGGAACAGACAGGAATGAGGGATGGACTATAACACTGGATCCCCCTCTCAACAGGCACTGATGATAAGGGCAGCTGAATTTAGGGGACAAAAAGCCCTCCAAACATTTAAAGCTACATAGATTATGGGGTTTGTGATGCGAAGGCTCTGTTTTGGGGAGTCATCACTGCTGTTTTATGAGTGGCAATGGAGTCATTTTTACATCCTGAACCCAACAAATACTTGGAACTTTTAAGTTTCACATGGTTACACTGGTTTGGCCACCTCAAACCATAGCAAACTTTTTAGTTTACATTTCTGTCCCATAGTATTGACATAGTACAACAGTGGTTGAACAGCCAATGCTTGATCTGCTTAAAAGGACACTGTCAGCCCTTTCTGCATGATATTATTTCAAGTTGAATCCTCAAATTTTATGATTGATCACCTTTTCTAAAACTCATTGAAGTTGATGGTTGCTTGATCTGCTTCCTTTCTTAGTAGAACTGAAGTGCATGTGAACCATGCAATTATACGCACAACCTTGTTATGCTTCCAATCCTTGATCTACTCTTATTGCATACATACTGAACATCAGGAAAACCCCACTCATGATGCAATAGTCTCCTTTCCTCCCACAGCATCACGAGTAGCTAGACTGTGTTATGGGCATTGCTAAGTCCAGAAAGGATGCAGTGGAATTTCAGAAGTTGATCAAAGAATGTAAACAAACCTGTTTTTGAGTGGTAACACCAGAATGGTGGGCCATCCGTTTTTCACTTTTAAAAAGAAAAAAATCAGAATTAAGCTACCCAGCTACATCAGCAATCTCTACGTCATGTGAGCAATCATAATGTTTTTTTTTTTTAAATCTAGGAACAATTTGAGGCCTAAAGGGATTGACAGTGTCCTTTAATTCTTTTGGCAGCCAAACTTGCAGATCCAATTATCCAACTGAAATGCATTTGGTTCGGTGTGGCCTTCAGTGTAGAACTGCTGCAATACATAACAAGCATTTGTCAATACCGAATGTTTGCTTGCTGGTATTAGCACTGGAAATGCAGAAGATAGACAGATGCAGAGTAGAATGGCAGTGAAGTATTGAACTTCACGCCAACCCCACCTCCACCCTGCAGAGATGGACAGGCATTGGGGTATGTGTTTGGGTTGTCGCCCATAATGTTCATGCCATTTCAGCTCATCCTATCCTGCAGACACTGAGAAGTGTTGAGGTGTGCCTTGAGTGGTTCGCTTTACAGTCACCCCACTCCATAAGGACATACACTGAAATGGGTGCAATATAGAATGGAGTGAACTCTAGGGCCAAAGAGTCCAAGGCACAGCTCAATGCCTGTCAGTGGCTGCTGGTGGGGGTGGGGTTGGAATGGCATGAGCATTACAGTCGGCAATCCAAAGGCACACCTCTGATGCCTGCCTGTTCAGAACAGGGTGGACGTTATGCTAGAAACCGTAACGCTTCGAGCATTTGTTGGCATTTGCAGTACAAATGTTCAACATGGACATTTTGTGGCCTCCACCCCATGAAAGCATTTGGGACCTCTTCTCATGAATAGTGGCAGTGTGATTTTGTCAATGTGTTCTGAAATTTGAGTTTCTACAGCGAATCGTGCCATTGTGCATCAGATGTACAAATACACAGATGGGGCAGGATGTGAAGAATGACAGCTGTACCATTCATAGGAGGTGTGAAGAGATGGCAATGTTGAAAATCTGTAGTGAAAATATTAAAAATGCTCAAACTGCTCGAAGTGACGTGGAAACTGTGCAACGATGTGTGTAATAGCTCATTTAGTGGAATTATTTCACCAAATTTTCAACATAGGCATTTTGTGACCTCTGCTCATGAAGACTGTCATTATGATTTTCTTAATCTGTCCTGAGCATTGATTTCCACAGCAACTACAGTATTCTGCACCAGATGTGTAAATGCATATTTCGGCAGGATGTGAAAAATGACAGCTGTACTGTTCATAAGGAGGTCTAAAAAGCCAAATGTGAAAATCTGGTACTACAAATTTGTGAAGTTACAGGGTGCATGGAAACTGCACAACGCACACTTGTAACACAGTCATTTTATGGACCTTGTCACCAAATTTTCAACAGAGGTATTTTAGGACCTCTGCTCATGAACAGAGTCACTGTGATTTTACATACAAACATACATACGAATATATGAACATACAAATCTGCCTGCAGAACACACCAATCGGTTTAAGTCATGCGAGTGTGCAGCTAGCACCCTAGATTGCAGCTGCCCCAGCCTTCTCCCTCAGTTCCTCCCTCGCTTGCCCCAGCCCTGCCCCACAACTCTTCCTCTTGCTTTATCCCACTCCTCCTTAAAGCTATTGACTGTCCTACATGTTACCACCCCTCTGGCAGTGCATTCCAACTAGACACCACCCTCTCAGAGAAGGAGTGCCTCCTCATTTCCTCTTGAAACGTCCCCTTCCAATCTTAGTCCTGTGCCCCTCGTCTCTTCCATTCCTCAGTTTAAACACCCTCTCGGTGCTAGGTTTATTTACCCGCTCAGGTATTTAAATGCTTCAATCATATCCCTCTGTCCCTCCTCTCCTCCGTGTGTACATGTTCAGCTCCTTCATCCTAACTTCATATTCCTTTCCTTCCATCCCCTTTAACATTTTTATTGCCCTTCTTGCACACCCTCCAGTAACTTTATATCTCTCATCAGGTATGGCCTCCAGTATTGCACACAGTACTCTAGGTGTGGTGTGATCAATGATCTGTAGAGAGGTAGGATCACATCCCTGTGTCTGGATGAGAAACCCTTGTGATGTACCCCAGCATCCTGTTTGCCTTCGCTGCTGTGTTCCTGCACTGGGCCGAGTTGTTTATGCTCCCACTACCAACACCCCTAGGTTCTTCTCCTCCCTGTGATCCCCAACCAATAGTCTCTCTTCTGGTTCTTAGCCCTGAAGTATATCACCTTACACTTCTTTGCACTGAATCCTAGCTGCCACTCCACTGCCCTTGTCTCTAGTTTGGGTAGGTCCCCTGCAGTTTTGCCATCCATCCTGTTTGTCCACCACCGCCCCAGTTTGGTATAATGTGCGAAACAGACTAACCCTGCTCCCACTCCGTGTGCTATATTGGAGATAAAGAGCCCAAATAGCACTGGGCCCAGCAGCACTCTGCTTGTTCACTGCTCTGGGTGCCGAGAGCTGCCCCACTACCACTAACCTCTGCACCTCCCCTGTAACCAGTTCTCTATCCATTTAGTCAGACCACCTTCACCCATACCCTCCTTCTCCTCACACTTTCCTACTTGGCCTGTATCCCTCCTCCAGGTAGTCTGCACCTTTCTCCTCCTTATTCTTACTGGGTGGTGGTGCCTCTGTATTACACTCAGACCACTCTGCCCGCCTCCTTCCCAGGGTTACTACACCTCCACCTTTACCTATATGTAGAGTGGTGAGCTCTTTAGGCTCCCTGTCTGGACCTTTCTACCAACCTCAGTCTTTTTGCCCCCAGTTTAAATCCACCTTAGCAGAGATATACCCTCTAATCCTGCCTTTTTTTGTACATATTTTCTCCCTGGGCTATGGTCGGCTTGGTCATCCTGACCGACCCCCAGCCCCTGCCTCTAACATCAGTCAGACCTCCTTACCACCACGGATTACCCCCATGGTGATGAGGAGCTTCCCAGGTTGACCCAACGAGCAGGATTTGGTTGAGGAGGTGCCGTTTGGGGTGGACAGCAGGGGTCAGAAGCTCATGCTGCTCCGACCATAGCCCATTTTCCACTTTTCTCCCTTGGAGTGCGGGCATGCATAATGCTTAGGCACAGCGAGCCAATGTCCGCCTGACTCCACCCCCTTACTACACCACTCTAGTAGCTCCTCCAGTCGTCACCAGGGGCCACTACAGAGTGGTGGGTCCCTGATCCCTCCCTGGGATAGGAGAGCAGTCCTCTGACGCTCAATCCAATCTCCCTAACAATCCCTGGCGGCCTGGACTAACCCAGGTCGCCAGCATGGCGCAGGTGTGGTGTTCAGTGCCTCAACCCTCAGCGCCACTGGGCTGGCACTAATCCTGCCTTTATACTTCCTCACCTTCCTGCTCAAGGTTACCCTGTCCCCATGTACAAGTCACTATTCCCCAGACCCTACCCCAGTTAGTCACTAACTCATAATGTTTGGTGTGGCACCAATCCCTCAGTCACTCATTAAACTCCTGCTTATCCTTCCTCCCCATGCTTGCACATGGTACTGGCAGTACCTCCGAAATGCCACCGACTCCCCCACCCCTCACACTGCCTGCCCAGCTACTCGAACCTCCCTTCACTACTTCCACAGTCTCCCTGCCAAGTCGCTTGTACCCACATGCAACACTAAATGAGGGTTCTTCCTCCCTTCGCTGCACACTTGAGCAGTGCCTGCCCTTCCCCGCCTGCAGTCAACCTGGGGACAGTTTCAACCCAACACGGCTATGCCTTCCCCTTCTGCCACATCTCACCCCTTTCAGTATAGAGTCCCCAGTATGAGTACCCCCATCCCTACCCCCTTTCCTTCTAATGCCCCTTCCACCACCCCAGTATTTGTTCTTCCTGCCCCTCACCCTGCCAGCTACACCATCTGTGACTTTTGTGTCTGTACCAGCTACTCCGCCTCACTCCTTTTCTCTGCCTTATTCCTCCCATCCCCTTGAACCCCTTCCCAGCCTGACTACTTCCTACTAGGCTTCCCATGTAGATCTCCCTCCTCCCTGCTGATTTCCAACCCTCTCCTATACCCACTATTGTCGATTTAGAGCACCCATTCCTTCTACCCCAATAGTGATGCCCTCCCATCCTTCCCCTTCCCATAGCCTTCTGTCCTCCAGTCACCACCCTCCTTCCTTACTGGCCTCCTTCTACCCTTTCATCCTCACTATCTCTCTCCCTACCTGTTGCCATCCCTCTCATGCCCCGCTTGTCCTCCCACCCTTCAGTATGTTCCTGCTCCTCTCTCTCCCATAGCAGAGGTTTCAATCTATTCCTAGTCGATACGCCTCTACATCTCTTTCCCTATCAGTCCCCCACTTCTTCCCTCCATGCCACCTCTGTCCCTCCCTACCCGCAGCCATCTGATCTCCTCGGTATCCTCGTGGTCTCTTCCTCCCCATCAGAGCCCCTCTTCTGCACCCCTCCCTTCTCCTGTCTTTTCTGTTGGTGCCTCTGATACTGGGGTCAGCTTCACTCCCTAGTTGATCTTCCTCCGGCCCCTTTGCCATCCCCTATCCCCCAGCCAGGATGCCCACCATACTCATCTTCCCTGCCACTTAGACTCTTCCCTATCTCCCACAGTTCTTCCCTCAAACTAGCCAGTCATCTAGAGACCATATACCCCCATACCCAAGCCCAGTCCAGAATCATGGCAGACCCACACCCACTACACCCCACCACCCTTTCAAAGATGCTCCGCCTATTGACATGTGGCACCTGCCCCATTTTGGCCCTCTTTTATGTTACAGGCTCTTACTGCCAGGTTCTGTACCCTGCTACAACTGTTAGGCTCCTATTTACTCAAATTCGTCTCCCCTCACACTAGTCCCCCACTGCCCCTTGCCGACCGGGTTAATCTCAGTCTCAAATTTCATCCTTTAGATACTGTATTATTGTAGCAATCCTAATGCCTCCTTGTCCGTTTTTCACCCTCAGCTACCATACTTTTTGTTCTCAGCTCTCATATAGTTTCACTTAGCCCAGTTAGAAATCCTGTGCACCCAAGTATTACTCAACTCAGTTAGATAAAAGACAGAACAAATAAATATGTATTATTACAGCAATCATAACAGTATAGCTCAGTACTTAGCTCAGTTAGAGAAATAAACAGAACAACTAAATCTGTATTATTACAGCAATCCTAAAAGAATCCAATCATTGCTTTGTCTCCACTCCAGAGACCCTGCTGTAATACAGGACCACAGAGGACCCTGAGCGGGAGGGTGGGCAACTCTAAAGTCCCAGCAGAGCTCCTTGAGATCGCTCACTCCCCTCTCTCCTCACTCATTCTAGTTCTCCCAGCGCTGCAGCTGCCCTTTGTACTGGGCTCTTGCCGGCGCAGGGCCTTTCTGCCCAGAATGAAACCACAGCAGTCCCGAAGAGCTCGCTGAGCTTCGCGCCACTCCCCTCTCTCACTCCGCTCGCTCTGTTTCTCCCAGAGCTGTAGGCTGCCCTTTGTACTGGGCTCTTGCCGGCGCAGCTCTTTTTCTGGCCACAAACAATCCACAGCAGTCCCGACATAAGTCTGCTGAGCTCAGCTTTCACCCCCTCTCTCACTCACTCGCTTGTTTCTCCTGGTACTGCAGGCTGCCCTTTGTACTGGGCTCTGCCTGTGTTGGCACCTTTTTCTGCCCACAAAGAAATCTGCAGCAGTCCTGATACAGCCCGCTGAGCTCACTCACCCCTCTCACTCACTGCTCTGTTTCTCCCGGTGCTGCAGGCTGCCCTTTGTACTGGGCCCTGCTTGCATTGGCACCTTTTTCTGTCCACAAAGAAGTTCACAGCTATCCCGACAGAGCTCCATTGAAGTCACTCACTCCCTCTCTCACTTGCTCATTCTGTTTCTCCCGGTGCTGCAGGCTGCCCTTTTGTACTAGGCTCCTGCTCCATTGGCACCTTTTTCCCACAAAGAAATCTGCAGCAGTCCCGACAAAGCTCCATTGAGCTCACCACTCCCCCTTTCTCACTCGCTCATTCTGTTTCTCCCGCCTGCAGGCTGCCCTTTGTACTGGGCTCTGCCGGTGTTGGCACCTTTTTCTGCCCACAAACAAATCCAAAGCAGTCCTGACAGAGCTCCGCTGAGCTCGCTCAACCTCCCCTGTCGCACTGGCTCATTTTGTTTCTCCCGCACTGCAGGCTGCCCTTTGTACTGGGCTCCTACCTGTGTTAGCACCTTTTTCTGCCCACAAAGAAATCCACAGCAGTCCTGATAGAGCTCCGCTGAGCTTACTCACCCCTCCCTCACTCGCCATTCTGTTTCTCCCGCCGCTTAGGCTGCCCTTTGTACTGAGCCCCTGCCTGCACTGATGCTTTTTTCAGCCCACAAAGAAATCCACTGCAGTCCCAACAGAGCTCCATTGAGCTCGCCCACTCCCGCCCCTCACTCGCCGTTCTGTTTCTCCCAGCGCTGCAGGCTGCCCTTTGTACTGAGCTCCTGCCCGTGTTGGCACCTTTTTCTACACATAAAGAATTCTGCAGCAGTCCTGACAGAGCTCAGTTGAGCTCACTCACTCCCTCTCTCACTCGATTTTAATCTGTCCCAAACACTGATTTCCCAAAGCTACCACGCTATTCTGTGCTGAAGTGCGAAACACATTTTGGCCAAGATGTGAAAAATTACAGCTGTTCTGTTCATAAGGAGGTGTGAAAATGCCAGTGTTGAAAATCTGATGGAAAATATTATAAATTTGCGAGATTAAGGTGCTGGAGCTGCCAATGCACACACTTGCAACACAGTCATTTTACGGACTTTCATCACCAAATTTTCAACATAGGATTTTAGGACCTCTGCTCATGAACAGTGTCACTGTCATTTTCTAGTCTATCCCGAAAACTGATTTCCCACAGCGACTGTGCAATTTGGCACCAGAAGTGAGAAACACATTTTGGCCAGGATGTAAAATGACAGCTGTACTGTTCATATGAGGTGTGGAAAATGGCAGTGTTGAAAATCTGGAGTAAAAATATTATTTATAAACGGTTACGAAGCGGCATGCAAACTGCACAATGCACGCCAGAACAGTCATTTTTTATATTTTTCACTGAAATTTGCAACATAAGCTTTATGGGAGCCCAATTAAATAGTGGCACAGCTATTTTGTTAATCAGACTGGAAAGGTGATTCCATGCAGTGACCGAGAAATTACCTTCGACTAAATAACGCCATGACAGTGACAGAATTCATGAAGAGGGGTCCCAATAACCCCATGTTGAAAATCTGGTGGCAAAATTTCCAAAATGCCTGGGACATACACCAAAGTTGAAGAAAACCTATTTATGCCATTATACAGCTTATCGGCATTTCTTCAATTCGTGGTCGGCTTTGAAGAGTGCAGACGTGTCCCTTGGTTCTTTTAACAAGATCATCGTGGTTGGGTTCCGGAGGGTATGGTGTGGGGTGGGGAGGCAGGTGCGCAGATAGTGGGCGGGGTTGGGGAGGGGCTACTGAACGCAATAAGGTACCATTTTCTGTTTTACAGGCTTTTGAAAAAGAAAACATTAGGACAGTTTTGTTTTTACTGATATTTGGCACACTGGGTGGGCCCCAGCATGCCACCTGAGTGTTTTTTGAGGGGGCAGTAGCCGATGGGGATTGGGCACCCTGTCAGTACATATGGGAGGGAAGAGCTGAGGGAATTGGGCACCCCTTTGGCACACAATTCATTGGGGGGCATTATGCCGATGGGGATTGGGCTCTCGATTGTCAAATTCAACTGGGAAGGGGCATTGAAGCCAATGGGAATTGAGCGCCTGTCAGCAAAGAAAGACGGGGCACCCCTCAGCATACAACAGAAACTTGGGGTGGGGATATTATGCCAATGGGGACTGGGATCCCCATCAGCAAACTCGGGTCAGAGGCATGCAGGTGCCCTGCAATGATGGGTCACTCCTCATTGCAGCAGAATGGCTGATGCTGCAATGATGAGGAGGCCCCTGATTGCAGCATTGAAAACGTTTCAAGGTGGTGGCACACTGGCTGAACTAGTATCAGTAGAAGCATGCCACCACATTGGGGAAAGCTGGGCCAAGCCTCAAAAGGCAGTGGGGCACTGGCCACAACAGTGCCGCACCTCTACAACTCCGCTTCTGCAGCAAGCTGCTGCAATATGTTTCTGCATGCATGCAAGCAAACATAGCAAAGGATCAGATTGTGGGTATGAAAAGCCTTTTAATGCAGCTCTTCAGTCAAGGACACAAATAAAGATCTTTCATATCAGCTTGGCATTTTCCTGTAGCTAAATGGTGATTATAACATATTTTCTTTACTGTACATAATATTATATCCCTTGGAACCTAAATTGCTTTATTTTCCTGTGTAAGCAGTGAAATGTCTATGGCAACAATTGTCCTGCAGAGTGGAACATTTTCTTGCATGTATAGCCATCAAAACAGTAACTAATCAGCAGTCACCATTCTCATCCAGGACACTGGCCAGCTTAGTATCAACAGAACACTCAAGCATCCTATGAGATACTTTAGATTCCAAACTGCTGATGAAAATAGTGAACAGCAGTGGCCCCAGCACTAATCTCTGAAAGACACCACTGAGAACCTCTTCCTCCTTATAGAGTAGTACCTGTCCACCACAATCCCCTGCTGCCTGCCATCAAGGACTTAGCAGTTCACCTTGTGTATGCCATGCACATATACTTCTCTGGCATACTTTGCCCAAAAGCTTGTTATGCTTCAGGTTAAAGTCCTTGCTAAGGTCCAGATAGACTATATCTAATGCCCTACTCCATGCACCTCCCTGGCCACTACACCAGAAAAGCTTATTCAGTTGGTTTGGCATGATCTGCCACCTAAAGCTATACTGAGAGGGGTAAGACTTTTTGACCTCAAACATGTCCTCTTTATTCTACACCTGATAATGGCTTTCAGGACCTTGCCCAGCACTGATGTCAGTCTGCACAGTCTGTAGTTATCTGGCACTGGCCTTGCCCTCTTCTTGAAGATTGGGACTATACTGGCCCTTCTCAGTCCTCTGACACCACATCTATAGACGATTACTGCCAGTTGTTTCCATAGCTCCATTATAATTCTGAAGTGAATCCTCCTAAGCATCTAGATGAGTTCACTCTTCTACCTTTTCCGATAATTGTGATGAGATTTTCTAGGTATAAATATAGCCACAATGGATTGGTAGCATAGCCTAATGGTTAGGGCAGTGAGCTGTGAATGAGCTTTATGGTGTACATCCAGCAGACCTGGGTTTATTTCACACAACCTGCAGTTGCATGTTGTGTGACTCTGAGCAGGTCATTTAATCTCCCTGTGCTCCCAGGACACACCTGAAATAAACTTCAGCTCGGTGAGCCTTTCCTGGCTCAGAATTGTAAAAATAAAATATACATATCGATCGGGGAAGCAGCATGAGAAATTAATGGTTGCCGAGGTGTGGATGCTGATAAACCCCGAGGTCAAGCCTGAGGGGTTTATTAAAGCATCCCACACCGAGGGCAAACCATTAATTTCCAAATTAAAGCACACCTCCCCATTTTTTATTAATTATAATTGCTGGTCAGCAATTTTTTCCTAAGGAGATTGGCGCTGCTGTTACACAAACACACACACACATTCACACACAGACACACACACACACACTCACTCACTCACTCTCTCTCTCTCTCTCTTAGTGAGAAACGAGAGTTTCACATGAGGAGTCTTTTTTTTTTAAGACATTTCTTTTACTTTGAAGACTTTGGGGTAACTCTGTTAGGATCAGCTCACCTTCGAGAAGTGCTTGAGCTGTTTCCTGGGTGTTTAAGCACATCTGAGCCGTTTATTGTTCCCTAGTGTGAGTTGTGGAAAGCAGGATTAACCAGGTATGATTTTTTAAATAAAAATAACACGACAACTCCTGTTATGGCTGCCTCCTGCAAAGCGATGAAAGTGTTTAGCCCTACATTAACAGTGGAGAGCCAATCAGGAATGGCTCCTCTGGAACTGACGTAGGCGTGTGTTTGCCTTTATAACCCGCTGGTTATAATGGCAAATTATAACTGGCTAAGCGTGATGGAAAAATTGCTGGCCAGTTATTATAAATAAATAATATAAAGCATTACCACTACAGTGGCGCAGTGGCAGTGCATTATGCAGCCACCCTGGGAGACATTGATTTGTGTGCAATCCTTGAAATCACATGCTGGAGATGAATAGAGATGGCTTGGCAGAGGTGAGATGTTTGGCTTTCCCAGGAAGGGAGGTGATGGGATACATGGCATTTGCACACCACCTGGTGAGCATCCAAGGAGTGGCACTGGCATTGACTGAAAGCTGCCATTTGCCTACCCTCCCAGCTGGAGGAAGGGTATAACTGCAAAATCCCAATCCATAGGGTGAGGGGCATGGATAACCAGAGGATAAAAGAAATTAAATAAGGAATAGAAAATAGACACAAAATGCCACACAACACAAAATACAGTAAGAATAATTATATTTTCAAGACTGCTGAACGTCATCAGAAGGAATTTGTGCAGAATGTTAAGCCTCAAAGCTCTAATCCCTGGATTGCAGTTTATTATTCCTTTGGTATGAGGAGGGAAGACTGCTTTCCAAGGCCAGTGGTGCTAATGCAACAATGATAAAGTCAAACTGAGATGCCAGCACCCATCAAAACCGTATCTGCACTGAAGAAATTGCAAAAGACAAAGCTATCTCTTACTTTGCAAATAGCTTTTTAGTGCAAATATTCACCTGACAGAAGTTCTCTCAGTTACATACCAGCAACCTTGTTCACCTGATATGTTTTAAAATGCATCACTGAGAAACAGCTTGGTTCTTTAGCATTACTTCAGTGTGGTGATAGTGTTTGATGGGTGCCAACATTTCTTATTTTATCATACTTTTGCACTTGTGACATTTGTGCCACTCTTTTCATTTTGTTTTTGCTCCTCCTGCACCCACTAGGCATCAAAGTCCTTGGGATACCTCAAGCCCTGCTGCCTACCTGACACACCTCCTACCTGTGACCTTAAAACTCTCTATGTCTTCCCTAGGTGTAGAGTGTTCCTTCTGGGGACCCTGGAGCTTCCAGGTGAGGAAGAACCATGCAGTTGGGGGCATTGACTGCAGGATCATGGTGGTGTGCCGAGGGCCCTGGAGCCATAGAGATATGAGGGCTATTATACACCATGCCAAGGTCAATGCCATACTTTTCTTTGATCTGGATTTTCTGGGAGCATGCACAAGTTCAGAATCCAGGGTCTTTCCAGTTGGCACCTGGTTTTCATGTCATCCAGTGCACCACCACCACCACCAGGCACTGCATTCTTCCCATTCAGCCTGCCCTGCTCTGCCTTGCATCTCACCATAACCATGTCAGACATCATCTCAGGGACTTACACCCCACTGCTGTTCAGTGTCCCATGGATTCCCCCATGGTGGGTCCTTCTGGGTTTCCACTCCTGGGAAAAGGTTAAGTAATGGGCATATGGCGGTGGGCAGCACAGTAGACAGTAGCAAGCCTGCAAAGGAGTATGGCGTTATTCCACATGGCCTTGGCATTTTCCATAGTTTTCTCCCCAATCGAGCACCCCTGGGCATGAACCTAATGGGCAGACACCAGTGCGTGTGTCTTAGTCAGAAGGTGTCTTTCTCTGTATGGCTTCACATGTGCTACCACCTGTGGTCATGCAGGTGACAGTGTCAAGCAGAGTCCATCATCCTTCCTCCCCAGAGGAGGAGAGTGCCCTTTATATGCTCAATCCTCCTACCACTGGCTGCCCCTGGAGCAACCCTGGTTGTTTTCTGAACCTGCATCACCAGCACAGTTGTAAGTGAGGTGCCTGCTCCGCTGACCTTGACTTGGGGAGTCAACTCATGTCACCAGTGTGATGAGCTGTTGCTCCACTGTTCAGCATCATACAGCTAGCTCTGCATCTCTTTTCTCCATATAAAATAAAATAAATAAATGAAACAGGTGAGCCTCATACATGTTATAATCACATAGTACTACTGCTGTCTTTGCAACCCCAGCAAGCTGTGCTCAACTAGGTCACACCCTCTTTCCAAAGGGCTGCTAATGTATTTGTAAAAGGAAACAGCAGCCATCATTCACAAAGCCATGACAGCTCTCACAAGCTCAGTTGCATCCACCTGCATGTAAAAGTTACCACCTGCTTAAAGCAGGCAGAAATGGAAGGCATAGCACTGTGGCAGGGCACAGAAGCCTGGAAGTCAAGCTGATTTGAGGATGGACAGTTAGACCAACAGGCTCAGGATGGCACAATGCCTGCAGAGGTCCATTGTACCACCAGACTCAGACACTGTTGCGGAGTGTGGGACTACAGGACCACCATGGACCATCACCCATGATGGGCTACGGTTAGGTGGGCAGTTTGGAGCAAGACACCTGTGCACCTAGTGCCATGACAGGGTCACAGCATGGTATTGTACCTGGAGAAAACCATTATGTGACCAGGCCACAGAGACATAGCAGCCTGTTAGTGTGCACAAGAATCTCTTGGGAGGAGTCTTCTTCTATAGCTGAAATGCACCTTTTTTGTGTATAACAATTTTGAGTGGTAGCACAATGTTGCATCCAAAACACATCCATTTTGCATTTCCAAGTAGTACCTTAGAATTAGGCCCATGATATTACAAAACAAAATACCTCCATATCATGTGCAAATTCTAAAATGTACACGCTAAAGGTTTACTAGCTTGGTAAGATTAATAATACATTTTCTTTTAGAAAAGAAATTGGTTTGAAAGCTGCATTGGTATAAAGCTTCCTAAATCAGGTTCAAAAGCCATGTAACGCTATCAGCTGCCCCATGCTGAATACATTAACCAAAGAAAGTTTCAGCATAATAGGAAAGCAAAGGAAAGAATTGAAATGGATGTCTAAAAATTACTCTCAATGGGATTAAGGGAATCATACTGGGACATGTTTTAGTCTTGTATAGTTTTTAGTTTCCAAATTGTAATGCAAAAGTTTTTGCTGTCCAGATCTGACAGTTATGATGAAAGAGCCTCCTACACAACTCCAGAAAATACTTTATGATGACACTTCTCTGGAACTCATCATAGTCCTGTGAGGAACAACAGTCTTTTAAATTTGACTCTGAAGAACATGACTCTTCACTCTCTAAATATCTTGTGGCCCTATGTTCAGTCCCAAGAAGTGCAACATGGTACTGTCAGCTACTAATCTGCCTTGTGTATTACAGTAGTAGCTAATACTACTAGCAGACATATCAGGCCATGTTGGGCTATGTTGCATGCTACCATTTTAATGATATTGTTTTCTATATTGGGTGACATAGAGCTAATGAGAATGATATTGCCACAAGGTGCCCTGTAACTTATGATATCACTATGATAGTGCTGGCTACCACTGTAGCACTTGCTGTCTTCCAAAATAAATTGCACCCTTATGCATGTGTACACTCTTGTATGGTCCCTTTTATGCATACTTCGAGTAGGTCAACATTAGGGGGCATGTCTAGCAGAACTCTGTTAGCACACATGTGCTCTGAGGTACCAGATGGCTTTATTCTAGAATTTACTGACATTGTCTTCCACAGTCCTGTCTGGGAGCAAGAATCCATATTGCCACAATAATATAGGTAATGGATATGCAGTAACTTTATCCTGGATCTCAATCCCTCTTACAGGAACTTGTCATTCACAATTTTTTTTAATGTTCAGTTTTTGCAGCAGCAACGGACTTGAAATGAGCTACATTGGCAGAGCTGCAATATCCTGCAATTCTCTGATGAACATTTATTCACAGGATCTCATTAGAAGTCTGCTATCTGCACAGTCCTACTCATTCTGCCCACAGATGTTCTGCAGGTACATAAGTATGTCAGTATTTTATGAAAGAATTATATGCAAGGAATGTAAGGATCAGACATTTTCCTTGCATGAAAAATTCATGCAAGAAAAATTCCTTGCTTCACGTAAGACAATGTTTTGCAAACATCCTGAGAAGCAAGAAAAATTGAGAGTGTTGTTACTATACCAAAGTATTGCTTTACGTGCCAATGTGGGGTTAGAGCCTACAATATTCTGGCTTTCGAGGCAGGCATGCAATCTACTGACTCACTGGCACTGTGCTGTTCAAGTGTCATGCAAAAAGTATGTGAACAAACATGCAAGTAATAACCTTGATGCATTCATATATGTTTTTGTATTTTAAAAGGAAAAAGGAAATGTCTTCATTCTGCTCCCAGTATTTTTGATTTGAATACACAAGACTGCTCTTATAACTCTTCTGAGTGATGTCCACATCAGTAGTAATAATACACCTTACATCATAATACAGGGCTCTGTTTGTGGCATCTCAGTCATTACCATGACTAATTATGATGTAGCTGTAGAGGAATGCAAGTGGGAAAGGTAGCACATAATAATGGCAATGGCAAAACAACGACTCAATTACGGAAGAGTCAATAACGTCGAAAACACAAATGGTGACCTGGAATGATCAGTGAAACCTTGGGAATGGAAGTGTGACTGTCAATGTGTGACAGGGAGTAGGTTATTTAGAAATGGGGAGTGAGGGGGCATAGCTCCCAGACTAAAACAGGTGAGCTGTGCTGTAGTGGGTCTGTCTCTAAAACTCACCATAAACTACTGTCACCGTGATTTGTTGTCGCTGATATTGCAGTCACCGTAACTGATTCACAGTAATGACTGTCACCGTTCTTTATTTGCCCTTATCACATGGAACCAAGGGGAATAAGAAACAAGTGTGGATAAACTGTAAAAGATTAAGACACTGTTTTCATACAAAGTTCCTCAGTGATGACAGGAAGGGAACTCTAAGAAGGATATACAGTATGTAATAGCTGAATAGTAACTAAATAGTACATTTTTAAGAAGTTTTACTGAGGTGCATGCAGCTTTGTACAGCTCAGATTGTACCTAAAGATTTCTATCTACCAGCACTACAGAGACATGCAGTCTTACCTGTAAGTACACAAGGTAGAGAATCATCTTTGCACAACTCTTACAAGGTGCCATTCACTCTTAAACACTACATTTTATTCTTGCAAAATTCCTAGAAGGTGTCATTCATCATTAAATACTACATTTTATGCTTGAATGTTTGTTGACTAATGCAAGCAAGGGATTTTTATGTTTGCTTGCATGCATGCGCAGAAACATTATGTGACAGCTAAGAAGCAGGTTTGGGAAGGCGGCAGTGTAGCAGCCAATGGAGGCATTGCATTTGGGGACTTGGCCATAGTGCACCAATGGAGGCACAGTGTGCTGATGACACTGGCTTTCTGAAGTGCCACCAACTTGTAACGCTGGCCGCAAGCAATCACAGGCCGCCTCGTCATTGCAGCATCAGCAATCGCTGTAATGAGGGAGCGACCTGTCATTGCTGGGAGGAGCTTAGCTATTGTAATATTGTTTGTGAGCATGGTGGTGCCTTGCCGCCATGTTCACAAACAATATTAATCCAGCCCCAGTGCCGAGTGGGTGCCCAATCCCCCTCGGCAGCATGTGCCCTCCCCACAGCAGTGTGTTTTTGCTGATGGGGGCTAGTTGATTTGCCAATGGGGATCCCACTCCCGTTGGCATCATCCCAAAAAGTAGTAGGAGAGTTGTTGTGCTGAGGGTTGCCCAATCCCCTCAGCTCTTGCGATACTCCTTCCCCTGCTTTTGTGCCAACAGGGTGCCCAATCCCTGTTGGCTACACCCCCAAAACATTTCAGGTGGCATGCTGGGAGCCACACCAGCATGCCCACCCTTGCCCTGTAGAGAAAAAAAAAGTCCTGTGATGTTTTTTTAAACCTGTAAACAAAAACGGTCCCTCGCAGTCTCCTGCAGCCCCCACAACCCACGCCCACCCACTGCGCACCCTGCCTTCCCACACCCCCACCCCTATACTTACCTCCAGAGCCCGGGCGTGACAATCTTCGGTGATTGGGAACATGTCTGCACTCTTCAAAGCCGACCGTAAACTGAGGAAATGCCGGTAAGCTGTATAATGGCATAAATAGGGTTTTTCAACTTTTTCATATCTCAAGCATTTTTGGAATTTTGGCACAAATTTTCAACATAGGGTTTTTGGGACCCCTCCTCATGAATTCAGTCACTGTCATGGCGTTAACTGGTCCTGAAAGGTGATTTTGCAGTCACTGTATGGAATCACCTTCGGACAGATTAACGAAACAACAGTGCCAGTGTTCATGAGGTGGGCTCTCAAAAGTGCATGTTACAAATTTAGTGTAAAATCGTAACTTCACAAATTTGCAATATTTTCAGTCCAGATTTTCAACATTGCTATTTTTCCACACCTCCTTATGAACAGCATGAGCTGTCATTTTTCACTTCCTGGGCAAATGTGTTTCCGCACTCGCGCAGAATAGCACGGTCGCTGTGGGAAATCCATGTTCGAACACATTACAAAAATGACAGTGACACTGTTCATTAGCAGAGGTTTTAAAATGCCTATGTTGAACATTTGGTGACAAAGTCTATAAATGACTGTGTCACGAGCGTGTGTTGTGCAGTTTCCAGTCACGCTCATAACTTCACACACTTTGTAATTTGTTCACTCCAGCTTTTCAACATTGCCATTTTTCCACACCTCCTTATGAACAGTACAGCTGTCATTTGTCACATCCTGGCTGAAATGTGTTTTTGCACTTCTGGCGAAGAATAGCGTGGTTGCTGTGGAAATCAGTGTTCGAACTCATTAAGAAAATCACAGTGACACTGTTCATGAGCAGAGGTCATACAATGCCTGTGTTGAAAATTTGGTGACGAACATCCATCAAATGACTGTGTAATGCGCATGCATTGCGAGTTTCCATGTACCGTATGCTCGGATGTACAAGCATTTTTTATATTCCCAGTACAGATTTTCAACATTGCCATCTCTTCACACCTCCTGTAGATGGTACAGCTGTCATTCTTCACATCCTGCCCAATCTGTGTTTTTGTTCATGGTGGCGAGAATGGCACTGTCACTGTGGAAGTCAATGTTCGGGACACATTGACATAATTCACTGCCACTCTTCATGAGAAGAGGTCCCACATGCTTTCATGAGGTAGGGTCACAAAAGGCCATGTTGAAAATTTGTAGTGTAAATACCAACAAAGCCCAGGCGTGCTAGGGTTTCTAATCATAATGTCCTACCCTGTACAGACTGATAGGCATTGGGGTGTGCCTTGCATTGCCGACTGTACTGCTCATGCCATCCCACCCCACCTCCAACCACTGACAGGCATCGAGGTGTACCTTGGACTCTTCAGCCCCAGACTTCACCCCATTCTCCTATGCTGCACCCATTTCAGCGATATCCTTATGGAATGCGGTGACTGTAAAGCCAAACACCCTAAGGCACACCTCAACACGTGTCACTGTCTGCAGAATAGGGTGACGTGACATGGCATACCAGTCATGGACGATGACCCAAACACTTACCCCAATGCCTGTCCATCTCTACAGGATGTAGGTGGGGTTGGAGTAAATTTCAATACTTCACTGCCATTCCTATTCTGCCTCTGTCTAACTCCTGCATTTACAATACTAATACCAGCAAGCTAACATTCAGCATTGACAAATGCTTGTTTTTCTTGCACTATTCTTGCAAACGTGCTTACGTTTGTCAGAATATTAGTGCAAAATATCCTCCTGTGCTTAAACTAGTCAATAAACATGCAAGTATAATTCTTTTGTTCCACACTACATTTACAACTTGCAGAGTTCTTGACTAGTGTTAAAACGTATATTGTAATCTTGCAAAAACCTGTACTTGCAATAAACTCCATTTGTTCATGCTAGAAAAATGATAGTTTGTGTATCTGATAAAATTATTGCACAGTCATGTAAAGAATGTCCAGTAATTTTGACACAATACATTTTCTCGTATATTCTTAGAAATCATGCAAGATCACTCAGTCATATACATGACATTTTTCAGTAAGGGTGTTTGACCACACTGGTCATAAAGTAAATGGGGTAAGTGCATCTGCTGGCCATTCTGTGTCAGAAGCACTACATAATTGTTCATTGTGAGCATACAGCCCTAAATCATCAAATAAAATATATTATTGAAGCAGAAATCTCACTGAAGGTGCAAAGCAAGGTCAGATAGAATGATCTTTTCTGTCACTTTCCATACATCCATGTTGAATAGCTGCATGGTCCCAGTAATATTCCAGCAGAGGGGCAAAATAAGTGGTTTCCCTTACAGTGATTGGTAATATAATTTAGTCAGGAAGCAGAATTTGTGTTCAGGGTTGCAGAACTGTCCCCTGCCAGAGATTAAAAATATCAGGACTGTGATACCTTTAGCACTTCCCCAATCTGAATGACATTTGGGAGTCCAAAGTCACTCAATCCCATATTTTTCTAATCTATCTACTGAATACTGTGCTTCTCTATATAGTAGATAATTTCAAAACTTTCAGCCTCAAAGTGACTGAAAATTTCCTGTAAATTAGCATACACAAAATGCAGCCCTGTCCCTTTTGAAGTCACACTCACTTCCTGAGAGCCACTGTCTTACAGGAAAATGTAAGGCAAGCATATTATTGCAATTCCTTTTGAAAGTGCTTTATAATATTCATAGAGGTTGTTAGCATTTCAAAAGTCTCTGTGAATTATGTTGCTGTCTCTTGGAACAGATCCCTAGGGTGAGCAAACAGTTGTGACTGGCAGCTATATCTCAAAATGAGCTTTCTACAGTAGCTCCTTCAGTCAAGCTCATTTACTCACTGGCATTCTTTGTCCTATACCAGCACTTTGCTCAAGTCATAGGTGTACCCAGGTGAATATTCTCCTCTGCCTATTCAAAATTACTGCTGTAAGGAAGTTTGAGCATGTTTATGTGACTTTTTAACTGTTTTAGGTTTTACTTTGATTATGCTGTTATTCTTTTTATCTTGATACAATACATTACTGTAAAGTTTCTTGCAGTCTGCCTCTTGGCCAAGTCCCAGTTGTACATGCAAACTGGTTTTCAATATGCATTTTGCCTGGTTAAATAAAGATTCTTAATCTAAAAAACATGAATTACATTACTGTAAAGTATCTTGCTGCCTGCCTCTTGTCCAAGTCCCAGTTGTACATGCAGACTGGTTTAAAAGATACATTTTGCCTGGTTAAATAAGGATTCTTAATCTAAAGAAGATGAATTGGAAAACTAATTAAAAAATCAGCAATGAATACTGTACAGTTTTAAGCATGTTGTACCCATGACCTGAACAGCTGTGTCTGGCTTGTATTTGTAGTGTTGCTAACATTGTCACTGGATTAATTGACACTCCACAAAATGTGCCCATTTTAACTACTAAGGTATTGTTGGTAAATGCAATTATTTTCAAGAATTATGTTTGCTTGTGATAACAATTACATTTAAGACCTTATTAGCTAGTGTCGCTAATAACATAGAAAGAAGTTACATGTGGAATGCAAAGCTACAGCTGTATTGGGTATCTACACCTGCCATGTGCACAACTAACAGTCAGACATGAATGACCACAGTCAGGCATGAATGAACACAATGTTCACAGCAATGCATCAAGACATATGCAGGTGATCAAAAACACCTACTGTTTCCTCTGCCAGATCTCTTCATCCCCCCCATATGGCCATGCATATGTTTTCCATTATCACTAGCTGATGATTAATGCTAGTATAGCTCTGATGCAACAGGTAAGTCATGCTAAGAATGTGCCCACATATCTAACTGGTCTAGTTCACCTGTGGTTGGGTAGAAGCGCCAGTGCCACAGATGTGTGGCAGCTGCAGAGATGGGAGAACCCTACTAGAGATGTGTGAAGTGTGGATAATTTGCTTTGCTGAAAATGTTGTGGATTTTCCTCATTTCATGGAGTGGATTGGGTGTGCAAAGCGCAGATTCACCTCCTCCCAAAAACTGGCAAAATGCTGAGTTTGAAAACTTCACCAGCAGAGCTTGAACTCTTCTAGTAGAGTTCATACTCCGTATTTTGCTGAGTTTTTTTACTAGTAGTATACCCCCGCCAATCACTGGCCCATTGTACTGACATTAAATTCTTCCCCTGCCAATCACTGGGTGCCAGACCAACTGCCATTTATAACTTCCCTGTTGTCTAGTGGTCCCACTCTACCTCCCAGCCGATCACCGCCCAATATGAAAAATTGACTCCTTTCCCAATCGCTGGTGCTAGCCTGATTGTCATTATCATTATAATATCCCTGGTGTCTAGTGGTCCCATTTCTCACAACTGATCACCGCCCATTGTAATCTGAGCACTACTGTCCATCCCTGGTGTCTAGAGGTCCCCCGGCTGATTGCCAGCCAATTGTAAACGAAGTCTGTTTCCCATAAGGTCCCTAAACTAAATCCCAAGATCCACCCCATGATCACTGGGCTCTGACCAACTTTAGAAATTATTTCCCTGGTCTCTAGTGGACCCCACCACCCCTGCATGTACTACCCACCACCCTGCTCCACCCCATTCCGACCCCAATGTGGGCGACCAGCACAGCCGCCACTCTCCTCCATGGCCATCAGACCGACTGAGCTCTCAATGAATTAACACCTGCTTGTACAAGTACGCTCCTTAATTGCCAGTCAGGCCAGCAGGTGGACATTGTTAGAGGTTTTCAAGGTGCAGAGAAGGGGGCTGCTCAGGTCATCAGCGGAGGGTGGGATGGGGAATGGCATTGTGGACCTGGGAAGGGTCCATAACACCGTTCCCCATCCCCCATCAGTGACCAGAGCAGCTTGAGGTCCAAAACCCCATTCTGCTCCCCAACTGGCAACTGGAGCGGCCCCCCTCTTTCTGTGCTCCTGAAAACCTCCAACAATGACTCAGAAGTTGGTACGAATGAGCGTGCATGCTTGCCAAGCATGCACTCATTCATTGAGAGACTCAGTCAGGCAGACAGCCATGGAGGAGAGGGGAGCTGTTCCAGTCAGCCATGGGGTTGAGGCAGTGTGGTGGGTGTTGGGCATGCAGGTGGGGTCCACTAGACAGGGAAATTATTTTGAAGTCTCGGCCAGCACCCAGCGATAAGGGGTGGGTGGGGTGGACCTTGGGATTTAATTTGGGAACTCTTTGGGAATCAGATTTCATGATAGTCAGGCTGCCACCTAGCAATTGGCAGGGGCAGATTTAATTTTCATAATGGCTGGCAGGGTGTGGGACCACTAGACATCAGGAGAAGTGAGGAAGTTATGGCAGTCAGACTGCCAGCGATCGATGAGGGGCCACTATTTTCATTCATTATTATTACAAAGGGGCAGCGATCAGCTGGGGGACCACTGGACACCAGGGATGCCGTGCTGGCAATCATTTCTAACTTTTCCTTGCTTTTGTTTTTAAAGTGCAATTTGCACTTTAAAAAAAAATAGAAGCAATATGAAGTTGCAACTTCATGAAATGGCACACGGATGTGGAGTTGGCAGATTCCTAGGAATTTGCCCACAAATTAAACTTGGCTGCATCTCTAAACCTGACTGCCACATATGACAAACCAGTGCTGAGCAGGTGCTCATGGGGTGATTGAAATGTCACCCTTCTGGAGCCTGTTTGGGTCTGGTGCCCAAGCGGGAACCCAACCAAGAAATGCAATGATGTGGCTGGTGATCCATTGGGTGGCGGCCACTGCAGTGGTAGTACCCAAGGTCATCGCCACGTAGAATCACAAGGGGCTGTACCTGAAAGTGCAGGTCAGAAGGAAGCTGTCCCTAATCCACCAAGCACAGAGTGCCACAGTGGTCGGTCTCCACTGTCTCAGAGCTTAACTCCATAGTGGATGTCATTGCTGACACCATTCCTGAGCAAAGCATGGATGGGAGGGACTGGGGAAGACAGTCTGCTATTAAATTATACAGTTGTAGCAACTGACAAGGCTAGACATTTTCTTGAAATTTCTGTGATATCCCTATAGAAATTCCTTGCCTGCAGTACCACTATAGGGCTACCAGAGAGAATCTCTTTAGACATATTCATAATATCTGGAAATAGCTTACTATTTTTTTTGCTGCCACTGTATGCCGCACTGCCTCTGAGCCTCTAAGTCCTAGACCTACAGGTACATCAGGGTCATAGGCTAGTCATTTTGATGGGCATGATTTTTATATGACCTGCATTCCAGTTGGAATTGTTGTCCCTCTATGTTTCCTTTCTTCAACTGAGGGTCTGCTATTCTTTGCTATGCAGCTCAGCTCTCCATTTCTTCATGAACCCATGCCTCTAACTTCTGCCAGTGCTGACCCCTGCACTAGCTGCCTCCTTAACCCATATCCTTTAGTTTAAATCACCAGACTGCACAGTACCTAGAAACATAGAAGCAGACAATAATGGCAGAAAAAGACCCATGGTCCAGCCAATCTACCCGAGTTCCTTATTTAGCCCTGGGACATACTGTCCCTCCAGAGTCTTAACCTCCCCAGCCTCAAACCCCATCTCCTATCAGTTTCTCCCACCCCAAGCAAGCACTATACCTTCATTTTGTCCGGTGTAGCTGGCAGGATTCTTGACCTTTGGGCAAAACACGATACAGAAGCCCAAATATTGCAGGGAAAACAGTTTATTCCAAAACATGCAGAAAAACAGCATACCTGCTGGAAGTTTGGAAACCTCCAAACACCATGGTATCATCATGCAAACTCAGTGAAAACAGTCTTACAGACATTCTTATACTATAGACAAGAAAAGCTCATTACTAGTTGACAGCCTGCCAAATAAGGTAAAATCACAAAACACAGAAGTCTCACTGATAGAGGGTCAGCTTAGAAGACAGTTAGATCATCTCTTTCTCTGACATACACACTAAGAGTGAAGTTAGCTAGAAGCAGCATTGGGATACAATACAAACAGAGATGTGTGAAAAAAATGTAGCTGCGGAATTTCCGTGAAAGTCCGACTTTAGCTTCTGTGAATGTTCGGAAATCATTTTGGCAACTTTCTCAGAAATTCCACCTTAAAGTGGTGGAATAAATGTATGAACAGTGAGTTAATGTATTAAACTGTGGAGGAAAAATCTGCAGGACTGATCACTGTCAGTGGTCAGCTCTGTGGCTTTTCCCCTCAGTGTAATACATTAACCCCCTACTGATCACCGCCCACTGCATCCCCATCCCCACTGATTGCCAGCCCATGTAAAATCACAATGTGGTTCCCCCACCCAACGACTTCACTGGCCCCATATAAAAATCCCATTCCCTGGTGCTCTAGTGGCCCCCACCCCACCCATCGACTCGGATCATGTAAAAAAGATACCTGGTGCACTATGGTCTCCCCAACTCCTGTAGATTACTGGCGAGGTGCCATGTAAAAAGTGCCCCCCACCCAGCGATAACTGACCACATATAAAAAAAAAAAGAAATACTTGTTGCCTTGGGGTGCCTCCCATCCTCGCATTGCCAGCCCCATACAAAAATAAATAATTCTGGTGTCCTGTCGTCCCCTCCCACCAGCTGATCACTGGCCCCAAGTCATAAAATCCCTGGTGTCTAATGGTCCCCCACCCACCAACTGCATGCAAAATGTAGAAAAAATGTAAATAGTTTCCCTTCCTGGTGTCTAGTGGAACCACCTCTCTATCCCTGATCCTTTTAAAAATATTTTTCCCTCATTCCTACAATTGTCTAGTGGACCCCCACCACCCTGGAAAGTAGTCCTCTACGCCTCCTCCCCATCCTGACACTGAGCAAGAGACCAGTATAGCCCTCCTCTATCTCTCCACAGCTGGTCACCCACTGAGCTGAATGAATGAGCGTGCTTGTACAAGCATGTGCTCATTCATTCAGCCTCAGTGGGCAGCCAGCCATGAAGTAGAGAGGAGGGCTGTGCTGGTCACCTCGGATGGGGAGAGTGGAGGTGGGGACTCATCTGCCAGGGTGGGGGGTCCACAAGACACCAGGGAAGAAACGGAGAAGGAAGAATAACTGAAATGACTGAACCCTAGTTAGGACTGAAAAAGATGATAAGAAGTGATGAAGAATTGTATTTCTATCTTCCCTTCTGTGTTAAAACATGCCAACCAACAAGTTATACAGTAATAAGGGCAGGAAACCACAATGGTTGAGTAAAGCACTATTCTCTTTATTACAAAATAAAAAGACAGTGGCCTGGATATTCAAAAGGGTTGCGCCATGTGCAATAGGGTTGTGCCTCATGCAAGTCTGAAATTGCGCCATTCTGCCATAGTCAGCAGGAGGCAGTTGCGCCCCAAGTCAAGCTGAGCAACAGTGCAATGCTAATGAAGGCATGCTCAACCGGAGGGGAGGAACTATGCATAAACTGCACAGCCCGATATTCAGCGGAGTGTGCAGAGTTGTGCAGGCACAACCCCAACCTGCGCCTGCACAACTTTGAGCAAAAAAAAGGATTAAGTCGAGGGCCACCCACAGGTGAGCTACCGCATTGCAGGGCACAACACAGCAGCTGCCACCTGTGGGTGGCCCTCGACTTACTCCCTGTGCCCCCTGCAGCCCAATCGCGGCATAATAGTAACCCCTCCCGACTGCCCGATCGTGGCATAAGTGAGTAAAACCCCCTGACTGGCCCGATCACGGGCATAAGTGAAATAAAACCCCCACCCCCGACTGGCCCGATTGCGGGCAAACCCATAGTAACCCCCTCCCCTCTAGCCTGATCGCGAGCATTGAGGTCCAACCCCCAGAACAATATCCCTGGCGGTCCAGTGGACGCCGGCCTCGATGGGCATTGAGTCCCTCCCCAGGTCCCAGTAGCCTGGTGATCTAGTGGCCCGCCCACCCACCCATGGGCCCCACCACCGCTCCCCTCGTCAAGCCGCGGGATAGCAGCACTCACCACCAGTCAGCCCAGGCTCGGCCACTGACTGCTTCAGTAGGGCTGCACGCCCATTGGTTCAGAGCAGAGCCAATGGCATGCAGCTCCATATTGTATAAGCGCAGTTCAGATATGTGAATGAATTCATTCATTCACACATCTGGACTGCTCTTAGAGTAGGAGCTGCACGCCCATTGGCTCTTGCTCTGAGCCAATGGGCATGCAGCCCTATTGAGCAGTCAGTCAGCGGGCAGCGCGTGGCAGGCGGGTGGATGCTGCCGCCCGCTGGCTGACGGGGAGTGGGGTGGTGGGGCTCCGTGGGTGGGTGGGGTGGGGCCACTAGACCACCAGGCTACTGGGACCTTGGGGAGGGACTTCATCGCCCGCGATCGGGCTTCGAGGTTCACTGGACCACCAGGGATATTGTTCTGGGGGTTGACTTCTAATGCCCACGATCGCTTAGTGGGGGTGGGGGATTTCAACAGTTCTGCCCGCGATAGGGCCAGTTGGGGGGTGGGGGTTTTACTTCACTTATGCCCGCGATCGGGCTGCAGGCATCGTCCCCGATGGCTGCTGCCTGGCAGGGTGCCGAAGCGCAAGTCCTCGGGATCGGCGCACCTGCATGCTAATGGCATGTAAATGGGGCCATAAATAGATGCAAATGGCCCCCGCACCTTGCATGAATTATGGCCCCATTTGCATGTCACCTTTGAATATCGGAAATTTGCATATGGCGCAATGGAACTTGCACTCACCGCATCTTGAATGCTCCACTCTGACCACTTCTGTGGTGGCAAGTTCCACTGCGCCATGCACAGTGGTTGGAAAGTTGGGGGGTGATATTCGTGCTGAGTTGCTCAATAGTGCAACTCTGTTGAATATCACCCTGACCACTCCTGGCGCAACTATTTTGTGCAACGCAGGGTTTGCCCACAGAATGGCGAGTTTAAATATCCAGCCCTCTGTATAACTGAATGAACGACTGTAGCACACACAACAGCAGGCAAGAATAAATTTTCATCAAACAAAACCATGTAAAAAGCTAATTGAAAAGAAAAGAGAAATCAGGAAATAAATTTGACCACAGAAATTGTTACCACTACTTTAATTTAGTTACAACTCCCTCCAAACCAGTAAGCCCTATAACAGCCAGAAACAAGGTTTTAACAAAGGAGAGAGATATGGTGGAAGCCTCAATTCCTATTTTTGTAGTATTTTAAGAACAACTACTATATTCCCAATGAACGTAATATCAGTTAGTTTCCTAAGATAATAACCACAAACTTATTAATACTGAATTCATGGCAACAAGGAAATTTTCAGATTTGCAAAATAAAAAACAGTTACGCAACTATCACTGATCACAATCTACAATTACCCATTATTTACACTATAATCAGCTGACACAGATTTGTAAAAAGATCAGGAAAAGTCACTTCCAACTATACTAAAGGAACATATTACTACCAGTATGATAGCCATCTCCTGTGCTGAACTGAATGCAGCTTCAGTAACAGAGATCTCTTAAAATTATTGGCATTTTTTTCTACATTTTACCTGCAATCAGAGGATGGGGGGCACTAGACACCAGGGATTTTATGACTTGGGGCTGGTGATTGTTGGGTGGGAGGATCACAGGAGAGGACAACAGTGATTTTATTTTTGTATGGGGCCGTCGACAAGCGCATGGGGGAGACACTATAGACAACAGTATTTCTTTTTAGATAGGGCCGGCGATAAAGGGTGGGAGGTACTAGACAATAAGTATTTTTTTCTATGAGGCTGGTGATTGGGGATGGCACTAGGCATCAGAGGCCAGGTAATTTACAGGGGTCAGCAATTAGTGGGGCTGTATAATATATTAAATTGAGGATAGAATAAATTCTGCAGTTTAATGTATTATTCTGCAGTTCAGCCCCAAAAGTCTGTGGAACAGAGTGAAAATCCATGGAACACAGTTGGAAGATTCAAATCTCGCCAATGGTGAATGTGCAAAAATTTTATGAAATTTCCAGAATTCTCCAAGAAAGTTCCATGATAGAAGAATTTGCAACTTTCACCCACTCCTAAATACAAAAGATGCTTTGTATTGTACAAAATAAAGATATGTCAGCTGCATAGTTTAGAAAATAATCTGCCATCAGGCCTGCATAAGCAATGCTAATACTGTTAGGGCTAGAGGTTGCTAGCACATAGCCCTGTTAGGGATACTATTGTCATATGCGCATGTTATTTATTTATTTATTTAGTTATTGAAATGTTTCACCAGGAGGGCACACTGAACAACAAGTTGCTCATCTCATGGTGCTACCTGGGGAGGGGTTACATAGGGTTGTGAAGGATAATCAGTTACAATAGTGTGTGGGTAGTACAAGCAATACAACATTTTAAGATTGTGCAACAGTTGGAACACAATGTATTGTGCAATAAACAGTAGTGGAACATAGGGTAAATTACATGTCCAAAATCATACAAAAGAATATATGAACGTACAAAACAGTAATAATGTGATAGAACCATTTATAGTGCATGAGTGTACCAGGAGCAGGCTCAAGGTGGTACGCAAGTGCTGTTGGAGTAAAAAGGATGGGGTTAGGCTGTGCACACTGGTGACCCAGAAGGGCAGGAGGAGAAGAGAGGGGAGAGGCAAGAACTGAATATGATGAGAAGGGTAGCCATTTCCTGATTTCCTCTTCAGGATGTTGAGAACTCCTGCCGGGGGTCATGTGGTAGGAGGGCAGAAACTGGGGATAAATATTAAGGTGGGTTAAAGCAGGAACAGCTGATTACATAAACACATAGTACTACACTACATCCTACCTTGCTAAGCATATTATGAATAAATGTATGTGTGCCATATGCTACACTAAGTATAGGTTGTGGGGTGGTGCAGGTTCACATAACCCCACCCCTTGTTGCCTCTAAAACTGACAACACAAGATGGTGAGTTAGATACTTGGGCAGCATAGCTGCTCATGATGATGCCTGAAGATTTTTGTTTTCAGAGGCAGCTAATGGTACAAATAAGAATCAAGATTGCCTGCAAAATGACAAAAGCTTTTAAAGAAATTTCTAGCACTGCATGAGTTAAAATAAGATGTACGCTACCATCATGTATTTAATCATTCAAATAATTTTCAGCTTTCTGAATAAGATGAGTATCTTTTCTATGTAACAGGATTTAAAATTCAGGGTGAGTGGATCGATATGCACACTAAAAACGGGCATGTACTGGTCTACAGCATTCAGATAGTTACTGTAAGGTCACTGTCAAAGTAGTCCTGTTCATGAGTGGGTACAGGGTGTTCACGGATTAACAAAGAATAGTTCATGTATGAGGCACAATGCAGAAATTAGGAATGTCAACACCACAAGTGAGATGTCCATAAGAAAAGTTCTTAATGCGTGTCACAACATAATATTGTCCATCCATATTGTATGTTATTTTGACTTGTTGCAGACGCCACTTGGTGAGTTGTACTGAACACGTGACAGAGGTGAAATATGGAGATATCCATGTTGCTGGCTGCTGGTTGGCTGGATGAAGTCCCTGTAGCATTGGTTGCTTGAGTAGCATTTGCAGAGAAGGTTGCTCAGTAGAGGGTTTCAGATGCATTCAGTTTAGGTAACTTGGGTATGGAATAACCACACACAGGTGTTGCTATGTCAATACATCTCACCTGCACAGGTACCGGTATCCCTTCATGTAACAACAGTCAGTATGAGGTGCCAGCCAGGCTTGTAGATGAAAGTGAAACACCAGCAGTGGAGTGAGGTCGATTCATTGCTTGTAGATGTATTCTGCTAGGCATCCAACGGAGTGCACATGTGCCAGTCTGTCAAATACTGAAGATTCCTTCTCAAACACTGGTAAAGACACAGTAAATGAAACATGCATGGCTTCTTGGATGGAGCAATGGTGAGTTGGATAGCAAGGTCCTTGATTAGGTGTGGTGTGGCATAACCTAAGTTTGTAGCAGTTGTGAGAGAAAAGGATGGACTAGGCCAAACACTTGTTAGTGCAGGTCAAGTTCGCAATGAGGACAATACCATTTGGACATCCGTGAATCTGACAAGGTCGGGTATGCCCTGCTTCCAGGTCTCAGAAAAGGTTAGTAACAGTGGTCAAAACATAGCCACCATAGGCAGCACAAATGATTTCCCTGCCTGTGTGTTGGTGTTTGACTTCCGTATTCGCAGTGATTAACTGGTTGACCTTGGCCTGTGTTTCATTAAATAAGCACGCAGTCTCATACATATTATACATCGTGAACCTTTTTTTCATGGCTAAGTTATCAATGCCATGTAGCATGGGCTTTAACACATTTTAGCTTGTTGATTTTGAAAATAATATATCTCTTAATTTGTTGTATATCTTCTCTATTCCAGATTGACATACAGATCCAAATAAACCTGATGTACTCCCTTCAGGCCTGTTACACTCAAATCCCACTTAGGGCATTTAAAGTGGAGCATCCATTGTTGTGGAGCAGTTTTCGCCCAGCTACAGGATCTTGAGTCAGCTTGATAAATTGCAACAATATCTAACAATATAGTAGCATGAAACCTAGACATAATTATAATGGAACAATGACCATACTGGGCAATGTTCCAGTAAAATATATTTAAAACAATTGAACATGCATAAATTGAACATTGTTAAAGGAAACTCCTATTGAGTCCTTCAGTGCAGCAGCAGCAGCAGCTGCAGAAATGCCCGATTAGGACTTTTAACATAAAATAAATTATTTTTATTATTTTAATGAAAAGATCTGCTCGCTGCATAATGGTGACAGAGCCCTGGGTGGACATCTCATGCACCTCTGGTGACTTCTGCCTAGTGATGGGCGAAGTGGCTCAATTACGCCCGTGAAGTGATTCACGGAGTGAAGGTGAATTTATGGAGTGCCCGCAACACGAAGGGAGTACTTTTATGCTATAATGGGTAACGAGAAGTCCATTGAAAACAATGACTTTGCATTACTCCGCCTTCCACTTCGCCTACTTCACCTTGTTTTAAGCACCAAAGGCAAATTTTGCAGTGATTCATGGGATTTCAGGTCACATTTGCTCTAGATTGTTCTGCACAGCCTCAGTTTGGGGTAGTGTGTTGGAAGCTGTAGGAGACAATCTGCTCTGAGAGCTCTCTGATTCAAACCTTCAAAAAGCTATTAAAAAGGCCTTTTGAGTCATTTTTTGCTGAAACTTTAGTTCATCGATTATAGAAAACCCTCCTGTGCTCATTGCATCAAGCATTTATTGTTTGTGTATGGGTTTTGAATGTTAATGTACAACATTCAGTCTGTGTACTGAGAGACAGTGGACGGTGCTTTGGGGGGGTGTATCTCTGGTGTAGGTAGATTAACTTGAGAAAAGACAGTGCTTTCTGTTTTGGTGATATTTTTTGTTTAACTGTGTTAATGTACACAAGTAATACTTTCAATATTTCTTGCCATTTTTGTTGATTGTTGTGGTGCAGCAGTGCATAATTTTAGTTTGTTTAAAATATGTGGTTATATTACTGAAGTTTTCAATTTGCTATGCATTACTTAGTGTGTGTGTGAATATGTGTGTGACGTGTGTCATCAAATCAGACACCTTTATTGTGCCACATAATAATTTCAGCAATGTGAAACTGCTATCCACTGCAGCTGTGTGATTTTGTACTTTTGTGGTATCTTTACTGGTACTAGTACTAGTGACTGTTACTGCAGCAGTACAGTACACTGGCCTCTGCGTGGTCCGCCTCTAACTGGAAAAGGTATTCTTTCTAGATTTGAATTCTGATGGTGAGCACTGGTTAAGTGTTGTACCTTTGTGTCTGCATCTCTTCAGTGCAGAGCACAATCTTAATCTGTCTGTGCATTTGCATCTCTTTAGGGGCCCAATCTCCATCTGTAACTTAAGTCACAGTTATTTCTTTGGCTTCCTTCAGAGTACTGGACAGGTGTGGTGCTTAATTCTGCGTGAACATTGTACTCATTAATATGCGTTTTAAGTCAGGATCATCATCATGAGTCATTCATGATACAAATCATGTTCTTCATCATCACGGTCACAAATACAGTCACAAATCATGACTCATGATCATTCATTCTGAATCACAACGTTAATTTTTTCTAGTTACTGGGATGTATTGTAAGCCTGTTTTGTAGTATCTCTCAGGCTTCACCACCCCACCATTGTACTCATTGATACATGTTTTTAAGTCTGGGAGTTTTGTTACAGCTCATCGTGGGGTTTGGGAAGTACAGCCAGGTATTCATGTTTCTTCATCATCACGTCACAAATGTAGTCACAAATCATGATTTACGATCACATCATGAATCACACATTAATTTTTTAATAGTTACTTGGATGTATTGTAAGCCTGCTGGTCACAGTACTGAACAGGGATGGGATCCACACCTGGGCCTGGGTGAACAGGTACATCCTGCCCAGAAGACCTGGTGCTGGACTTGGTGGTGGTGGTGGTAGTTCAACTGCCTCAGAGTCAGGACAGGAGGCAGTGCTGGTCCTGCTCGGGGGCACTCACAAAGTTTTGAGGGTCCAACAGGAATGGGCGCCCATGCCCTCCACACATGCACACGGTATGATGCTTACCACTACCATGCTCTCCCAGAGCTGCCCCATCCCAGACATTCCTCACTCCTGGTCCGCCTGTCCTACTGAGCTCCCTTAGTCCAAGCAATAACTACTCACACTGTCACACAACACACTCAGTCACACAGACACGACAAACAACTAACTACTTATAAAGGTAAGAAAAATAAAATTTATAGAAAGAACAAATTAAGTAAAAAATGCAGAAAAGACAAAAATGTAGCTTTTAAAAAAGCTGTTGGGTCTAAATCAAAGTTTAAATCTCCTCCTCGCTCTGATCTAAAAGTATCAGCAGTCACAAAACACTACTCTCACTCCGTCTGCACAGGATAAAGCAAAGTGTCTGCTTGTGACTCACTTTCTTCCTGCCTAGCTAAAGCATGTGACTTACAGTACTGTAAGCCATGTGATGTGTGGGGGCTGCCAAATCTGGAAACACCAAGTGGATCACTTAGAATCATAATGAGGAATGCAAAGTCCATTAAAACAATGACTTTGCCTTACTGCATTGCCATTCTGCCTTCACATGAAGCGGTAATGACAAGGCAGAGTGAGCACTTTGTATTTCCCACTCCACATAGCCGGAGTGGCAACGCTGGCGTTTCCACTTCAAGGCCACTTCGTGGGCTTAAATTTAAATTCGCTTGCATCTTGAGCTTTCTGCCATGAAGGTTATGCTAATGAGGTCTACCAACAAGTGGCAGATGTTGGTAGCCCTCATTAACACAACCTTCATGGTGGAAGTCACCTGAGGTGTGCGAGATGTCCATGCAGGCTCTGTCACCATTATGGAGTGAGGAGATCTTTTCATTAAAATTGCGAGGCACCAATAATAAAAATTTTTCTTTTATGTTAAAAGCCCTAATCAGGTGTTTCTGCAGCTCTTGCTGCACTGAGGGAACTCGATAGGAGTTTCCATTTAAGAAGTGTCCCAGGTATGAAAATTGCAGTCAGGCCTCTAGGTGGACCTGGCTTCAAGGTAGGGTACTGTAAAGGCTTTTGTGGAAAAGTGGTGGTCTCAGAATATGTGAAAACAGTTGTGTTGGGCACAGTAGTAGTTGAGTTGTAGAGGGTGGGTATACAATTAAGCTCGTGGAACCAAATACCATTCAAGAAGTTGCATTATGATTTCAATATTCCAAGTCCCTTGATCTGGTTGTTATTTGTTCTTTATTAAAAGAGAACCATTTGAGTGTCCCACCATGCTTTCTTTGTAGATCTGAGAAGAGCCTGGCTGTCCCTGTTCAGGCATTGTGGTTAGAATCAGCAGGTCCTAGTCAGGATACCCCATTGGAAACCATGGTACCTCAAAGTTGATAAATCATGTGGAACTCATCTGTGCCTTGAAAAGTGAATATTTGTGCCCAAGCTGTTAGCAGCCATTTGCTTTTGGCCAGTTGAAGTATTCTGCATTGTCCTGAAACGACAACAAAGAAATGGGTGAAGGTACAACCCCTCCCACAGCTCAGTAAATAACTTACTCAGGGCCATCAGGAGCCCTGATACAGTTTGAGCTGATTAGCATGGAACAACTTGTCAATAGGTTTCCTCCAGTTTGGCAAATGCACCTGATAGCCAGAAGGGCTGAGTTTGTTCACAATGTCAAAGTACATTTTGGACTTTTGTTGGGCATTACCCAATGTTTGAGCAGCAAAGTGGTGAATTTCAACCAAATTTTCCTGCAACTGTTTTACAAAGGTATTCTGGCAATCTCATTTGCCAACCAGTCAGCACCTCAGAGGGTGTATACTGAGTGAATACTGATGGGATAACCGTAATTGCCATTAGGAGTAAGAGACAATAGAGTATCCCAATGCTTAGCATTCTCATTGATAAACCTTAACAACATTGTCTTGATTTGCCTGTTGATTCTTTCTACAGCACAGAAGAGTGAGGATGGTAAGTATCCTTGCCATTGTCAGTGGCTCAGCAGGTAGCACACTCACTTCTGAGGCCAGGAGATCAGAAGGCTATGGGTTCTAGCCCCACACCAGGCCTTGGTTAATATCCCAATACTGACACTGTAGTGCAGCATGAGGGGTGCTGCACTCTTGAGGTGCCGTCTTTTGGATGAGACATTTAACTGAGGCCCCATCTGCCTGTTCTGGTGGTAGTTCAGGTGGATGTTTAAGATCCCATGGCATTTCTCGAAAAGAGTAGGGAATTGTTTAATGAAGAACACATAACATAAGTAAAGCAAACATGGAGTCAAAATATGAGAGCAATCAACAAAAAAATAATGAAAATGACATCAATCAAAAATTCAAACATAAACCAAGTAATAACCAGAAGCATACAGAACATAAATGAAAGAGAAACAAACCAGATATCCCCAAAATCCCACAAATTTGGTACAAGCAATTAGAGCCAAAAACATGCTTCCAGTATTCATGAAATTTGTGAGAGACCAAAACTGAATTCAAAATCCCTCTGTTTCCTGATTGCCAATTCAATATGCATTAGCAGTACTGATGTCAAAATATTGGTATGCTGCAAGGAATACTGACATCTCACCTGCCACATGTAACATTTTATGCATGCAAAAATCAAATCCAAAGTACCGGGATAGTACGAAAAACCCAGAATAATCTCCAAGCACTAAACTTTCATAAGAAACAGCTCTTACAGGACCCCAACCCTATTTAGAAAATAAATCTATCCAAAAAGTTGAGCATAACAGGATGGAAAGAAATGTTCCATTGTTTCCTCTAGACCAACACACTCAGGTCAAATACATAGTCTTTCAGTTGGTGCCTTTGCGTTTTAAGTTTCCTTAACCCACAATCTCCCATGACAACAAAGCCAAACCACATGCCACATCCTAGGCGGTATTCTTTTATCCTTAAGAACTTTTAAAGCCAAGTGGGTTTTGTAGGAAAACATTTGGGAAAATCAACATAAACCAAAAATTTTGATTCATAACATCAAGATACAAGGCTTTCCGAGAAAGCCTGTGAGCTAAAGCCTGAGTAATATTCCATGTCCTAAGCTTAGTAGCTGTCTGAGAAATAAAGAGAGGGCGCCAGAATTTATTTTAACAATAGTCACATCAACCCATTTTACCAAAAAGTTTGAATTAAATAAAAGTCCAAATATCCCAGGGATCGATGAATACTGATCTGGGGCCTTAAAAGTAGTATTAACAAAAAGGAAAATAAAACCAGGGGTTAATCATGCCAAGCCCCCACCGATGTACAAATAAGTAAAGTCTCTCCTAACTGGGTTTAAACGGCTCCCCAGAGCATTTGAAAGCAAACACTAAACAAATGGGTCTCATAAATTTTAGGCAAGGAAAAAATGAACTAAAATACAAAAAGAGAGGAAGAATAATTTTTTACTATCATGACCCTCTTTGTTTGGAGAATGACCAAGATTTCCACAATTGAACCTTCCGTTCCCCACTTCAATCTGTGACTTCCAATTAAGGGTAGCTAAATCCCATTCCCAAAAAAGCACCCCAAAATTTTAATAGGCTCAGCGACAATAGCAATCCTCCCAATGAAGAAGCAAAAGACCTCCTAAAAAAAACAAGCTTTTATCCAGATTAACAGCAGTACCCACAATGCTGAACAAACTGCTTGATGACGCCAAGGGTCACTAGCCCCGAACTGACATCTCATAAAAGCAGGCACATATCATCCGCATAAACAGCCAAAACCTGGGGTGGAACCTGAACAGAGGAGTATACTCCTGAATAGCAGGGCGATACAAAAGTTCCCTAATTAAGGGATCCAAAATAAAAGTATAGTAAAAGGGTAATAGGGCATCCCTGTCTCCTACCCCTATGAAATCATAAACTGTTCCCAATTGTGCCATTCACCACAGGGTATAGAATGTTTTGATTATATCAAGACTGAATCCAGGGCGGAACTTCAGGGAAAAGCCGAATCATTGTAAAACCTGAAACAAAAAATCATGGGACACCTTATCAAAAGCATTGGCCTGGTCGGCGATAATAAATATCTCAAAAGCTGCCCCATCCTGCTACATTCACAAATATTCCATAAAAGAGTGAGATTTTGTTGGACATTCCTGCCTGGAATAGAGCAGGTTTGCACAGGGTGTATCAAAAAGGAGCAACTTTTGAAGCCGGTGACATAAAATGGCTGAAAGAATTTTATAATCGGTGTTAAATAAACTGATCAGTCTCCAGTTAGCAATATGCTGTCATAACCCTTTCTTATATAAAAAAAACAATCAACGAGCAGAAAAATCTAGAGGCATAGATTCAGCGTCCAAAATTTCATTATAGACATGTGCTAGGATAACACTAAGATCATCCAATAAAAGTTTGTAAAGATCACTCATCAGACCATAAGGCCCAGGTGAAATACCTGTCTTTAAGCGATAATTTCAGACCTGGCCTCTGCAACAGAAATAGGTAACTCCAACTCCCAGTGACTGCTGTAGAGTCAGAACTGGGGAAAGAAAGTAAAAGGTCAGTATACTGAATGCTAGTATGAAAAGACAACCCATATTGATCCATCAAAGCATCCTGGACAACTTTCAACATTTCAACATCTGAAACCTTCAGAGTGCACATTGAATCAAGAGGCCATCCATCAGTTTCTTGTCCAACACTGGTTTGAAGGCCGACTATGGATCTGAAACAGGTGTCATTTTCAAACCATAAGTCATCTCATCATGGAAATGACAGGCACTACTATATTGAAACTGCCTCATCCGTGATTTTATGAGAGGTCTGTTCCTGAATGCTAACATTTGAAGCATCAGGAAGGGACATCAATTTATAGAACTGATCTCTATAACCTAGGTATGCAATACAATCTGCCGCCAGTCTTATTGTAAAGTTAATGGAAGGCGTCTAAATTCAATTTTAGTATCCATCCACCATGATAGCCAAGAGTCATACATTCCTTCAAGTGACTGTTGGTGATGAAGAACCCCTACTAAGGCAGTCTGAAATTAACTTGGGATAGTAGATTAGGACTTAGCTTCCATCTAGAGGGTACAGCAGGGAATCGGGAGGTAAACAGTAAGATTCAAACTATAAGCCAAAACCATGTTATCAGAAAACTCACAAGGGACAAAGAAAATGAAGTTGAAGTAAATGTTTAGAGGCAAAATAAAATCAATCCTAGTAGCATAGCTACTCTGTCGATAAGTGGACCCAGAATCATGATGCGGGACCCTATAAGACTCGAGCAGTGCAGTTTTAGTGATGATCTCATGCAAAAACATGGGCATCACAATAAATTTTTGCTGCACATGATCTCTAATTCTCAGATCCAAACTACAATTGAAATCCCCACCCCAAATGATAAGCCGAGGAGTAAACAGATACTGCTCAATGTCGTGAAAAGTTCAATTCTGGCAGTTTTAACTTGAGGGCATAGATAGAGATTAAACGAGGGAAAACCTCTTATAATCACAGTCAAAAAGTAAAGCCCGACCAGTAACAATATCCACCAGTCGAAGCACTTGGACCTGTGTAGTACAAAAGAATACCAATACCATCAGCGCATCAACTCCAAAGGACCAAAAGTAAGGCCCAAGTACCCAGAGCTTTTTGTTTGGACTATATCTGCAAAGAGGTGAACCTAGTTTCTTGTAGCAAAATAATATCAGAAGCTAAGAATTTGCAAAAATGTAAAAAAAAAGTGTTTCTTTGAATTCTTAATGCTACGTGTGTTAATAGAAACTAGTTTCAAGGAAGCCAGAATTGAAGTTTAGGGCCTATGTTTTTTCATTTGCAACCAGTTTTCTTCTTAACCCCAATAATTCAGCACCTCCCTCATCTTCATATTCCATTTGGAAGCAGCCCTGACCTGACAGAGACATCAAATTCAGAGTATCCTTTCTGTTCTTGCAAAACTTGAAAGGCATTCTGTAAAGGAACATCAATAGGTTGGGAAAGCTTCCTAGCATGAGACCTGGTAACCCTCTTGGGGTGAAGTATCTGAAACTCAGGAGCAGTGGGGCATTGAAGACACCCCGGCTGCTCCACCTCAGTGACCACAACAGGTTGCGTGGGAAGAACACCTCAAGTGGGAGGCAGGGTTCAAACCCTGAGGTGCAGATGTACCATGAGGGTCTGAAGGAGCGGTCTGCCTCAGGAGATCTATCCACCTCTTCAAATTGAGGCTGAAATTTATCTTGGAGCTGCAAAATTAAAGTTTTCTTATCCAGACCCCAGGTTTATTTTGCCCAGCCCAAGGACACTGGTGATAGGTGTGTCCCTGTTCATAGCAAAGATTGCAACAAAACATTACTGACACGTCCCCACTATCATGGTCCAGTTCCCACACAATGTACATTTAATTTTGTCACAAGTACTGCTGAGATGTCTAGTGCTACAGCACTTATAGCAGGCTTAGGGCTGGCCTGGTAAAAACAGACCCGCCTGTCCTTCCCCAGAAAAACTATTCAGGATATGTTGAACCTCATCTCCTACCATGTGTAATTTGGTTTTAAACCTCCAACTCCTGTCCAAATTCCTTCACCATCAATGATGGGTTCTGGGGACCAGCACAGTGCATTTATCTTCTAACCAAAAAGGATATCCCCACATTGACCCCTTCATTATGAAACATGACATTAACAGTTTTAAAAGTGGTTTTGTAAGAGGTATGACCAAAAAGAAGTCCAGAGGTGTAGTTTTTAAAGCCTCATATTTTAACCAAAATTTATCAAGTCCAGCAAAGGTCTTGAAGCTGACATCAAAGGTGTCCTCGCCCTAACATTAATAAGGGCATAAATGTCCGATGCCTGAAAGTTCATAGAATTCTTCAAAAGTCTGAGAGCAACATAGAACCTGTCAGGGTGCTCCTGAAGGCCCCTCTACAGCATAAATATACTGTGTTGCATCTAGGAGCTTGTTCAAGTTTGTTTTATTTAAAGAGCTCCGAAAATTGTGGTCCAGTTCAGAAACAATCTCTGAGGGAGGGAGGGGAGTATAAGAAGGTTCATGCCCACCCCGGCGCAGCGCCCTCAGTACCTGAAAGTTCTGTGTACTGGAATCTAAGCGAGCACCCAGATCCTGGGCTGACTGACCCGTCAGTTCCTCTTGCAGCATGGGGCTCCCTGAACAGGTGACGACTCCTGGGAAAAAGCAATCCAAGGCAGATCAGGAATCCAGTGACGTTCATGCTGTACCAAACCGGCATCAGCCAAAGCAATCTCTTTGCTCCAATCTGAGGTAGGGAAAGTCACATCAGCAACCCTTGCTTGACGATTCCGATGCGTGAAGCATCAGCTGCCTGACTCATCCGGAGAAGCCTGCAGAGCACTCGTGAATGACAGACAGCCCAAACAGGCTGATAAGCCTTAGAAAACTTGGGTGAGTCATTGCTACAACACAGAGAAACCTCTGGAAATGGTACTTGGGTCACTGCAACAGGTAGGGCTTTAGAGACAGACTCTGAAAATGTCAAATCGTGTAATACACCTGCTACACGGATAGCACTGTGCAAATCACTGCCAAGCTCCAGAGGTTCACCACGCACAGTAATGGGGTCCCAGAGAGAGCCAACTCGGTAAATCACAAGAATCCTCCAATCCCTCTGTCATCAAGACGTCCTTCTCTCCCGAAATCTGAGCACAGTCTGCCATTCTGCAGACAGATGCCAGCAGCTCCCCTACTGTCAGCAATGCAGTAGGGGTGTTTTTATTGACATAAAAAACATAAACAGCAACACTTTAAAGTAGGATAATCGATAGAACAACACTTTTCCATAACATATAACATAACAAAATCAAAGAGATGTGCAAGTCTTACATTGTAAACGCTACGAGAACACAAAAATCATGAGAAGTAAACTATTAACAAATATCCAGTCCACTTTTAACTCTTATTATTTGAACTTAATAAAGTAAGAAAACCTTTCCACCATTTACGTAAAGTTCCTGGGGTCACTCTTGATGCGTCCTGTGTATAAATCAGTATAAGCTCCTTGATGACCAACCGACTTACACAAGAGTAAGGCATTCTCTTTGATAAAGAACCCATTGAACCTGGCTTGCCATAAATAATATCTTAGACATCCAAAAATAAGGATAATGTTTCTGTGAAATTCAGACAAATTCTTGGGATAACATCCTAGAATCAAAATTCATAAGACATATTACCTAACCATTTAAATCCCCAAAGCTTTTCTAGGTATGACCATAAACCCGTGCATATGAACATCTAAGAAAAAATGTTCCATCGATTCTTCTACATTAATACAATCCAAGTATAGGCACAATCTTTCCTGTAAAACCTTGTACTGTGATTTCCTCTGACATTCAGTTTCCGTAAAAGATCAGCCACTGGCTCCCATTGTTTTTGAGGCATCCTCTTACAGTTTAATTGAGCTAATACACTAGAATTTAAAGTCATAGGACAATTTTTAAATCCTGGTTCTGAGGGAAGAGTCAACGACATTAGAAAATGATAAAGCCCCTTCATGTTGTTATTCAGAATTACCTGTTTCTGTGTTTTCCATTTGAACAATTTCTGCATCGTTGGCCTAAAATATGATGGAATATATAAGTAGCGATTCAGTTTGAGGGCTATAATGTACCAATTCTTAAAGTATTTACCCATTGTTTTCAAGTTCCATGACTCTACTGCCTCTAGTTCTACTTTTAACCCTTCTTTAATTGAGTTTGATAAAACAAAGCATGCACAAAAATCACTGGGTCTACCATTCCTAAACCACCCTTATTTTTCATTAAATATGTATAGCTCCTTTTAACAGGATTTGCGATTTCCCATAACCTTTGAAAAAACACTATATATTCTAGTCTCAAGAAACACAGGAAGCGAAAAATCATTGCCACATACTGTATCGTTGGAAGAAGAAATTGCTTGATTACCTGAACCCTTTTAAATTTGGTCATTTCCACTGTTTCCATCTATTAACCTTTCTCTCTATTTTAATAATGACATCTTCCCAATTTTCAACAGGCATGTTCTGGGAACGAACAATATCCCTAATATTTTAAGAGGTTTACGGGAGATGTTAATACCTCCTGACACACTTCCTCAGCACCAGTAGCTCCAATAAATAATCCCTTTGTTTTATTTAAATTTATTTTTGCATTTGATACCTTTGCAAAGGCCTCAAATGCAGTCACAAAATGAATTACTGAGGCCTTATCTTCCAAGTATACTACTAAATCATCAGCATAGGCTTGTATCCTTAAATGCAAATCCCTCTGCCCATTCACTGTAACACCCTTCCAAATCTGTCTCAAACTATCGTTTGCAAAAGGGTCTAGAGCGAAAATATAAAGAAGAGGGCTTAGAGGGCAACCCTGTCTAACTCCTGTAGTTAACTTAAAACCTTCCGCCTTCTGATCTTTTAAATATGGAATTACTGTATAATTATCATATAATTTCTCAATTATTTTCACTAATTGCTTTGGAACCCCATAATGCTTAAGGGTAAGGAAAAGGAACGGCAAATGAACTCTATGAAGGCTTTTCTAAGTCAGCTGCTATTAAGCATCTAGTTGACCCTAACTCAGTAAAATACTCAGTTACATCTCGAATCAACATCAGAGCAGACTGGACTCTTCTATCTGGTAACCCACAATATTGAAAGGGTGAAATAACTTCTAGCTAAATTCTTCAGCCTATTATTTAAAATACCAGTAAAGATTTTATAATCAGAGTTTAAAAGAGTGATTGGTCTCCAGTTAGTAATGTTTTGCTTATCCCTGACTTAAATATATAAATCAATAACCCTTCTGTAAAAGAGGGATAGATTGTAGCTTTGTCTAAAAAACCTAAATAAGAGACATAGGCACTGACTAAGTTCGTCTGAAAATAATTTATAAAAGTTATTGGAAATCCCATCTATTCCGGGAAATATTTAGTTTCAATAACCTAATGGAGCTTGAAATCTCTGTTGGAGTGATAGGTTCCCATACCTCCGATCTCCCAACTAGGTTAACTGGAATTAAAATATCTTTTAAATAGGCGGCCATAGCTGAATTGGGGATTGTTTCAAGAGGCTTCAGAGCGGTAATGTTCTACAATCACTTCTCTTAGTTGGGCCACAGAGGATACCAAATTACCATCTGAATCTTTGAGTTCCTCCATTTTCATAGAATCTCTTACCTGTTTACACATTTCGAATGGATCCCCAATGGGTGATTTTTAATTCCATTATTAAAATGGCCTGCATGGTTTTCCTCTATCATACTGAAACTCTTTCATTTTTCTTTAAGATTAGCAATTTGTTCTGAGTAATCCATCCTAGAAGAATAAGCTATAGTCATAAGCCTCTGTAATTGTTGTCTTAAACCTAAATAGTGCAGGAATTTGTCATTCTTTGCTCTAACTCCTTGCAATTTAAACCATTTCCTTAAGTCCGATTTAGTCTCTAACCACCAATCTCCCAAATCTGAATATAAAAGGCTACTGATAACCTGGCTCTTAATAGGTATCTCACCCCAGCTTGTATATAAGGGAGTTCTAATGAGGAGTTATTGAGTTTCCATCTAACTAGCCTTTTTCTTGCCTGTCTGAAAAGCTAAAAGAACTTAATAGAAAGGAATGGTCCGAGAATTCACTAGGAAATATTTTAAAAGATTCTATTTGCATATTAGGTGACACTAACATATGATCTATTAGAGATCTCTTCCCTTTTAAACGAAAACCTTCTCCAACCTGTAAAGCATTATGACAGTTCAAGAGTCCAGCACTTTTATAATTTACATAAAGCATTAGAGTCACAGTATGTTTTTTTTTTTTTTACTAGCATGGGTCGAAATGGGACAATTAAAGTCCCCCATAATACTCTAACTGTTGTTAATAAAAGGGCTGTACTGATTTAAGACAATTAACTCTACCTGCTTTTGTTTGGGGTTATAAATGTTGATAAACCTATAGCTTAGCCCTTGCCACTTCCCATCGATAATCAGGACCCTTCCTGGTATTAGATCTATCAAATTGTGTAACTGGAAGTCATATGAATTAAACACTATTCCTATACCATCTGCAGAATCTTCCCAAATGACCAAAATGAAGGGCCCCAAAACCAATCTCTTTTAAATGCCACCAACTGATCTATGGAATACATCCATGTCTCTTGTAAAAACAAACAGAAACAGGAAATTCATGTATATAATGAAAGAGGGCTTGATAACCATATTCAATAAGCTATGAACATTCAAAGAACCCCAAACCAACCTCATTAACCTTTTAAGTATTTAAATCATTGTTTTCCTCTTTTTCTTTTTATCCTTGTAATTATCCGTGATTTGTGACCTGGTTGAAAGTGAAGATTTTGAGAGTCTGAATCTTCAACCTCTATCTCAGTGTTACCCCAAGAGGAAAACAGAGCCGCATATGAGTTACTGGTATCAATCTGTTCCACTGGGGGCGGGGATTTTTGATAGTGAATTCCGTAAAGATCTTCTTTGGGGCAGTACAGTCACTGGTTTATCAGCGGCTGCCACCGCCACACGCATCTGTGACCCCTTCCGTATAACACACTGGAGGAAATCTGAGAGGTTAGGGGGACCCATGTTGCCCTTAACTATCTTAACCATTTCTGAGGATATCTCACGCTGATCCTCCCCACTTGGTGAGTTTAACTTTTTGTTCAACACCTTCCCTTTAAACCCCTTCTTTCCAATTTCTCTTGCCTAGAGGGAGTTTCATCTGATTTGTTGCAGGGGAGGGGCACATATCCTGGAGAGTAGCTTTAACCATGGATTCTTGGGCTTTTTGAATAAAAACCTCAGAATTAGAACAAAGGATTTTTGGGGCAGCCCAAGGACATAGTTTGAACACATGGCCTTTAGTTTCGCATAAATCGCAACTTGATAGATTGCTGCAAAACATGGTTAAATGTCCTACCTCCCACAATTATCACAACGGGCTGATCGATACACTTGAAAGCAGCGCTCTAGCCCCACACTTATAACATGCATCGGGCTGCCCGCTGTAAAACATACCCTCTATCTTTTCCTAACAAAAGGAGTTAGGTATATGTTCAATTCCAGCCTCTGTTTGCCTTAATTTAACTTATACTTCCATCCTCCAGTCCAGAACCCTCTGTATCTAAAATAGGCTCTGGCTCACTTAGTACTTCACATTTTTTTTTAACCAAAAGGTTATGTCTTCCACCCATACCCCTTCATTTCGAACATAACTGTAACAAACTTAATCAGGGTTTTGAGAGTGGTATAACAATAAAGGGTGTCCACATAGGAGAATACTTAACTTGACCATACCTAACCCAGAACAACTCTAAAGCCTGTTGAGAATGAAAACTTATGTCATAATTGTCCTCCCTGAAATATTAATGAAAGCATAAACATCCTGAGGGGTGAAATGCAGTGAGTCTTTCAACAAGGTTTTCCCATAATGCCTATCTGGCCTAGTTTCTAACCCTCCTTTATACCTCAGCCTCACAGCATTACACCTAGGGGCTGCTTCCTATGGGAATTTGAGAAAAGTTGGACATCAATGGCTTCTGTGAAGAGGGAGGGGGGGAGGTTGTACAGTGACCTCATCTGTACTAAACCGAATGGGCTCCTGCAAGAGAATTTCCTCCCTTTCTGCTGCTGGCCACCTGAATCCACTCAGGAGAATGCTGAGATAAAGATAAGTTCGAGTCCCAAGCAGGATCAGGCTTCCATACACCAGCTACTGTCTGTTTCACCCTGCTTCACTTAAAGCTTTATGAGGTGACCAAGAATCTTGTGAGCCTTTTTATGTAAAAAAGGGTCTGCCATCTGTATATCAGCTGTAGACTTTTTTGGTTCATTTTGTCAGAAAAAGAAATCTGTAGCCCACTTTGGGAACCGTCAGTCTTTTGATATGTAACAGCTGAGTCAGTTGCTGAAATCTCTTGACTTGCTGTTTGAACACAAACCCAGCTACCTTGTTCAACTGTGCTGTTTTATTTTCACAAAAGTAGATGGCAATATATTCTGTGCAGATAAATCATTTATCTTCACTTCATTACTTCCTTTGACATTATCAGAGACCGAAACTGGCAGTAAGCACTCACTTAGCAGCAGAGATAATACCAGCCTGTACTGAATTCAGAGAGATTATTTGTTCTTGGGAAATGGAGCTCAAGCCTTGCTGCTCTAAGCTCTCTCCACAGAGCTGTTGACAATCTTGGGATCAGCCTTAACTCTGCCTTTGTGCTCTTCATTACAATCAGGCTGACACCTGCTGTAGTCAGGAGCTCAACACACTGCAGTGAAGCTTCATTAAACAAGGACAGAGCATTCTTTTAACACCAGAGGCAAACTTTGCTGGCAACTCTATCCTGCCAGAACTATAACTTAAATAAGACACAGTACCTTTTTTGCTCCATATTTTGCGCCACTGTCCTGCAGTCTGTTTGCTGTGTTTTAATATCTTGGCTTTCTCTGTCAGCCTGCAGTTTTAAATTCATTTCGCTTCTTTGAGCTATCTGATGAAATTGGTTCTTCCATTTCTGCAGAAAACATTATCGCAGCATTTTCCTGTTTCAGACCCACACTTAGAGGTTTAATAAGCGACTTTTCTGTAGAGGTTGCAGGTTCAAATACCGACAATACCTTTCTCTTCCTGTTGTTGCAATTTCCAACTGTCCAGTTTCTTTCTTTGTTTTATCCAAACCTATTGCTCCAGCTCACAAAAGCATCCTGAAGTTCAATATCTGATTCAATTTCAGCCAAATCCACGGCTGGAGCCTCCACAACACCTGGAGCAAGAGTCGAGGCTAGCTCTCCTGCTCCACAGACTTCCTCTCTCCTTCCCTTGTTCACTTGGAGTGGCCATCTTGAAATGGCCTGTCCCCCTACTGGCCACAATGCAGAAACATCAGCACAGCAGCATCAGAGTAGGGGAATTTCCTGGTGCCCTGGCCAAATTTCCCCATTCACTAAAAATACCACCATCAGCTTAATCTGGTTCGTGGTCAGTTGGCATTCATCTGTATCCTCCTCCCGGGTCGTGCCTGAAAATAGGCAGAATTTGTCTAGTGCACTTGCCCAGTCAACAAAAACTAAATAAATAAATAAAGTAGGCCATCCATGGATATCTTCCTGGAAGGCAAATCTCATAACTTTGAACAAGGCATCCTCTGTGGACACAGACCTATGTTGAGTCACACCAATGTTGGCAGCAGCAAAAGGGTTAACATTAACACCCACACTCACACTGTCTCTTGTGAACCATAAAGAGTCTTCAACCAGAGTGAGTTTATTTTTGTGGGAGTTGCAGATGTCCTGGCGAAACCCTTGGCAGAGCTTTTCACCATCTCTCTGAGGACAGGGTGGGTGCCCCAAGACTGGAAGGTGGCGCATGTAGTGCCTATCCCAAAGGGGGTCAAGGAGGTGGCAGGGAACTACAGACCTGTCAGCCTGACATCAGTGGTGGGCAAGGTGATGGAGGGCATTGTCAAGGAGTGGCTAGGGGGCCCTGGATAAGTCAGGGTGCCTGGACGATAGACAGCATGGATTCATCCCGGGAAATCATGTCAGACAAACCTGGTGGAGTTCTATGACTGGGTGACAAGTGCCTTGGACCTGGGTAGACTAGTGGATGTCCTCTTTCTGGACTTCAGCAAGGCATTTGACTCTGTTCTCATGGGGGCCTGTTGGATAAACTAGGAGAAATGGGGTGAGAAACCAGATGATCCGATGGATAGGAAATTGGCTCCAGGACCGGACCCAGAGGGTCATAGTTGGTAGGATAATCTCTTCCCAAGGAGGGTCATTAGTGGAGTCCCACAGGATCAGTCCTTGGGCCCCTTCTGTTCAATGCCTACGATCTGACATAAGGACAGGAATCAGGAGGAGATGAGTCTCTTTGCAGATGACTTGAAACTGGGGCAGTGGTGGACGGGGAGGAGGAGAGGGTGGCCCTGCAGGGGGACCTGGAGGCTCTGGAAAGATGGTCTAGAAAGTGGAAGCTGAGGTTTAATTGCAGGAAATGCAAGGTACTCCACCTGGGGCCAGAAACCCAGGCCAAGTGTACACCCTGGGGAAATACTCAAGTCTCAATGGCTGAGAGGGACCTGGGGTGGTGGTGGATGTCAAGATGAACAACTCTGAGACTTGTAGGAGGGCAGCAGCCAAGGCCAACAGGATGAGGGATGCTTCTAGGGGATCACCTCCAGAAGGAGGGAAGTGATACTCTGTATAACTGCTTGGTGAGGCCGCACCTGAATACTGAGTGCAGTTTTGGAGGCCACACTTAAAGAGGGACATTAACCTCTGGAGAGGGTCCAGAGGATGGCAACCAAAATGATTTGGGGCTTGGGGACAGGACCTATGAGGAGAGGCTCGAAGAGCTAAATATGTACACTTTGGAAGAGAGAAGGGACCGGGGACATGATAGAGGTCTTCAGGTACATGAAGAGGGAAAATAGGGGAGGAACAGTGAGGGTGCTCTAAAGAAGGAGGAAGGGGCCACTAGAGGGCATGGGTGGAAGCTGGAGGGGAAGATCTAGGGAGAAAGGAGGAGGTGCTACTTCACTGAGAGGGTGGTAGAGCCATGGAATGCACCACCTAGGGGGCTGGTGGAGGCAGAGACAGTGGAGGGGTTCAAGAGGGGGTTGGACAGGTACAGGGAAGGGGTCTAGGAAGCAAAATCCAATGCAGCAAGAATATCCGGAACTGGGAAGGGAGAAGCCAGAGAAGGCGAGGCAAGGTTGGGCAGCACCCAGGAGGGGGCTGACCAAACGCAGACACGAAAGACCATTAGGCTCTGCTGGCATTTTAGTATGTTAGTATGTTAGTATGAGTGGTATGCATCTGCCACCATTTCAGGGTGTTATTCTTCATCAGAACAGATTGGCATGAAATCATTTATTGGTGGTTACTTAGAGTACAAACAGTGTAACTGACATTCAAGAATGGTTTTCTGCCTCCCATGGACACATCAGTATTTTCTTTTCTTTCATAGCTGTGAATCAGAGACTGCTGAAAGCAGTTAGTTGCAGGGTGACAGTGTACGGAGGATCCGTGACTTCCCCACCCCCACAAGTTCCTTGTTAGTCAAGGAGACTGACCTGGGCATTGCAGTGGACAAAGGAAACTGTTTTAAGGTTTTGTTTCTTTTTAGATAGTTAAACTGCTCAGTAAATGAGCATGATTTGTTTTTTCTGGGAAGCTTGTTACATGTTATGGAGGTACATGGAAGGTCCTTACTCCTCCTGGATCTCCATGCCATTGCAAAGGGAGTGTTTTGGGGTGAGCTTAACCATGTAATTCCATTTACATAAAATCAACTGACAATAAAATAGCCAGAAAACAACATTGTACACACTATGGATGCACAAAGGAGATATGCACATAACACAGGGAACCTCATGCATGACAACATTTTAAAACCTTAAAATTAAAGTTAATTTCCTGTTGAGTTAGGGACCTTGTTTCTGAAATGAAAGGGTGCTTGATTACAATGTATGTCATCCCAGCCAGTCACACTCTTTAGTGAAGGCTGATATGCTGTAAGACTGAAAAGACAAATTAACCCTGTCTCAATCATTTTCTTTTTGTTTTTGAGACATCCCTTTTAGAAAGTCCCCCCACTTGTTGGAGAAGGTGGATTAAAGATAACCCATGATTTTAAACCACTGATGCTTAACTTTCAGTATGACATCAGAAAACCTGGGGCTTTACTCAATAGGGACATACCAAGTTGGGACTCCCTTTAACTGTGATGGCAACGAACAGTGCCATTGAAATAACCAACCAACAAGTAACTTTAAATAAGCAGACATTAATAGTCTAAGGAAAGCCTTATTATTTCTGTGTCCCCTTTACTAAATTCAAACCAGTAAATGCCTTTTGATAGCTGCCTGCACCCAAACACATTTATAAACCATGCAGAGTAATTCTGCATTACGTCATTCTGCATTTGAAACCTTTCCTAATTCCATTACTCTAAGATCTCCACCTTTTAAACATAGACTTCAAAACACAATTTCACGTACACAAACCCTTAATCTCACATACAAATTCAATCTTGCCATCAATTCTTCCAGACTAACATAATTATTTTTGAAGACATATTTTGTATGGTATGCCAATGGAAGAAATGAAACCCGTTAGCGAAATCCCCATAGCGACATTTTCGACAAGTTTTGAAAATGATGCTGTAGAGGACTCACTCGAATGTAATTTCACCTTTCACCCTCCTTCACATTAACTCCAACTGAGTTAGCAATCTGTAGAAGGGGAGCAGGGGCGAGACTGATGTCTGACAGGTGAAATTTGCCTGTTGACAGCAGGGATGTCTCTATGTTGAACGCACAACAATGTTGCCGCCTCGACATAGATAAACCTTTTGTATATGGGACTCTACCCCATATATTTTCCAGAAACTACATTTGTGAAAGGGATTAAACCACATTGCAAAATATGTAAAGCACCCTTTCTTTTTTTTTTCTTGTAAAAGCCAAACAATTGTAAAGCAGATTTCAGCCGCCTCACAAGGGCTATAAACAACATTCTCTCTGTGCTGTTTAATCTCGGTAGCCCAGAGAAGAGTTTTAACATGTGGCTTTACTGAGACCTTGGATCACTACAAAGCCTGACTGTTATGTTCAATGAAAGGAAAAAAACTATTAATGGTTTAAATTACAGCATACTGTGGGACAGCAGATTCACACAACATACAGTATAACTCATTTCATAGCATTTACTCTTTATGGTGCTGGAAAGAGGTATTGCTTCTCATTGATCCAAAACTGCTGTATTATGTCTATAGTCAGTTCTTTCATTCTTTTATCTTTTCAGGGTTAGACCTGGTTCCCCTGGGTCCCATGTCTGTTTCTCCCAGCTGACTTATCCAATGTCCCACGACTTGCTATCAGTCTCGCTTATCCTCCTCCGAAGACAGCAATTTGAAGGTAGGGCAGTGTACTGCTTTGATGTGATTCCTCAGGACCAGAACTTGCCCTTGCAACTTTGCTATTTGCTTTCTGCACTCAGCTTGATTCCCACCTCCTTGAAACTTGCCCTTACTGATGTTATTCTGTAATACTTATAAGCAGCGGTAACATCAGGCTTTGTCCATGCTGCTTTTCCAATGCATTCTGGCATTTCTCAAATTCTTGCTCCAACTGCACATACTCACTTCTCAAAGACTCATTCATGCTCGTATGCACACCATTTAACTGTGACATATGCATTTTATCCTGTTGTAAATTCTCAGTCTCTTCTTGCAATCTAAGGATTTCCTAATCCTTTTTCTGGTACAATATGTTTAAGTTCATTCTAATTCTCTTTCTTAAACTTTTAAATTTCTCATTCCAAACCCTCTCCTTTCTTAGACTGAACCTCAGTATATAACTTTCCTACATACTTTGTTCGTATATATTCATATTGTATTTAAATGTTTTAAGAATTTTATGTAAAACACTTTGAATCAAAATGAGAATTGCACTACATTAAATGAAATTTGACTGAATGAATGAATGAATGAATGAATGAATGAATGAATGAATGAATACTGTATCAAGTCAGCTTGCAATTTCACATCCAGTACAAAATCATTCCAACCTCCATAGGAAGTAAGAAAGTTTAAGATGTATAGTTTAAGCTCAGTATTAATGGCCATTGTTTGAGGTTTCCTCTTTACTGCACTAATTGAAAGACCAAGGCTTACGGTTCACCTTGAATCCAACAACTAGACAGCCGCATGTTCTGAATGTGGAGGTCCCACTAGACGGTGCTGCAAGTTGAATGAGGGGCAGAGGTTCGAACACTCTGTGATCCCTATCTTGTTTACCTGTATATCTATTAGTGTACTGGTTTGGTTCTGTCCAAACAGGCCCCTACCCACACTTGACAATTTGTAGCTGGCAGGATTTAGACCTGTTAGCAAAACATGATACAGAAGCCCAGATATCCTGTGGAAAATAGTTTATTCCAAAACATGCAGAAAACAGCATACCTACTGGGAGTGCGGAAACCTCCGAACGCCATGGTATCGCCATGCAAACTCAGTGAAAAACAGTCTTACAGACATTCTTATACTATAAATAAGAAAAGCACATTACTAGGTGACAGCCTGCCAAATAAGGTAAAATCACAAAACAAAGAAGTCTGATTGGTAGAGGGTCAGCTCAGAACACAGTTAGATCATCTCTTTCTCTACATGTACACTGATAAGAATGAAGCTAGCTAGAGTAGCTTGGGATTACAATGTAAAGATGCTTAGTATTGCACAAAAATAAGATGTCAGCTGCATAGCTTGAAAAATAACTGTGCCATCAGGCCTGCATAAGCAATGCTAATACTGTCGGGCCAAAAGTTGCTAGTGCATAGCCCTGTTAGGATACTACAATCATATGCACATGTGTATTACATAAGTACATAGCACTTCACTATAGCCTACCTTGCTAAGCATATTATAAATAAATGTATATGTATCATATGCTGGACTAAGTATAGGGTTGTGGGTGGTCTATTCTACATGCTTGAAAACCACCAACAGTTTTTGCACCTACCACTGGTAGACTATTACATGGCTCCACCACCTTTCTGTAGAATACTACTTCTGAATATTCCTCCTGAACCTCACTCCTCTTAGTTTCCACTCATGTCCTCGTGACCACAAGCTAATATTCAAGCTAAATAGTTCCCCACAGTTCACTTTGTTAATCCTTTTGGAACTTGAAGGTCTCTCTCATATCTCCCCTCTGCTTTCTGGTCTCCAGTGAGTACAGCAAGAGGTGCTCATATAGGACCTGCCCTGTTGTCCCTGAATCATTTTTGTTACCCTGCACTGCATGGCCTCCAGCCCATCTCTATCTTTCCTGAGAGGAGAGCTCCAGAACTGGATGCAGTACTCCAGATGTGGCCTCACTTAAGGATCAATATAGTGGAAGTATCATCTCTTCCCTTTTGCTATCAATAACTCTCTTGATACAACCCAGCATCCTACTCGCTTTGCTATATACCTTGTTACACTGACTCAATTGTTGTAGGGAGTCACTGTTGATAACTCCAAGGTCCCATTCCTCAGCCATAGTGCTAAGTCTCACCCCACCCATCCAGTACTCTATCCTGGATTTTTGTTTCCTAAGTGCATTACCTTGCACTTCTTGTAGTTGAAATTCAACTGCCAAATCTTAGACCATCATCTAGCTTTTTTTTTTTTCCATACGTAATTTCTGTTTTTTTGCAGATTCTTTCTCCCGACCCCAACACCCACCCATCCCTGACATAGCACATACATGCAGAGGCATGCGCACACATGCCGTTTGGTATGCCCTCCTTCCAGTTGTGCACTGACCACCTGCTCCAGCACTGAACCTCCACCCAGAGATGGCAGGACTATGAGCAAGTGAACCCACCCTTACCGGGAGAGGAGATCCAAGGCTCAATCCTGCTCCCACCCTTCCACTGTGCTGGCAACCTGGTGACCCAAGGTCATTCCCAAACCTGGGTCACCGCGTAGCGTGAGGTGTGGCATCCAGTGCCTCAACCCTCAGCACCACCGGACTGGCCAGACCATCGTCTAGCTTTTGTATGTCCCTATGCATTTCCTTGATTCCTTCATCACTATCCATCCTCCCATAGAGCTTAGTGTCATCCATGAAGAGACACAACCTGTCCCTGCTTCCCTCACCAATGTTGCTTATGAACATGTTGAAGAGGACCTGACCCAGAATAGAGCACTGTGGTACCCTACTCATGACTTTTCCCTCTTCTGATTTGAACCCATTGACCATAGCCCTCTGCTGCCCTCCTTTAGCCAGACAACTTCCCAGTTTATTATGATCTTAACCACACCACATCCTCCATCTTATTCAGCAAACATCTATGAGGCACTGAGCTGAAAGTCTTGCTGAAGTTGGGGAACTAGAGCAAATCCACAGCGTGGGCCTCAATCCAATTCCCTTGTCACTCAGTCAAAGAAAACTGACAGGTTAGTCTGAGAAGACCACCCAGCCAAGAATCTGTACTGTTTACTATCCTAGAAACTGTTGCTCTCAAGTAGTCCACAAGGTCCTCCTTAACCAGTGACTCCATCTGCTTCCCTACAATAGAGGTACTGTAAGGCTGACAGATTTCTAGTTCCTGGTTGTTTCTTGCCTCCATGCTCCCCCATGGAGCAGAACCACATCCACCACCCTCCAATCCTTTAGAACCACCCCTGTCCCCTTGATATAACCTCCTCCCTCTTGGCACAACTGTAGAAAATACTGCACATGCAGGCATTCCTTGTACTAGAATGCCCTCTACCTTGCCATTTAAAGAAGACCTTCCTCTTTCAACTGACTTTAGCAAAAGTTAGCTTGTCTAATTTCTGTCACTGCCATTCCTCATAGAACCCAGGACCATGACACCTTGTAGAAGATCCTTTGACACTTTTTCCCTTAGGAACATGTCTAATTTAATGAATGATCACCTCATATCCTCAAAATTTGCATTCTGTATCACCTTGTGCAAAACAGTCATCTCCAACATTTACAGTAACTGCAGTGCTTGGGTATGGATCGTACTAGCTTGACCTATACTGGATGTTGGCAAATCACCTTATCTGCATTAGCATCATGGTCCTGCAATGCCCTCCAACTCTTCTGCTACTTTGTCCCTATAAATCCAACTTTATTACTACACTCACCAGCCTGTTTGTATCTCCTCCATGGCAGACCAGATACATGGTTAGGCAAAATTCATGGCTGTGGCGTTCACAATATTATCAAAGATTTCCACAATTTTCATAAAGACTCATGGAATTCTACTTTATATACTGATAGTACTTGCTATTTTAACAGATTATAACAAGAAAATTATTTTAAGGGAGAGATGAAAGAGTTAGCACCATGGCCTCTTTTTTAAAGTGGAGTAATCGGCGCAGGACGAGCAGCCACCAGGCGGATGGGCGCCTCTGTAGCTGCCACTCAAGACCACGCCCGGATCCCTCCAGCTAGTCAGGGACTCTTGGAGTCATCGGCCGCAGGGCAGTGGGCACCGGCAGACGGGCGCCTCAGCCGCTGCTCGAGACCACCACCCCGGATCCCTCCAGCTAGTCAGGTATGGCAAAGCAGAAGCTTATCGGAGCGCGAGCGCCATTCTTTGGTGGCTCCGATTGGCTCACCATCTAAACTGCTTTTGGGAAACCAACTTCTGCAAAAAGGAGCTGTATTCTTGTTTTTATGGGGAATTCTTAATGTGTTTAATGCCTGATTGCTGCAGGTGTTAGAGGAAGGAGCAGGTCATAGCCATTACAGCCCTTTCTTGGATCTTCAGCAGACAAGCGAGACATAGGGGCGCCCAGGAAATCGCCTCCTTTGTCCTGTAAATTCTTGCTCTGCAACACCTCTGGTCTGCCTACCCTCAGCCGACTGGGACTGCTATTAATAGTCCCTCCTTCTGTCTCCTTAGGGACTCTGCGGTCGTCAGCCGCCGAGACGGCGGCCACGGGCCCGGCACCTCTGTAGCCGCCACTGGAACCACCGCCTGAATCCTCCAGCTAGTCAGGTACGGCAAAGCCGCAGCTCATTGAGCGCGAGCGCCATTCTTGGCGGCTTCCGATTGGCTCACCATCTAAAAACTGCTTTTGGAAACCAACTTCTGCAAAAAGGAGCTGTATTCTTGTTTTATGGGGAATTATTAATGTGTTTTAATGCCTGATTGTCTGTACTAGCCTAGACTGTTTGTATATTATTGCTGCAGGTGTTAGAGGAGGGAGCAGGTCACCCAGCCATTACAGCCCTTTCTTGGATCTTGAGCAGACAAGTGAGACATAGGGCGCCAGGAAATCGCCTCCTTTGTCCTGTAAATTCTTGCTCTGCAACACCTCTGGTCTGCCTACCTCAGCCGACTGGGACTGCTATTAATAGTCCCTCCTTCTGTCTCCTTGGACTCTTGGGTCGTCGGCCCACAGGGGCAATGGCCACCGGGCAGACGGCACCTGCTGTAGCCGCCACTCAGACCACGCCCCGGATCCCTCAGCTAGTCAGATGCAGCCAAGCTTGCATTTTTCGCCCACCGCCCATCCCTCTTCCCGAGCGTTATTTTATAGCCCAATTGCTCCGCCCACAGTTTCCCTCTCTTTCATTGGCCCGGCCCATTATAATTAGGCATAGTCACCACCTTAATAAAAAATATTTCTCCTGCTTGCTAGAGGCGTTCCCTTCATTCGCATTACTCCTTGCCTCTCAGTTAGATCCAAATTTAACCAAATGAGGCCATGAGATGTGTCTCCACTAAAACTACAATCTACTGATTACACTGAGTATTGTCTAACAAGACCCTGCTGAGGTAACATCTATATATATATGTATATATATATATATATATATATATATATAACATCTGCCTTTGTGTAAAATCATACATGGGAGGCCTCAAGTGCTTTGTCTAATAGCCATCATCTTGCTATGTAGTATGGCTGGCCCTCATGACAGCTATGATGTTCCTATAGAGACATGTCCCAAGCAGACAGTATACCCATATATTAATAGCTATTTATTATACTCTTGTCTGCCTAATTCAACCAAAGCTTGTTGAATCCTCAGATAGTGGCACAGTAACCAGCTCTTCTAAGTATCGCCTCAAACCTCAGGCAATCAAACACTGCACAGGCCGCTACTACCCTACATGGTTCTTAAGCTATGTATCTACAGGGCAAAACAAGAGGATGACCCGATCTATGGACCCATGCTCCCTAGTTTGTAACAAATGCAAGCCTCGTGCCTTTAAAATTTCTTTCACAACCTGAGAAGAATTCTCCTCCTCCTGCTACTGTGCTCAGGAGACACCAGACAATCCTGGTCCCCAAGGTTGCTCTCATCACCATCCGAAATTAATCATCTGAAAGGTTTCAGTTTCCTACATGGCAGTGTTTGCAGCCTGTTAAAAAGCTGAAGTCTGTCCAGGCCTGGATTATCCACACTGCACCAGATATTCTTGTGATTTGGAATCTTGGCTCCGAGCATCCACACGGACAGTGAGGTCAATATCCCCAATTACCTTCTCTTCAGAGCAGATAGAAGTACTGGGGGTGGGGAATAGCCATTTATGTTAAAAGCGTATTCACAATATCTGTATTAGATGCAACCTCCATTGCGGGAGGTTTGAATGCCTGTCTCTTAAAGTTGAACCACCTCACTCTGGTGCTTTCGTGTGATAGGCTACTATAGACCACCTGCAGCAGGACCTCAGCTCCTGACTCACCTGTCTGGACAAATGGACGATCCTCTGTGGAGACAATTTTACTAGGTGATCTAAACTATGACTGGTTAACTAGCGGGTCATTACCCTGAAACATTTCTGTGATTCACATGGATTCACTCAACTAATATCTGAACCTACGCATCAACAACAAGAATCCAACGAGAAGCAGCCTTCTGGATGTGCTACTTGTCAATGAACCTCACCATTTCTCACATGCGGTATCCTTCCAGCTGATGTTAGTGACCACTGCCTCATAGCTGGCATTAGAACTATCCCAAATCCACTATCTACATCAAAGTTCTCCACCAAAAGATCCAGGCGTAACTTTTGACCCTCTGGCCTATTTCAATGACCTAAAAACTCTATGCAATGGCAGAGTTTCACCTAGTTAAATCAGTAAGTGATGCCTATGATGTCTTGTAATGAAATCATAACTGGTGCCCTAAATATCCATGCTCCTATAATCAAAGCTAGAATAAAACCAGGACCTGCCGCTGGTTTTCACCAGACTTGAAGAAAGCCTTACTAAAAAGAGATCAGCTGTGGAAAAAGGCCGGAAGTCACATGCAGACTCTCACTGGTGTCTATTCAGATCAGCTAGAAATGCCTGCACAAAATGACGAGGAGGCAAAGGCTACTTTTATCAATCAGAATTGCTCTCTGCATCTAATAATCCTATCAAGTTCTAGTCCACTATTAAGGAAGTGTCAGGCCATTCACGGGTAGTGTGCTCCATCTAAAATTACCATTGACAATGTCTCTGTCACTGATAAATCTGAGATTCTTCAAGCCTTCAATAATCACTTTGCTACCGCTGGCTTGGCTCTTTCAATAAAGCACCAGTAAGTAGTCTTCGCCACAGATCAAAGAACAGTGCCTAGAAATAAACAACAAAGGCAGGACCTTCACCTTTTCATTAATCACCTTGAAAGAAGTTGAAGACCTTCTGCTACAGTTAGACATTAGAAAGGCGCAGGAGCTGACTCGCTTGACCCATACTTTCTGAAAATAGCTCATCACATACCTAGCACACCAATAATGCACTTATTTAACCTGTCTCTAATCCAAGACTCTCCCTGCAGAATGGAAAACAGCTCATGTTATTCCGCTATACAAAGCAGGGACCCAAGTGATCTGAACAACTATAGGCCAATCTCCTACTACCTATACTTTCAAAATGTTGGAAAAATCGTGGATACACAGTTGAGATCCTTCCTGGACAACTCTGAATTTCTTAACCCCACGCAGTCTGGATTTAGAACCAAACATAGCACAATTACGGCACTGGCCAAAGTTACTGACTGACTGGCAACGGATCTGGACAAGAAAAAATTCATTTGTGCGGTGTTTTAGATCTTAGCAAGGCTTTTGATACCGCGACCATTGTCTACTTCTCTCCACGTTAAATAATTTAGGCATGGACTCAATCACACTGGACTGGTTCCAGAACTACCTCACAGATAGGCAGCAGCAAATAAAGGCCGTAGGAGAGCTTTCCACTCAAACCAATAAAGAGAGGAGTCCCACAGGGTTCCATACTGGGTCCACTACTGTTCAACATCTATATTAACAACCTGAATTTAGGAATCAAAAGCCAGTATCCATTTATTCGCCGATGATACAATGCTTTACCTAAGTCGAGACTCCTGAGCCGCATGCGCTGCATTACAAGACTAATTCAATAAGCTGCAAACCAGCTCATCGACAAAAAGCTTTTGCTAATGCAAAAACCAAGGCAATGCTGTTTGCTCCATCTAGCACCGGGGCCAACACTGCAGCCACTGACACTGTTCCTCCTATAACCAATCTCTACTTGGTGAAAATCTTGAGTTCAGTGTAAATTCAAATACCTGTGTATATGGCTGGATAACAAACTCTCTTTAAAGAGCATACTGAAGAATTACTGAAAAGCTTAGGCAAAGGCTTGGCCTCTTTACAGAATTAAACATCTCCTTACTGAGACTGCAAAAGACAGCTTGTTCATTCTACATTCCTATCATTAATTGATTATGCTGACATTATATATGGCCAATGTCCTGTCTCTCAACTTGCTAAATTGGATGCACTGTACCACAGAGCCTTAAGATTTATAACTGGCCTTCCATCCTCCACGCACCACTGCTTCGCTATACACTGCAGTAGGGTGGCCTTCTCTACAATTCAGGCGGCATAGAAATGCAGCCATTTGGACACTTGAGCTCTCACCAATAAACTCCCAGACTACATTGCTGCCTGCCTTCCTCTAAGTCCACCTAGTAGCTATGAGATAAGAAGCCACTCACTAATTTCCCTAAAATTCCCAGGATTAGTAACCACTTTGGTAGGGCAGCCATAAGTCATGCTCTGCCCTCATTATGGAGAAGGATTCAAAGCTCACTGAAACTCAGCACTCCTGTCAGTATTCGATGTTTAGGCATCTTTACGACAAAGCATTTACGGAAATTGTAAATGTTACCATAGCTTCTAGTGGTTCTGTTAGTGGCCTCATCTCTTAATCTACCTCTCACAACCTTGAACCTAACCCTTCTAATCCCTCCTAACCTGTTAAGTAGCCAGCTGCCTTGTTTGGCCCTTGGACCTTTAGCACCCTTCTTTACCTACTCCTACATGCCACTTTAATAGTTGTTCAGTTGGAAATTTGGGCCCTTTCTAAGCCATGGCCACCTTCAAGCTAGTGACCACTGTCCAAGCTAGAATTAGTTACTGAGGGATGAAATGGTCATGATCTGTATCCTTTGGCTGAGACCAGTATAAAGTGTCACCTTCATACATGTATAAGAAAGAATGTACATGCCACCATAATGTCTTGTGTTGTTTACCTGTTCCCACAAGTGCAATGGATTGTATATACTGTACCTTTCAAATGTAAATCTGTATTCTTACTTCTACATTTTGTATGTATTCTATGTATGTATATCTATCCTTGACAAACAGCAGGTCCACCTTGTAAATGAGCTTGCTCAACGGTGATCGCCTGGATAAATAAAGATTTGATTGATTGATTGATTGATTAAAGTATATGAACTTGAACAAATGGGGGCACTGGATGCTCAAGTTTTAGTGTCAGGGGCACATCATTTTACAGCGTACATACTTGTAAATTTTGATTAAAATATTTCTGAACATTTGGCTACTTATAAAGTGGTCCCTTTTAAACAATTAAAGTTGCAACATGGCATAGTTTAAACATTTGAAATTTGGTGACATTTGGAAAAGTTGTTTTAAACATAGATGGAAATAACAGAAAATTTAATTTTGACAAATATTGTCTCTTTATAATTCAGTCCCGTTTTAAGCCTGAGACCTACAACTTGGTACACGTACTCATGTGGTGCAGTTCTTCAAACATGTCATTTGGGCAGAAATTTTGGTAAAAATTTTAAAATATGGAAATAATAGAAAATGTAATTTTCATGAAATGTTGATCACCTGTAACTCAGTCCCCTTTAAAACTGATGTCCTGAAGCTTAGTACATTGCTTTCTGAATGTGGTAAGTAACTTTAACCATTCCTAATTGTGGTGAAATATGGCTGAATAGTTTTAAAAGTAGATTGAATAACTAAAATTTAAATTGTGCAGAATTTTGCAAAGTACTTATGGAAATTATTTTAATGGTCCCTGGGTTCGAATCCGGCAGGAGTCACACTTTTCCTTTCATTTCTACAGTTGGATTTTAAATTTCATTAAATTTTAATCATAATTCTGGCAAAATTCTACTGGTGGAATTTTACATTCTTCACCGCTCTAGTACTAAAAACTCAGGAATAAGTACAGAGTTTTCTTATGTTTGCATGCCAAAGGTAAGATAAATGTATCTGTATGAGCATGTTTAAGGGCTGACTGAGGCACTGGGCTGTCAGGACTGCTACTATGTGTCAGGATAGCATGCTACATTCTCTCTCATCTATTCCTTGTGCAGAATGCTGACATCTTTCATGTTATTTCATTAAAATGGCCCTGCTTTTTCTTGTAGTGAAAAATAACTTGCATATAAGGAGCTACCTACTTTGAAAGAGTATTGGCATTTTGTTGAGTTGCTGTTTGGCTCTACTTTGTCTCTTACCATGATTAACTGCTGTCTTAGTACCTGGGAACTGCAAGTGACTGTTATATGAAATTAATTATTTTTAACTCTACATGGTAATATTCTCCATCGGCCTGTTGTTAGAGTGATACCTTCACTGACCATCCTAAAACTGCTCTGTTGACCTGTTGCCAAATCTTTATTTTTTACCACTCTGAAGGAGAAAGGAAGAGGAAAGCACAACTGCAGGAAGCACAGAACCAGATGAACAATTAGTAGGACATTGGAAAACAATTTATTTTTATTCAAACTGCCTTAAAACAATGCTACTTTATCAAACAAGCCTGTCTTAACAATACTAGAACTTTTAAATGAATGCTTAATTTATCTTGGTAGGAACAAAGATACATTTGAGAGTTCTGAAATACAGAAATAGAGACTGGCCTGGTTTCCTTTGGGAGGCAAACCCTTGTGGTTAAATATAGTTTTATAAAACAGCTGAATTTAATTTTAGATGTGGTCTCTTTAATACTTGTACATATTAAAGGGACACTGTCAACCCATTTTCATCATATTATTTCTAGTTGAAACCCACATTTTATGATTGCTTATCTCTCTAAAATTCACTGATGTTGCTGTTTGTTTTGTCTGTCTCCTTGTTTAGTAGAACTGAAATGCATGGCAATGTATATTTATATACAATCTTGTTTTGTTTACAGTCTTGGTTCTGTTCTTACTGCATACTTCATGTGCATTAGAAACATACCCAAACACTGCAGTCACTCATAAGGCAGTAGCCTCCTAAACTACCACTGCATTATGAGGGGCTAGACTGTTTTGTGGATGTTCCCAAGTCCACGAAAAGATGCATTTGGGGTTGATCAGGAATGTAAACAAACCTGTTTTGGTGTGATAACACCAATATGTTGGGCAGTCTGTTTTTACTTTTTTAAAGAAAGTAAGAGCCAGAATCAAACTATCAGCTACATCAACAATCTTTACAGAATGCTGGCAATCATAAAATGTGTTTTTATACTAGGGACACTTTGAGGCCTAAGGGGTTGACAGTGTCCCTTTAATGTTATGACTGCTGCTACTTTAATGTGTTCATTTCCTTTTGTATTTTCAATAGAAACTTCAATAAAACCTTTCTTGCCAAAACAAATAAAGAGTACTGTATGTTGAAGGGCCTTTGGGGTTTGGAACCCTGTCAGCCACTCAGATAGCAAGATAACTGAATATCCTCCTTCATGATTTTCATCAGCAAGTAGTTAGTATAAGTTTTGGGAGCTTGGTTTAAAGATGGCAGCTGCATTTTTGTAACTGTACTACAAGTAGAAAGCGTACTTCCATGTCACATTAAGTAATTCTTGCTGTATGTCATCACATTGTGTTCCACTGTTTCTCATCTGACTTCAATAAGTTGCTTTACAGCACATGCATGTTTTGTTTTTGTTTTTTTCTAATTTTTGACCCACACTGCTGGTAGTGTGTGTGTGTCACAGCTGTTAAAACAATAATAGTGGTGTCAGTTAATGAGGGTGTATTATAAGACAATCCTACCATCCTGTTGCTTTGGTCATACACCCATTTATATTCCTGTCAATTACATTTGCTGTAGTCCAACAGCCCAATAAGGGACACAACCTCCCCTGCACTTACTGGAAGTGCTGCACATCTTTCCAGTGTGTCTTTGGTTTTACTATCGTTAGTGTCAGATGTTTACCTCACTTTGCTTGTTGGCACTTTTGTTTAACAGTTCCTTCAATCACAACAGAACTGTGTGCTGTTTTCATGTGTTTTCAGCACCCAACTTCAGTAGAGCTGCCTCCTGTTTGTATGCTGGTTTCAGCCACTACTCTTCCCTTAGTGTGATGTGAACTTCACACTGCTGCAATCAGTCCCAGATGCAGATCAAGTCAAACAACTGACTAAGAAAACCTTTTGAACTGCTCACAGATTATTAGTTCCTAGGTACTCTTTAAAGTGAACTGCAGGAAAGTGAAAACAGGGCTAGGGTTTCAGACTAATAGAGTTACAAGTGAGATACTTTACTTTTAAAATGCAATGTGTTTAGGGATGGCTTGCTTTGTAGTCAGGTTCCTACTGTTATCAAAATAAAGAAGTAGGTAGTGACCTGTGCCATGGAGAAACATGGAAGTGGGGCATGTTAAAATGTCTTTACAGAAAGCAGGTGAGTGAGTGCTATAAGATTTATTTTGTTGGTTGTCTTGACTCCTTGAGCAATGTAAACATTAATTGGTTGTGAAGCAGCCTGTTGAGCGTAGGGTGGAGACACAGGGCATGTGCATAAGCCTGGTTTATTGTTGCTTTTTGTAGGTTTCCATTGTTGTCCACCATGTTAATGAAGTGCAAAGAGCATGTCATTTTAATCCTTAGGCTGCCAGTAGATTCAGAATGTATTGGAATTCAATACATGTATAGAAATTAAGACAGATTTAAATCATTTAAAGAAAGGCAATGTAAAGATACCTTCAACATTCAGACCGATCTCAAAAACGGAAGCCTTCTGTTCATCCACAGGGTCATCTACAGTGCAGGCCTTCTCACACTGTGAAGTATTTGGACTTGTCCACAGTAAGCAGAATCCAGAAGTGTGACATTTTGTGGTTCAAAATAATATCTAACCCACTACTAGTTTGGCAGCGTATGGAGGCCCTGAGTTTTGATCAAGCATTTTTTCTGCAACCAGGGTCATGCCTTTGATGTCATGTTCACCTTGGGCATGGTGATTGACCAGCTCAAATACATCTTGTAGCTTAGTCAGATCATCAGATCATTGTCCCATTGCCTTTAATCTCTATGCCCCTGCAGACTTAATTGTACATTATTTTCCCTAACATAATTTAGACCCTGGGGTATTTTGGGGAATGATGGACACTTCTAGCATTAATGTTACTTCTGCCAGTGGTGTCAGCACCAGAGTTGAGGAATATAATCAGGCACCAATTTCTGCTACCTACTTTCTGGTGCCAGTTTCTTCCACCCTGTACATACACAGACTATTAATACAGCTCCAGTAGATGGAGCGAAATGCCATTGGGTTACTGATAATGGACTACAGGGATGGTACCTGTACAGCTTTTGTATTTGATGTGATGTGTGAGTATATTGGCTACTACACTGTGTTTTTCTCATGCATTCAGCTGTCTTGTGGCTTGATATAAATGTGTAATAATTTGACTTAGGGGTGAGTTGCAAGGCTTCTTTGTAGCTACAACTAGGATCCACCATGATTTAATGAAGATCTTCATTAGCTGAAGTCACAGGGTGGGTGTTTCCATGCTAGTGGAGGAGGTCTATAGCTGAACCTAACATAACTTGTCCTGCTAGCTCATTTAGAGATACATCAGGAGGCTACGACTGCAATGAGAAAATCTACCTTTCTTGTGCTTCATTACCTCGAAGCAGAATAGGTCAGCCTTTCATTTCAGAGCTTTGATTAGATTGGTAACCTGAATTGTCTCCCAGTGAGTACTGCTGAAACTTCCCTGAATGATGTGATGCCTTTGGAACATTCTTCTCCAGCAAGTTTCCAAGTGTAAGAGTACAGACTGCCTCCACTGTTGGTTCCAATAGTTGTGATGTTTGGAATGTGATGGTAGCAGAATCTCCAAATTTGTGGAGGGACGTTATGCCCATAGATAAAGTAGAGATCCTCACTGAGTTGGTCAAGTTTTGACCTAGTGCCTGTGCCTTGAACCTAGTGCCATCCCACCTTGTAAAAGCAAGGTGTGGGGTGCTGGTTCCTGCATTCATGGAGATCATCAAGCTTCTCTGAGGGAAGGAATTCTTTGTTTGCCTTAAAAGAGACAGTGGTGAGGTCCATTCTGAAAAGGCCTCTTTAGATCCTGCTGATCTTTCAAACTATCAGTCAGTTTCTAACCATTTTTCATGCAAAGTATTTGAGGTGGTGGTGGTGGGATGGCTCAAATGCATCTGGAGCAGAATGAAATCTTGTGGAAGTTCCACTATGGGTTGCAGCCCTTACATGGTACTGAGGCAGCCTGGTTGGGGTATTGAATAATCTGCTCCTGGTGAGGGACAGAATAGAACTTTCAGTTCTAGTTGTCCTTAATATGTCCTATGCATTTACATTGTTAAGCATGGGGTCTTAACTGAGTGCCTGAGAAAGGTGGTTGGTATAGCTGTAATTATGTTCCTTCCTCGAGGGAGGCCATAATATCATAGAAATGTGATGGCAGAAAAGGCCCCTTTGGCCCATCGAGTTTGCCTACTCCCCTCCCTACTGGTTCCCCTCATCCAGACATCCCCCTTCATCCCCAGTACAAACTCTTGTGTCTGTCCCATGACCTCTTGAATCCCTCCACTGTTTCAGCCCCCACCACCTCCTCTGGCAGACTGTTCCAGGGCTCCACCACCCTCTCTGTGAAGTAGCCCATCACATAGCCACTAATCCTTCCTCCTTCTAACCTTAGACTATCACTCCTAGTTCTAGCACCTACTTTTCCAGTGAATAAACTCTCCCCTACCTTATTAATCCTCCTCACATACTTAAACATTTCTATTGTGACCCCCTCTCCCTTCTGGTCTCCAGTGGATACAGATCCAACTCCTCAACCTAGAAACATAGACTTTCATGGCAGATAAAAACTGCTTGGCCCACTCAGTCTGCCCATTTCCCTACCTATCGGATAAGCTGTAGATACTAGATTTACCAACGGCCTACTTCCTCCCACCTCAAACTAGAATTGCTTTATGTCTGTCCCATGCATTCTTAAATTCCCCACTATTTTTGACCCCACAAACTCCTCAGCAAGGCTGTTCCATGAATCCACCACCTTCTCCATGAAAAATATTTCCTCTCATTGACCATGAGTTGTCCCCACTATCTTCAAATTGTGCCTCTTTGTTCTTGCATATCTCTTTTTCTGAAAGTTGCCACCCTCTTGGACATTGTTGATTCCTTTGAGGTACATGAAATATCTATCATGTCCCTCTCTCCTCCTTTCCTTGAGGGAATACATACTATGCTCTTTTAGTCTCTCTTCATATGGCTTCTGGTGCAGACCCTGCACCATTTTAGATGCCCTCCTCTGGACTGCCTCCATCCTGTCTTTGTCCTTATGGAAATGGGGTCTCCAGAACTGCATGCAGCACTCAGATGGGGTCTCACCAACTGTCTGTACAGAGGGATAACAACTTCCTGTTTTCTGCTGGTGATGCCTCTCCCTATACATCCCAGTATCCCTCAGCCCTCCTTACTGCCTTCTCACATTGCTTGCCTACCTTTAAGTCATCTGATATGATTACTTCCAGGTCCCTTTCCATTTTGTTGTTGTTAATACCCCCTCCTCCATTTGTACTCTTCCCTTGGGTTTTTGTTCCCCAGATGCACTACTTTGCACTTCTTTGCATTGAATCTAAGCTGTCATACATTTGAACATTCCTCCAACCTTGCCAATTCCCTTCTTATCCTTTCTACCACCCATTTTGTATTAACCCTGTTGCAGATCTTTGTCTCGTCTGCAAAGATCGTATATTCCTTCCAGTCCCTCCACAAGTCACCTATAATAACATTAAAGAGGACTGGTCCCAGTACTAACCCTGCGGTACCCTTAGTAACCCCCCGTTCTTCAAGTGGACTCCGTTTACTATTATCCTCTGCGTCCTGTTGTCCAGTAAGTTTTGAACCAGGTTACCACCCTGGGATCCACTCCCAGGCTGGCTAATCTTTGTGTGGGGATTGTGTCAATGCCTTGCTAAAGTTTAGGTAGGCTATGTCCACAGCCCTCCTGGTTTACTACTTTGATAACCCAGTCAAACAAATCTATTAGATTCATCTGACATGACCTTCCTGCTGTGAATCCACGCTACCTTGGGTCCTGTGCCCTGTTGGCCTCTAGGTACTCAACAATTATTTCTTTCAGAAGTGATTCCACCATTTTCCCTACCACTGAGGTCAAACTAACAGGTCTGTAATTTCCTGATCTGCATTGCTCCCACTCTTGTGAAGGGAATCACATCAACCCTCCTCCAGTCCTCAGATACCACACCTTCTCCCATGATTTGTTAAAAGGGTAGTCAGTGGTGCCACTAGTTCTCCCCTTAGTTCTTTTAGAATTCTGGGGTGAATCCCATCAGGCCCCATTGCTTTGTCCACCTTTAGTTTTAGGAGTTCTTTCAGAACCCTTTCTTCTGTGAATGGACTGGTATTGACCTCCCTATCCCATGTGCTTCTATTATTTGGTTTAGGTACCTCTCCTCCTCTTCTTTCATGAATACTGAGCAGAAGTATTCATTCAGTATCTCTGTTTGTCACTGTCACCTCTGTCCATCCCCTCCCTTTATTAAGCTTAACTATCCCTCCCTGGTCTTCCTTCACTCCCTAATGTACCTATAAAAGGTTTTATTGCCCTTCTTAACTAAGTTGGCTATCTTTTCCTTGATTTGAGCCTTTGCTATTCTGACTGCCTTACTGGCTTCCTTCTGCTTTAACTGGTACAGTTCTCTGTCCTGCTCCTTCTGTGTTTCCTTATACTTCCTGAATGCTATCTTTTTCTCCCTAACCTTTCCCAACATCTCTTTTGAGAACCATAGTGATTTTTTTCTTTCATTTTGTTTTGTTCATTTCATTTGCTTCACACAAAGGCTTGTTGCCTCTGTGATGGCAGTTTGATTTTACCCATTGTTCATTCACCCTCCTTCTTACCCATTTGCTAGTGCTTTTCTGAGGCACTCTCCCATTTTGCCAAAGTCAACTCTCCTAAAGTCCTATACCCTCACCTTTGTGTGACTTGACTCTATGGCTGTGTTTATCATGAACCACACTGTTAGGTGGTCGCTTGTTCCCAGATGGCTACCCACTTCTAAATCTGAGATCCTCTCTGTCCCCATTTGAGAGTACCAGGTCTAAGATTGCTCCCTCCTGAGTGGGCTCCAACACTAGCTGTCTAAGGCATGCCCTTGTTGGGCATCGATAATTACCTTGCTCTTGGATGTGGCTGCAACAAAGGTGCTCCAGTTAACATCTGCATATTCAGGTCCCCCATTAACAATATATCCCCTTTTCTGCCATTCTAAGGATGCCTTCTATCATTTCCTTGTCCATTTCCTCCCCTGAGATGAGGGTCTGTATACAACCCTGTATGGATTGTTGTGCCATTTCCTGTCTCCAGGGTAACCCACAGTGCCTCCTCTCCTCCCTGTTTATCCTTTAGTTCCATTGCTTGAACCCTTCCCTTATGTAGAGAGCTACTCCTCCTCCTCTTTCACCCTCCCTGTCCCTACTGTAGATTCTGTACCCTGGTATGTTGATATTCCAGTCATGGTTCTCTGCATACCATGTTTCTGTAGCTGCCACAATATCCAGGTGTCCCTCTTCCATCAAGGCCACTAGTTTAGGGAGCTTGTTACCCAGACCATGTGCATTGGTACTCATCACCTCCTTTTTGATAGCCTTACCCTTTTTAGCCCCATCCCAGTCCTTACTGTCTTTGCCTTTTCTCCATTGCCTCCTGTCCTGCTCTCTATCGACTTTCTACCTTAGTGTTTACATTACTAACTACCCTGCTTTGTTAGGATGCTGGGATTTCCTTGCTTCCTTTTAGTGCCTTCCCTGGCAAAGTTTAAATGCTTGTCAATGAAGCATTTAAACCTATCACCTAGAATCCTGGTTCCCTCCTGGACAGATGCAGACCATCACACCAGTATAGACCTGCATCCTTCCAGGTGGATCCCAGTCTCCACTGAAGCCAAAACCCTGAGTTTGCACCAGTTTTTGACCATTCATTGAATCCCATGGTGAAGAGTACCCTAGCCTCACCCATGCCATAGACAGGCAGTACCTCCGAGAAGGTTACCATGCATGCTACTTGTCTAAGGCCCTCCCATCATTACAAACTCCTCCTGCACTGCTCTTATCCCATTCCCAGCCAGGTCATCTGTCCCTAGGTAGACAGTGACATCCAGCTCCCTCTCCCGTGCCACTTCTCCCATGATATTGAGGATTCTCATCCTGTCCCTCCCAGCCATGGCACTAGGCAGGCACCTTTCCTCCCTCTCCCCAAGTCTACCTTCCTAATGATTGAGTCCCCATCAGGAGTTGTTTCCTTCCCCTATGGGTCTCATGCCACCCTCCTCTGGGTCTCCTTTGTGGAGGTTCCCAGCATTCTCCTTTGTCTCCACTATGGGTGCCTCTATAGAGGAACCATGCTCTGCCAGAATGGCATATTAATTTTAGAGAGGTACAACTGGAAGGATGCTCCTCTGATCCACCACCTCATCCTTGCCTGAGCCCACCATGGTCCAACAGCTCCTTTTTCTTGGCAATCTCTGAGGCAGTGGCCCCTGGTGGTCCCTGGATGGGGATGAAGTTTCCTGAATCCTCACCTGGTTGACATGGAGACAGGCAGCCTCCTCCCCAGACCAGAGAGGTGCCTACAAATAGGGCAGCATTGCAACCTCCAAAATTTCTCTCAAAAGACTGCTGCCCCACAGCCAGTGCATTGTGCCCTCCCCACATGTCTTTCTCCTTCCTGTTTATTTATTTTTTGTTAGTGCGTGAGCATGTGTGCATCTCACTCCCTGTGCAATGTGCTGGGCTGTTAAGGTTATGACAGGTGTCTATCCTTTGCCCTTTTGGGAAGTGATGTCAGAACCTCTGGTATAAAGGAAATGATGCATTTGGGGTGGGTGTGGTGAGGGGCAGGATGGGCAGTACCAAGCCTGTGCCCTCCAGAAACAATCAGCTACAGCTCTGACCCACCACCCGGTGAGTGTTTTCCTTCCTTTCAGCAAGACAACCTGCACAACAATTTAAAAGAAAATATATCCTGCAAAAACAATTTAAATCAGAGAAAATAAAACAGTAAACTGCACAACCTGTAATTACAGAACAGTAATAAAACCTGTAAGCACAAAAGGAAATAGTAACACAATAGTAACTCTGCTTAGCCAAAAGAAGTCTTAATGTTTCTCCTTGCTCTGTTAATGTTGCTCCTTACTCTGTCCTTTCAAGTAAACCCTAGAAGAAAATAGCTTAGGTGAAGCTAGGTGTTTATGCCAGCAAACCTAGTCTTTTTCTTGTTTTCTAGTTTTTTCTCATAGGACTTCCCTTCAACCCATGCATCATCTTAGTGGCCTTTCTCTGAACCCTTTCAATCCCATCTATGTTCTTGTATAGGTGAGGTCTCCAGAACTGAACCCCATTCTCCAGGTGAGGCCTCACTATGGTTTTTAAAGTGGTATCAGCACCTCCTCCTTCTGCTTGTTATACCTCTCCCTATGCATGCCAGCATTCTATCCGCTTTGCCCACCGCCTTGCTAAATTGTGTCCCCACCTTAGGTTATCTGAAATTATAATCCCCAAATCCTCTCCTGCTCAGTTGCCCTAATTACCTCCCCAGTGTGTAATTTGCCTGCTGGTTATTCCACCCCATGTGCATTACTGTGCACTTTTGGCATTGAATTTCAGCTGCCAGGTTTCAGACCACCCTCCAGCAATCTTAGATCTTCCTCAGAGCTTCCACTCCTCTGGGTGTCCACTCTATTGCAGATCTTTGTATCATCTGCAAACAGGCAGACCTTTCTGCAGCCCCTCCGCTATTTCACTGATATAGATATTGAACAGGATGGGCCCAGCACCAATCTCTGGGGAACCCCGCTCATCACCCCTACCTCCCTGGAATGTACCCTGTTTACCACCACCCTTTGGCTTCTGCCCATTAACCAGTTCTCAACCCACCTTGTTATTTTCTTTCCCACCTTGAAGATTTCCAGCTTATTTACCAGCCTTCTGTGAGGGAAAGTGTTGAATACCTTCCCGAGGTCCAGATAGGCCACTTCCACTGACCTCCCTGATCTACTACTGTCATCACCCAATTGAAAAACTCAATCAAGTTCATGGCATGACCTCCCTTGAGAGAAACCATGCTGAAGGACATCTTGCAGACCACTTTCCAGCAAGTAGCTTACCACCCTCTCCTTTAATATTGCCTACATCACCTGCCCATCACTTAGGTGAGGCTGACTGGGTAATAATTGCTCACCTCCTCCACTACCACTCTTGTGAAGTGGCACCACATTCGCCCTCTTCCAGTCTTTTGGCACCCACCCAGTATCCAGGGACAAGTTAAACAACCTCGCTATAGGTGCATCCAGCTCCTCCCTTAGTTCTCTGAGTTCCTTAGGATGCAGAGCATCTGACTCATAGCTTTGTCCACCCTCAACCTACCTAATTCTTCTCTAACCCCGTCCTTACTGATCATGCTAGAATCCACCTTATGTCATCCCCCTCCCTTTCCTTAATATTGGTCCCTTCCTTCCCTTCCACTGTGAAGACTGAGTAGAAGCACCTATTTAGCACCTCTGCCTTCTCAAAGTCCCTTCCACTTGTACTACCCTTTCACCCTTACTATACCCTCATCAGTCAGTTGTTCTGGGGAATTTTAATTACCTAGTAGAGCTGTAGCCAAAGACATGGCTAGATACGGTAGATCCAGTCACAATATAACACAATAATTTACAGTAAATGATATGTCACAAAAATATTACATGACGAAAGAGCTTAACAGTCATTGAATTAAATGGTCTCTCACAGTATACTGCAGCATTTTGTGATATACTGCAACAATTACTGCATTACATCCTGGTTGACACCACTTTATTTCCTGAAATGTCTGACATATCTCTAAAGCAATTCCTTGCCTGCCTGCATTACCACTGTGGATCACCAGAGAATCTCTTTAGATTAATTATGAAATACTGTATCTGGAAATATCTGTCTGCATCTGTGGCTGCAACTGTATGCTGACTGTGGGGTCCTTTAGTACTCAGTTTTGCCACTTTTGTTGTTTGCAGTGCTTATGTATCCACTTGGAGAAGAGATTCAAAAGTGCAGCTTTTTTCTGACATCTTTTTATTAGTTTTATGTGGTAGCATGTCAAAATGGTGACAAGATAACGGTGACGGCAAAATGGCGAGATAGGGTGACCAGAATTTATGGCACTGTAGTTACGGCAACATTGCTTTCCCCACCTCCCGAGGTGCTACAATCTTGGAGTTAGATATATAAGTAAGGGGGTAGAGGGCAAAGCCCTTCATAATGGGAATGCAGGGTGAAGCAACCCCGCAGAAAGCAAATGTCACTGTAACTGCGGTCACCATAAATTTCAGTTGCCCTATTGACTCTCACTATTTTGCCATCACTGTTTCTGTACTTGCCATTATTTCATCGCCATTTTGACATGGAGCCATTTTATTCAACACATTGAGAACCCAACATTATTCTGCAGGTATATAACAGGATACAGTCAGGTAATGGAGCACTTAGTTGAAATATTTTTTAAAAATTCACTGATTAGTTGTTAGGTACAGTATATTAGGCCAACAGCTCATGGGATGAAATAATTTCATTTTGCCATTATATAAATAACCCATCTTCACTATAATAACTCAGACATGGGTAGTTTATGTTGTAATTTGTCCAAGAGCTTTTCCATACCATATATGTCTATCATTAAATTCTGCCATTGTTGAATTGTAGGAGGAAATCAGAAAGCCACAGCTTTGTTATTGCTTTTTACCCAACAGTACACAAACTGAAAGCAAACTGGAGGCAGTATAGCATAGTGGTTAAGAGCACTGAACTGCAAACCTGGAGACTTGGGTTTGAATCCCATCATCTCCCACTTGCATACTGTGTAGTCTGTGTGACTCTGAGCAAGTCACTTAACTTCCTTGTGCACCCAGGTCGCACCTGAAACAAACTGTGACTTACTGTGCCTTTCCTGGTTAAACAATCCACCCTCCTGAAAGCAACTTCCTAATGGGTGTCTGTGCCCTCTGGCATATCAAAAACAGAATCAACCGAGTAGTCAGTTGTAAATAGGAGAAAACATATCTCTCAATTTCAGTTGCAGGTCCACACAGAAATCTCTAAGTTTAGGGTACAACCACATAATGTGGGCAAGCAAGGCTCTGGGTTCCTAGAATACCACCAACAGATGGAAGGGGGTAATCCGGGTCAAATTTAGCCTGTCTAACAGGAGTACAAAAGAAGCAGGTGATACATTTCAGGCATATTCTTTCCATATATGAGAAGACGAGGTTTGTGCACATATCTAAGTCCCATTTATTAGTAGGGATTTCTAGGTCCAGGTCTCGCTCGTTATCTTACCCTTCGATAATCTGCATTTCCCTTCTATTTCCAGTAATGCTTTGTTTAAATAAGAGACTAAGGAATCTAGAGGAGTGCCCTGCATTATTTGAAAACAAATGTTGTTATTAGAGGGATGGGGTCATCTTTTAAGCATTTCTGTCTTTGCTTCAAGAGAAAACTTTTCATTTGTGTGTATCTCAGGAAGTCATTATATTTTCAAGGAATTTGGTTACTATAGTCCGGAACTCAAGGAAATCAGTTCCTTGCATAACATTCAAGGGGAGAAAAGTCCCAATTTCTCCACTGACCTAAAATGAATGAAGCTGAGCAGCTGGAAAATTTATATTATAGGCCAAGGGAGTGGGAAGGTGTCTTAAGGGAAATAGCGAGGATGTTCCAAGGTAGTATGCCATGACTCTTGGGAGGTAGCTGTAAATTGGTTTTCTAAAGAGATATATGGATCCCAGTGGCCCTTTATTTTCCGATTCCTCAACTACCTTGATAGGCAACATTTACTGGCAAAAATTAAAGAACTGCAAGCCGTGACCTGTGGAGGAGCAAAGATTTGTATAGTACAAGATTTTCCTGCAGTGGTAAAGCAGAAACAGGCTGTCTACCACCTTAGTGTATCTAAAATGATTGCTGAGAGCATAAAGTTCCAAGTTCTTTACCTGGCTAGGCTGCAAGCTAATATCAAAGGGAGCAAAAAGCTATGACTAGCTGAACAAGCTCACCAGGATCTCTACTCTCCTGCCTGATCTGTTTAGTACATCCTGAATTTTCCTGGCCTCAGTGAGAGATACCCCTGTTGAGACTAATGCAGTGGTCTAGATTTTTCCTCTACATGGCAGTATAACATATTTGAGAGCACCGGGGCTTGTATACTCAGCCTGACTGTGTTACTTTTTCTTTGGGATTTCATTGGGGCTCGTTGTTTCTGTTCTGTTTGCCTAGACTGGCAGCATATTACTTTCTCTTGGATCCTTCTACAATGGCTACTTGTGCCTTCTGGCTTGGACGTGCCTCCTGTTAGATACTGGACTTGGACTTTCGAGGTAAAGGTGTTATTCCTTTTTGGAGGTATTTTTCTTATTTTAGGATAAGTGCAGGTCTTTGTAATTGCCCGGTCACTCTGTGCTATATCGGTAATCCCTGCTATCTTCCAGAATCCTGTGGACTAGTGTTGTGTGTTGCTCCTCTTTACCACCTGATTGGTGACTATTCCCCAGCTGAGAGACCTTGTCTTGCACTGACTGTTTGGGGCTGGCAGATACATTTGTCACCAGGTTCTCGAATGAGAAGATTTATCAGTGACTCAGTTGTGACTGTCTCATTGCCAGTGGTCTGAAGGCATCTTTTATTTTTCCACTTAAGACAGAATGGTTGTTGCCTGGAGTGGATAAGTATCTTACTTTGGACTTTTCATATTTTGCCTGGATCCCATTTGGCAGTCTGCTGTAACTCTCCCAGTCCAAAGGTGTTTTCTCAATATCATCTGGATCTCTCACGGTGTTCATTGACTCAAGTTGAGCTTTGATTGAGAAAGCTTACTCCAGATTCCTGGGAAAGCTAATTCACATTTAGAGCTTGCTTTCATTGGTTGATATAATGATTGGCCCATATGTTCCTTATGCTTGATTATTCTGCATCTGCTAGTGTGGTAAGGCATCTAGGAGCAACTTTAGTGTACCCCTCCAGCTAGATGAAAGTTGTTTGTTGAAGTTTAACTTTTTTCAATGTAGTACTGCAATCTTATTGAGGGGGCTCTAAAGTATAAGGGCAGAGCAGATATCTGATCTATAGAAACATAGACTTTGACTGCAGATAAGGACAGCTTGGCCTACCTAGTCCACCCATTTCCCTACCTATTGGATAAGCTGCAGATCCTAGTTAAACAACAGCCTACTTCTTCCTGCCCCTCACAAGAATTGCCTTATGTCTGTCCCATGCATTCTTGAATTCCCCACTGCTTTTGACCCCATGACCTCCTCAGGAAGGCTGCTCCATGTGTCCACCACCCTCTGTGGAAAAATACTCCTCACATTGCCCCTGAGCTGACCCCTCGCCTATCTACAGATTGTGTCCCTTGTTCTTGCACATCTCTTTTCTGAAAGATGCTACTCTCTTGGACTTTGTTGATTCGTTGAGGTACTTAAACATTTCTATCATGTCCCCTTTTCCTCCTTTCCTCGAGGGCACACATATTAAGCTTCTTTAGTCTCTCTTGTATAGCTTCTGTTACAGACCCTGCACCATTTTCATTGCCTTCCTCTGGACTGCCTACATCCTGTCTGTGTCCTTGCAGAGATGGGGTCTCAGAACTGCACACATTACTCCAGATGGGGTCTCATCAACTGTCTGTACAGAGGATAGCAACTTCTTGTTTTCTACTGGTGATGCCTTTTCCTATACATCCCAGTATCATCCCAGCTATCCCTACCGCCTTCTCATATTGCTTGCTTACCTTTAGATAATCTGATATGACTACCCCAGGTCTCTTTCCATTTTTGTTGTTGTTACTACCTCTCTCTCCAAATTGTGTACTCTTCCCTGGGTTTTGTTTCCCAGGTGCATTACTTTGTACTTCTTTGCATTAAATCTAAGCTGCCATACTTTTGGCCATTCCTCCAACCTTGCCAAGTCCCTTCTCATCCTTTCCACACCCCTTACGTATCAACCCTGTTGCAGATCTTTGTGTCATCTGCAAAGAGGCATATTTGTCCTTCCAATCCTCTGTAATGTCACCTATAAAGACATTAAAAGGACCAGACCCAATACTGAACTCTGTGGTGCTCCACTAGTAACCCCCTTACTTTGAGAGGACTCCATTTACTATTACCCTCTGTGTCCTGCTGTCCAGCCAGTGTTTTACCCAGGCTACCACCCTGGGACCCACTCTCAGGCTGGCTAATTTGTTTATTAATCTTGTGTGTGCAACTGTGTCCAATGCCTTGCTAAAGTGTAGGTAGGCCATGTCCACAGCCCTCCCTGATCTACTACTTTGGTCACCCAGTCAAAGAAATCTATTAGATTCATTTGACATGACCTTCTCACTGTGAATCCATGCTGCCTTGGGTCCTGTGCCCTGCTGGCCTCTATGTACTTTGAGCCTCCAGGAATTTTATAAGGGGTGGGGCTCTGGTCTTGTTGGGGAGTGAGGGCTGAGAGGTCTGTGGACAGAATTCTGGAACACTTCTCAATCTTTAAGATACTGGGAGTGCGGTCTGATGGACCAGGGTTGGTTAGTGGTTTTTTTCCTTGGGGTCTTTATCTGAATTGTTTAATTTGGGGGGTGGGGGAAGGGTGGAGGTTGGTTATTCTAATTGGGTTTGGGATTTTAGAGAATCTATATGTGGTTCACCCTTGTGCTTTTGATTGGGAGGGCTGGGTGGAAGTGGAGCACAGCTGATTTAGGTTTCTGTTCCAACTATGGGGCAGGGCTTCTTTCTCCCCTTTTTCCCTTCTATCCTTTTTTAGTTATGAGCGTCATTTTAGATTAATTTCCTGAAATATCAAAGGGCTCAGGACAAGTGAAATGAGCAATAATTTAAAGCACTTAAAGACACTGCAACTGGGAGTAGTCTTCCCCCATGAGATGTACCTGAGCAGTGAGGATATCTCTATTTTTGCAGGAGTGGTAGGCCAAATTTTGGGGCATGCTCCAGCAAGAAGAGAGGGGTTACTGTTCTCATCGATAGAAGAACTCCTTTAGTTTAATCTGGGAACACTGGGACCCTGAGGATTTTATTTGTTTCAACACAGATGCCTTAGCCAAACATAAGTTTTGCTAGGCTCAGTGTATGGACCCAATTCTAATTCCCCTGAACTTTTTCTGAGCTTTTAACTCAGTTGAAACCTTGCACCCACCTCTCTATTTTCCTTGGGGTGACTGGAATCTAGTCCTCCAAACAGATTTGGACCAGTCTGGTTGTTGCAGGAAGGGCCTTCCTTGGGACACAGGGGTCATGGAATGTATCGATATCTTGGGCCTGACAGACTCCTGGTGTACTCTTCACCCTGCTGCAAATAGATAGATAGAATTTTTTGATTTCATAAAGTTTGCTATATCATAGTTTTTAATAACTGTATTATTTGAACAGTACCATAAGATACAGAAATGTTAAATGAGGCAGTATTATGGTGGCTAGAATTAGAAAATCTGACAGTAAATTAGGTGTGGGACACTTTCAAGAAAACATTTCTACAACTGAAAATACCTATGTTCTCACAAAATAAGAAATGTAATAGGAAAGGTAAAATTCCCATCTGGCTAACATCTTGCATTAGAAAACAAATAAGAATTAAAGAAAAGCTGCAAAAGGCAAGAAATATGCCTTACTAAGAAAAACGAACAATCTATAAATCTGAATGAAAACACTTAAAAATTATCAAAAGGCTAAATGCAACACTGAATTTAGACTAGCACATTCCAAAGACAACAAGAAATCACTATTCTTTCCTTAATAATAAAAAATGTACCTCAAGAACTGTAGGCCCATTGGTAGAGAAAGGAAAGTACTGGAATCAGATTAAGAAACTGCTAATGTATTTAATAAATAATTTGGTTCAGTGTTTTCCAACAAATGTAATAAAACAAAATTCAGTACTTCAGCCATACAAAATACATTTCATATCCAAAAGGAAGATGTTTCATTAGCTTTGGGGATTTAAAACTACTAGTATGGGACCTGATGGCATTCACCGCATTTCTAATAGAGATGTCATCATTACCAACTACTCGCTATCAGTCACATTCAATAAATCATTGGACGAAGGTGTCATTTCGTCAGAATGGCAGGAGGCTATTGTGATACAAAAATCTCAAAAAGAACCAAGACCTGATATAGAGAATTATAGGCTGATTAGGTCTAACATGCATAGTCTGTAAATTAATGGAAAGGATCATAAAAGCATATTTCGATTTAGAAACACAAGCCCTGGGACTAGGAGATCCAACACAACATGGATTCAAAAGGGATATTCATGTGTTACAAATTTAGTATCTTTCCGAATACATTAGTTCTAGTCTGGATGATGGTATTTCTACAGATGTAATTTTGCTAGATCACAGTAGAGTTTTGACTCAGTTTCCCATCGTAATTTAATAGATAAATTAATCTCAATGGGTTACTTCCGTTATTTTGATCAGATGGGTTGAGAACTGCTTGGCAAACAGAACCCAAAGAGTAAGAATAATGGAGCTTTATCCAAACTTGGAAGTGTCTCCAGTGGGGTTCCACAGGGTTCAGTCCTGGGCCCCACTTTATTCATTAGTGATATGAGAGCAAGCCAGGACAATATTCTTATGAAATTTGTAGATGATGCAAAACCTCAGAGGAGAGGTAGACCTGAACAAATACTTGTCTCTTACTAGAGATTTACAAAATATTGAAAAATGGGCAACAGAAAATGTTATGTTATTTAATGTTACAAATGTGTTGTAATGCATTTTGGAAAGAAAATGCAAAATATCAATACTACCTGAATAACTCATTAATCAAAGCATCTACTAATGAGTGCTATCTTGGTATGAAAGTAAATGACAAACTTACAACGTCAGACCAATGCATCAGAATTTCTAGACTAACAAACGGTCTTCTTGAATGCTTTAGACGCACTTTGTATCCAAAACAGAACAATGTCTGATACCTTATATAGGTCCTACATAAGCCTCATTTAGACTATGGATCTCACTTTGGAGTATGTATTTAAAGGAAGACATCATATTATTGGAAAGGGTGCAGAGGTGGATAACAAGGATGGTCCCCAGGTTAGCAATTAAAGAATATGAGGAGAGATTGAGAGAAACCAGACTGTTCTCATTCAGTCACCAGTAGGCAAATGCTGTATCTTAGGTCTGCCCTATTTTAACCCCCCGCCCTCGGGTACTGTTTTGTCTTGCTTGTTTTGATATTTGATATTTTATGGAAATGCTTTCTGCACCTGGGTAACAGTGACCACCAGTCATTGTGGTTTGGAATCACAGAAAGAGCAGAACCAAAACCACACAAAACACGATCCTGGATTTTAGGGGGCAGACTTTTGGAAAATGGGGAGATGCTTGAAAGAGGCATTAAGGGAATGGGACAGGAATCAGGGATTGAGGAACAGTGGGCAGTATTTAAAATGGGGATTATAAGAACAACAGAATTATGCATTAAGCAGGTTAGCAAGAGGAAAAGAAAGAGGAGACCATTATGGTTTTCCAAAGAGGTAGCAAAGAAAGTGAAAGCCAAAAGACTGCATTCAGGCAATACAAAAAGACACAGGCAGAAGGGGATAGGGAGAAGTACCAGGAGAAACAAAGGAGGCAGGGAAGTCAGTAAGGGAAGCCAAAGCTCAGACAGAAGAACACATTGCAAAATCAGTGGTTAAGGGGACAAAACCTTTACAGGTACATAAGTGAAAAAGAAGGACAAAGGAGGGATAGTTAGACTGAAGGGGAGGATGGGAGCAGCGTGGAGGATGACAACAGTAAAGCTGACATATTGAACAGGTATTTCTGCTCAGTCTTTACTAAGAAGAGAGGGGGTACAATGGGTCTGAAGGAGTACAAGGGGTGAGAATGGTGCAGAAATGGACACAAGTCCCTTTACACGCGAGAAAGGGTCCTGAAGGAACTGGAAGTAATAAGAGTTGACAAAGCAATGGGGCCAGATGGGGTGCACCCCAGGTCCTTAAAGAACTAAGAGAGGTGGTGGCTGAACCTCTGGCTATCCTGTTCAGCCAATCACTGGAAACAGGGAGGTACCCAAAGACTGGAGGACAGCAGATGTAGTCCCTTATACAAAAGTGGGAACAAAGAGGAAGCAGGGAACTACAGACCAGTCAGCCTCACCTCGGTAGTGGGAAAGATCATGGAAGCACTACTGAAGGAGAGATTGGTGGAACATCTGGTTGTCAATGGACTACAGGACCCAAGGCAGCATGGTTTCACCAGGGGAGGTCATGTCAGACCAACCTCATTGAATTTTTGACTGGGTGACTAGGGAGGTGGATCAGGGAGGGCAGTGGACATGGCCTATCTGGACTTCAGCAAGGCCTTTGACACTGTGCCACATAGAAGACTATTACACAAACTGGGGAATATGGGTGTGGGCAGGACAGTAGTGTGGTGGGTAGGTAACTGGCTGGGTGGCAGGACACAGAGGGTGGTGGTAAATGGCTGTCACTCCACAGAGGGAAGAGTGACCAGTGGGGTACCACAGGGATCAGTGCTGGGACCGGTCCTATTCACACATCTTCATCAGTGACATTGCACAGGATATAGAAGGCAGAATTTCACTGTTCGCTGATGACACAAAGCTCTGTAACAGAGTAGACACACCAGAGGGTGTAGACAGAATGAGAAGGACCTGCAGAAACTTGAAGAATGGTCAAGGGTTTGGCAGTTGAAATTCAATGCAAAAAGTGCAAGATAATGCATATGGGGCACAAAAACCTGGCACAATATATCAGTTGGGGGGTGAGGATATAGCATGCACCAAGCAGGAAAGGGATCTTGGGGTTGTCATCTCTGATGACCTCAAGGTAGGAAACAGTGTGACAAGGCATCAGGTAAAGCAAATAGGATGCTGGGATGTATAGGCAGGGCATCACCAGCAGGAAAAGGGAGGTCATAATTCCGCTATATAAGACACTAGTGAGGCCCCACCTGGAGTACAGTGTACAGTTCTGGAGACCATACCTACGTAAGGACATAGACAGGGTAGAGAAGGTTCAGAGGAGGGCAACAAAGATGGTGCATGGGTTGCATCACAAATCCTATGAAGACAGGTTGAAGGAACTGAACATGTACTCCTGGGAGAGAGGAGGAGAGAGGGATATGATAGAGACATACAAGTATCTTACAGGGAGGAACAGGGTGCAGGAAAACACTATATTTTAAGCAAAAAGATGTTTCAGGACTAGAGGGCATGGGATGAAGTTGGAGGAGGACGATTCAGAGGAAACATGAGAAAGAATTTCTCACAGAACTGGTGGTGGACAAGTGGAACACCTGCCAGAGGAAGTGGTGGGGCTGAAACAATCACGGATTTAAGAATGCATGGGATAGACATAAAGGAATTCTAGAGGTCAGGGTAAGGGGAATAGACTTCTAGGAAAACAAACTGAACTTACAAGCTCAAATGGGCAGACTAGTTGGGCCATAGGCCCTTATCTGCCGACACTGTCTATGTATCTATGCACTGGGAAAGAAAATTATGCATTGTTGAAGTTTATAAACAAATAGAAGTTTGTGAGTATATTTTCCTCATGTGTGGCTTTTATTTTTCCCAAAGTGCCATATTTCAAATACCTATCACCTGAGCAGCTGTTAGTGGGTGGTCCTTACTCCTTTTGGTTCTCATTACAAACCAGAAGAAAGAGGGGCAACTTATTATTTTTATATAAATTACAACAATCCCCAGAGCTAATGATCCCAGTGCAGATTGAAATATGCCAATAGAAGCACTGTGTTAAGATCTCACAACAAGCATATGGTAGTACCATGGCTTACACCTCAAAAATATATAACTTTATTCACTGTTCGAGTAGTCAAAGAATGGAACTGACTACTTCAAGAGTTGGTTACTCTAAGTAGCTTTAATGCATTTAAGAGTGGGTTAGATAAATTTAATTTGTTAAGAACCTAAATCATGGTGAATTGCCACATGGTGTGGGGAGAGCCACAATGGGCCACAAGCCTTATTTTGTCCATTCAAACTAAGAAAACTAAGTAAACCTTAATTAATAGTATCAATGGTATGTGGTTAGTAAATTCAAGATACACCTGTACTGCAGAATATAAGGAACCATCAGACATTGTACATAAGGTGAATAGTATAAAGAATATCTTTTCTATGTCCAAAGATCTAGAACTTGACATTGAGATTGTACAATGCAGCTAATAGTACTGTGCTGTCAATATACCCAAATAAAAAACAGTAGTGGAATTAGCCTGTCATATCCTGCATACAGGTCATAGGTACAGAAGCAGACATGTCATGTGATGACTGTAATAATGGAGGAAAGAACTATGTGCAGCATAACGTACCAAGGTTGATGGATCCATACAAATCATATTCAAAACTTTCAGGGACCCTAACTGGGAACGTTACATCTCACCTTTTCAAGGGTCACAGAGGGAGGGGGGGAGGGAGGGTAACATCTACCTGTGGCTTAACAGAGAGCTGCCCTAGTCATTACTGTCTTATCCTATACAGGTTTGGGAGGAGGCGCAGTGACTTGATGAGGATTTGTTTTGTAAGGATTAGTATGGTAGAGAAAGTTCACAAATGGGGCCCATACTTTATCACATGTCGGACTGTATTAGTGGAAGTATATGACATCTTTTGTACTGTGCCAATTGTATCATACAGTTTAAAAGTTCACTAGGGTAGAATTCTGTATTGTGCCACCTGTGTACCAGGAGTCTCTTAGCTTCAATAATGGTAAGGATAACCAAGTCTAGTTGGTGTCTGCAGAAATGCGAATGGTTCCACCCTCGGAATGTGCCAGCAGTAGTGCACCCATCATTAGGGTGCCAGTCCACAATTTTGCTGATCAACATTTATGGGGGGACTGCTGTGCCCTGCACTCCCAGCTAAGGATTCCATCTACAGGAGGGCAGACCTCAGGAGGGGCAGTGAATTTTGGTTTTGGTGCCCTAATGATGAGTGCACTAATGCCAGCACCCTGAACGGTGCAGTGATATTGAACTGCTACCTTGGACCCCAACAAGAAAAGGTCTGTATGCAGTGGTATAGGAGTTGCCAACATTTTTGTAGCATATCCTGTACCTGTGTTCAGCAGGAATTGAGTTATGGGCAGGACCAGAGGATTGATACAGATCTCTGTTAGGTTGCATACTTCCAACATGTATTAGTTGAAAGTAAGTGTAGAACTGTGGAGGTTTGATACAATCAGTGCAAAATCTTTATTTTACACCAGTCTACCATGGGTATGTCTGACTGGGATAAGTTCTACTATCCAGCATGCCTGCCATTCCTCCTCTGGTATTTGGTGGCACAGAGCAGATTCCCAGTGTTTCTTAGCAGATGTAGTCTGATCCAAAATACTGTCTCTAATGATGGAGTAAATTGAACCTGCTCTACTTTTTTTAATGGCTAGCCATTTTGGAAGGGTGGAGCAATAGTGACATATGTTCAGTCTGGAAGGCCTAATAAGGTGAGCAGCTGCACTCTTAGTTGTAAGTATCTCCAAAACTCAGATTTGTGCAAACCATCTCTGGTCTGGAGTCCTTGGAAGAATTAATGCAAACAAGTGTGTACATGGGAGGTGGTGCTAATGAAGAGTATGCGTACTTCATCAAAGTAGATTTGGGCCACTACCTTATGAAGCAGGACACTAACTAGCATGAATAGAAATATTCATTGTCTCAGTTTATTAAGACCACCCATGGCATTACTGCAGATAAGTACACATGCCTATTTTGATGCGTTTTTGACTATTGTCCTTGGGCAATAGTGTACAAAACACATCAGGTGGGCACAACTTGTTTGTCTGTGAATGCCATGGGTGGTCTTTTGAATAAATTAAGACAATGAACATTTCTATTAATTCTGTTGGTGTCTTGTTTTATAAGGTGGTGAATGCACAAATTTGCTTTGATGTAGACCTTGAAGGAGTCCAGTATACTATGTTAGGAAGTAAGATATCTTTTAAGGTTAAAATGCTCCATTTTTCCAGGAAGTCCAGTTGGGTGATAACCCCTACTATGATGGGTTGATTGCCCCATAGGGAGTGTATATTGGATGGGATAGATTATATTTAAGCCATTTGCTGACTTGGAACAAAGTAGATCTTGAGATGGCAATGGGAGGTGGTACTGATGAAGATAGCTTGCATCTATTACAGAGACAGGTAGTAGGCATATGGTCCCCAAGTAAGTGCTGATCTATGGTCATCCATAATGGACTCTGAGTGCAGGATCAGGGAACCATCAAAGAGATTGCGCTACCCTATATGCTAAGAAGTAGCCTTTCAGCCAAGGAGGACCCTCATGCCTTTCGTCCAGTGAGATCTTAATTTGTTTTTGCTGTATCTGGGAGGTTTTCCATCACAAAGGTAGCTACTGTACTCATGAGTTTATCCATAAAGGATAACCATTTTCAGAGATACTTAATGGAATATGAGCTATGAGATAGAGTAATTTAGGGGATAATCATTTTAAGGGCATCAGTTTTACCTATGAATGATAATTGCAAGGGTTTCCATCTATATAAATCTGTCTTAAGTTTGATAAGAAGATGCCCTTTCTGCTCTCAGTATAATCCAACTAATAGAGACCCCCACTGTGTGAAGTACCACACTGGATCAAGCCCTATAATAGACTGGTTAATAACCAGAAGACCTGACAGACTATCCAGTACAGTGGTACTCCCTGATGTCATCAGTGACCACTCCCTCATCCTCTGTACCTGGTCAAACAAATCTCCAAAATCCCAACCAAAATAATCACCACCCACGTGCTAAAAAGAACAACTTGACTCATAAAGCACACCTCTCGAAACTAGACTGGTCAACTATCTACAGTGCGAAGATGTTGACTCTACCCTGGAAGACTTTGTCAGCAAGTTTAATTCATCCTGTGATATATTTGCACCTTACAAGAAAAGGAAACTCAAGGAGTCTAGTAAGTTATGGATCTCCTGATGCTCCTTGATTTAATGAATGAAAGGGACAACTTATGCCATAAAGTCAAAAGTTCTGGGTCCCCTATAGACATTCAGAGATATAAAACCCCTCAATAAATGCACTCGAGACATCCATAGAGCAAAAAGCATCTACTTCAAAACTCAGCTTGACAACTACTGGGAGGCAACCGTAAATATTGGACAACATAAAGCCCATAACTGGTAAAACTAACAAAACACTGCATTATGCTCAATATCGGTGGAAATACTGCTCAAAACCCTATAGAAATTGCTAACCACTTCAACAAGGCTTTTACAGACCTAAGTGGAGTACTCCCCGGACTTTCTAGCTCTGCTAACCAGTTCTGTCCCTACTTGTATTAATAACCAATCTGATAATCCTGTTCCTCCCTTCTACATCAAAATCATCTCTAAAACCAAAGCCAAGAAATACCTTCAACAAGTACTAAGGAAGTCACAAACAGCTAGTGGAGCATTAAACCTCAAGCTTCTTGCACACACCTTGATGGGGTTCTTTCCCAATTACAAGGATCCTAAACCTGTCCCTCACAACTGGTAAATTTCCTCAATCTTGGAAAGCGGCAATGGTCACTCCCATTTTCAAAACAGGGATAGGTCTTGTCATTCCAACTACCGCCTATCTCAGTCCTTCCACCACTCTCAAAAGTGCTTGAGAGAATCGTCTCGACTAGTTAAGTAGACTATCTTGATAAGCATAACCTTCAATGCCATGAACAACACAGATTTCAGAAGCTTCACAGCATGAATACAGCTTGTGGAATTCTAGTGGTTATATCCATAAGGCTCTTGACCGGGCCTCTTGGTGGGGCTACCTACATTGATCTCACCAAGGCCTTTCACACAGTCAACACAGGCTACTACTAGACCAACTGGTGAATATTTGCCTTTCCTCACAATGTGTCAAATGGTTCCAGAGCTACCTGACGGGATGCATGTAACAAGTAAAATACTTAATGCCCTATCCGAACATCACAGTTTACTATAGGGTCCCCAAGCTCAATCTTGGGTCCCCTCCTGGTCAGCTTGTTTCTAACAACCCCACTAAGGCCTGCCACAGCAATGTTCTATTATGCACAGATGATGCAATACTCTTTTCAAGCCACTCCAACCATGAAGCCCTTGAAAACTAACGCGAGAATGACTTTTCGATATTGAAGCCTGTTTCATTAACTCCAGGCTTCTACTTAATTACAAAGAGACCAAGACAATGTTTTTGCCTCAATGCAGAACAGGCATAGGTCATACTGTCTTAAAATCCAAAACAACCAAAATGCTGCACTAGAGATGGTGAACAGTTTTAAATATCTTGGTGTCACACTTGATAGTGCGCTCTCTTTTATCGCATTGATCAAGTAGCCAAGACTGCTAATGCAAGGATTGACCAATTATACAGGCATGGATACTGCCTAAGTGATGTGGTTCTCAAGCTTGCAAAAACTAGCTCTGTACTGGCAGTCATTGACTATGGACTAGTAGTCTATGGCCACAAATAACTCTGCACTAAAGAGGATAAAACTGCACTGAACAAAGCTTGCAGGCTAGTACTTGGCAGACATCTACTTACCCACACCTGTGAGTTCTTTGCTCAATCAGGGAGGCTTAACCTACAAACAGAATTCAATACCAGGTATGCCTGCTGGTAAGAAGGTCACCCAGGGCCTTACTTCCCAGGGGTTCAGAACGTCTTCAGCCTAGCCTCCCAACTTAGGGGGCACATGCAAAAGTATGTTGCTAGTCCCTTCCACAGAACATCCCTGGGGCAACAGTTATTTGCCTAGAGTCCCTAAATGGATCAACTCTTTCAGTGCTGACCTGTAAGCTGTGCAAAGAATTGGTCAATTCAAATCTCAACTTTGTGATCATCTGAGTGCTCCAGTATGTGCTACTGTAACACCTAGCTCCTATTCCCCCTCCTAAGTCTACATACCCCCTCCTAAGGCAACATACCCCACTCCATTGGCAATATCCAACAACAGCACTTAGTCTCCTACCTCCCTGGCCATTCAACCCCTTCCCTCCTACCCCCATACCCCTCCACCCTCATCCCTCCCTCTCCCATCCTCTTAACCTCCTATGGCACCTTTGCATTAACCTCTACCTCCCTAAGTGACCAATCCTCTACCCTTCCGGAGCTACCATCCTGCTCCAGCACTTTCTCCTAACCTTCCTCTCCATCTTTTCACCTTTTCCCACCCTCTTTCCCATGATCCCCTTTTACCTCCTCTTCGTCAACTGAGCCCAGCCTTGGTACCAATCGCCTGCTTCACCCCTTCCCCTTAAAGCCCCACCTCCTTGAGACTACTCTAACCCTCACCCCATGCCTCCCTCTTACCCAACCTACCCCTTGCATTCCTTTCGCCCCTTTCAACTTTCTCCCCTAATCTGACAAGGCCCTCTGGTGCTCCTCCATCATCTATCATCAATTAACCACTTACTTCCTGTCCTTCCCCTTGCTGCTACCTACTACCCAATTCTGGCCTTCCTACCTCTGCCTACCTCTCTTCCTATTCACCCTATCCCTCACCTCTCCTTACTCATACTCCTAGTTTGGCAGCTTAGAAACATAGAAACATAGACTTTGATGGCAGATAAGGACCACTTGGCCCACCCAGTCTGCCCATTTCCCTACCTATTGGATAAGCTGCATATTCTAGTTAACCAACAGCCTACTTCCTGCAACCCCCACTATAATTGCCTTATGTCTGTCCCATGCATGTTTGAATTCCCCACTGTTTTAGACCCCACAACCTCTCCAGGAAGGCAGTTCCATGCGTCCACCACTCTATCCATGAAAAGAATTTCCTCACATTACCCCTGAGCCATCCCCTCTAACTTTAAATTGTGCCCCATGTTCTACACATCTCTTTTTCTGAAAGATGCTACCCTCCTGGACTTCACTGATTCCCTTGAGGTACTTAGAAGTTTCTATCATGTCCCCTGTCCCTCCTTTCATCAAGGGTATATATATTAACTCTCTGAGTCTCTCTTCATATGGTTTCTGATGTAGACCCTGCACCATTTTAGTTGCCCTCCTCTCGACTGCTTCCATCCTGTCTATGTCCTGCGTAGATGAGGTCTCCAAAACTGCACACAGTACTCCAGATGGGGTCTAACCAACTGTCTGTATAGAGGATAACCACTTCCCTTTTTCTACTTGTGATGCCTCCTATGCATCCCAGTATCCCCCGGTCTTTTACTGACTTCTTACATTGCTTACCCACCTTTAGGTCATCTGATATGACTACACCCAGATCTCTTTCCATTATTGTTGTCACTACCTCTTCTGCTATTGTGTACTCTTCTCCTGGATTTTTATTTCCCAGGTGCATTACTTTGCACTTCTTTGCATTGAATCTAAGTTGCCATATGTCTGACCATTCCTCCAACCTTGCCAAGTCCCTTCTCATCCTTTTCTACCCCACCTTGTGTATCAACTCTGTTACAGATCTTGTGTCATCTGCAAAGAGGCATACCTTTCCTTCCAGACCTCTGCAATGTCACCTATAAAGACGTTAAAGAGGACTGGACCCAGTACTGAGCCCTGTGGTACTCGCTAGTAACCCCTTTCTTCAGAATGTGTTCTATTCACTATTACCTTCTGTGTCCTGTTGTGCAGCCAGTTTGTTACCTGTTACCACCCCTGGGGACCCACTCCCAGGCTGGCTAACTTGTTATTAATCTTTGTGTGGGACTGTGTCAAATGCCTTGCTAAAGTCTACGTAGGCCATATCCACAGCCCTCCCAAGTCTATTACTTTGGTCACCCAGTCAAAAAAAATTGATTAGATTCATCTGACATGACCTTCCTGCTGTGAATCCATGCGCTTTGGGTCCTGTGCCCCGCTGGCTTCTAGGTACTCAACAGTTCTTTCTTTCAGAAGGATTCCATCATTTCCCCACTACTGAGTTCAAACTAACTGGTCTCTAGTTTCCTGCTTCTGCCTTGCTCCCACTTTTGTGAAGGGGAATCACATCTGCCCTCCTCCAGTCCTCAGGTACCACCCCATCTTCCCATGATTTGTTAAAAGTGTGGTTAGTGGTGTCACTAGGTCCTCCCTTAGCTCTTTTAGGATTCTAGGTGAATCCCATCAGACCCATTGCTTTGTCCACTTTGAGTTTTAGAGTTCTTTCAGTACTCTTTCTTCTGTAAATGGACTGGCGTCAACCCCACTATCCAGAGTGCTTCTACTGTTTGGTTTAGGTAACTCCTCCTCTTCTTCTTTGATGAATACTGAGCAAAGTATTCATTCAGTATCTCTGCCTTTTCACTGTCCCCACTGCCCACCTCCGCCTCTCTTTATTAATCTTCACTATCGCTCCCTTAACCTTTCTATGCTCCTAATGTACCTATAAAAGGTTTTATCCCCTTCTTAACTGAGTTGGCTATCTTTTCCTCAGTTTGATCCTTTGCTTTCTGACTGCCTTCCCACTTCTTTCTGCTTTAATTGATACAATTCCTGTCATGCTCCATCTGTGATTCCTTATACTTTTGAATGCAGCCTTTTTCTCCTTAACCTTCCCTGACACCTCTTTTGAGAACCATAGTGTTTTTTTTTTTTTTGTTTTCTTTATTTGTTTCACACAAAGCTTGTTGCCTCCATGATGGCAGTTCTGATTTTTCTCCATTGTTCTTCCACCCCTCCTTTCTGACCATTTGCTAATGCATTCCTCAGGTGTTCACCCATTATGCCAAAGCCAGCCCTTCTAAAGTCCAGCATCCTTGTCTTTGTATGGCTTGTCTCCATGGTTGTGTTTATTGTGAAGCACACTGTGCAGTGGTCGCTTGTTCCCAGATGTCTACTGACTTCTAAATTTGTGATCCTCTCTCCATTTGAGAGTACCAGGTCTAGTATTGCTTTCTCCTGAGTGGGTTCCAACACTAGCTGTCTAAGGCCTGCCTTGCAGGGGCATCGAGAATGACCCTGCTCTTGGATGTGGTTGCAGTACATGTCATCCATTTAACATCTGGCATATTCAGATCCCCCATCAACAGTACCTCCCTTTTCAGCCATTTTGAGAATGCCCTCTATCATTTCTTGTCCATTTCCTCTCCTTGAGGCGGGGTCTGTATACAACTCCTGTGTGGATTGTGATGCCATTCCCTGTCTGTGACCCAGAGTTCCTCTTGTCCTCCCCTTTACTTTTTAGTTCTGTAGCTTTGATCCCTTCCCTTATGTGAGAGAGCTACTCTACCTCCTCTTTTACCCTCCCTGTCCCTTCTGTAGATTGTGTACCCTGGTATGTTGACATCCCAGTCATGGTATTACAGCATAACAAATTTGTTAGCTTTACAACATTGAATGTTCTGTAACTCTGTTGTATAATTTTGAAATGTTGTATAACTCCTTTGTGTGTATATTTATTTAGTGTGTATATTGTACTCAATGACGTGGAACCTTTGTAAATGAGCTTTTAGCTCAAAAGTGTTAATCTGAGATGCAAACAATAATAAAAAGTGGCCCAAAGTTTAGTCCACTGTTTGTTTGACCTTAGGAGATATTTTGATGCCGAGGTATGTTATGAAGTCTGGGGTTCATTTCAGATGGAACACCATGAAGACAGCCTGTTAACTGTGTGAATTGGGAGGTAACACCTCCATTTTAGTTTGGTTGATTTTAAACCAAAAACAGGTAAATTCCATCAAAGGTGAAGTGAGGTTCTATAAATTGTGGACCTCTAAGAAGAACAAGAAGGTTGTCCATGTACATTAAGGTTTTATAGTGGGTTCCACCACTGCTATTCCAGTGATATCCTGATGTTGACATATAGCTGCCAGTAAAAGCTCTATGGCCAGGAAAAAATAAAGTGGGACAAGGGGTTCCCTGCCTGTGTCCTCTTTCTAAGACAAATGAGGCAGATAAGGTATTGTTAATGGGTACCTGCACCTTGAGTTCTGAGTACATGGCTCTCACCACTGCGATAAAGGGCATACCAAATCCCACGTGTTGGAGGACCACATACAAGTACTCCCACTCCATGGAGTCAAATGCATTTTCCAAAATCAATAGCTAATGCTGCATCTGGAGTTGGAGATGCCTGGGCAACATACATGAGGTCCAAGAGCATTCAGATATGGTCCAAACTAACATGACCTCTTACAAATCCCACTTGAGAGGATGAATTAAATCAGGAAGTGGGGTTTCTAACTGAGAAGTGAGTACTTTGGCATAAATTTTGTTATCTACAGTTATTAGGAAATCAGTCTATAGCTTGCTGGTGATGTCAGCAAATCAATCATCACCAAAGTCCCTCTGGGAACAATTCCCTTAAGGGCGATAGCTCACCATCTCAACAGGGAGGGAATATCGGGAGGGGCCCAAATGAGAACTCTGTTGTGCAATGATCAGGCCAAGCGACATGATCAGTCCTGAGATTAGCAACCTCAAGCCCCTGAGAACTACCAAGTCCAAGCTGTGGCTGTGGTGATGGGGTCACAGAAGCAACTGCCTGTGCTAGGTCCAGTGATGTCATCAACTGGAGGAGGTCATGTCCAAGATGTGAGGATTCATCTTCAACCCAAGCATTGAAGTCCCCCAGAATTAACCATCTAGGAGTCTCCAACACTCTGTTAATGATGGAAATCCATGACCTCCTACAGGAAATCTGCCCCTGCCCGGAGGATGGTAAACAAGGAGGATCCTGCAACTTGCACCTGGACTCCCACTCACTGCCACATATTCAAAGGATGAGGTAGAACCCACTGGGTGCATGGCAAAGTTCAGGCTGGATCTAAAACAGATGGCCACACCCCCACCTCCGCATTCCCTCCTCAGGCAGTGCACTACAGAATACCCGTCAGGAACAGATGCCTCCAGAATTGGCCCGGCGTCATCCCAAGCTGGGTCTTTGTGATGCAAGCCAGATTGACCAAGAGATCAAGTCTGCCATAATTGCATTTTTGTTTCATTGATCTGGGATTGCACAGCATAGCCTGAAGGGGACTGTGGAGACTGCAGGCCCACTGGCTACCTGCCCACTCAGTCTGATGGGAATCCTGGAGATGGGCACTAAACACATTGTGCCTCTCTCCTGGCTCCATTTAGCCCAGGGCTCCTCCTGTTTCTAACCACCCTAATGCTGCTCACCTCTGCTGTACTCACAGTGACCCACCGCCAAGCAACTCACCCCATATTAGGCCCACCTCCAACAGTACCTCATCATTGTGGCTTGAAGAGGAAATTTGTGAAGAGGTGAGGTCATGCAGCAAGGATGCAGTGCAGATAATATGAAGGGTCTATGATTCCAGCACATCATGCAGCTACTCACTACTAACTAAAATCCTGCTGCAACCTAACTAATAAAAGCAATTTCCCCACACCAAAAATACAACCAGAAACAATCCCCAATCAGTAAATTCCATATAAACCTAGGTCCCTAAACATGCACACAAACAACAACCATCCACAACCAACATTCAACCACCAACCTTAAACATTTATACCAACCCTCCCAACCACAACCTTTCCTCCCTGACAAACAAATGCACTAAAATAAAATATGAAAAGGCTAATTATTAAAGGAGAATCCTCCAGTGGCCCACAGAGGAGAAAGTCCAGATAAAGTCTCAAAAGGGTTGCATAAAGTTCTAAAACTAGAGCAATGTCCAAATCTTCAGAAGGCAAAAACACATCAGTACTCACGCCAATGAACAATGGAAAATCTACGTCACCAGTAAGGAGAGCAAAACTCTTAATGGCAAAAACAATTGCTCTCACCAGTTAACTCTGCAAGTTAAACTGACTGGATGCCTGTCTGCCAGCTATGGAGCACACAGTCACACATCAATCAGCCAGGAATCATTTTTCTCTGTGCAGAAAGGAGCTCTCACCACCCACTCTATCAGAGCAGTGGTCTTTGCTGTACAGAATGGGCTATCACCACCCACTCTGCTGAACGATAGATCACACACAGTCCCGATAATTAGACAGTGCTGCTGATCACATTCAGGAGCCAATTGGCCAAGGGCAGATCGACAGTGGAAGCCCCCAAAAGCTCTCCGTGACACCAGGAATCCTCTTCGGCAACCCAGCCTCACAGTGGCACCTGATCGACTCCTCAGCCAGCATCAGTGTCCAGGCAGCATGACAAATCCTATGGCTCTTCTCTGAGCTCCTGTCTGAGCCTTGTCTAGTTTCAGCTTGCCCCTCAGTAGTATCAAAAGGTTAACAGTCTGGAAGTCACTACTCCTCCAAACTGGAACAGAATGCCTTTGATAATTGCAAAGACGTTGCAATGGTGTAAAAGATATAATGGGCTCCTCTGCAGTGCACTGTTAAGGTTAATTAAAAACAATAAAACTAACTCCTGTTGTAAATCACTAAGTGAGCCCTATATATCACTTGATTCTTACACCTCAACAAGTTAACTAAATTTATTTACAATTTAAAACAAGTTAAAACAGCTCTTACTTGAAGAAGGTTTCTTCCAGTGAGCTGATTACATGGATTATCCTAAAAGTATATGTAATATTTTAATGTGAAAGAAAACAGAGAGGTGTTGTTGTCATTGAAGCTCGCCACTTGGCAGGCAAACTGGAGTGAATCCGTGTTTGGGGCATATAGGTTGTCCACCATTAGAGGGCCCTGAAGGGTCTGAAATAGCACCAAGATCCAGAGGCCATCTGCATCTTGTGCAGTCTTTAGAACTGTTCAGGCCAGATTTTTAAGGAGTAAAATCAATACTTCCCTGGCCCAGATATTCAAAAGGGTTGCGCGTGGGCAACAGTGTTACGCCATGCACAACCCACTGATGCACCCCGGCGATATTCAAAAGGGAAGAATTGCACTGAAATCCCCGATGCGCCGGAGCGCATCAGTAATGTCTGAGCACAGGTGGGGGCCGTGCCACCATAACCTGCACAGCCCGATATTCAGCCCAGGATGTGCAGAGTCATGCATGTGCAACCCCTACCCGCGCCTGCACAAAGTTAAGCTAAAAAAAGGAACAGTGATGGCCACCACAGGTGAGCTGCTGCATTGCAGGGCGCAACATGGCAGTCTGCCACCTGTGGTGGCCACCGAATTCCTACCGACACCTGGCGGTGCCCCCATGCCCCATCGTGGGCATTTGTGTATAAGAATAACCCCTCCAACATCCCTGGTGGTCCAGTGGACTGCTATGTGCCCAATCATGAGCATTTGTGTAAAGAATAACCCCTCCTCCAACATCCCTGATGATCCAGTGGACCGCTATGTGCCCGATCGCGGGCATCAGTATTATAACCCCCCACATCCAGTATCCCTGGTGGTCGCTGCCTGATCGCGGTCATCTGTAAAGCATAAAATATTCCTATTACCCTGTTGGTCTAGTGTACCCCCTTCCCACCACCCACAGAGCCCCACCACCCCGCTCCCCGGTCAGCCAGCGGGCAGCAGCACCCCACCCGCCTGCCGCCCACCACCCACCAACTGACAGCTCGGTAGGGCTGCACGCCCATTGGCTCATGCTGGCTGCCGCCTGGCAGGACACTAGGCACAAGTCAACGGGATCGCACACCTGCATGCTAATGGCATGCAAATGGGGCCATAATGACATGTAAATGCCCCATGTGCACCTGCATAAATTATGGCCCCATTTGCATGTCCCCTTTGAATACTCAGGTGCTGTGCATGGCACAATGGCACTTGCACTAAGCCATCTCCATGCTCCACTCTGGCCACTTGCGCTGGTGCAGTGCCCTACCATGCACAGTGGGGTTGGCCGGGTGCAATGTTCAAGGCTGCTGCATCATGGGTGCAGCTCTGTTCAGGCTCTCGCCCAGGCACACCCTGCGCACTGAGTTGAGCTGCCTCAGGCTTGCGCCACAGCCTGGTGCAGTTTGAATATCCGGCCCCTGTTTTTGGTCCGGCAATACTATGGACTTCCTGCCTTATCCAATCCAAGGCCAGATTTTGAGTCTAGGTCGATAAGTTTAGTTTCATGTAATAGGGCTAATTGGGCTTTTAAGGTGGGTCAGAACTTGCTTGCTTTTATCAGGAATTTAATTCCTGGACATTCCGGCTTAGGCATCTCAGGTCCGCTATTTAGCTGGTTGGAAAGGAAAAGTCTGAATGTGATAATGCATGGGGATGGAGCAAGCCAAGTAGTGACCCTTGCCTTAAAAATATCTAGGGACTATAGCCCAAGGGAACCCCCCATTGTCCCCAGCATAGACACAACTTCCCATAGCTGGCATTTGGACTGCCAGAACTTGTTGAACCTCGCATGTACACCCATTATAGTAACAGTAAAACCATGAACCACAGAACAAGTAATTAACAACAATAGAGATATAGAACCAGAATAATCTCTGCAGGTGCAGAGAGGAGGTATCCTGCACATAATAATAAACAGTTGAATACTCCTAGAAATGGGCTGGGTGAATAGTTACACCCTAAGACCTCCTAGTAGTATGGAGGCGGCTAATTTGCCACCTGAGTATTGATCCTTGTCTGTAAAGACAATGGTACAGTATATACAGTAGTACCAAGACTAAGTGGGGTTTGGCAAATTGTGGGGTAGCACATCATCCACCACCATGTCATCCTCTCAATCCCACATTTGGAAAGAATAACAGTCATCCTATAACCATGGGTACTAAATTGTGCCTTCAGGGGCAGACTGTAAACCAGGGAAGGTACTGTACATGGACGTCCCAAAGATGACCCAGGATGGTTCTGCAGCAACCCTAAACAGGAGCAAATGCCAGGAAAGTATCATGTCAAGGAGGCAGCCCTGTCACCAGAGTATGGGTGAGAAGGATCCCGAATGAAAAAGGAGTACCTTGGCATTAGAATTGCTGGGTGGGGCCACCAAATTCATATATAGGAGTCCCAGTACAACAGTCACAGTCAAAAAGCCTATAAAGGTTTCCCACAGTGGAACCATACCAGGTTTGCATAAAGTAAATGCATGCAAAAGGCTGCTTGCTAATGATACATGTTGGTCAATATTTTAGGGGTCTAGGCATCTGTCCCCCACTGTTAGCTAGGTGCTCGGTTGGAAATGCAATGAAAGAGGCAGCCAGTGTAGCCACACACACAGGGCTTAGATGTTGTGGGTATGCACTTGAGGAGCTGAGGTAGTTAAACTGTATCCTGAATACAGGCTCTGTATAATCTTTGTAGGGCTTATCATGTACAGCCACTGATGGGGGAACATATGGAGGATGCAATTTAAATACCCAGGCCTGCATTTGCCCTGGTACAAGAGGCCTGGCTCCTATAGTTAACTACATTCAGGAGCAGGTATAATAACATTTCAAAAGGGGTGAAAACATGCATTTCCAATGGGAAGTCTTTTGTCCCCATCTACTGGTGGGCCGATGTAACTGGCTATGAGCTTGGAACATATAAAACATCCACCCATTTAGGTTTGTGTGATGGTACCCAACCTAGGAGTAATTAAGTCCAGTATTCTTGGACCAAACCAGCTAGTGCCCAAAATAAGTTGTCTAGTTGGACAGGACAACCCTGGAGTAATCTAGTGTATCTGGGGTCCCTAACATAAAGTCATGAGCATTGCAAGCCAAATATCCTGTAAAACTATAACTGGATGGGGATTACAACCCACCAAACAGACAGAATAGCTAGAGGAGGAGCAATCAGGCCAGAAAAGCAAATTAAACAGTCCAACTACCAGCTGCAGAAAACTCAGCGGTTCTGGTATCCATCTAGTGGCCATGCAGAAAATTTTCACTGCAGCCAATGACATGTAGATTAAGGCTAGGTTCCTCCAAACAGAAAGGCAGGTGACAGCCATCTTCTGACGGGACAGTAGGTTCTCATAAATCTCTGGCTATAACTTTCTATCTTTGAACCTGCAAATAGAAAAGAAACCCCAAATCATAATGGGTAGGATGGTAGCCAGATAGACCAAGGAGCTCTGTAATATAAGTAGTAAAGCATGCTTAACCAGGTGATCTGCCCCTGACTTACCGAGCCTATTTTGGTGCCTGTCACATTGGGGCCTGAAAGAAAAAAGAACAACCCACCTCTTAAATCACCCAGTAAAGCAGCAGGGTGATCACTGTCAGGGGATGTTACTTTAAATCAGGCATTATCAAAAGAAAGTTAGCAGAACAGCTGATAATAAATGGTGGTCCATAACCAAGAGGTTGCACCACATCCAGAGCAGCTCACTGGATACAGTGGCTTTGGTACTGTCTCCTAAATAATATAAACCAGCCAGCCCGGAGGTGCTGAGTGCTGAGGCGCTGGATGCCTTAACTCATGTCATGCTGGCAACTCAGGTTCGAGAACAAGCCTGGGTCATCAGACAGCCGGCATGGGGGATGGGGAGGGAGCAGGATTGAGCAGCTAAAGGGTAGCTCTCTCTGCTGGGCAGGACTCTGTCGCCTGCCATAGTTCCACTGCCCCAGGATGGCGGTCTGCAGGCAGTTCAGGGAGCAGATGGCAAGCAGTGGGAGGGTGTTCCAGTACTGTGGTATGGGTGTGCCTCCACACACATGCAAGCGGCCAGGCAGGGTCAGGAGAAAACGGGACTAAAATATAAATTACAAAAAAAATTATATAAACCCAGTGTAGCACAACCAGAAAGTTCCCCAACACTGCATGTACATTATAATGAATTACATTGGATTATTTTGACTGTATATGGTTGGTATAGGGAATAGCAGACTACACGTGATACGGAGAGTGAATAGGCATACTCTCCTACTCTCCTCTGTCCGACAATGGTGTTGTGTCTCCTATGGCCATGGAGATCCCCACAGATGAAGGCCTCTCTGAATAGAGGAGTCAAGATTAGTCAGGCCATTCAAGTAAGAAAAGAAATTACTAGCCATCTTACCACCTTCCCCAGTGCTACTGCTGAGCCAGCCCAGCTGTGGCAGTAACAATACTCACAGTCAATATTCACGATGGAGCTGCCCCTCTTTGGCCGGTTGCAGTGTGCAGTGGAGTAAGAGGGTGAATTACTACCAGGCTGGTAATGTCAGGTGGTTGTGGTGCAGCAGTGCCTTTGCTCTCAACCGTAGTTCGGAAGGGAACTGGAGGTGCAGGAGTGATGGAGGTTGTTGCCAGTATGCCGGGATCAGTGTTGAGGTATCCATCGATTCCTGGGGGTAGAAAGAAGTCAAGGGGCATATCTATTCTCATTAGCACCACAGACTGCTCTTTTTGGTGTCTGTTGCTTTGCTAAGACTTCAGTTTCTGCTTCTGGAGCAGGCATTATGGTGGTCAGCTGGTTCTTTAAGGTTCGTCATCTGCTCTGGTGTTGCCATTTGCTTTTTGGATGTTGCGACCATACTGTGTCTTTGGGTTTCCCTTCATCGCCATCTGATTGGTGACCTGGTTGTGGTAGTACTGTGGGGCTCAGTGTTGAATCTTCTTCTTCTTCTTGGGGTCAAATCCTGGAGTTGCCAGAACTCACTGCCCTGGACCATTCTTTGTGTACAAACCCATGGCTGCCTCCTGGGTGTTGAAGAAGCACGGGTCCCTCGAACCATGATTCTCATCTGTGCCAGGTACTGGAGCATGAAGGAGACCCTTGCTTTATGGAGGGATTGCCAGATGCCCAGAAACTCCCTTCTACAAGTAGTAAGCTCTCTGGAATAATCAGAAAAGATCATGATTTTGTTGCTCTGCTGTTCGAGGGTCCAGAGTTCATGAGCTCGGGAAGGATATCTTCCTTTATGGGAAGCGGAGAAAGCAGGCAATTATGGCTGGGGTCTGTCTCAGGTTTCGCATAGGTGCCAGTGACCTGTTGGCCCACTCTATATCGAATCCCAGTTCCCTGGAAGTCTGAGAACTTGTGGTAGGGCATGGGCAAGAAAGGCTGAACAGTCTCCCAGTTCAATTTGTTCCGGAAATCAACAAATCTTAAGTTGTTGCATCTGCCACAGTTTTAGATGTCGTCAATCTTGTTGCATCTGCTATGGTTTTCGATTTCATCGATCTTGCCCTGCAAGAGTCTGATAGTCCTCTCCTGTTGTTTCCAGTCCTAGCATTGGCTTGTGGCAAACATCTTCATTCGCTTTAGCTTTTGTTTATTGGAGGTGGTACATTCTTGCAGGAGTGTAATATCTTTCAGTTCATTCAGCAATTGGACAAACAGTGCTTCAGTATTATCCACTGGCTGGGAGAATGCCATCCTGAAATGGTACTGTGTACCTTGATTTAGTAGGCCCTAGTCAGGATGGAGTCTCCAGTCAATGTTATACTTTTGTAGAGCTGAAGGGAGAGAGATTTTCCGTCATCTTATCCAGTGGTGTGTCCTCTTAAATTCTGTCTGCCTTCTACTGCAGAAATGCAGCTGAAAGATGAGAGATAATGTTAGATTGGAAGGTTGAATTAGAGAGCAAAGAATTATGCTGCTGCCACGTTAAAGAGCTAGCCACACCCCGAACAGTGCACCTTGAGTTTTTATTGTGATGTCAATGATGCTCTGGTGTTTCTTTCATTTAGGGCCAGCCAGGATGTGTTGGAAGAAGGCCTGGTTGAGAACAGATTGTGGAAAACTCACAAGTAAGACAGAATTATTGCCAGTTATAAAATGGCAGGGTAAAATCCAGTAATTTGATTGGCTCTTATTTATGTGTAAATATGGTTTACACATGGTTAAAAAAAGAACTGCTGAGCAGTGAAGAGTCTGGAGCACAGATCAATGGGCATTTGGAACACAGGCAGCCAGAACAGATCGTCACAACAAACATGGCTGCTACCTTTACACTGTAAAAAATTTCAACTGGGCCCTAAAAATAAAACTACCTTGGATAAAAAATAAAACAATTAAATGCTGTTTCCTGACTATCACACTCTCCTTACATACATAAACACATTAGAAACAATAAGTATTGTTTATAGTTTTCACTACAACTGTTTCTTTGCTGACAGTTAAAAATCCCCTTCTATCTTTACCTGCTCATCAGGGAACCTCTTCTTCTTGCCCTGACAGTGAGATAATTTAGTCTCTGGCTGTAACAAAGACCGTTGTTGCCTGGGTGTACAGTGTGTTAGGAGAGAAATATTCTGCCAGTGGAATTGAGCAGAATTTGAATCCATGTATTCCATGGTAAACATTCCATATCTTGAATGTGGAGGAGAAAAACAGAGAAAAAAACAGGAAGAAGAAAGCAGGAAATACTACAATGACATCATCAATGACATCACTTGCAGTGGGTGGAAGGGCTATTTTTATCACAAATGCACACAAGTAAATCTATTGTTTCTACATATGAACATGCTTTTCCCAACAGAAAAAGTAAAAAAAAAAAAAAAAGCCAATTTTATAAGGCAATAAGGCACTCTGGGATGTGTGTAAAAACATATTTTACAGCACGTCCAGCTGCTGAAGTCCTCAGCCTTTGCCTCTTACCTTATTACGCCCCTGGCCATGCTGCAAAATATATTTTACACACACCCTGTGCTTATTGCTTACATGGCTCACATCATGTAAGATTATTTTTTAAACGCCTCAAAATGTCTTCCATGAATGGAGTTCAGTTGGAGGTGAGGTGGTTGGTATACTGCACTCCAGTTGTCCATAGACATCCATGGTCACCACTGCTTTGTCTTGGATTTTTGCCCAAGTGATTTCCATCCATGGTTTTTCATGATTCAAGGGCAAGTTTGTCGATGGTTGAGAAACATGCATAAGTTCCTGAGAAAAACACACACATTTAAGGGAGACTAATTTGGAGAATTAAATCCATTTTCAATTTTAAACCTTAAATCAATGAAAGAAAAGATTTGTGTAAAATAACATTTCATATTATTTCAGGTAGCACCCTTAATTGTCCATGATCTAAATAGTTATTTTAGTATCCATGCATCATAATAGCTTTCATGGGTTGGCTTTTAATTATGATAATCAGATTTATTCCATTGTGTCTTATGCAAGCAATAACATATGACAGGGTGTTGGTTAGTGAAACAATAAACCCGCGACAGGGTGTGGGTTATGCTGGGATTACCACGCCTGGCCGCCTTGTGGCCAAATCCACACTGGGCATGGGTAAATCCCAGCATAACCCACACCCTGGAGTGGTTTATTGCAATTATATAATGTCCCCTTTTAGGAGATAGAAAAAAGGTTTTGGGGGGTATTTTATTTATTTTATTGCATTTGTTACTGTGCCTGAAAAATAGTGCTTGGTTGCTAAGGCTGTTGCTATGGCTGCGGTGCTGGGTTGCTATGGCTATTGCTATGGCTGCAGTATGCGATCCAAATTCAGGCCCATATGGAAGCAGTATATATACATAGATACATAGACAGTGTCTGCAGATAAGGGCCTATGGCCCACCCAGTCTGCCCATTTGAGCTTGTAAGTTCAGTTTGTTTTCCTAGAAGTCTGTTGCACCTTACCCTGACCTCCAGAATTCCTTTATATGTTGTGATGTTATCTTTTTTTTTTTAGAGAGAGCCTAGCAGTGGTCATCTGTTTGTTTATTTTCGTTACAGAGTGTGCCAGTAATGTGTGCTTTGAGCACTAACGGGCTGCCACTGCAAAGCATTTCATTCTGGCTTCCAGTTTGGTCACTACAGAGTAACGTTGTGATGTGGGGCAGTTTATTTTCTGCGGGGTTTTCTGAGTGTTTTTTTCATTTATGGGAGACAGAGAGAGGATAGCAGGACTGCACACAAGAAACACACTTTATGATGATGCAGATAGTGAGCAGGTGGGAGTGGAGCGGAGAGTGATCACAAAGTGCAAGGAGATATGTGGCTGCACATTTACACTGTGGAGTGGTGGTCTAGATCAGGACAAGCAGTTGTTCAAAAACAAAAGGGTTGGTTGTATGCACAGTGGCCACAGAGAGTCTTGTGGTCTGTTCATTCAGAACTGTGGTTTGTTTAAAACTCCCGCTTTATCATCGCGGTTTAGCGGGTCAATATAGCCAATTTCATAGTTGATCTTCGGGGTCAGATGGATTCACATACTGCGACTGCCTGACACCTTTGCTGGAGGTAATGCCAGGATTTACCATGGCTGAAAGGTGCCAGTCAGCCAATCAGGTTTGAGGATTCCTGGACTTCATTGTAGAATCAGGGATAACTAGCCTAGGAACATAGTGAGGGAAGAGGCCAAAGGTTACGTGCCTTATTGCCCCTCATGTGAGCTTATCGCAGAATAACCAATGCCCTGCAGTATGTTACTGTGCTTATAAAATGAATACATGTCAAGAAATATTTAAATACTAGGTCACATGATGCACTCTGTGTGATCGGACACTTCTTTTGAGCTCCGAGATCAGCAATATTAAAATGTGGCAAAACCATATAATTCCTAGAACAAAGTTACTTTCTGGCAATATTTTATTAGAACAATGCTTCATCTAATGAAATATATAACTTCAGGGACAAACAGAGATGTCAGATGGACAACAAATGAATACAAATCCTTCACCCACTGCTTTGCTGCATGGCCAGGCTTGAAATGACTGAAAACAGATTTTCAGCCTGACACTCCACCAGACTCAAGATCACAAGAAATGCTGGAAGAAAACTTAATTGCTTTTGATCAGAAATAGCCTCAGTAAAACTTATTCTATGTGACCTGGTATCTGACTTAAATAGGTCAAACCGTCTCTAGGAAACCTAACGGTCCAGATCGCTGATGCTGAGGTATGGATAAACTCAGTGGAGGACTGCCAACAGAAAGACTCAAAAGAGGTGCAGGAGCCAGAAGTAAACAAACTAAAATGTAAGGCCATATAGAAGAACAAGAGTTCAGACTAAGGAGTAATAATCTAGTTCTGGTGGGAATTCAGGAAAAACAGAAGGGAATAATATATTTGGCATTCATTAAAAATTGCTACAAGAAGTGGCGGGACCCCAGAAACCAGGCATGCCTACTCGATTAAAGATCACCGTTGACTCACCCTCCTCCTAAACACGGAGAGAAACCCAGGGCTGTTATAGTTCATTGCACACACTTTCAGGACAAACTTCATATTACGGCTGAAGTGCGGATTAAGGATCCTTTCAGTGAAATGGTCAGAGATTCTACATCTTCAGTGATGTGACTCCTGCAGTAAGAGACAGGCAGCGGCATATCAGGATATCAAAAAGCTCTCCATCAGGCACGAATCTCATTTAGAATCATGTATCCTGCCCGACTGATCATTTCTGACCGGTCGGACCCAAGAAATTCTAAAGTGCTGAAATGCCCTCCATGAACTCCCAAGTATCTACCAAAAGTATTTCCGTCAGCTCAGAAGTGATGTTTCAATTGAAACAAACAAAACACCTGGACAGAAAAATACCACTATATATAGTAAGTCTGCTTGCTTTATACATACCCCAAAATGAACAAAGATGCATTCTAAATGAACAGTATCAGATCCAGCCCTCTCGTTCACCCCTACCCTGCCTGGGATAAATTATTAAGATGTAGGAAGAGTACGAATAAAAGGGTCCATAAGGTAGAACAACTGGGATGGTCTATACTGTACTACAATATACACATGTAACAGCAAAGACGGCGATTTTGAGGCTTCCTACTTCTTTCTTCATTTCAAAACAACAACTTCTTCCCGTCGGTTACTCCTGATTTATGACTGCTATGCCAGGACACATGAAGACCTCACTCTCAGCCCTCACTGTGAGGACGTAGCTCTCACACCTCACTAGGTCACAGAGGAGAGACAACTGTTTTAACAGATTACCATCACAGGAGAATGGCAAGAAGGATTGGATACAATAAACCCCCAAAAACAGTGGCAGCAACAAGGAAACCACAGACCAAAGCATAGCTATACATCTCTACTGAAAATAACACAGATACCCTATACCGATTGCAAGATGAGGACCCAACTTGGAAAGTACAGCCTTTAAATCGGACTGGCCCACCCAGAACAAAGGACTGTAGTGCTATGCACCCTCCACAACCACAGTGTCAAGGGGAATTATAGACACAGACTCAGACTCAGACTGGTTCTGATCCAGAATGGCTCTGGTTCCCTGCTCTCCTTCACTGGACCAACCACACAGAAGATAGTGGACTTTGGGGCAACCTGCTTAGACACTGATGACTGGGGGATAATACTCTCCTATACACTTCCACATGGACAGTTCCTGGTTTCCTGTATAGTAACTAATTATTATAGTGTTGGCTATCTCTGAGATAGCATGATGTTTTGTATTAGGGTGCTGAAAGTGTCTGTGTGGGGGGCAGGAAGCACACTATATCATAGGGTATTGCATTAAAATAGTTTACTGCCTCTGGGAAGAGGGTGATTTACAGGATAGGAGAGTGTATAAAGGACAAAGGAGAGAGGACCATAGCAGGGGACTGGGGATAGATTTTGCTCTCACAGCAGTTCCACAGTATCAGACACATGTCCCGAGATTACCTATCATGGGCCCCCATACCAGGAGAGGAGGGGTCAGGCCATCATGAATCATGGTCATGAAGAACAAGATTAAACATGTGCACTAAACTTAGCAAGGGGTTGTGAGAGTGATGACCGAGACGGAACAGAGCCTTAGCAATTACTTGAGGGGCCCAGGCAGGGCATAACTAGGAAAGGAGTAGGAGCCATATGCACTCGGTTACTGTATAGGTGATCAGAGGATAACCCCGGGCAGGATTTTCGAATGGTGGTGCAGGGCATGGTCCTGCACTGTCACAGTGGACTTACTGTAGATTTTGGCAGTGCACTGAACTCTCTTGTTGCAACTGCACCTGATTTTCCAATATCAGGTGCTGTTGCAGCAGTTCCATGCATTACTGACAGCTTGCACTAAATATCTAGTGCAAGCTCCATTCTAGTCCCCATGGAGGGTGCACACTAGACCACAAATTTGTGGTCTAAGATGCGATGCCAGGCGGAGGGATGGAAAATCCTGAATGCCAGCTGGTGAATGCCGTAGCCCTGTGTGCCATATGTTTGGCATACCGGGGCTTGCATCAGTATTGAACGTTTGAAAATCCATTCCCTGTATCTTTAGACCTGGGGACTGATGTGTGTAAAGAGATCCCGGACCCTTGGACTGTATGGGCTCTGCCTGTTTCCTTGCTCGAGTGGTAGTAGCTCCAGGGCAGTGCCGAAGTGTGGTCTAGGCTGTCTCCACTGCATCATTTTTCGATGACACGCATAATGCTGATGTTGCAGATATGACAGGATGGCTGGAGTTGAGGAAGGTGGGGAGGACGTGAACAGACAGATACCCTTGAGGGCAAAAGATGGAGGAGGAGGGATAGAATGGAAGGCTTAAATATGAGAGGTGGTTGTACCAGCAGTATTTTATTTCAAGATTGGCTCACCAGAGTCAGAGTTCAATAACCCCAAGAAACCTGACATCCACTTCAACTATGACAAGACCACCATTGACCCACTCCCATTAACACTTGGGTTCACATAACACATATTAACAGGAGAGAGAGGAAGTGCATAGGGCCAATAACACTGTGAAACCCACCTGACTCCAACTATAATAAAACCGAGGACAGAGTGGAAAATAAGGGTGGAGGAAACTACAACTACTATAGGGCATAGAGGACCAACATAGCAAAGTAGAACTGGTTCCTGAGGGACTGCAGAGCTCAGCTATCAACACTGCTCAAACTATAGCCACACGATGACTGATGATCCATATACTTTCCACCTCCATTACAATAATGTAGACTAGCAGTTCTGTAGGGGCTTATTCTGCTGCAAGTTGGGACAATACACCCTGGTAGAAAAAGGGTTGTCTGAGGTCCTGGGCTAAATGATGAGAGTGACTGACAATTACATTGGGGAGGGGTGGAATCCATAAAACAAATAAAGACATCATATGTTGGATGTTGTAGAGTGCAAGACAGCCTCACGGGGATGAGGAAGTACCATTTAATGTGCACTCACATCATAGAAACTGCTAGATGAACCAGTAAATGGTAACAGAGGATTTAATCACAGTGATGGTTTGAGAAAATAAACCTTATATGATTGATCGGAAGTCAGAGATTAGCGACCATAAGAGACCTTCACAAACACAGAAATAACAGGGCTCGCTTTGACCAGCCCAGGACCAACTCTCATTGGGGGCAGGGCACAGGCTCCAGCAAGCCCTTCAGTGGTAACTTGTGGTTATTTTTTATATATCTAGGATAGTATTTGTTGTAGTACGAAGCGTTAGACCTAGTTTTATTACTAGTTTAGCATTTTTCAGAATATGTCCTAACATAGAAACATAGAAACATAGAATTTGACGGCAGATAAGGACCGCTTGGCCCACCTAGTCTGCCCATTTTCCTACCTAACAGATAAGCTGCAGATCCTAGTTAACCAACAGCTTACTTCCTCTTACCCGCCCCAAGGACTGCCTTATGCCTGTCCCATGCATTCTTAAGTCCCCACTGTTCTTGACTCCACGACCTCCTCAGGAGGCTGTTCCATGCATCCACAACCCTCTCAGTGAAAAATATTTCCTCACATACTCCCTGAGCTGTCCCCTCTATCTTCAAATTGTGCCCCTTGTTCTTGCACATATCTTTTTCTGGAAGATGCTACCCTCTTGGACTTTGTTAATTCCCTTGAGGTACTTGAAAGTTTATATCATGTCCCCTCTCTCCTTCTTTCCTCAAGAGTATACATATTGAGCTCCTTTAGTCTTTCTTTGTATGTCTTCTGGTGCAGGTCCGCACCATTTTGGTTGCCCTCCTCTGGACAGCCTCCACTCTGTCTATGTCTTTTGGGAGATGGGGTCTCCAGAACTGCACAGAGTACTCAGATGGGGTCTCACCAACTGTCTGTACAGAGGGATGATAACTTCCTGTTTTCTACTATTGATGCTTCTTCCTATGCATCCCAGTATCCCTCCAGCCTTCCTTACTGCCTTCTCACATTGCTTGCCCACCTTTAGGTCATCTGATATAATTACCCCAGGTCCTTTCTATTTTACTGTTGTCAGTATCTCACCCCATTGTGTACGCTTCCCTGGGTTTTGTTTCCCATGTGCATTATCTTGCACTTCTTTGCATTGAATCTGAGCTGCCATACATTTGACCATTCCTCCAACCTTGCCAAGTCCCTTCTCATCCTTTCCACTCCATCCTGTGTATCAACCCTGTTGCAGATCTTTGTGTCATCTGCAAAGAGACATACTTTTCCTTCCAGTTCCTCTGCAATGTCACTTATAAAGACATTAAAAAGGACCAGTCCCAGTACTGAACCTCGCGGTACCCACTAGTAACCCTCCTTTCTTCACTGTGTACTCCATTTACTACTACCTTTTGCATCCTGTTGTCTAGCCAATTTTTTATCCAGGCTACCACCTTGGGACCCATTCCAAGGCTGGCTACCTTGTGTATTAATCTTTTGTGTGGGACTGTATCAAATGCCTTGCTAAAATCTAGGTAGGCCATGTCCACAGCCCCTCCTGATCTACTACTTTGGTCACCCAGTCAAAGAAATCTATTAGATTCATCTGACACTGACCTTCCCATAGTGAATCCATGCTGCCTTGGGTCCTGTGCCCCACTGGCCTCCAGGTACTCAACAATTCTTTCCTTCAGAAGTGATTCCATCATTTTCCCTACCACTGAGGTCAAACTAACTGGTCTGTAGTTTCCTGCCTCTGTCCTGCTCCCACTTTTGTGAAGAGGAATCACATCTGCCCTCCTCCAGTCCTCGGGTACCACCACATCCTCCCATGATTTGTTAAAGAGAGTAGTCAGCGATGTCACTAGTTCTACCCTTAGTTCTTTTAGAATTCTTGGGTGAATCCCATCAGGCCCCATTGCTTTGTCCACCTTCAATTTTATTAGTTCTTTCAGAACCCTTTCTTCTGTAAATGGACTGGTATCGACCTGTCTTCAGAGTGTTTCTCTTGTTTGGTTTAGGTAACTCCCCTCCTCTTCCTTTTAGATACTGAACAGAATATTCATTCAGTATCCCTGCTTTTTCACTGTCACCCTCTACCCACATTCCTCCCTTTATTAAGCTTCAGTATCCTCCTTTGGTCTTTCTTCACTCCTAATGTACTTATAAAATGTCTTATCCCCTTCTTAACAGAATTGGCTATCCTTTCTTCGGTTTGGGCCTTCTATTCTGACTGCCTTCCCAGCCTCTTTCTGCTTTAACTGATAAAGTTCTCTGTCCTGCTCCTTCTGTGTTTCCTTAGATTTCCTGAATGCTGCCCTTTTCTCCTTAACCTTCCCTGCCACCTCTTTTTGTGAACCATAGCGTTTTTCCTTCGTTGTGTTTTATTGATTTTGTTTACAAAGGCTTGTTGCCTCTGTGATGGCTGTTTTGATCACTCCCCATTGTTCCTCCCACCCTCCTTCTTGCCTGTTTGCTAGTGTTTTTCTGAGGCACTCTCTCATTTTCCCAAAGTCAGCCCTCCTAAAGTCTAGTACTCTTGCTTTTGTATGGCTTGATTGTATGGCTGTGTTTATCGTGAACTACACTGTTTGGTGGTCACTTGTTCCCAGATGGCTACCCACTTCTAAATCTGAGATTCTTTCTCCATCCCCATTTGAAAGTACCAGGTCTAAGATTGCTCCTCCCGAGTCAGTTCAATACTAGCTGTCTGAGACATGCCCCTGTGAGGCATCCAAGCACACTTTCTATGAAACAGCATCAGAAGTTGGGGAAGTCTGGCTTTGGTGCCATGGCATGTGCTTCTTATGGGAGGGAGGTGAAGGGGGTGGCGATACTGGTCCGCCAAGACGCCCTGTGAGCAAATGGATCATTGGTAGATGGGAGGTTGCTATGCCTTCTTAAGGGAATTTTTGGGGCAAACTTTAACATTGGCTTCTATCTATGTACCACCGGATCCGAGTTTCTGGTATATTGTAGGGTTTTCTAAGATTGCAAGAATGGGCGGAAGGGAGATTATTTGGGGGTGATTTAAATCTAGTCTTAAATCCTAGTTTGGATACCTCTGCAGGGTTTCCCGGGCAATAAGGGATGCATGAAGGGTAGTGAAAATGCTTGGGGAGTTGGGATATGTGACGTGATGGCGTCTGACCTGACGCCAAGCAGAGAAATTATACCTTCTTCTCAGCACCCCATCAATCCCACTCCAGGTTGGACTATATCCTGCTTCCCACTGAGAATGTTGGGCAGATAAAAGATAGCTGGATTGGGGACAGAACACTGTCAGATCGCGCAACGGTGTTTTGCCAGCTTCACCTGGGGATTTTAGCAAACAAATTTTTTGGAGGCTCAACATGTCCCTATTGCAGGATCCTGAGGTGAAGTTGGCAATTGCTGAAACAATCAAGCAAGTTTTGCCAAACATGCAAGTTTTTGAGTCCTTGTTGCAGCCACCTACTGTATCTTACCAAACACAAAAAGCATGACACGCCTGATAGTGCCACAGACAGAAAAATGGCCAGTTAGACCACACCTACCAGTCCAGGCCCAGGAGAGAGGAAGAAGACTGTAGAGAACACAGCTCCAGATCACAACCCTCACAGCAAACACCAACCCATATTTTGTCACCTACCCAGCATCCACTATGGCTAACCCAATTTTACAATCATATCCTGGAATATCAAGGGAGCATAAATACAGGAGAAGAGATATCAAATACTTTGACATTTGAGACATCTAGGCACCACTGTTGCTTTTCTACAGGAAACTCACACCCATCCTCCAAGGCAAATCTGTGCATAGAATTGGTGAGCCAAGCATATGCAACGGGACAGGATAACAGTAAAGGGGTCATGGCAATATTGATACATCATAACACCCCTTCCAACTACATAAACAAATCGTGGATCCAAATGAGCACTTCATAGTACTCCACAGGACATTAGGACGGGATGGAACTCCTACAAGCATCCATAGTACTTCATGGGATATTAGATGGTATGGAACTCCTACAAGCATCCATATATGGTCCAAGTAGAGACAATCCCAAACCTTTACCTCTCTCCTCTTGGAGCTAGCAAACCTCCACTCGCTGCCTATAGTACTGGCAGGAGACTGGAACTCTGTCCAAGACACTACCATAGACAGATCACCACCCCACAAGGCAGGACTATTCCCCAACCAAATGGCTTTGAGAGAACTGCAGGACTCACTAGGGCTCATAGAGACATGGAGAGTGCTTCACCCTGGTGACAGGAGCTACTGTATACATTCATGTCACCAGTTCATAACTCATCCTGTCACTTGGACTATTTCCTTACCACCACAAATATTTTTGCTAAAACAACCAGATGTGAGATATTAGCTAAAGTGGTGTCAGACCATGCTCCAGTTCTCCTCTCCTTCTCTAACCCCAACCTACAGGATAAAGGCGTACATGGTGAATCAATAATAACATCCTTAAACACTCAAAGACAGTAGACAAACTCAAGATCCCTCCGAGAATTTCTTTAAAGAAAATCTAGGCACAGTGACAAACTACTCCCATGTATGGGAGGCATACAAATGCACCATCAGGGGCAAGCTAACACGATTAGCAACCACAGGAAAAAGAAAAGAACATGAGATGAGCACATTGCTCAGCGATATAAGATCTACGGGAAAAATATCCAAATCATCCATGGAAAAGAGCTGGCTGTGACTTAATTCCCTTAGGACAAAATATGAAGAGCTTTTGAGAGAAAATGTGGAATTCATGATCTTTCGTGCAAAAACTATGTTGATCAAGGGAAAAAGCCAGCAAACTTTTGGCCTTAGACTTAAGCAAAGAGAATCCTAAAAAACATTAAAGGCATCTGCACCTCGATAAATGACAAACTACTAATCCAGCCTAGAGAAACTGTGTCAGCCTTTGCTAAGTACTTCTAATCGCTCTATAAAAGAGTCATTACCCCCGAGAACTGCATCAAACAATTCCTTGAAACAGCAAACCTTCCCAAATTGCCCATAAAGTACCTGGATAAACTAAGGGCTCCCATCTCCCCATTGGAACACCGAACAACAGTATCAGACTTCCTCCTAGATAAGGCACCTGGCCCAAATGGTTTTTCAATCAACTTCTACAAAGCTCTGGGAGATTCCCTTTCCAAGCTCCTAAGTGCACTGTTCAACTTTACCCTCACACACCACACCCTGGAACCCTCACTCCAGCAAGCAGCCATCATCCTAATCCACAAACCCAGAAAGAACCGGGAAAGGAGAAAATTACCACCCCATCTCCCTGCTCAACACAGATACAAAAATCTTAACCAAAATCTTACCACAAAGAGTGACTCCAGTATGGGACACCCTGATTGTACCTGAGCAGGTAGGTTTCATGCAGGATCTTTTTCTCTGATCACATGCAAAACTGTCACACCTAATGGTGTTAGCCAGGGACTCTGAACAATCTGCCATATTAATGTCCCTAGATGCAGAGAAGGCATTTGACAGAGTTTCCTGGCACTTTCTATATGACACTGCAACAATCTGGATTCCCCAACACCTTCATAGACTGGATTAAATTACTACACTCCTTCCCTACAGCCTTTATTAGATGTAGTGGCATCAACTTCAAACCCTTCCGCCTACGCAGGGAACACATCAAGGCTGCCGCTCCCTTATTTAGCTTTATATGCAGAATCCCTGACAAGGAGAATTCTACAGTGCAACAAGATAAAAGGAACTGGGCAGGACGACAGATAATATAAGATCTCAACATACGTGGATGATATCCTCCTTCATGTTGAGGACCCTCTACAATCCATACTGGTAGCCATTAACCTTCTACAGGAGTTTGGGCAACTCTCAGGGTATAAGATCAACCTCAAAAAACATGCATCATGCCTCTCAACCATTGGGCCACACGAGATCCACTATTACAGTGGGGGGCACATGGACCCCAAGCTCCCTTAAGTACCTAGGTATCCATCTAGCCCTCAATCTAAGGGAATTTTACACAAACCTTGAACCCTGTTATCGACATTAAACAAGACCTCGAACACTGAACAATCCTTCTCCTCACCTTGTGGGCCAGAGTGAACATCAACATAATCAAAATGAATGTCTTATACTAAATTCTATATCCCCTGAGTATGATTACCTTACATATTCCAGACATGTGGTTTATGAAATTAAAAGCCACCCTAACTGCCTTTCTATGGGGCTATAAGATGCCATGCAGGGCATACCATAAGATTACCCCTCAAGAAACTAGGAGGTTTGCAACAACCAATTTCAATCTCTGCTACCTGGCACTCAACGCAGGAAAATTACTCAGGTGAAAGCCAATGAAGGCTTCAAACTCCCAGAATCCTACTCACCCCACTGGTTGCAAATTAAAAGGACCCATGCCAGCAAGCTAAAATTGATATGAGTGCACTATTGCACATAGCCTAACAAACTCCCAAAACCCTCTGAACACACCTATCAAAACATCCTTGTTAGTGAACAGACAGCTCCATAGGCGCTGAAAACCAAACTACTATTCTTGCTGGACCAGCCCATCGCCAACAACCCCAACTTCAAAATCCAAAATAAAACTATCCATCAACATTTTAGGTGCCTCCCTCTTGCACAACTGGGACAAGTTATCATAATGACTCATACATAACCCATGCCTCCTTAGCGGAAGCCCACCCCAATATTAACATTCCCCCTACGCCTTCCTTCAACTTCAACATGCTATCGCAGCTACCCTCGGAGCAAGACCATGGTCCTTCCATGACTCCTATCAGTGGGGGGACTCACCAGACTCACGACCAGTGCCATTCCACATCCATATTCTACAAAAATCTCCCAATAAAACTACTCCCACAGAACAGGATATCTGCCCTCATTGGAAGGCCTAATTCTGAGAACTTCAGGATCCCAAGATATGACCCACCATGTGACATATCATTCACAAATATATTAAACAAGATGGGCTCAGACTCATGCATTACAAGATAGCCCATAACTTATACTACACCCCAACTAAACTTCATAGAATGGGTCACCTAGTCACCGACATGCACAAAATGCTGGGAATATACAGGCTCACTAAAACACATACAGTGCTATGGGAATGCTCTAAAGCTCAACCACAATGGGACAATATCTGCACCAAACTAAACCCCATCCTGGGTCTAGAATCAGCATTCACTCCACAAATCTGTATTCTGGGCCTGTACAAGGACAAAGGTCTTAGGAATTCGCAAATGCCATATAAGCCCTTGTAGCGGCCATTGCTAATAAAGGTAATTATTAGACACTGGCTTGATGAAAACATGCCCACCTATGGGGAATGTCACAGCTCAATCTTAATGGCTCTGAGAATGGAAAAGATGATTACCTCCTTAAATGACAGGTTAATACAGTACCATAATAAATCGACACATTGAAACTCTCCTGCATGTGGCATAGTCATGCACAGTCCAACATGATACTGCTAAGTATGGATGCAACCAGAAAAGTAATTGTTAGATATTGGCTGAAGACCTTATGTTTTCAGGACTACAACCCTATGATACTAGGGTGTCAGTTTGACTCCCTATATGTACAGCAAATGTATGTGGCAATTTGTTACTGGCTGTAAGAACATTGTGAATGTATACAATGAATATGAGTAATTCAAAATTTACCAATAAAGTTTACTATGTTCAAAAAGAAATATATAAATGCTACAGTTTTTTAATTTTTGAAATGTTAAATAAATCATTATTTTCTATTAAATAGTTATTTTGGTAGAGTTGCCACTAAGGATGATGTGTGTGTGCTTCAAATATCTGTGCACACCTTGTTTCATTTAGAAGTTTGCTTTTCCTTTCAGGCTTCCTTTTGTTTTCTTTTCATTTTATAAAATCTTGTTGAATGTGTAATGCCCCAAAGTTGGGGCATCCCAGAAAAGCAATAAATAATTTGAGGTTTGCTGTGCTCAGGGATCCCTGTGTGGTGCTGTGGCTTTAGGGCTCAGGGTGAGGGTCACCTATAGTGCCCCTAGAAAGCGTTAGGCAGGACTTTGAAAAAAAAAGTTTTTTTTTCTTCTTCCTCTCCCTGCTGCCTGTCTGTTCCATTCTACCCCTCCCAGAGCAGGCAGCAGGAGATTGCACACCCACACACTGGGACCGCTGTCCCTGGCCAGTAGCGTGGTTCCATGTTCTAGCCCTTGGCGTTGTGTGGTGTAAGCTGGGTTCCAGAATCCGAACCCTGAGCGCTTTTGAAACGGGCTTTAGCCGCTTTTGGTTGTTGTCATGCTGGGCTGTGTGGTGTGAGGACCTGAAGTGCAACGGAGACAAGGCTTACCTGATTCTGGTTGAAGCCATCCCTTTGACTAGGCTTGATGCCCCTCCAGTAGCGAAGATCCCTGCTGTTGTTCCTGGTGCTCCTCTGGTGCTGTGCAGTCAAGTCTGGAGGTCTACCCTGAAAAAAAAGAAGATTTCGGCCTCCTACTGTGGTGTGGGCTCTGATCTGCCCCGTTTTTATTTTTCTGTGCCCATAGGTGAATTCCAGTCCCCATCAGCAGCATAGAAGGCAGCATCATGACTTGAAAGCCAGCGACGTCAAAGCCCCTGTCATCCCTCTTGGTGCCTGCCTCCTGCTGTGCCAGTTTCCACCCTCTGCCAGACAGCCTCCCACTTCCCGTGCTCACCTCCTCAGTCCCTGTGTAGTGTGCAGTGAGTCGGCGGCAGCTCACTGATTGGTGCTATCCGCCAATAACAATAAATAAAGGACTGTTTTTTTGTTGGGTCAGTGCACTAGGCACTCAAAGGAGATGGCTGAGTGCCAGGTTGTTGGGGCACAAGGACCCTGTAATTATTATTCAGGAGGGGCGGGAGGTAGCGATGCCCATGGGGAGGGCCAAGACAGCAAGGCCAAGCAAAGGTCTATGAATATTCAGTAGAGGGTCGGGATTAGGGGACGACTTGCCACAAGAGTGACAGCAGGCTCTCTGTGAGCCAGATAATTAAAGGGCCCTTCAGTTTAAAAGAGCAAGTCAGGCCCATTATAGTGAGAATGGTAGGCTCGCGAGTGGTTAAGACTACCAGGCCCAGATTAAAGGTAGGGCATCAGGCCCAAGGTAAAGCAGGGCTACCAGGTCCAATATAAAGCAGGGCACTAGGCTCACAGTTAAATGGGCATTAGGCCAAAAGTAAAGCAGGGCACCAGACCTATAGAGTTTAGGGCTGTCTGGCCTGAGGTAAAGTAGGGTGCCAAGCCCAGGGTAAAACAGGGCTACCAGGCCTTGAATAAAGGGAGTTCCGGCCTAGTGAGTAGGGCAATCCAGACCAGTAGTAGTAAGGGTTCCAACCTAGTGAATAAGGACAAGCAGGCCCAGTAGTAGTAGTAAAGGCAAGCCAGCCTAGTAATAAATAGGGCATATAGGCCCCATAGAAAATAAGGCATTTAGACCTCTAGTGTTCGGGCAACTAGTACAGGGCAAGGAGACACACTAGTATAGTGATTGGGGCATTCATAGCAAAACGTTCAGGGGTAGCCAGATCCTATTCAGGAAGGCCCTACAGTCAGAAAGGGTCCATTTAGGGTGCTTAGCTCACAATATGCTACAAGGGAACTGTAACCACTGTATTGTTTATGCCACTGTTCATTGTTCAAGCATCTAAACAATTGTGTGTTGGCTAGAAGCACCAAGACTGCATTGTGACATTAGGATTGTGGTTATTTTCCCTGGTTGTCTGAACTATTGCCCGTGCATCTGAACTATTGCCCCAAGCATCTGAACAATTGCCCCACAAGTAAATAATTGCCCCCAAATTGATCATTTTCCCTTCTCCTGGTAAATTATCTGGTCATTATGCAGTTCTTTTGGCATTGCAAAAGTGTATCTTATAGCTATATTGTTGCCAGCATAGGGACAGTCTCAATCTTCTACTACATTGATGTTCCATGGTGTGGTCTGTTATTCTACGCATCCAGAATCAGTCTCTACCCAGAAGAGGACGTCTTCATCATCATTCTTCACCAGAAAGTGTCCGACCATCAGATCATCTGCTCCGTCGGTGTCATCCATCAAAGTCGAGGTTCATTGCCGTTCGTGCAAGTCGCACCACCCTTTCTTCTGCTCTTGAAGTTACGTTTGCCAAAGCTGAACGCATCATGACTGCTGTGCCAGTGTCATTTCATTGGGTTCCTGATCCAGATGTCCCAAAGTCGGTCGCCTCCACAGAAGAGTGTACACCTGGAAGGACCTGGTATGCATCCCTGGTCGCTCGCTACAAGTAGAGTCCGCAGCTCCAGTGCGACACGCTCGACATTTCCTTATTTTGTTCTAGTTCCTTGTGATAAGACTACAGAATCAACCATCTTCACTTCAGATCCTTCTGGTTACTGGTTGCATCAGTGCTCCATCTTCACCTCAGATCCTTCAAAGTCTTGCTGGCCCTTGGAGTGCTGCAGCATTGTCTAGGTCACGGTAGTCCTCCAGTGGATTTTTCACCACACATCTCCTGGTTTCTCTTCTTCCTTGGTGGCTCTGGAAGTGGGTTTGGCCAAGGGCTCCATTTGCATCCAGTGTGGAATCCGACAGCCCATAAGTGGGTTCATTCCAGGAACCAGCTTCTTTGGTTCTTTCTTTCTGGCAACCTTGGAGAGTGGGCTTTTGCTGAGAAACCTATGGTCTGTTCACAAAACCTATTACCTCCCAGTGGCCTTATCTAGGTCCTTGCTGGGAATTGTGTCTTAGTATACGACAGTTCTGTTTGCTTCCCTTGTAGCTACCAACGAAGAATGACAGTGTGCACGAAGACGCTCAGACATTTGGACTTTGTGATAATTCTGTGGTCATTGTAAAACCAGTTATTGTGGGTAGTGAACAACACCTGATTTTCACCTAAGTACTAGTTACACTTATAGGTTACTGCTTAAGAACTGTAGAAGTACAGTGGCATTAGGCCAAGGTGCATATTCTAATATTGTTGTAATCATTTTAGCAGTATTAGATAAAAGTAATTCTGTCTTCTATCACCCTGTTATTGTTGTGGGGCCTATCTTCTCCTGTGACTGTATCTCCTCCCACTGGTACTGAATAAATGCCCTGCAGGCACTGAATCTCTTGGATGACTGCTGCCTCTCCTTGTCTGGGTAACTGTTAACTTATGCACTATAATCTGGACCTCGGCGTCCATCCTCATCTTTTGGAGCACCACAGACAACTAAAATTTTTGGCGAGTCGGCAGGATACAGATAATTATTTTATCCAAGGAGTCCAAAGTTGGAGTTGCCTAGAGAAGTACAAATGGAGCCAGGGTGTAGTAGTGGACTGTCCGTGGAGATACAGAGTCAGTTGGAAGAGACCGAGATGGACCTCAAGGGAGTATTCTACCTTCTCCATTAACAATGCCATATTACTTTGGAGCCATGGCTTCTGCAATTTTCTGGAGAAGAGACGGAAGAAGAACTTGCAACTTAGGAGAGTTTCACTCAAAGATTCAGGCTATGTTTAGGTTATACCAGGTCCCTGAGCAGCAGAAGGTTGAAATCTAATTGGGCAACTAAAAGGAACTGCTCACCGAGAAGTACAGTCCTGGCCAACTAAAGCAAAAGTTATGGCAGAACAGATTCAACAAAGGCTGCAGCAAATCTTTGATGCTCGAACTGTGTCCAACTTAAATGAAGTTCTTTCTCACACTCAGAAGCCCCAAGAGACTCTGCTTGAGTTTGCATTGAGCCTGCAAGAGCTATTGCAAGCTATAGAGAGGGTAGATGCTGTGGAAGTCCAAGATGTGGACTGAGTGCTGGTAGAGAAATTTGTTGAAGGGGATAGTGAAGCCCTGAAGAGAGAGCTCCCATGCTACATTTGCAGGACCCCGATGCTGATTTCCTAGACTTTAAGGAGAAAGCAATTAAGGTATTCAGTTCTGGACACTCCGGGATGAGGCTCAGGCCTATCTGCAGATGGCAGCTTCAATGGGAACTGTGTGGCCTGGATATCCTAAAGAAAGACAGAAGGAAGACAATGCTTGGAAAAAAGGACTTCAACCCAAGAAACTGTCCCTACAGAGATTGAGATGAGGAAGAGAACCTGCCACATATCCAAGCCAGTATTTGGAGCATGAACAGACATGTGGACCAAGGATGCAGACACCTATCTGTTCTGTGCTGGCCAGTGCCAGTCAACACTCTGAGCTGACTGAACAGATTGCCACCCTGACTCACCAGATGGCAGAGATATGCAAAGAAATGCAAGGCCTGAAGGCAGGGTGGAAAATGAAATATCCCTTAATCAGTCTGGAAAAGAAAGAAAGGGAAATGATCATATAAATCATCCAAGGAGGGGTGAAGGAAGATGCCCCATAGATCAGTTTGATAACCAGGAAGGCCCAATTGTTGTCGGTGTGGTGTTAGTGGCCCTATAGCGCGAAGATGTAGTCAGCCAGCGGATGCCACCCTTACTTTAAACAGAAATTCTTCAGGGATGAGGACCGACCTCAAGAGCAGACAACCAGGTCCAGCAGCCCCATTAGATCAGTCTTGTTTCATTGGCAAAAGTCCGATGGCACCGTAAAGGTAGATGGTATCGAACTTATGGCTTTGTTAGTTAGATACAGGATCGCAGGTCGCCACTGATACAGGGATGAGATCAAGGTATTGATGCCCGATGATCTTAAGCCACCTCCGAGATCTTGCAAAGTTAATAGTGAGCAATGGGGACAAAGTACCGTATCTGGGATATCTGGAAGCTGATATCCAGTTGGGAAAAATACTCAAAGCAGACAAGGCATCATTATTAGTGACCTGGAAAGTGATCATTTGCCACCATTAATCTTGGGGATGAATGTTTTACAAAATTGTTTCGACGAGCTAGTGCACATCCTCCAACAGAAAGCCAAGCACGTACCCAAGTGGATAAACATGCTCTGCAGCAAACTATCAATCATCTGCAATGCTACCAACAGTTTGCCAATGCTGATGGTGAGATTGGTAAAGTATGAGAGACAGACACCAGGCCAGTAATGTTAAAGTCGGGCACAGAAACCACCCTCTGGTATAAGGCAAAGGTGGGCCTGAGGGTCAGGATTATGATGCTCTCGTGGAACCATAGCCTACAAAAAGAGAAGAACTCATAATAGTGGCTCGGAGTATAGCTACCGTGACCAGAGGTTTGATTCTGGTTAGAGTGTTAAATTATGGGACTCACGATATGCATCTTTACCAAAATCAGTCGGCTGCTCAGATCCACACCGTGTGCTTGCAAGAGATTATTGAGGCTGAAGAAGAGCTAAAGGTAGTGCCTGAAGAAAAAACAGAAAGTGGTAGTATACAGAATGGCTAAGGAGATTAAATTGGCAGTCCCAAGACCACTGCAAACCAGAGAGCTGACGACTAGGAGTGGTTTTACACCATGAAGAAGCCTTTAGTCAACACCCCATTAGACTTTGGCCTAGCTCATGGGGTACAACACCACATCAGTACAAATGGACACCCGCCCATCAGGGAGTGATTTAGACCAGTCCCACCAGCGATGTACCAACAAGTGAAGGAGATGATCAGAGAGATGAAAGAGGCTGAAGTAATTAAAGAAAGCCACAGCCCATGGGCAGCTCCAATTGTTTTGTTAAGAAAAGGATGGAAAATTCGATTCTGTGTCGAATACCACAAGTTAAATGCCATCACCCATAAAGATGCATATCCTTTGCCCGGATAGAAAGATTCCCTCACAGCTCTCCAATCTGCCATGTATTCTCCACTCTAGACTTAACCAGTGGATACTGGCAAGTTCCTATGGCACCAAAGGATCAAGATAAAACAGCCTTTATCACCCTCATGGGTCTTTTGAGTTCACAAGGATGCCTTTTTGACTGTGTAACACTCCAGGAACTTTGCAGAGACTTGTTGAACATTGCCTTGAAGTAGAAATTTTGATATCCTATTATTATATTTGGACGATATCATTGTATACTAAAGACTCACGAAGACCATTTACTATACTTGTGAGAGGTGTTTCAAAGATTAATTCAGTATGGTCTTAAAATAAAACCATCTAAATGCCAGCTATTACAATCTAAAGTAAATTATCTGGGACATATAGTTTCTCTGAGGAAGTGTCGCCAGACTCAGAAAAGACAGAAGTGGTAAAGATTGGCCTGTTCCTACTACTGTTGGAGATGTCCAAAAGTTCCTAGGTTTCATGGGATATTATTGTAGATTTATCAAGAACTTTTCCAAAATTGCTGTGCCATTGCACAAACTTTTAAGAGGATTGACAGAGGGTCGAGTCCCAAAGAATTGTCCTGTTGTATGGGCAGCTGAGCAACAGAGAGCATTTGATCAGTTAAAGAAAGTACTAACTGAGGCTCCTATACTAGCTTATCCTGATTAACTAAACCTTTCTTTTATATACCAATGCCAGGAACAAAGGGTTGAAAGGTATTCGTACAAGAACAGAATGGTGTAGAAAGAGTTATAGCGTATGTAAGCCGAGGGTTAAGAGGCTCTGAGCAGAATGATGCCCACTACAGCTCTTTCAAATTCGAGTTCCTAGAATTGGTATGGCTATTACAGAAAAGTTCAGACAATATTTGGCTGCTACCCCTTTTATGGTTTTCACTGATAACAACCATTGGCGCACTTGAATACTGCAAAGCTAGAAGCCCTAGAGCAGAGGTGGGCCTCCTGACTTGCGAGTTATCAATTCCCTAAAATATCGCTCTGGTAAAGTGAATGCGAACACAGATGCATTGTCTCGAATGCCTGGACAAGAGGAAGCAGAAGTAGATGATACCTCATTGGAAAAATATAGAAATGCCACCTTTTCTTCAAGTACCAGCTGAGATTATCCAAGCTTGTTGTCAAATTGTTCCAGAGCAAGAGGTGGAAACCCAACCTGAAGTAGATGATATAATTGCAATCCAGAAAAGTTTATGGGTGAAATTGCAGGACCAAGATCCTACTGTTAACCAAGTTAAAGCTCTGGTGTCTGCACAGAAATGTATGACCCAGCGAGAAAGCAGCTAAACCTAGCAGTAATGAAACTTTGGAGGCACAGAACTCATCTGACCATAGAAGATTGTCGCTAGTAAAGGAAAGTAGAGACCCTACTACGCACATGGAATTGATCCAGATCATAGTCCCAAGGACCAGCATGTCAGTAGTATTAGAGGCATACCATGATCACTCAGGACATTTGGGCACAAGAAAACCAAGGCTGTTATTAGAAGAAGGTTTTACTGGATAGGAATGCACAGTGATATAATAAAGTGGTGTGAAGAATGTCCAGCCTGTAATTTGAAACGAGAAAGAGTAATCAGAAAGCTGTTCTTCACACCGTAGCTAGTAAAGCACCATTGGAACTAGTTGCTCTAGAGCTCGTAAGTTGGACCCAAGCACCAATGGACACATATATGTTCTCACAATGGTCGATCACTTTTCAAAGTTTGTGGTTGCTAGTGCAGTTAAAGACTTATCTGCCTCGAACTACCACTGAGACCTTTCTGAGATGTTTTATGCGACCTTCCGTTATCCAACAAAAATCCTTACAGACCAAGGAACTTCTTTGAATCCAAGCCTTTCATGAACTCTGTATCCTTTACGGAAGTCATAAACTGAAAACCACTGCCTACCATCCCCAAAGTAATGGACTCTGAAAGAACAAATCAGAATCTACTTAAATGTTGCGAGCCTTGCCAGAGTGTAAAAGTCCATACTGGCCAGCTCTGCTTCCCAAACTTACATATTTATATAATAATCTATACACTGTTCCACTGGTTATGCACCTCAATATTTAATGTTTGGATGCTATGGAAGACTTCCAATGGACTTAGTATTAGAGGTACCACTGGATGAAACCAAAGTAAAAAAACTGTTATGAATTGGGTGCAAGAACATAACCAATGTTTGCAGGAAGCTGAACAAATTGTAGGTAAACATATGGAGCAAGTGCAACAAAGACAAAAAGAAAACTATGATGCCAAGGCTAATGCTACACCCTTACTTATTGGAGAAAGAGTAATGCTAAAGAAAACCCAGAAATGCAGTAAGTTAGCTTTGAAATGGGAACCCGAACCATACCGCATTATTGAGATACCTTATCCTAAGCTACCGGTATACAAGATCCAGCAAGAATTAGGAAACAATACCAAGACTGTGCACCAAATCTCTTAAAAGCTTGTACTTTCAGAAACACTGTTCTAGAAAGAGATCAGGACAGTCCCACGCCAAAGGAGAGGCAGGAGTTCATAAAGCATGGAATGCTGGAACTAGAATCACCAACCAGTTGTTGCAAAGAGCCATGGATTCAAGACTTCAGATGTAAATTCTTTTGACTGTCCAAATGTTGTACCAGTAATAAATCCTGAAATACCAGATTTTATGGAATCAGAATGCATTGTCCAAGAACCCAAAGGTTTCCAACCTCAGAGATCCCAAAGATCTAATGCAGGTGTTCCCACTAGAAGGTATATAATGCAAGCCTCCTAACTTGTCTCTTGGTACCATGTGTAGATCTATTCAAAGTAATCCCCAGACACAGTCACTTAAGTTTGATAAATTTAAAGTTTTACAGTAGTTATAGATATCTTCAAATATTTTACCAAAGTAAGTTTTCATAAAGTGTTAAGTAAAATGTTAGTATGTTAAGAAAATGGTTATAATAATTATAAAGTGTCCTTTATAGTGTTTAAGGAAATACATGGGGACATGTATTCTTAGGCGGGTCTGAATCTGTAATGCCCCAAAGTTGAGGCATCCCAGAAATGCAATAAATAATTTGGGGTTTGCTGTGCTCAAGGGATCCTTGTGTGGTGCTGTGGCTTTAGGGCTCAAGGGTGAGGGTCCCTTTAGTGCCCCTAGGAAAGCGTTAGGAGGACTTTAAAAAAACTGTTTGTTTTCTTCTTTCTTTCCCTGCTACCTGTCTGTTCCATTCCACCCCCCCAGAACAGGCAGCAGGAGATTGACACCCATGTGCTAGGACAGCTGTCCCTGGCCAGTGCATGGACCTAAGTTCTAGCCCTTGGTGTTTGTGTTATATGCCCGGGTTCCAGAATCAACCCTGAGTGCTTTTTGAAATGGGCTTTTAGCCATTTTTGTTGTTTTCATGCTGGACTATGGAGTGTGAGAACCTGGGAGTGCAACAAAGACAGGGCTTATCTGATCCTTGTTGAAGCCATCCTGCTGACTCCGCTTTGGTGCCTCCTCCAGCCAGCAAAGATCTCTGCTGTTGTTCCCGGCGCCCTCCGTGCTCTGTGGTCAAGTCCAGTGGTCTACCTCCCCCAAAAAGAAGATTTTGGCCTCTTGCTGTGGTGTGGGCTCTGTTCTGCCCTGCTTTTTATTTTTCTGCACCCGTAGGTGAATTCTGCTCCCCCATCGGGCGTATAGAAGAGCCACATCATGACGCAAAGTTGACGGCTGTCGGAAGCCTCCTGTTGTCCCTCTTGGTGCCTGCCTCCTGCTGCACCAGTTTCCGCCTGCCAGACAGCCTCCCACTTTCCATTCACCGCTGCTATTCGACATGTTGCACCCGCCCATTTCTTCTGTTCTAGAACTCGGGTTATGTTCGGCCAAGCTGAAACGAATCACGATCACCGTGCCACTGTCATTTTATTGGGTTCCTGATCTGATCCTGGTCACCAGCAACACACAACAGAAAATGTCCACACTGACTAGCTCCTCGCAGAATAGATGCTTAAAAAAAAGCCTCGAGTCTTCTCACTCTGTAAGCTGCATTCCGTTGATCTCTTGCTTCCTTCTTCATTAGTACAGCCCTTTTGTTCTCTCTCATGTTACAACCGAAACTAAAAAGGCTTCAAACTTAAAAACAAATATATCTGTGTCTGTCTGTTTGGGGGAGGGGGAGACTAGCAAGAATGTCAGCCCTCATCTACCCAATGTTTCACATACCACCAAGGAACTATTTTTTGGGCAACAATACTTTAAATAAAACTTATTTACACTATTAAACACTGTATTTTCTTTTTTAATACAAAATGAACAGAAACATTGTATAATTGCAATAAACCACTCGGGGATGTGGGTTATCGGAAGGACCACGGCTGGCGAGGATTTACCTACTGCTGCACCTCGTGGGCAAACCACGCCAGCCATGGTAAATCCCCAGATAACCCACACCCCTCATGGCTTATTGCTTAACTACACTCTGTTTACAAATTATGTGGTGTATCAAGATATCCAGATGTTTGAGTGCCATACTGTTCCAAGCAGGTGTTTTACACCACTGTAACCTTCCTTCATGACCATGACCTCCCACTTAGTGGCATACATACAATATTAATTGGCAGTATAATCATACATTTGGAGGACTTGAAGTTACTGTAAAGGGTGACAGGTTGTTAAAAGAATTATGTTGGATTTGTATAAGTTTGTTTATTGTAACCACCAGAAAGAGATAAATTTAACTGAGTGGTTAATTAAGGCTTGCTATTGTAAATGGAACTGTATGTCAAATGAAGAGTTCATCTTTGTAAGTGCTCTTGTTTAATTTAAAACATTTTAAGGTTACTTAAAATGTTTTTTTCAGGCTGCTTAGAATGCCATGCCTAGTTTGGGAGGTTTCATTCATATGTATAAAGGGACTCCAGAGATAGCAGCTTTTCAGCTGTGCAGTCACAAGAAATATGCTTGAAGTGGATGACAGTGTCCAACATTTGATGTCATTTTGCATCTGACATCAAATGTCTGGTGATGTGCTGCTGAAGGAGAAGATGAAAGGCCAGTATGTTTCAACTGGCTTGGCATCTCAAATGAGAGTTGAAATGGCATTTAAGCAGTAAATGTGCTTCCAGAACCCAGCTAATATAAGGATTAAGGTAAATGCCTACTTTATCATTTTCAGAACAGGGTTGTGCTCTGTAAAGACCATGTGGTCCTGTGTGCTTACATGGTTAACAACATTAAAATAAATAAATTAAAATTTAAATAAATAAATCAGAATTTTTTTTTCAGTTAATAGTTTTATTGGCTTTTCTTGTGCATACATCATAAACAGACAAAACTCAACATATATCATTAGCAGAGAAGAATCATTACAGTAGTATATCCAAAAACTTATAGCATACAGCACACATGAAGGAAAAGTAGTAAAATGACTAAAGAAGGAGAAAAAGGGAGGGGCCCCCTAAACTCTCTGCCCTGTAGTGATGCAAAGTCCAAAACAAGACCAGGTAAATATATGGTGATACCATATTATTACTAATGCACTATAAAATTGTGTAAGTTGCATAGCTGACTAAACTGAGCTTGCATCAGGGACCATCATTCGGGAGTACATAAGTAGGAGAGCCAAAACAGTGACCACATATAAGCTCATCTTATCCCCATCCTAGGCTTCAAGTAAGCAAGAAAGGGAGCCCAGCAAGCAGAATATGCTGCAAATTTATTGGCAGTAACATGCGACAAGCAGTCAAATGAGGACAGCAGTGTAAGAGTATGATGAAGCTCTAGAATGGAAGGGATTTCAGTTGACCTCCACCGACACAGGATAAGGCGCTTTGTCTGAAATACCGAGAAGGGCTAGCCAATGGAGTTGGTGGGCCTTGAGGTGAGTTCCTGAGGGGAAGGCCCAGGATCCAGACTAGGGGGTCCAGCTGGGTCTAACAAGGCCTAGGATTTGTGAGGCAAGTTGGTTCAGTTCAGTTGTGAAGGGGCCATAGAGAGTATTGCCAGATAATGTGATAAAGGTCTCCTGTCTGAACTTGGTACCAGCATAGGTTATTATGTAGAAGCTTGGCTTTATATAGAACATCTGGTGTTCTATACCAATGATGTAACAATTTGTTCTGGATAAGTCTACTGCATGCATCTGGATAGCTCGAGTGAGCTATTTTCCAGCAGAGGGCCCACTGAGTGTCTTCCAGCTTTAGATTTAATGCTTTCTCCCACTTCTGTTTAGATTCCCGGACTGTGAGGGAATGCTGCCTTGTATGTCAGCATAAACTTTACTGGCTTGGCCCTGAGGAGCTTAAGCCAGGTGAATAGTTTCTGAGGGTGATCATATAGGACGGCTCAGTTTAGGAACTCAACCAGAGAGCTGCACAATTGCAAGAATTTCCAAAAGTCATTTTTGCCCAACTTTGACTTAGCAAGATCTTGAAAGTATTGCATCCCCAACCCTGCCTCATCCAAGACATCTGCCAAAACTTAAAACCTATGCGCTCCCACTGAGGCCAGTGAATGGGCTTGTTCTCCACCATATATGCTTACTGATAAAGCTAGGAGTGTAGAGAAGAGGTGTGGGGTTGGCTTTTGATCCTAGTATTTACCTTGTGCCAAATCTGGACCACTGGCGCAATGGTGGGATGGACCCATAGAGGCTTAGATAATGGGTTGTATATTAGAAGAGAGGCTATACCTGAGCAATGGACTTTTCCATGTGAAGCCATTGCGAAGATTCATGAGATAGGTGGTGAACCATTTTGGGGACTGTGCTAAGGAGTTAGCCCATGCATACCCCTCAAACCACAGCAGGCCCCATCCACTGGCCTTCCAGTGGGAACGCAGTTGCCCCTACTATATCGAGGCTTTTGTTTTCCAAATAAAGATCCCCACTACTCTATCTATGGTGCAGAGTCATTTTGCAGGAGGGTAGGGGATATGTGAGAGGTGATACAGAAATTTGGGAGCTGAAATAATTTTGAGAGCTGCTATTTTACCCGCTAAGGTAAGGTGGAGCATTTTCCACCTGTCCAGTTCCGCTCTGAGGTCAGCAATTAATGGATTCACATTGAAATCCAAAATTTTAGAAAGGTCAGAGGAGATATGGATACCAAATATACTAAGGAGCCTGAGGCCCATTTAAGCCCCAGGGGAGAAACTCCATTCTGAGTACAGCTAGAGTTGAGAGGGAGCAGTTCAGTTTTGGATTTATTCATCCTTAGGCTGGACAGTTTCACGAAATCTGTTGGAGACTAAGGAGTGCTGGGAGGGCTACAGTGACATCTTCTACAGGGACCAACAAATCATCTGCATACATAAGCGTAGCATATGAATGCGCCCCAAAAGTGATTCCATGGATGTCTGGATGTTGTCTGATAGCAGCTGCTAGTGGCTCAACCGCTAAAATAAACAGAAGCGGAGACAGGGGCAGCCATGATGAGTGCCTCTACCTAGTTGAAAAGGACTGGCGATCACTGAGTTGGTCCAAATTCTGGTTATGGGTTGCTCATAAAGTGCCATCACCCAATTCGAAAGGGAGCCCTAAAGCCAAACCAGTGCAGCACCCTCTCCAGGTAATCCCATTCCAGGAGTCAAAGGCTTTTTGAGTTGACAGCTATTGCTGCAGCTGGGGTGGAAAGGGCCTTGGCGTGGTGGATGATATTGACCAGTGACCTAATGTGATCTTGGCTGAGATGCCCTAGCATGAAACCCACCTGTGAAGGGTGGATGAGGGAGGGAAGAAGTGGGTTGCCTAGTGGCCAGAATTTTGGAAAGATTTTACTATCCGTGTTAATTAATGATATGGGGTGGTAGCTTGAGGGGAGCGAGATCTTTGCCTTTTGGGGAACACAGTGATAACAGCTTCTCAGAGAGTAGGGAGAATATGCTATTGCCCAGGGCCTCATTGTAAACCTGGGAGAGGAGAGGGTAATTTGAGGAGCAAGGAACTGCCAGAGTTTGACTGAAACCCATCCTCTGGGGGTCTTGCCTGAGTTTAGGGCCATAATAGCTGCTGCAACCTCATCAGGCAAGATAGGCAGGTCCAGTTCTGCAGCCTGAGATGCTTGAAGAGTAGGGAGTTGAAGGGAAGCAAGAAATGGCTCCATTATCTCGGCATGCTGGTTCATGGTGGAGGAGTAGAGCTCGGAGTAGAACTGCTTCATGATGGCATTTATGAGCTTATGGTCTGTTCAGATTGAGCCAGCCTGGTCCCTCAGGCTGGAAATATGGTGCTTAGCCTGCTGTTTATGCAGTCGGTAGGCCAAAAGCTTGCCGCCCCCCAACCCAGTAGTGATGGCACAGTCTCAGTATTGCTACTTCCGCCTTGCTGGTCAGCCAATCATTAACTCTGTATGAATTGAGAGCATTTCTTTGTTCAGTGAAGAGTCTGGCAGCAAGTGGGGGTCTGCTTGGCCTGAGCTTCTAGGATCTTTAGCCTTGCTTCCAAAGAGACCAGAAGGTGCTCTCACTTCTTCCAGCATTTGGATGCAAACTCAATTATAGACCTACAGGGTGGCTTTAAAAGCCTCCCACATGACGCCTGGGGGTGTCCTGAAGAGAGTTCTCTGCTAGGAATGAGGCAGTCTCTGAAGTTACCCACTGTACAAACTCAGGGTCTTTAAGGAGGACGGAATCCAGTTTCAGGAGACAGATTTAGGGGGTGCTAGCCCCATAGTGCACTGGAGCATGGTCCAATATGACCTTAGGTAAGATCACTGAATCAACTGCATTCCGCAACATCCACAGACACCAGCCAGAAGTCCAGCCGGCTATGTGACCCATGCACCTATGATGTGAGGGAGTAATCTCTCACCCTTGGGTGGAAGTTTCCAGATATCAGTTAGCCGACTTCCACCATCATTTGCTGTAATGCCAGGTGACCCTTTGGGGTGCTGCACTGGGGTGTGGGCACTATGGTCCAACTGAGCACCAAACAAGATTAAAATCTCCTTCTAGGCTGGTGAGTGGGGTCAGGAGTAAGGGAGATCGGTGCTTGAGCTAGTGCATGGAAGAAGGAGGTCATCTTCATTTAGGCATCAATGCAGCCTAGAGCACGGGGCCCTCTGGGATTCTCATCAGGGCTGACATCCACCTTCCTTGGGGATCCATCTGGACCTGAGTGGGGGACCAGGTGATTAAATTGTGGAGGAGTATAGCAACCCCTCTCTTTTAGAGGAGGAGGTCGAGGATCATACCTGCCCCACCCAGTCTCTAGCCAGCGTAGCGTGGTCCTGTTTTGTAAGTTTAGTTTCTGTAGGAAGGCCAGTGTGGCCCTCAGCCTCTTCAAATGAGACAACACCTGTTTATGTTTTACTGGGTGTTCAGGCCCGTACATTCCAGGTGTAAGCATGGAGGTCACCCATGATCCCGGATGGGGAAAAGAGTGCAAGAAAAGGTTATGGAATTTTCAGAGATGGAGGCTGAGGGCCAACTGTACTTTCCCTCAAGAGACTCCCGATGAAACCTAGCCACTCAGTACAGACAAGCCATGTAGTACCTAGAGCATAAGCATAGTTAATAATTACCCAGTCTTCACAATAGAAATAAGAACTAGTCGGGCAAATGGCCGAAACAACATCCAACTATTTACAGAAACATTAACATACAGTAACAATCTTGTAGGCGGAGGAGGCAGTTAGGCCAGCAGGCTAGCTGCCTAGGCCATTGTCTCCCTCTTGTGGGGTAGGTACAAGGAGAGGACAGGCAAGTGCTGGATAACTCATCCTCGGTCATACATATGTATAGCCTGTACGCTGCTTCCCCCTGTGGACATAAAGACACAGGTAAGTAAAGGGTGTTCTCAGTATCCACTCTGTTAGTTGTAGGGGGCCCTTCCAGCATCACCATAAGGAGATTGGGACCTTTGGTATCCTGCCTGGCAGAATAAGGGACCCCTCCTGCATTTGTGGGCTGTTAGGCTATGGGCTATGGCCCCTAGTGCAGGATCAGGGAGAAGAGAGTGGGGGAGGTGCAGGGCAGCTTCCTGTCCATATATGCTCGGACCCAGCACACTGAAAAGGCAACTGAGAGCTGAGGCATGGAGGCCTATAGAAGCCCTGAGTCTGGGGGTAACCACTCAAGCAAGTAAAGCAGGAACAAGGTCCAATCATTTAGCCCCTATTGGGAGGATATGAGAAATCAGACACAACCTGAGAGATATATCTGGAAACCGTCAAAGCCCTGCTGTCTCCCCAGCCCAGTCTCCTCCTCCACCCTAAACCTTCCGGACAACATCTTAACAACCCCAAGCGAAGTTGCATCCGCTTTCAACTCCTTCTTACGCTACAAGCGCCAAATCTCTACTCGACAATTCACAGCCTTGCGCAGACTTCCACTACCACCCTGCTATACCCCAGCACCTCTCTCAAGCACGCCCCACCTTCTCCTTCCGCTGGTCTCCCAAGAGAAGTCTTCGCTGTTCTACGCCCTCGACCCAAACAAAGGCAAGTGCCCACAAGGCCTGGACGCCAAACTCCTCTTCCTATCTGCCCCTGCCATTGCCTCCCCGCTTGCTGACCTACTAAACCTCTCCTTCGCTATGGCAAAATTCCAGGTGCCTGGAAGGAAGCAGTAATCATCCCCTTCCGAAGGCGACCCATCTGAACTGGGAAACTACCGTCCTGTCTCCCTCTTACTGTCCTGGCTAAGCTGCAAAAGCAGCTCAGACTTCACCCAACTAACACAGTTCCTCGACTCCACTGCCTTTTCTTCACTCCATTCCAGTCGGGTTTTCACAAAATCACTCCACCATCACAGCCTTGCTAAGGCTCACTAATGATATCTCCTTGGGCATGGACAAAGGCCTTGTCACCTCTGCTATTTTTATTGACCTGGCTAAAGCTTTTGATACCGTGTCCCACACTAAACTCCTCTCAAAATTGCAACAAGCAGGCCTCTCCCAACCTGCCTCTAACTGGTTCCAAGCCTACTCTGTCAGGCAGAGTGCAGGCAGAAAAATTGGCCCTCACATCTCCTCCCAACTACTAGTGAATATGGGGTCCCCAGGGTTCAGTCCTGGTCCCCTACTTTCTATATTCTTAAATGATCTGCCTCAAGTTTGCTCTAACTCAAGCGCTGCAAATGTATGCAGATGATACAGTACTGTACACCTCTGGCCCCTCTACCGATGACACAATTGCATCTCTACAACGGGATTTTGATGTCGCATAAACATGGCTCAGGTCCAACCAGTTTATCCTAAACGCCAAGAAAACTGTCTCCATGACCTTCGCACCCATCCCAAATTATCCTGCCCGCAGCCCCGTCTTCCACACCCTGGATGGCTCAAACCTAGATTCCTGCACCTCCTTCAGGTACCTAGGAATTTGGCTGGATCAACATCTCGATTTTCACACCCACATCGAATCACTGCAGAGAAAACTCCACCCCTAGGTTAGGAGCACTGTACCGTCAAAAGGCTCCCTTCCTACCTATGTTAGGCAGGAGCTAGTCCTCAAAATTATCCTTCCCATCTTTGACTACGGGACGTGGTTTACAGCAGTGCCCCCATCCACATTGGCTGGACTGGACCCCCTATCACTCATTCTGCCATTCGCCCTTGACTGCCCTCCCACCACCCATCACTGCGACTCTGTACAGCGCCCTGGCCTTCCCATCCTTAGAGTCTTGCCACAAAACAACATTGCACTAACTCATCTACAAGTACTGGTCAAATACCTCCCCCTACCTCAGCAGTGATCTATCAGCCCAACCTTCCCTGCCTACCCGCTCAGAGCTTACGATCCGAAAAAGCTCCATGTACCTTTCATGCACACCTCTAAGGGCAAATGGCCTTTATGCATCGTCTGCCAAAACTATGGAATGAGCTACCTGCATACATCAGGCATTCAGACTCCCACTGGGCTCTCAAACCACTCCTGAGGTCCTACTACTCTGCTGCTTGTAATTGCTACCCGATGATCTAACTGCCAAATAATTTTTGCCTCTGAACCGCTGTCTATTGTCTTCCCACGCTGTGCACTTTAACTATGACTATGATTAGTGTTAGCTACTCTAGACCTATGTAACACTGATGTACTGTGTTTTACTGTTTTACTGTATCTGTTGTACTGTGTTTTACTGTTTACTGTATCTATTGTCTGACCTTATGTAACCCCAGGTCGCATCTGCTTTACTGTTTACTGTATCTGTTGCCTGACCTATGTAACCCCAGGTCACATCTGGAAACGAGTGTCCCCTTCAGAATGCTTATCTGGTAAATCTTTAAATAAATAAATAAATAAATAAATATATAAGAGGATGGTCAGTTCAGTCCATAGCCCAAAACTTGTATAGCAGTAACAATTAGAACATACACAAACATGAAGAGAGCCCCAGAGGGCCCATTTTAAGCATATCACAGTTCAATATGTTACTACTACAACAAATAAATTTAGACCCAAATTGTGCACATCCTTTTATGCATGGGCTGGGAAGTTGGAACTTTGCTGTTCCTGTTGTAGAGTCACAGGTCAAACTAATCAACCCAGAGAAGCAGTCCAGACCTGAGTCGTAGTTCAGAGCAATCGGAAGAGAACCTCATATGCTGATGATACCCCAACCCCAGTCCTCAACCCAGCCAGGGAAACAAGTAAGCCCTTCTACTTATCTGTGCATTCAGGAGGTGCTTCTGTTGTCTGCAGGAGGGCAAGCATCTCGAAGTTTCAGATTTTGCATCTGCCGCGAGGAGGACTGGAAGGGTCAGGGGCTGTCTCTCCAGAGGAGTATGTTGCGTGTCCACTGCTGCTATTGAAGCCCAGGATTTGGCCTCCAGAGGTAACAGGGGGCCAACTGGTCTTCCTCCAGAGGGAGGCCATCCGGCAGGGTCAGCAGAGGGGCGAATTTGTTAGGAGCTGATATTGGTGCAGGCCTCTTCCTCAAACTCTGGTGTCATCTCCTCCTCTGCCTGGCATCTGGTGCTGCCTTCTCTCATATCACTGTGGCAAATAGCGACTTTTACTCAGATGGAAGGTAGGCCTCAAACCGTGGACTTGAGGCCTAGGAGATGGCAATGGAGAGCTGGGCGATTCTTCCATGCATCGGGTATCAGAGGAGCTGGCGGAGTGCGCTGAAAAGCTCCAGGTTTAAAAGTCCTTAGGGAACTCTCACGAAGATAGTCCAGGAGACTGTCAGGGTAGAGAAGAAGGTAAGAGCTCCATTAATGATCACCCTCATGGTTGCCGGGTATCAGAGGGAGAATGACATGCGTGTGTGTATGAAGGATTTTTTCAGCACACCATAGATGCCTTTGCACCTTTCGGTCAGTTTCTGAGAATAGTCCTGATATATTTGGATAGTATTGCTGTTCCAGGTAATGGAGCCTTTGTCCCTGGCTGTTGTGATGACCATCTCTTTCCATCTGAAGTTGAGGAAATGAGCCAGGATGGGCACTGGCGCTTCCCTGTTTTGGTGGCAGGGCAAGTGTGCAGTGAGCCCACTCAATATGCAAGGCAGTTGTGGGTGGCAGGCTGAGGATCTGAGGTAAGGTGCACTGAGAAAGTGAATTGCATCCCGCTGTTCAGCCTCTCAGGGATGCCGAACTGCAAATTGTTGCAGCTGCTGCAATTTTCCAAATCATCCACCTAGTCTTGAAGGAAATGTATAAGGTGGACCTACTCCCAAGTGGTAGTGGTGAGGTCTTGCAGGGCTGAGTCATGGGCCTTGAGATGCCTCTCCATGTGGAACAGCCGTGTCTCAATAGCCTGTAAAGTTTGGGTATTGTTATTTAGAGCTAAAGTCATTTGGGTCATCTGTGCCATCAGCTGAATAAACATTTGTTCCATCTTTGCAGGATCAGCTGGGGCTGAGAGGAGGACGCCATCCTGCAGGCTATGGAGCAAGGGGAGACTCAGGATTCACTGTGCCTCCCTGAAAAGAAGAAATGAGGACTGTGCAATGTAGCAGGTAAGTCCTTCTTCTGAATCTTGTGCCTCCAGAGGATAAAACAATCCCCTATTGCAGGATGTCTTAGGATATAAGTCCACAGTCATAGAGCTAAGTATCTATGCTGCCATCTTGTTGAAGGCTAAGCCACACCCCCATAAATCAGAAATTTCTAATAAACTGTGAAGTTGTTTATTGTGAACTGTAGAGTAAATTTTAAAATCAGTTTATTTCATAGGATCATCTCTCTTGAAAAGGTGCTATGTGAACACCTAAACATTAGGGATGTAATTTGGGGTAGTCAGCAATTGAATGTGAAGCTCTAAATAAACTGAGGATGCTGCAATATTATTTATTTATTTTATTTTCATTTTATTTTTATTTATCAAGACAGTGTACTAGACAGTAACAGCGCCTATTTTCAGGCGCAGCTTGGGAGAGTACAGCATAGGAACAACAACATAAAACAATACAAACAAACTCTATCAAGAGCCAATATGGCTGCAGTCAAGGTCTGGCAGAACATGGCACTGTCCGCTATGTCCAATATGGTTGCTGAAGTTTTCTGCACATGTGCAATGACTCACCCATGTACACTGGGATCCAGTGGCCATATTGATATGGAGGACTGTGCCGCCATGCTGTCGGAGTTCAGTACGCATGCAAGTTGTCATGCATGCGCAGAAAACTCCAGCAGCCATCTTGCACGCCACTGTCGACAGTGCTATGTTCCACTAATACTGAAGGACAAAATAGTGCAGTGAGTGTGCAGCGATTGTCGCTCACTCCACTATTTAAAAAGTCTGTTCAGTATCTGGTAAGCTCCATTTTCTTTTGGCCTGGCACTGCAGAATAATGTTCTGCACAATATGATTTTATTTAAATTTATTCTAAATGGTTTTACATAATTTGTTATTTTTATTGTGAGGTGCCCAGAGCCTTTGTGAATGGGTGCCATATAAACAAGCATTTGTCAATGTGGAATATTTGCTCACTGGCATTTGCTGTGTAATTGTTAGCATAGATAGCGTAGAGGCAAAAGTAACACATTAAAAGAAGAGTAGTAATAGTGAATTTGTCATGATTGTGAAAAGAAGAGGTTGTCTGCCTCTCAGAATGCTAATTTGACACATGGCTTGACTCCATACTCTTACTAGAGGGCAAACCAAGGCTCCACTGGGAAATGTGGAAATCAAGGTAAAGTGGGTCTGAATGGTTGTAGAGGGTATCTGGAGATGGAAGGTAATGGTAGGTAGATCAGAGCACAAGGATGGTGGTGTTATTCCCAATGGTTCAGTCAAAAAATAGATGAAGGATAGCAGTCACCACTCATGTGATAGCAAAAAGGGAGGCAGTATAGTGCAGTGGTTTAAGGCTCTGAGCTGCAAATCTGGAGACCTGGGTTTGAATCCCACAGCCCTCACTTGCATACTGTGTGACCTTGAGCAAGTCACTTAAATTCCCTGTGCTCCCAGGTCACACCTGTAAACAAGCTTTCAGCTTAGTGTGTCTCTCCTGGTTAAACAATCGGGGAAGAGACTTCAAGCAGGAGTGGTGCCTCTCAATTCCTTTATTCCACCAAATGTCCAAGACAGGTAAAGAGGTAGCAGTACCAGTGCAGGACAGAACCTATAGACCTATCATTTCACTTCAAGCAATCAGGGCTTCATCAATGGTAGGTCAACCACTCTCTGGGCTTCTCATTAGCAATGACTCATCTGGACAAATTACCAAACAAGAATATGAATTTTAATTTTGTCTGAACCTTAATTTGTGGGGCAGTGTCCCTTAAAATTTTCTGGAACACTGATGGGTGTACTATATGTTTTGTCACTGATCACTTGCTTCAGTCTTTGAATACACACTGCTGAACCAATAGCACATCAAGGTTTTAAATGTGCAAATGTGTCACTTATTAAAGAAAAACCCAGTGATTGGCTCAGCTACCTCTGATGAAGCCCCTGATTGGTTGGGCTAAACATTAGGTGTACAGGTTCTGTCATACTAAGAATCATACTAAGACAAATCAGAAGCTAGGGAGCGTGACGCCATAATTTGCTCCTGTGCATTAATAATAATTTAATGGAATATGTGATAGAATAAATTTATCCAACCAATTTTTGAAAGTTGTTTTAGTGCTGCTAACAATGACTTCAATTGGCAATGCATTCCAAGGTTTAACAATGCGTAGGGAATAAAAGTATTTTCGTGCCATAAGATTGAATCATTTCTGCTGCACTCGTAACGGTGACCTCTAAGACTGAGCATATCCTCTTTAAAGGAGAAACCTAGATTTCCCAATAGCTGAGGATCCTTAATAATATCATACATCAAGAGAAGATCTCTCTTAATCTTCTAGTGAAAATTACATCAATGTAAGTGAATTAAGTCTGAGTTCATATGGTACTTCCTTCAATCCTTTTACTAATGTAGTAAATCCCCTTGTACTCTTACCAGTTTCACAATGTCCTGTTTCTTATAGGGGCATCAAAACTGCGATGAAAAATCCAAATGTGTTCGGACGTAAGCTCTGTAAAGTGGCATTAACACTTGTTGGTCCCTTGATTTAATATTTCTCTTTATAGCCCAGATAACACTATTTGCCCTATGTATGACTGCATTAATCTGTGAATCTGGAAGAAAATAGTTAGATACAATGACCCCCAGCTCCTTTTCTGTATCTGTGCTGACCAGTGCCTTATTATCTAAGGTGTATACATGCATGGCGTTGTGTATCCCAAAATGCAAAATCTTACATTTTGTATGACTTAATTTCATACCCAATTTGAGATCCATAAAGAAATGTTATCCAAATCATTCGGTATTGATTTTATTTTATCAGAATTTGTGCTTAGTTCACCAATCTTAATATCGCCAGTGTATTTGATAGTATTTGAAAACAACTTTTTGTAATGTCAGCTATGAAAAGCTGAAAAGGCTGAAAAGGTCCTGCACTGTTATTGCTACCTGTGCACCTGTCATAGACATTTGGTGGAATAAGAAAAGTGAGAGGCCCTAGTTCTGTTTCAAGCGTCTCTATCAGATGAGTGGTGAGTGATATCCTTCATCTAGTTTCTATGTCTGGAGAAGGCAGGGTGGCAGCAGAGACATTAATTGTTTAGGTAAATAATACCCAACTATAATCACAAATGCAGCAAAACACTGAAAATAAACTATTTTTCTTACCTGTGTATTCATCTGTGTTTCTGATTCCACTCTATGTGTTTGTCTGATAGGTATAGATGATCCACTTGTGTTCTTTCGCCTTACCCTTTGTGTGTGGGGTATGGTATCTCTGATTAAAATCATCCCGAGACCCCTTCCATCTTGCCCCAATAATTATGCATATCCACAGCCCCTCCCATCTGATGACACCCTCCTCCCTCCCCAGCTTGCAGAACATCCTTGATCCCCTCCTGTCTGCTGACACCCACTGGTCCAGTATGTATACGCTCCCATGGTATGCACACCCATTCCTAATACAAATACCACTGTGTCCTCGTCACATTTGCTGATAAGCATCATGACCCAGAATGAGTATTCCTATCCCTCCTCCCATCTACTGATGCCCACTGTGTCCCAATACAAATACCCTTCTCCCTCCCATCAGGTTGCACCTGCCCTGACCCAATACAAATACCCCTACCTCCTCCTTGCATCAGCTATACCCACCCTGTCCAACTATGAATACCCCTACCCTCTCCTCCTAAATGCTGATACACCTTGTCCCAATATGAATATAAGTATCTCCTCCTCCTTTCTGCTGATACCCACCGGTCCCAATACATATTCCCCACCTCGCATTGGCTCCAGCCCACCACCCTCTCTGTAGCTCGGGCCTCTGGGGTACCCGCCCCGCCCTGCCCAAAGGAACAGCTAGCCCTAATTTTGAGCACCCTTCCTGGAGCTGAGCCACCCTCGTCTCCCAAATGGCGTTACCAGGATCTGGACCAACAATCCCTATACAACACAGCCCCCTGCCAGACCACCCTCCCTTCAGCTGCCCCCTCTCCAGACCACCCTTCCTGCCCATGGATCACATACGTCACAACCTGCTGAAAATAAAATGTGAGACATCCAATGGTGTGCATCCTGAACATAGGGGATATTCTGCAGCTGTTCCCAGTCCTCCACGTGTGCAAAGGGACCAGGAACCATTTTAGGATTGGTCCCATAGTGTGTTTTGTATTTTTGCAGTAAAGGCAGAGTTCACAGCACCTTTTGTGTGGCAGCACCTTTCCCATGAAGGACAGGTCAGATGTATGGGATCAGCTCCACTGCAGCTGAACCTCTCCCCATTTAGCAAGCCCCTTCCTCCTGCAGCTGGAGCCCTCTCTGCATCTGCCAGCCCTTGCATCTTGATCCTCCCAACAACAGAAGAACAGATGGCTCTGGCCAGCTCGAAGCTGGACACCCCTGCAGCTGGACACACTCACTTCCTACATCTGGCCACTCCTGCATCTGTCCACTCCTGTATCTGGATTCTCACAGCAAAAGGACAGACTCCTATCTGCACTCAGGGAAGGGCCAGGAGTGGAAAATACATGAGGATATTAGCTGATGCTGCAGTGTTGTGAGTGCTCCCTAGCCCGGAGAAAACAAAACAGGGATATGGGCTGCATCAGTTTTTGGCAAGACCTATAAAAGTGGTACTGTCTTCAGGGACAATTCCAGTTCACTTTAGCAAATCTTCTAGTTAAGTGGAAAGTATGGAAGCCTGCCAGCCATTTCTGGGGGTGGGATGTAATGGGATCATGAGGCTATGATGGAGGGCCGAGCATGACATCCTTAGGACAGTGGTGACTCTGGACCTCATTGTTAAAATTACAGGAGATGAATGCAACGGCCACAGTACGGTTGGGCTAGAAAACATTTCAGGTCCTAGACCAGGCTTCCCTAGCTGACCAACCTCCATGGAGTTGGACAAACTGCTTTCAGCACCCAGAGCAGCCTTCTTCCAGCCAACCAATCTTACAGCATTTATACCAACCTGTTTTCCTGGCAGACCACCCTTCCTGCCTGGACACCCTCCCATTCAACTTGCCTCTATGTATCTAAACCCACCTTTCTGCCCCCAGACCAGTCTCCTCCCCTCCCAACAGCCAACCACTGTCCTGAAACTGAACCACCCCCAGCTCTGCATCTACCTAAATCTGAGCACCCTTCCTTACTTTTATTCCTCCCCAAGCCCCCACCCCCACAGCAGACCACCCTCTCTGCTGCTTACATCCCCAGAACAGGACACACTCACTTTTATCTTAGCTGCAATGGTATGCACTATAAAATAAATGTAATTATCTTTGTATTTCTGCTGGTGGGGAAATTGGGATAGGTAATGCTAGGGGCTAAACAGACAGAGAGTGCAAAGGCAGGTATAGCGTTAGGCAGTGCATAGAGGTTATAGGAAGGGTGGGCACTGCAAAGGGTAATGGGGATAGACAATTTATGAGGGCTACAGAGACAGGCAATGCAAAATGGATCAGTGATGCAAAGGAGCAACAGGGTCAGGCAACAGGAAGAGGCAATTCACACAAGGGAATATTGACAGATAGTGCAAATGAGGCAACAGGGTTAGGCAATGCAAAGGGCAAAGGATATGTAAGGGGGCATAGGGATATTCAAGGAGCATGGAGATAGGCAATGCAAATTGGTGAAGGGACAGACAAAGCACAGTTGTGGCTGCAGCATTTTAGTTTAACTACCTTGCATAGATAACATCTCATACCCGGATTCTGGGAGCCTGGGACTGGGTTAGTAAGGCAATTTCCAGTCATACCTGTAAACGAATAGCCATGGTGCTGCAAAGGATCTGTAATTCTTTAGAACAAAATCAGAATGATAGAGAAGGTTAAATATACAGCAATACTTATCTGAGATGCAGGAATCCATGTCCTGTCAGACCTGTACAAAAAAAAAAAAAAGAGAAAAATGGTGAACCTAAGGGAAAAAAGCAAAAGTAGACAGTATTCCAGAGATAAAGAGCTGCTGGACAAGCATAGATATTACATACAGGAAGCAAGTTATCCCAGGTTCAAATCCCACCACAATCAGTGGCTCAGAATATAACTTTGGGATGTCACCTGACCTCACAGGTGTATAACTGCACACGAGGACTCAGCAGTGATAAACACCCTGACAGCCCTCTGTGGTCAGCTTGCCACTGCCTGCCAGATCCCCCAGCTCCTGGTGCAGATTCGCCTCCTCCCCAGCATCAAGATCTGCTGAGCTTGTCATCCTCAACACTGACATGACCTGGAAGAGGAGATGCAAGGAAGGGAAAACAAAGCAGCACAAAATGTAAATATGCAGTAATATGGAAAAGTGCACAGAATGCAATGTGGCAGCACTAGAAATTAAAAACATGCAGTATAGTGGTGGCGAAAACAGCACGACAGGTAGGAAGGGTATCTCAAAAGAATGTGGAAATGGCAAAACCCTAACATATACAAAAGAAAATATAAAGAAGAAATACATCAAATGAAGTTGAATGAAAGAGAACTGGCAAATGATTGGCACTTAGGCTTCTGCAAGGAATTTGCAGCTTTTTGGAAAACCTGGATTGCCACCATAGGGAAGATGTGGCATCCGGCGCCTCAACCCTTTACATTAGTTCAAGCAGAGATGTAACTGCATGACAGCAAAGGACTCATTTATTTTTGGTAACCATGTAAGCACACTATACAGTTACATGACAATTTTCAGTTAATACCCAGTAAAGTAACCTGACATGTAAAAGGAAACATTTTACCAACCGTCCACAGGCAACCTCCCTACCTAAAGTTAGACCATCCCAACAGACACTAGACCAGCCTCCCTTTCAGTCAACCACACTCAATACTGGTGGACAACCCTTCAGTGCCACAGAACAACCTACCCATCCACACCCAGGGACCACCATTTCCAGTCCTAATTATCTTCTAGTCCCACCAAGCTGAGTACCCTATCTGGAGTTAAACCACTCTCCAGCTTCTGGACCAGCCTCTCCGCTAAGCAACCACCCTCCTGCATTTGGTCCAGCCTCCAACCCCATGCCAAACAACCTCCCTGTAACTGGATCACCTCTCCAATCCCACAGCTTACCCCAACAGACAACTGTCTCTGCAACTGTCCCCTCCAAACCTTCCAAGCCAATGATTCTACCCATAGCTGGACCCTCCCAACCACTGAAAGAGCCTCCTGCCAGTTACCCTTCCAGCAGACTTTTTCACCCTTCCATGTCCCAGACAAGCCTCCACAAGTGGACAACCATCCATGCAGGTGACCCCCAGAATCACCCATTCCACTGATGGGCTGGCCCCCATCCACCCAAAGCTAGGTACCCTTCCAGAAACGGACCAGAAACCACACAGAGGAGCAATGCTTTGTTGACAAAATGAAAGACTTAAGCAATGAGAGTGCTGCTAAGTGCATTTATTCCATCACGATATTCAGACAAACCAGCAAAAAGGCTGAGTACCTCGGCACTTCTGTTTACTCTAAACCTTCTTTGGGGGTGTAATCTAACTATGAAGTTAACCCATTTATTTATTTATTTTATTTGCTTGGTTTTGGATGACTGGGTAATGCACTAGACATTAAATATGGCTATTTTCAGGCACAGTTAAAGAGCAGTCTTAAAGCCACAGTGCACACTTATTTTGGTGCACAGGATAGATAATCAAAAGCTGAATAAATAAAATTAATGGTGTATTTAAAAACAAAAGATATCAAAAACAAACTTCACTGATTGTAATGGGCAACTAGAAGGAATAAGAAGAGCAAGGATACAGTGTGCACTGCTGATTTTGGCAAAAGGCTAAAAGTGGTTAGCAGCCAAATTATCATGTACTAGCCACAGGTACAAAATGTAGTAAGTGGCACAAACAGAAGGAGGGAAGCTGTCAAGCAAACCCACTGGACTCCTGTAGAAGTCTCTCTGTATTTGGATGGGCCACCTCATTTAAAGAAGGCTTGACAGCAGCATCCAACTTTCTTCTCCAGTTGGTTAGTTCTGTGTATGCTCTAAACTTAGATTAAGCCTTAATTGGTCAAACTCTAAATGTGCCTGGTCCAGTTTTCTTTCAAGTGAAGGGCATCCCTTCTGTCATCAAATATAAAGCAATTCTTCTTCTCTTCTGGGCCCATTTTTGTCAGTTTCTGTCATAATTGAATTATTGGTGACCTCTTCTAATTACACACATTTGACAAAATGGTCACAAAACAACTCAGTATGCAGGTTCTTGCTCCCAAACAGTCAAGATACAGCAATCAGACAGTTTGGGAGCAGTTTTATCAATTTCTGACACAATTTGTGAATTATTGGTGAGCTCCTCTATGTACAAGAATATGCGTAATGGTCATGGAACTGCTCAGTATGGCCTGCTCTAGCTCCCAAATAGTCAAGAGACAGCAACTGGATAGTTTGGGACCATTTTGGACAGATTCTGTCGATGTTTGTGAATTATTCGTGATCACATCTAATTGCATGAATTTGCTGAAATGATGAAGAAACTGCTCAGTATGATCCATTCTTGATCTCAGCCAGTCAAGAGACTGCAGCCAAACAGTTTGCAATCATTTTGGGCAGATTCTGACAATATTTGTGAATTATTTGTGATGTCCTGTAATTGTATGAATTTGCCGACGAGGTCAAGAAACTACTCAGAATGGCCGGAGCCATTGTCTTCACTCATGGCAGGCTCCAATGCGACAACAGCGAGTAAAATTACACTCCAGAACTCTTACACACAAAAGCACCACAGTTGCTGTGGGTAGCTGTATCAGCTCTGACCAGAGTTTGTTTAGTTAGGTAGGAATGGGCAGGCCAATGGGCAAACAGGCCTTTTCAGCCAACAGATTCTATGTTTCCATAAAATGCGTGAGACACTATAACTAGTGGCTTCAGTCACACAATCATGTAATAAATAAATCAAAACTGACCAGGCTGTTTAAAGGATCATCTTGTTGGTGTGTAATATGCTGATCTGGTCTATAGTGCAGCCTCTAAGTCTACCCTAGCTAGACTGGACCTCTATCCCATTCCTTTGCCACTTCTCACCCTTTATCTTAACTTACCTTTTTCTTCCTTGACTCTCAGCATTTTTCTCATTGCTTTTTCTCATCTCTGTATTTGATACTCCTTTCTATTTCTACCAGCCCACCACTCAGTCACCTCTTCTTATTCTCTCTGTTCTTCTTACGCTACTCTTCTCTGTTTCCACTGCAAGACCACCACAAGCCAGTCTGACTTCTTGGTCCACTTCCTTGTCTCTGAAATAGCCTCCTGCCCAAATTCCCCATTCCCTGTGTAATTCTCCCTCAAATGGCTCATCAGGGCACACTTTACAGCTTTTATACCTATCAGCAAGGCCACTGTTTTTCGGTTTTACCGGAAAATCTGGTAAATTCGAACTAGGGCTGCCTGAAAACCGTAAAACAAAGATTTCATGGAATCTGTCATTTTCTATCAGATCAGTAAATCTATAAAAAGTGTGTTTTTCTTTTAATTCCTTCCTGTACTATTTTCAGTTTGCTTCATTTAATGCTCTGTATATTAAGCCTTCTTTAATTCTGATTATTTATGCACATACTAAAAATGATAAAAGAATCCGTAAAATCCGAATATTAGAGTAACAATCACGGTGAAATTCCAGAATCTTAAGTCTTGAAAACGGAATTTAATTGTTTGAATCACCATAAATCAGTGGCCTTGCCTATCAGCCTCCTCTCCACCCCCAAACATATCCTCCATGTGCATCTATACTGCCCTGGAGCAGCTTTGTGCTCACTCAGTTCACCACAGCCAGTATGCCTGGTATTTTGCATAGCCAGACTGCAGTTTGCTGTAGCCACTGTGTGTTGTATTTTGCTTTACATGTCTTATCCACTGCATTTTCAGACTGTTTTTATTTCCTTGTTACTCCCTCACCCCATCCCATCACATCTTGAAGCAAACTCAGTGTGCCTTTCCCAGTTACTAATTTTAAATAATGAATCACTTACATCCTCATGAATTTCCCTATATACAAGTGGACCAACATTTGGAAGATTTCCACAGCTGAGTCCAACACCAACATCTGCCACAGGGAAGGACCCTGCAATTTATATTCAAGCAAGAATGTACTGTCAGCAAGTCAAAAATGTGACACTCAGCCAGATACAGACGAGAAATATAGTAAATGTTGCCCAAAAATGTTTTGCACTGTAATTTTCTTAATGGGGTAGCAGAGTGCGAGGAAAAAGAACAGAGGAGATCACGCCTAAGGAAAGACAGCTGGGAGTCACTTCTCAAGGACAGGGTGTGGGGACATGACCCAACAAGAAAGGAAGTAGGCTGGGGTTCATGGCTCAAGTGGAAGTGAGAGGCGCACGGTTGGAAACTGGGAAGAGGGGTATCATAGTTCAAGAAGGGAAGTGGGGTGTCACAGCTCAAAGATGGGAAAGGGGGTGTCAATAACTGCTCAAATAAGGAAAACAGTGGGGCCAACAGCTCAAAGAAGACAAATGGACAGTCAGCAGCTCAAATAAGGGAAATGGGAGGTCAACAGCTCAAAGAAGGGATGTAAGGGTGTCACAGCTCACAGCAGGGAAGTAGGCAGCATCACAGCTCAAAGAAGGGATGTAAGGGTGTCACAGCTCACAGCAGGGAAGTAGGCAGCATCACAGCTCAAAGAAGGGAAGCAGGGGTGTCAGAGCTCAAAGAAGAGAAATGAGGGGGTCACATCTCACAGAAGGAAAATAAGGAGGTTGCATCTCAAAGAAGGAAGCAAGAAAAGTTATAGCTCAAAGAAGGAAGGGGGGCACAGCCTGAAGGAAAGTGAAAGGACACAGCTTGAAGAGAAGTGAGGGATCACAACATGAAAGAAGTGGAGAGGTCACAGCATGAACAAAGTGGGGGCAGAAAATAAGCTAGAGGAGGTCACTATAAGGATTATCACCTTTCAATAAGGTGACATCAGAACAGCATTTCACCTGCAGGACAATCTTTACTCTCCTAGCCCAAGGAAAGAGGGCCCTGAGGTGATGACAACCCGAGAAAAGGGTCAGGAGTTACTTTAAAGTTCTGATGTCTTTCACACCTCACATCCCTCTCACCCATGTATAGTCACAGCCAAGCCTGGTAGCCTCTACTGTCTCCAAGGTCTCGGCCCACAAAGATTCTCATGTTGTAGTAAAGGGAGCCCCACTCCGGGTTTGTCCTCTACCACCAACACAGTTCTCAGTCCCTGGAGAGCCGGTTCCACTCACTTCTCTTCCTGCTCAGTGGGGCTATGCACCAAGTGGGTGGGGTACATAGAAAAGTCACATACCCCACCCACAGCACTTCGCACCCACAGACAGGTGAGCCCATACAGGCGTGCACAAAGCGTGCCACCTGTCTGCAGCTCCACCCGGCATGCAAAACTCCGCCTGGGCGGCTGAGGGAGGAGTTGTTGTCCCAGGCAGACATCCAATGGGATACCCCGGACCCCTAGTGGATCCTCGCATAGGGAGGCATAGGTCCAGGACTGTGCATGCCCATTGCTGGCACCTGGACCCACATGGCACCATCCCATTCTGGTGCTGTCACTCTTGTCCATTGCTGGTGTTGCCCTTCCAGCTGCCCCTGAGATCTCCTGCTGCTCAGTGGTCAGGTAGCACAGTGAGCCATGTCCCAGTTCCCTGGTGGACGGCCTGCATCCATGGGGCAAGAGTGAGTTACGGCAGGTTCCCCCGCCGCAATCTGCACCCCTGCTTCACACCTGGCGTGGCCAGCACTACACGGGTTAGTGTATACCGCGAGTGCTGGCAAGCCCCAGAATGCCCCCCCGCTCACCCCCCAGTGTGCTGCTGTCTGCGGCACCGTGATCAGGCTTGTAACGCCTGCGCTCCCATACGTGAATGCCACATAGCCATTGCTCTGTGGTTATCATGTATGATATCAACGCACCTGGTTTACACGGGCGCATTGGCATCATCATAGAGCCCAGTATTTGGACTACTGCACCCGTATCGTGTCTGTCACAACTCCGTAATGGCTGTTGAAAGACAGAGAAGACAAGGATCTTTAACCAGCCTCGCACAACTGCGTATTCACTTGCTCCCTAACCCAAACCAGCTTGCACTTCTGGATAGGCCACGCCACAAGGACCCCATCAAGGCCACCCACTTCCTGGAGACTGTATAGAATTAAATGGACACAAGTCCATGAAGTAGGGCTGCCACACAGTCACTCGTAATAATGTTTGATTTTTTCTTTTTTATTTCTAGTTTTTCAAATGTTTAAATTTCATAACATTGAGGATTACAAACAAGCTCTGATGGCCTCTGGAGCCATTGTGCCCCAGAGTTCCGTGTGCTTGCATGAGTCGTCGCACATGCACAGAGAACTATGGCAGCCATCTTGCACATGGTGGCCAATGCTGTGTTCCACCAGCGACGGTGGACAAAATACTGTAGTGAATGCACAGTGATTGCTGTTCACCTCCACTATTTACAAGTCTGGACAGTATCCAGTAAGCTCTTTTCACTCTACTGTGCTCACAAGACATCTGCAGGGCTACACCCACTGCCATTGTAAAATGGGGAATGAAATTTGATAAGAATACAAATGTAAGGTACAACACTGGAAACAAAAATGCTAACAACAATTGGCTTACAGGAAGAGTTTAGCACACATTATATAACCCTTAGGGCTTGCCCTAATTGCCCCTATGTCCTTTTTTGCTCCTGGTTCCTCCCTGCTCTCTGGTGTTCAGCATTTCCTCACCACAGCCCGATTGTTTCTGGTATTCCCTCGTGGTTCCCCAAAACAGCTCTACTAGTTATTTTAGCCCAGTTTTAGCTCAGAGTGTAAGCTGCAATCACCATGTTGTTTACTTTGGCTCCTCGGAGCAGCAGAGACCATGCATGCGCACTGGAGCACCTTGATGTACTGACTGCCAGTCAAGCAGGGAGTTTTACAGTGGTCCCGTGCCCTGCTAAGCTAAATGGGGACCAGAGACCTCAAGGAGGCAAAGGAAAGTATCAGTTCTTGTTTTAAATAAAGTTTGCATTGGGGCATTTTGGGGCTCATTGATATTCATAAGCCCTAATTATTATTCATAAGCTGCACTGCCATCTGGGAGGACAGTATTTATGGCAGCAAAGGCAGAACTGTTAAGTGTATATTTATGAATGTGGGATCATTTAACAAGGAAATGTTGGGGCTATCTGTTGGTGAATCTGTAAATAAATAACTTTATTCCTGGCTGCACCAGCACTTTGAACTTGTAAGATTGCATAAACTGTTTGAACATTGATACTGCAGCCACCATCTTATCAATTTGCCAGCCAAAACAAACTGGGATTTTAGCCAGAGACCCTTGGGAATGTACTGAGGACTTTGGGAGATAATCAGGGATTATTTGCTGGTGCCTAAAAGCAACCAATGGGAGGACTGAAACTGCTTCAGACCGTTAAAGCACCCAGTCAGATTCCTTGGATCTTGCCTTTATTTAAGAAGGACTGTTCAAACTGAGGAGTGGTAGGCAGATCTGTTGAGAGATCTGTTGGGACTCCAACTCAAACAGTCAAGGAAAGAGGAGCTTGTAGGTTCTGGAGAGATCTGGCCTGTGAAAGGCCTAGTTTTCTTCTGGTGTGCATCCTGGGTCCCAACGTTGGGATTAATTGCCAGGAACCGCCTGACTGCAAGTTAAGAGGTTTGCTCAGCAACGCAGCTGACATTGCGAACCGCCAGGAACTGAGAGAGAGGAGTCTGAGAGTTTGATTCCAGAAGTAAATGTGCTGAAGGTTTATTGTGGCTCAAGGCCTACCATCCAGGGACTCCTGATTGCCAGAGAGTAGCCTTCCTTTACCAGTGACCTGACTGTCTACCAGCTGGAGGGGTCACCAGAAAATAAACTGAACTTTGCCAGAGACACTGTATTGAACTTAGGTCTTTGTCCTTCCCAGCCCACGCTGTCTGTTCTTGTACCAGTTCCAGTGTTACCAGAAAGACCAGCTTCAGGGAGTCAGCCCTCCACAGAAAGTCATCACTGGTTGCAATCACCTACAGGGAAAGGCTGTGAAGTGGAGGTGAGTCATGATGGCCCAGTTTCCCCATGTGCAGCAGCTTCCAACATCGGCCTTCATTTCGCCAGGCCATCCTAAAGCGACTGGTACAGTGAGAAAATCCTGGTAGCTCCCTGCAACAGGCATCTTGGTTTTTATGGTATCATCTAATTGTTTGCAGTTTAATTTCCATGGTTTTAATAGATTAGGCCACCTCGTCACGATACAAATAATTTGTTTTGCCTTGCATTCCTTAATAATCATTTTCTTCAGGGCCCCAATAACAGCTGCAACTTTAGGAAATGATTCTGGCCAGCCAGTATAGATCCTGGGTACCTAGTAGTTGAGGACTGTTTATCATAGAGACTTAATTAGTGGTGTTTATTAATCTGGTTTTCCAAAATGATAATCATTTACCTATATTTGCTTCCCTTCTCATTCACATCCCTTTATAAACCTGATTTACCATGCTACTTTAAACCTAGCTTGTGTGCATATCATTACTTGATTTGAAGCAATAGGCTCTGTATTGAATGTGCAAAAGTGTATGCTGTATTGCCAGACCCGTCTTTAAAGGGCTGCAGGGCACGCGCCAGGACCCAAGACCCTACTGGTAAGTGGGACAACTGTGAGCATATTGTTAATGTGGATTGCAAACTGTCTATGGAATACTGCTGATGGTCATTGTCACTATCTAGGTAATTGGTCACTAGATGGGATTGTGGGGGTTAAAGCTTCCCAGAGGGCTATATCAATCTAGATAGAAACCCACGTAATTATTTCTCTGGGTGGAGGTACCAAAATATTGTGTTTGCTGAGGTAGAGAAAGTCCAGTACTTGTCAGATTGGAACCCAGGCCCTCAACCTGTTGTTAGGGAGACAGGCAGTGGTAGTAGCCCTTGAGTAGCAACACCTAGGGGTTAATATATACAAAGACAACAGACACATAATAGATAAGGCAGAAAGTACAATAGACTATTTTCTCATTTTAACACTCTTGATACAGGAGTGGCACAGAGTAGATGGGGAAATAAAAAAATCAATTCAGCCTAGGGGCCGAAAGGTACTGTAGCCTGGGAGAGGTAAGAATGAAATGCTATTTGAAAGGTATGAGAGGACTCTACACTGCCAGATAGCATCAGGATTGAGTTCCAGACAGTGGGGGCAGCAAAGGCAAAGGGCAGTTTACTAAAGTTGGTCTTGGTTTAGGTACAAGCAAGGACCCTGGGACATTGGATGTAAGGAGTTAAGTGTGATCATCAGACTTTAGGAGTGCAGAATGAGTAGTGGGGACTGTCTGTTATTGACTGACAAGGCTAGGCACCCCAGGGCAAATATTTGCAGTTCGGGGGACCACCATAACCTGGCATAAAGATCACAGTGGTGAGTAAACTTGTTAATATCCAGAGCAAATATACAGATGTTGTAGGATCGTCCTAACTATGGAGGGTAGTTTTAGAGGCAGGGTGATAACCTGCCACTCCATTTGTAATGGTAGACAGAAATTTGCCATGGGCAATAGCAATGTGGGCCACAGGTGTCAAGCAGTCACTGACTTTTTAAAAGACTCCAAGTTTTGTGTTGACTGTCTTCCATGTGGAAGTAATATATGCTAAAGTCTAGAGAAGCATCCAGTGTCACCCCCAGGTATTTTTATTTATTTATCGATTTACTGATTTATTCGGAGTTATATATCTGTGTACACCTTTGAGCACAAGTGCTCACTTGTAAAGGTTCCAAGTCAATGTTTGAGTACAGGTACTAACAAATGAAGAGATTGATTGTAAGATGAGCACACAGCTATCAAGGCAGCACATTATCGTGGTAGCCTCTGTGCCTCACAACGTACACGAGGTGCCAGAGTTAATCCTCAATAATTGCACACCCTGTCGTGGGTTATTGCTACACAGATTGCATATCAATCAAGCCACTAACAATGGCTGAACACACTGTAGCATTATCACATAATGCAGGTAAAGCATAAATGTAAAAAACTAGTAAAGGTATTGCAAGAAGAGCAAGGAGAGAATAAGGCTTATTGTCACTTCTGTTCATCTGAAGCAGTCACATTTAGCATCCTGAGAGAGATCTTTTTAGCCTCTTGAAATGAGCTATTTTAGGAGGCCTATTAGGGTTCTGGCAGTTCATTCTGCGACTGCGGTTCTGACTGAAAAGGAGGCGTGGCTAGGTTTCTTCTGTGGAAAGGTACAGAGGCGTATTCCTGGCCATATTCCTGGTTGAGTATTGGTTATGTACAGTGTGCAGCAGATGCTGAACTTGGGTGAGTAAGACCAAGGAGAGCTTTTATTTTACCATGCAGGAATGTTGGGTATTTTATTCTCTCCTGGAGGGGATCCAATTCGTTTGAGGGAATAGAGAGCATGTATGGGTGAGTCCACCTGCCACAAGTACAAACTGGCAAGTCTTATTTAATAGAAGCCTGACCCTGCTGAGAACACAGTCAGAGGCCGCTACATACACTGTCAGACTGTAATTGAGTATTGGGAGGATAGTGCCAGCTATAGCAGTTCATTTGGCCTCAGGGTGAGATTGTGTTGTTGCCTATACAGTGCTCCTAGTTTCTTGTTTATCAAGTTAACAATGATATCTATATGAGGTGCAAAGGAGGGTGCTTCATCAATGGTGACTCCTAAGTATTGGAATGAGTCAACCTGCTCTAAAGTGGCCCCATTCTCATTTTCAATGGTGAAGAGACAAACCTTTTCCTCAACTGCAGGACAGCAAATAACATAATTTTCATGTGGTTCAGTATTAATTTATTTCATTTGAACCATCTTTCCTGTCAGGCAAAGCTCGCCTGTAAGTCCCAAGTAAGGGTCTCTTGGCTTACCCACTGCAGTAGATGACAGCGTCATCCACATACAGGAGGACCTCTGAGTTGGGGCAGGCATCGGAAGTTTGTTTATGAAGAGCCTGAAATGGAGGGCCCAATACAGAGCCTTGCGGCACCTAACAGACTCTTTTAATATCAGATAGGGCACTACTAATCTTTACCTGCTGTATGCAGTTAGTAAGGTAGCTCTGAAATCAGGATACAGTGTCTAATGAGAGCTCTAGTGTATGGAGTTTGTAAAGCAGCAGAGGGTGGTTAACTAAATCAAATGCTTTAGTTAAACTGATGTACGTGGAGCCAACTAGGTGGTCACTATCAAAGGTCTCATGTAGGTAATTAGTATACTCAATGAGAACTGTGCTGGTGTTCAGTATCTTTCCTAAAGCCATGCTGTTGGCATTGAATGTTATATTTTCAAGGTGGGTGACTAACTGATCAGAGACAATTCTTTCAAGTTCTTTGGAAGAGGGCTGAGATTGGTCTATAATTGGAGAGAAAGGAGCAGTCCCCACTTTTGTGGACAGGTGTCACAAGAGCAGTTTTTCATATTCCAGGAATGAGAGTACCGTAATGAGAAGATGAATAATTTAGTTATGGGACAGCAAGCTCAACCAGGGACAAAGCAACTACTTCATGTCCAGGGTAGCACTTCTCATTCTGGTCTTATCCAGTAACCATTTGACATATTTGATAGTTAGAAAAGAAAGTTTTAAAGTAAAACTTGGGTAGCTGGAGCAACTGGAAGGGCAGAGGTGAGTACATGTCCCAGATTGGCCTGGGGCTCAGTCTCATCATTGGAGGAAGCCCCACACTGAGATCAGTGAAGGCAATATTAAATGTATTTGCTATCACTTCAGGGCATAAAGATGCAGTAACTGATCCATTCGAGCTTAGCATAAGTGGTTGTGGTTTTCACCCTTCCACAGAACCTTCTTTAGGTTAACCCAGAAACTCTGGAAATTGCTCCAGTTGTTTACATGTTGTTCATTGCAATAGGTCACCTTTGCCCATTTTATTTCTGTGGTACACTTATTACAGGCAACCTTGTACTATTGCAGATCAATAGGAGAGCCTGTAGATCTGGCCCCTGACCAAAGATTATCCCTGGCCCACATCTGGGCTAAGAGAGAAGGGAAATCCATTCTGCAGATATACCTCTGATCTTATGCTTTCTGTAAGGAGCAAATTTGTCACAGGCCTCATTAAACTGGGAAATTAAGTAGTCCAGGGCTGGGTCTATATCTGAATAGCATTGAGGAAACTCCAGTCAACACTGGCTAGATATTCCTTAAATTCCCCAACTGGCCTTTGTGAAGTACCCGCTGTTTATAGATTTGGTGGGAGCTTTGCAAATTTTACAGTCAGGTACACAGAACAGGAGAATGGTCACTGGCTGCATCGGAAGCACAATAACATCCTTCAGCCTATCAGGGTGGGTGAATACCCAATCAATGGGCTATATGCACTAACAGGATTGTTGCCTATGTGCTGCATATCCGAGGCATGTAGGCAATCCTGGGTGAATGCCATGCAGTGAGGGTCCTGCAGACCCCAGTGGCATTCACCAAGTGTACATAAGTGCAGCGCAAGGCACTACATGACCGCCTCCTAAGCCCCTCGGGATGTCTGCACTTGGGGTGTGTCAGCGGCATGCCTGCACTATGTGGCATTCACAAAGCTGTGTAGTGCCAGGTGGAGGCGCCAGGTATGCCTGCCTAGACTTGGTATGTCCCGTGCGCACCCGTGAATGATGGCCACCAGTTGCAGTGGTAATGGGAACCATACTCCTGTGCCACCCAAGCCCACTAGTCTGCAGGGGAGGGCTGGAGTAGAAGCTCGGGTGACTGCTCGTGGGTGTGTCTGCAATGCTGCTATATGTGGCTTTTCTCCTACTCCCTGCCCCGTCCACAAGGGTGCAAGGATCACTCAAGGACCCAGTATGGGCATCCGATTGGATGCCCACCTGGATCCCTGCTCTGCTGCTGACCACCCGCGACCATGCATGCCATGGGGGAGTGGCAGCTGAGCTAAGTGCCACAGGTGCTAGCGGAAGTGCACACCGCTTACCCTGTGCCTGTCTGGGGCGCATGGCACGCGCATGAGCGGGGTACGTGCCTCAAGCGCCAACACCCCTTTAGTGCATCGGGCTCAATAAGAGTACTAGTATTAGTTTTATAGTTGGTCCAGTTGCAATCCTTTACTACCTGTGTGAGGTAAAGGTTTAACACCAGGTCCTTATGTACAACACTAGATTTGTCAATCCAATTTACGTTGAAGTCGCCAATGATGATAGTGTCCCGTTTGGCTATCATGCTTACATCACTTGATAACTGAATCAAAGCCTGATTGCTGTTTGCCAGGAGGTATGTATACAGTCATAATGAACAAGTTTTAATGCTCATTCCTTAAATGAGTTTTACAGCCGGACATTCACAATCACCTAGGAATTGTCCAATGCAATTTTATGGTAGGTCAGCCCACAGGTACAGTAGGCATCTGCCCCCCATGCTTTCCTTGCCGGTCATGCCTGTGGAGCTTATAATCACCCAAGGTGATAGTGGAGTCAGGGGTTCTAGTGGAGCCATGTTTCTGTGAGTGAGCTGATGTCCGGTTTGGCCTGAGCCACCCAAGCCTCAAGCTGTTCAAATTTTGGAAGGAGGCTGCTAATATTGAGGGAGACAATTTTAACATACCCAGATGCGTCCTGCTAGTTGCACCCTTTAGGGAGGTCCAGGGTTAGGGTCAATATTCCCGAACAGTAGGAGGAGGATGAGAAGAAGTTTTTAGATCCTTCTGTCTGGGAGGTTGCTGCAGCATCTTATTACATGTATGTAACTTTGAACCCAAGTCTTGAGCCCTGAAGAGACACTGGGAGTGATAAGGCTCATGCCATGATGTCCTCTGCTAGCCAGAGGAAGAGAGTGGGTATGCGGAGGGACCTGAGCTAGCATCAGTGGCGTGAAGCCTCCAATTTTGCTTGGGTATGGTTTCAAGTTCTGGGAGTTTATGCATATAGTGTGCTGCCCATTGAATTCACCTTGTGGGGCAGCAGATATTACTGACAGAAAAGTCACTAAGAGTAATATGTGCTGAGTGAGATGAATTAAATGTAGGAACTGTAGTGAGGTGAGTTCCATCCAGACATTCAACAGTAGGAGGAGTGTTGTTCACTCTTAACCTAGAGCTGGAGCCAAATAACATTGCTTGGGTCTTGGCAGTGTTCATGAGGAGCTTGTCTGAGTGAAATCAGGATTGCATGGATTTAAGGTCAGAGGAGAGGAGAGGAGAGGTCGATTTAGCATGAGGATGCTGAGAGCTAGTGCAAAGAGCTAGATCATTAGCATAAAGGACAGGGTACAGTGATTGAGAAATGTACTAGTAGAGTTAATGTAAATGGAAAAGAGGAGGGCCTTAGTATGGAGCCTTGGGGGACTCCAACTTTAGTGGAAGCTGAGTTAGACAGGGCATGACCTAATTTAACTCTCTGAAACCTATTGCTAAGGTAGCTATTGAACCAGGCCAGGACAGGGAAGGAGACAACCAGTGCACCTAGTTTAGCTTTTAGCAGGGTGTGGTCAACCAGGTCGAAGGCCTTCATGAGGTCAATAAAGGCCGCACCTGTGAGTTCACCCTATCCATAACACTGTCAACAGAGGAGGGAAGGAGAGAAGGACAGTAGTAGTACTATGACCCTTACAAAAGCAATACTGAGCAGGACAGAGAAGGTTGTGGTTGGTAAGGTAATTAGTCAGTTGGAAGGCCACTAGTTTTTCTAATATTTTGCTGAGTATTGGGAGTATCAAACTAGGTCTCTAGTTGTTTATGTTAGTTTGGTCACTGTTCTTGTGGACTGGGACAACATGGAAGCCTTCCATATATCAGGGACAGTTTGGGAAGTGAGGGAAGACTAAGAATTCTGGTGACAGGGAGGGATAGTTCAGCTGCTGCAATTTTTTGGGATTCTAGGTTCAAGTTCATCTGAACCTGCAGATTTGTCTGTGGGGATTTGGGAGAGGAGTCTACGTACCTCCCAGCAGGTGACAGCTTTGAAATAGAAAAGGAGGTGACAGGATCTGGCTTCAAGGGGGACAAAGGGTGGTGGCAGTTCTAATGAAATTACCTAAGTAAGCAGAGAGGTCAATGAGCGTGTATAAAGCATTCACAATGGTAATGGGGTTATTACAGTTTGTTCCATCAATGATTAGGTCATGAGGTGTGTTCCTACTAGAATGGCAAAGGGCTTGTTTTAAGTTTAGCCAAAAGGCTGGAGTTACCAGCCGAGGAGGCAAGCAGTGATTTGTAATATCGGCTGATACTTTGTCTGATGGCCTTTTGCATTCATTTCTGAGCACTCTATAGTTGGCTCAGTTAGAGGCAGTCTTGGAGGATTTATAGAGGGACCAGCTGGCATCTCTCAGTTTTAGGTGAGTGAACAGTGAGCAGTGCAGCCACTTGGAGACAGTGCCACGAACCTGTCTCATGGTCAGGGAGCAAGCCTATTTTGGATATCCGGAGGATATTATAGAATATGTTAAGGGCACATTATAAATTAGTGGTGGACCACAGTGGAGACCAGGCAACACTGGAATCTCCCATTGCAGCTCATTAAGGTCTAGTTTTGAAAAGTCACAAAAATGGATGATCCTTGGTGGGGCTTAGGGCATTAACCCTTCAATTGCAGTATGTAGAGAGGGAGGGAGTGGTCACTTATAGAATCTGGTAGTACTCAGGCGGACAAATCTGTCCGGCTATGGTTTAAGTATCCAGTCTAGGGCGTAGATGTTTGGCTGTTTTTCACACATCTTGTGGGGACTGAAATACAGTAAGCTGGTAGATCTGCAAGTGATTTAGAGTAAGTCCAGCTTTTTTGGAATGGTCCACAAGCCAATCCATATTAAAATCTCCAATGAGATTATGAAACACATTATAAATGCAACTTACTGCGTTTGTGTTTGTGTATTAGAATACCCTTCCTGAAGGCATATTAGAAGTAGTCCTACTATTTCAGATCCTGTTGGGGCAAGTAAACGTTACTATTGGAGACTGTTGAGAGGTGTAACCCTACATGTGCCAGGAAGATAGATGTCTCATTTTTGATTCCAGTTACCTAAAGGAAAGTGGTGCAAAGTGTGACCCTGTGAAGTCATTAATGTAGTCCTCACCAAGTGATGGGATGCAGGAGCTGAAGCCGTTGACCAACCATTCACCATCAACTTCACATTAAGTGTCTTAGCACTAAATGGATATGTTTTGCTCAAACTCAAACTATGTTTGTGTGAACACTGATTTTGGGAGATTGCTTGGGTCTCTTTGGACACTGTAGGCCTCCAGAGTTAATGTCCCTATCCCTAGTTAAATAATTATAATTAATTAAAATGCAACTGTTTTAATGATGAACTGTGTTTGCTTCCCATTGTAACAACTGCTTACTGATGATACAGGGATATCCTGATGCTTTGAAAGCTACCACAAAATGCAGTAGCTGCTTGTTCCTGGTTAAATAAGTGAGTATAGTTGGGGACTGGAGCTAGGCCAAAAGCAGGCCAGAAGCATTTTATTTATTTATTTATTGAAATGTTTCACCAGGAAGGTACTCTGAGCAACAGGTTGCTTATCTCCCAGTCACGACCTGGGTAGGGAATATGAGGATAGTATACAGAGTTTGGTACACAATAGAGATATTAAGGGATACATGATGGTTACTTATGTGATAGCGATATATCAGCATGAATGGCAAAGTGAGCTTGGGGTTATCATCAGTGGCATAGGCACGAGTGATTCAACCCTGAGCTCACTTTGTCAAGAGTGCTGATATTCAGCTATCACATAAGTAACCATCACGTATCTGTTTTATATAATAGGGGTTTACTGATTATGAATTTGTATTTTGGCTGTATATTTATGTGGTATGCTGTTTACCTTGTTTTCAGTGTTTCTTTTTGCTTTGGTGCTGCTGTGGAGGTCGTTTTTACCTTTTGTTGTATTTACAGTGGCGGTGCCACCAGAATGTATTCTGTGCTTCTTGAAGTGATTTGTTATATCAATAAAGTGGGCGGGGTGCGGAATGTAGTTTGCGATTTGTTTTGGCATTTGAATGAATATGGGTGGAAAGCAGAGATCTGTAGAAATGTAGTGCTCCAGTTTTTGCTTTTATGTCTTGACACGTTCACAGTGGAGATATTAGCAGTTGCATAGAGAGAGTGCTGATAACTGGTGCCGTTTTCCACTGTGTACAATCATTGCCTTATTGTTACTGTGTGGTGGTGATCTGGGGTTTTATCATATAAGTTATCAGCAAACCCCTATTATATAAGCAATTTGATTACATTCAAATCAATGTAGCAGGCTGTACAGAAGTAATGAGAAAACGGAATGCTAACAGTTTTGAACTAGGTAGATACAATGACACATAATAACATTTGGCAAACAGTAAGTGACATTACTATGTGGCTAGAAAATGTTTGAAAAGAAATCAAATAGGAGTGAGCTAGGCAAGTTATGAGGAGTGACACAGACAGGACAAGTTAACTAAGGTGAACAGAAATGCAAGTTGTCCTCAAGTGCAATAGAGATTGGGGTCTGATGAACTAAGGCTAGGTAAAGGGGTGAGAGAAATGTGTGGGTAGGCAGAGAAAGGGGTGGAATGCAAGGTGGATGGTTAGGAGGAGGAGAAAGGAAGAGGGAGAGGAGAGGGTCTTCTGGGGCCTGGCCTCTCAAGTATGCTGAGGACCCTGCCTGCACAAGGCAGAGGTAGAGCATGACAGGAGGGAAGCAGGTTGTAGGCAGCGATAGGTAGAGCAAGAGGATGGTTAGGAGGTGGAGAGGAGGAGGAGGAGAGGGTCTGCCAGGGCCCGACCCCTCCAACATGCTGAGACTCTGCCTCCACGAGGCAGAGGTAGAGTCCGATGGGGAAGCAGGTAGTAGGCAGCAGAGGTGAAGCACGACAGGAGGGAGGTAAGTTGTAGGCACTGGAAAGGGCTTCAGAAAGACCAGGAGAGAGGTAGGTATGACAGAAGAGAGGCCAAAATCCTAATTTTAGAGGAGCACAACCCTAACTTTTATAGGAAAGCCTGTAGCTGCATACAACATCCTCAAATACATGCATCCTCCACCCTTCACTGCCAGTTATAAGGTTACCTTCTCTATGACACCCTGGCCTCCGAGCTCACTCACCTATCTCATACGGGACCAGGTTACAGACATAAATGACAGTTTACTCACCTGGAAAAGGTGATTGTGTTAGTGTATATCCCTGACACTCCCATTCCTTACAAGCAGGATCCTGTTCACCTGATTGGCTGCTCGATGCACATGTGATCTTGTGTCAATTTCAGGATTTTACATGAGCCCCTTAGCTTCCACTCCCATCACATCCTATATTTTCTAAGCTATAATTACCATACACTTTAAAAGTAGGCTCTGACACCTTGATCTATCAATAAAAAAACACGTTTTATTGTGACACCTCATTGACAAGCTGCAATGCATACAGAATCTGTCCTGTACGGCATGCTGGTAATAACATCATGGTCCTCTTTTATTGGTGCCAAGAGGCCTGCTCTATCTGGGTGAGTAGTGGAGTGCCATGGATATACACTAACACAATCACCTCTATCAGGTGAGTAAATTACCATTGTATTATGTATGTATCTATGGCACTCCAGTTTCTTACACGTAGGGTCGTGTAAAGCAGTACTCCTAAGTGGGTAGAGTTGAATCAGGGCATTTGCACTTGTAAAGTGGTTGCCTCAGATCCTTATTTGCAAAGGAAGTTTTGGTTCTCATGTGAATGTCCAATCTATAGTGTCTGGTGAAAGTGTGAATATCTGACCATGTCACGGTTTCTGCTGCTGTGGCTTGGTTTCTGTCCACCCAGGATGTGGCAACGCTCTGGTGGAATGAGCCTGCGCCTCCTGGGGTTTGCTCCGCTGTTGATTTTATGCCTCCTGTACTGTCCTCTTTAACAAAGTGGCAATGGTGGTTTTGTGGCTGCCATGCCTTTTGTGCATCCCTGTGTGATGATGAACAACTTGTCTGAGCTGCAGATTTCCTTGGTCTGTTCAAATGGATTGACAAAGCCCTCTGGATGTCTAGAGTGCCTAGGGACTTTTCCTTTTCATCTGAGTGGTTCATGTAAAATGTAGAATTTCGATAGGCTGGTTCAGGTGGAATGTGAAGTCCACCTTAGGTGTGAATGCCAAGACTGTTCTGAGTGATACCCTGTCTTGAAACTGTAGAAAGGTTCCTTGCATGAGAGTGTGGACAGTTCTCCTATCTGTCTAGCTGAACATGTTGCCACTAGGAAGGTTGTCACCCATCTAGTAGAGATTTATGTCTTTAATGGGTTTGAAAGGGCTCTTCATTAGGGCGTTCAGTACCAGGGTTAAATTCCATGGGACCACAATCAGTTTGGTGCAGTCTTATTCTGCTAGTGGCCTTGAGGAACCGCAACACATCTGGGTGTGATCCAGGGTAGTGCCTCCTTCCACTAATGCCTTTGCCAAAGCTTGCACTCTGAGTGAGGAGGGTGGGAGGTCCGTGTCTAGTTCTTGCTGTAGGAACAATAGGATTTGTGGTACTGATATTGCCTGGAGTTCTATGTTGCAGGATGCACACATTTGGTGAAAATGTCCCATTGTCTGCTGTATGTGGCAGTTGTGGATGAATGATTGGACTGGAGCATGGTTGTGATTACCAATTCATGGTATCCTGTGTTCAGCAGTCTCTCCCTTTCAGAGCCAAGCTGTGAGTTTGAGATTGTGAGGACTGGGATAAGTGACAGGGTCTTGTGTTAGTATGTCCTCCCGGTCTGGAAGCTGCCACTTGTCTATTGCCATTGCCACTAGTGTGGCAAAGCAAGTGCTCCTCGGCCAGTATGGTGTGAGCAATATTATTAGTCCCTGGATTGTCTCACTTTCCTCAGCATTTGTAGGATGAGGGAATGGTGGGAATATGTATGCCCTGTTGTGCATCCACAGGCGTCACAGTGCATCTACTACCTCTAACTCTGGTTCCTTGTATCTTGAGTAGAAAGGCCACATCTGTGTATTTCTTGCTGTAGCCATGAAATCTATTGATATTGGTCCCAGAATTTGTTAATGTTGTTGAACAGATAGGTATGCAATCACCATTCCCTGGGGTGGACCTGTTGCCTCTTAGCCAGTTGGCCATGGTGTTTAGTTTCATGGCTAGGTGAATTGCTGTTATGTGTCAGGGTGGCTTGGGCCCAAGACATGACCTTTGTCACTTCTCATGAGGTGTGTGGCTTTTGGTTCCTCCTTCTTTGGCAATGGAAGCCACTGTCCCTGTTGTCCAATCAAACCAATACTGATTTTCCTCTGATATGTGTCTTGAAGAATGTGAGTGCTTGAAGTGCCACCCTCATTTCCAGTATGCTGATTGCTAATTTGGACTCTGCATCCACCTTCCCTGGACCATCATGTGTCCTATGAGGTCCCCTGCTGGGAAGTCTGGCATCTGTGTCTATGATGCTGTCATGCTGCGTTTCTAGCGGCACTCCTTTTGATATATTTTGTGTCCTTTTCCATCATTTCAGTGACCTTCTCACTTTGGCTGTCAGCTGTACTGTGGTGTGTAAATTCCCATCAATCCCATACAGTATGCCAAGATCTGCAGTGGGCACATGTTTCATCTGGCCTATGGCACTAGATCTATGCAGGATATCATCATCCTAGTACCCATGCCACCTGCAGTAGTGTTGTGGATTGTTTTGCCAATAGTTATCAGGCAAGTTTCTGAAGTTTTATATTCTGCCTGTTGACAGGTGTACCCGCCCTGCTACTGTATCTATGTCTGTCCTCAGGTGCTCTATTCTTTGTGATGGTTCCAGTGAACTTTTCCTCTGTTCATCACCCTCCTGTGTGCTGTGAGTGTTTGCATGACCGTTTGTGTGTCTCTTTTGGCCTGCATTCTGGATCTGGTATGTATGAGCCAATCGACTATGTGGGGATGATGTCCATGCCCTGGTCTCTCAGTCGTGCTGCAATAACCATGGCTACTTTTGTGAACATCCTGGGTGCCAATGCTAGACTGAATGGTAATGCTTGGTACTGATAGTGTTTGCCCAGTATGTAAAATTGTAGGTACTTTTAGTGAACCAGTTTTATTGGAATGTGAAGATAGGCATCATGAGAGATCTATAGAAGTAAAGAAATCCCTTGTCATATGGCTTTCAGTGTTGAGTGCATTGTCTCCATCTTGAAAGTCTGAGATTCAGGACTGGTCTGAGGTCTCCGGTCATTTTGGAACCAAGAAGAATACTGAATAGATGCCCTTGCCATGCTCTGCCTCTGGTATTGGTTGAACTGCTTTGTTCATTAGTAGTTTGTTTAGTGTATCCTGTATCTGTTCCGACAATGGCTTTTTTCTTGCTACTGGTGATACAATGAGTCTGTCCTCCTTGAGTATGGTTGAGAATTCTATGTATAATGTCATTCTTGGTTGGCTTGTGAATGTGTAGTCATTTTTGAGTTTGGTTGGTGGGCTTTCCCTCAGAGTAGCTTGACCTGCCTCTGCCTGCCCCTACTCTGTTTTTTGCTTTGAATATGTAGTTGAAGGAAGAGTAATTCTTGTGCTTATAGTTACAGTAGCTGCTGTGGGATACTCTTCCCCTGAAACTTTGCTTTCAGCTCTTATTTCCCTAGTTCTTATGGGGTGAAAGTTGGATTGAAAGGAAGGTAGATAGGAGTAGGTGTTGCTCTGCCTGGTTGTTTCCTTGCCCTGTTCCTTCTGTTTTAGAAACTCCTGAATGCCCTCACTGAACAGTTGGCATCCCTGGAAAGGTAATTTCAAGTCAGTTCTTGGAATCATTATCCGCATCCCACAGATTTAACCATAGGAGTGTCTGGCCTGATTTGTCACTGTTGCCACCCCTGGCATTCAATTTACGACATCCACCAACATGTCCCCCAGGTACTTTGCCATTTGCAGAGTACAGTTGATGAGTCTGCCTTGGGCTACTTGGGCGTTAAGGTCTTTGCTGCTACTCCAGCCACCTGATTTGCACCCTTGTGGCATAAACCATAGTGGTGGTGGCTCTAGTGGCCAGTCCCACCATCTCAAAGATCTTTTTCAGCATGTCCATAAGTTTCTTGTCTGCCTGGACCTTGAGTGGAATGGAGCCGTCAGCTGGAATAATGGTCCTCTTGCTCCAGGCTGCAATCTGTGGTTCCACTGTTGGTGCGTCACACCATAATTCAACCTTGTCCTCCTGTATAGGGTACATGTGGTCAAGAGCCCATCTCTCTGGTATACAGGCTGGATTGGGGGCTTCCATTCTTTGGTAAATACGTCCTTGATGGCAGGGCAACTGGGGAAGAAATCTGATTGCTTCTGTTTTTGCTGAATCAAGGGATCTAACTTGCTTTCTGGGTATGGAGGGCAGATTGAATCCCATGGTGGCTTTAATACATTTTAGTAAGTCAGGAATGGCTTCAACTATTCATAGTTTTGATGTGAGTGCAGGTTCTTCTGCTTCCATAGGTTCTCGTGCCCATACACACCATGGTCCGACCCCTCCTCCTAATTTGGTTCTTGGCCATCTAGGTCAGTGAGGCCTCTTCCCAGATGGTACGAACCCCCAGTGATAGAGTCCCCAGTGTGCCCCTTTCTGGGGTTGGGTCCTTAGGGTTGGGTCTTGATAGAGCTTTAAGCCGTTCCATTATTTTGAGCACAAAGCTTTGTTGGCATTCCATCATGGCCATACTGGCCTGTTTTATCATGAGTGCCAAGGGGTCCATTTGCCATTACGATTGCCAGGGTCCCGGACCCTCTTGGTGAGGTGGCCAGTGAATGGCTCTGGTCTGACCCTCAATCTCACATGAGGGGCAATGAGGCCATTAGGATGTGGTAGAAGAGACACTTTGCATGCAGGGCACTTTCTGTTTTGCCATTTGGAAACAAGACACATTAGGAGGATAACTCCAGTTAGAGCATGGATGAGGATGTAAAATGGTTATAAAATGGAAATATAGATGGGCAACATTTAACATGATTTGTATTTTGAACCATGCCTTTAAGGCTCTTCTTATCAAGTGCCTGTGTAGCTTTAAGGATTGGCCCTGGTATTGCAATCATGTCCTCCATTCCTTCTTAAGATGGAAGCTGACGTGAGAGGCTGCCATCTTAAATGTCCCACACAATTTCCAGACAGAAGTATGAGTAGGAGCTAATGGGATGGTGCAGCTAATGAGGTGGCCTACCTCAGAACATGAAAGGGGTCCCCTGAGGAAGACTTATATTCAGAGTTGAAGTGCTGGGGTAACTTGTGTGTTTGCAGGACATCTGCTTTAATCCTGTGTGCCTGTATTTATTTCATTTGCATTTGAGCAGAATAAATTGTACCAGCATTCAGTGCCGCTGTTCTCTGTTTGGACTTTCATCTTAAATGTCCCAATTGCTCATTGCTCTGTGCCATAAAGGCTATACTGTGCGGCAACGTTGCCACCTGCTCAAGATGGCCACCATCAAAGACATTGCCATCTTGGGTGATGCCTTCTGAACTGCATCATTCTCTGAAAATGAAAACTTAGTTTCCCATAATATACATAAATTGCATCCCTGCTTGCTGCATGCTGGTGACCTGCTCTGCAGGTAAATCGTTTCTTTCCCTAAAAACACACCTTGGTATAAGGGTGGGCACATATGCAAAACCTGGCTACCATGGATGCACCATAGCCAAGGCAATGTGGCTGAACCAAGGATGCCATGGCAAGATGGCGCTGGTGTCCAGCGACCATGCTAGAATAGTGTCCCAGGAAAGAAAGGCAGCAGCCCACAGTGGAGGTCCATTTCACTACACTGGGTGGAAGGTGCACCTGTATCAGGCAGTAGCCATAGAAGGTGAGTACTAGGCTCCATTCCAATGTCAGAAATCTCAGCGCAAGTTGATTGAGGGGGCACAATACTAAGCATATGTCAAAAATCCAGCAGAATACACTGTTCGGCCAACAAGTTCTCCATTCATAAGGGAGAGAGCCACCTCGCTGGAATCCACAGCCTGATGCTGCGGTGTTCCCCTAAGTAGGAAAGTTCCCCTAAGTGAGAACACCAACAACAATAATCCAGATGAAGGCAGTATTTTTGAAGGTCTGGGAGAGGCCCCTATGCCACCACTGGGTCAGGGGCTGCATGGAATGAGGGTAAGCAATCTTGCTCTGGAGGGTGATCACCAACAAGCCTCAGGTTTACACTTTTCATTATTGTTAGCTGAAGTACACAGAACAGATCTATCACAAGAGCCAGATAGAGATAAGAGGATGAGCAATCCTGCTCGGAAGGGGATCACCTATGAGCAAACAGGATTGCATTTTCCTTTCTTTGCTGAATTACAGACAGGCAAAATCAATTATAATAGGTGTCAGACAGAGATAAAAGAAGGTGGCTGACCCAATGACCATGCGGTCCTAGCTAAGTTGCAGCCAAGGCTGTGTTAATGAAATGATAGTGAAGAAAGGCAGAAGGTGTCAGAGCTAACAAATATAACAATAATAATCATAATAAAGATTTTTTTTATTATTAGGAGCTCTTACTTTGAGATAGCGCTGATGTTCTCACAGGAACACGGGGACTGTGTTGTAGCCAGCTCAGATGCACATGAAGAGCTGATGAGGTGGAGATAAGAGGCTCAGGTAAGATCTTGAAAGCTGATACAAGGTCACATGTGCATTGCGCAGCCAATAAGGTGAACAGGACCCTGCCTGTAAGGAACTGGAGTGCCATGGATATACTCATAACACAGTTGAAGCTATTAGTTTGTTTGCTAGAAGTTAATCTATTTGCAAGCAAAAACTGAAAATATGTTGATTTTGATAAAGAAAAATGTAAACCAAATTCTAAACTTTGTTTTCAATTTGCAGAAATAGATCCTATCTACAAGTTGTAGAGTCAGCTACTGTACAAGAAAAGTTAGTATATTAACTATTAGGTGAAATATACATTTTCTATGTGCTCCACTTACAGTGTATTATTCTGTTTTTCATTTATAATTTTTTTATTTAAAACTTTTGCAACCATGTTTAGCCTAATAGCCTAATTTGGCGATTCCCCTAGTTTCCATGAGCTCTTTGGGGGACATGATAAAAGCAGAAAGTGTAAGTTAAGCAGTCATGGTAAAAAACTACTAACAATTTACAGTTTACAGGTCAGACACGATGTGTGTTTAGTGAGAATCAGGTATATTAGCGTACAGCATTTCTGCACTGAGTGCACTTATATTACTGACTAACACAGGAACACCAGCTGCTGGCAGTAAGGAACAAACAGCAGTGTTGGTGGTAGGCCAGCTCTATGACATTGAGATGCTACCCCATCCATTTTACTACCCACAGAGGGATACTGTTCTGCAAGGAGCAGTCATTTAGCTAGAATGAACAAACAGGCATATCCCCTAGTCCAAGACATTTCTATTTTAACCATGCTATACATATTTCAGAACACCACGTGACCACTGGGGAGCCAGCTGTTCTATATACTTCAGTCACTTCTGTTAGTTTACAGGGCTACTTGGATGTTAATCTGTTTGGCGTTATCAAGAAAACACCGCTGTGGCCCAATAGAAATATAAAACATATAAGTTGATGGCAGAAGGAGACTACTAGGTCCATCTAGTCTGCCCATTTGTTTTAAACCTATTTTGACACTCTAGTTGCCTTACTGGACTGCTGGATAATAGATTTTTTACCTCCACCTTTAGCCTGATGTACTATGATCTAGAAACTTACTGCTGTGCTGTGTCAGCCCCTGACACGACTGAAATGCTCATATTTGAGGTAACCATTTCTTGTGCAGTACAGGAACAACACACTAGCACTCTGGTAATACATACTGAAGCATTATGCTGGGTTGATAATAATGAGCTTAAACAGCAGTTGACATCTAAGATGGATGATTTGTTTTTCAGTACCTGAAGGATAATTTTTCCAGGCCAATGGATGTCTGCTCATGCAAAATTTCTCTTGCAAATCTGAACAAATCAGCTGTGCACATCTACTTCTGATAATTTTATTTTTATCACAATAGAAATATTGGAGACAATTTTTTATGTAATTATTTGTTTAGTTATTGTTATTTTTAACCACGCTTAGCTGAGCTGTGACAGTTCATTTCCAGATGCATCCTGAGAGGTGGGTACAAGAACTTCTTGTATCATTTAGGAAATACATTGGCAAAGGTACTGGGAAAAGCCCCTGCTCTTACAATAACAATAAGTACCAACTGAGCTGTAAATGCTACCTGAACACCCACCAGAGATGGATAGGCAATGCCTCAGTTTGACATCTGATCTAGAGAATGCTGTTTCAACGGCACAGTATCCCTCTAGTTCAAATTACAATAGCAGTGCTGGATATTAGCCCAAGTTCCTGCTGTAAGATGAACCTATGAACTTCAAATTTAACAGCCTCAGAGGACAGTGTGCAAGCTGTAAGAGGAAACAAGGACTGGGGTAGGGAAGGGAAAAATGCTGACTTAAACAAGCCAAGGAGAGAGAAGGAGAATAAGGAGGTCCAGCCAGATAGGTAGCATCAGGCCAGGGGAGAAACAGGTTCAAGTAAGGGGAAATTTTGGAGTCCCGGGCCAGGATTTTCAAACTGCTCCTCTTCTCCTACGAGCCCCTATTGTTGGCCTGCCACTTCATTATAATCCCTTGACAACGCCCTAGGGCTGTAATTTACCCCTCCCAGCTGCCAAATCCCTGGTTGTACTATTTACTGTTTAGTTACCTCATTGTATAGGCCAAAGTTATTTCCCACCTGTAATAAATGCTGTAACAAACTGGTTTGCAGGCATAAAGCTCTGCTCCAGCCTTGGTTCATAGCCGTGTAAAAATCCAAGCCTGAATTTATTTGTTGTGAAGTACCGCTCTACAATGTACTTTCGTAAATCTTGTAAATATCTACCTGCCTGTGTACTTTGAAATTCATGTAACTCTGTAACTATGTGCTTACCTGTTAATCCTTGTACCTGTCTATGTATTTGTCCTACTTGATGATAAGCCTTCAGAAATGCATCTTTGACTCAAAGGATTGTAATTCTGATTATAAAAATAAATAAATAGAAAGGGCACAAGTGTATGAGCTGCATAACTGAGTTGACTGTGCATAAACCTGCTATATTCAAACAACATGTGCAACACGCATTTGTCTGAATATAGAAAAGGATGTGGTGCACAAATGGGTGCCACCAAAGAGGCACCAGCACATCCCCTGCATGGTCTGAATACCTGGAATAGGGATGCACCAGGTGAAAATTCAAGATGCTAGATCACAACATGCAAATGGAGTCATTAGCCATACAAGGCACAGATGGGAGCATTGCATGTCATTATGGCCCTCATTTGCATGTCTGGGGCAGGGATGCACCCCGGCACAATGGGCCCAGCACCCTGCAAGTCCCATGACAAACAAACACACCACAACCCTGGTAGTCTAGTGTCCCCCAGCCTGATTGTAAAACAAAAGTATAACCCCACATCCCTGGTAGTCTAGTGTTCCCCTTCTGTACCTGAAACCTGCCCAAGTCATAAAATATTCAAAATACCCTGGTAGTCCAGTGGTACCCCCCTCCCTTCCTGAACCCCATACAATAAATATTTATACATCAAAACACCCTTGTAGTCTAGTGGCACCCTATACCTGAACCACCTCCATAAAATAAACCTAACCTGAACTACCCTGGTGGTCTAGTGGTACCCCTCCCAGCACCGATCATGCCATAAAGTAATTCCCCAATCTCCCTGGTAGTCCAGTGGACCTCCACCCACTGAAGCACCCACACCCCACCCTGAACCCCCGTCCCAGCGTGGCCAATGATGTCAGTGGGCAGCAAAACTCACCACACACCTGCACAGCTGCCCACCAACTGAGCTGTCACAGAATAACAGCTTACAGTATGCACTGCAATACCACTGCTCAGCATTGCCGACCAATGGGCTTGAGTGTGTAATGTAAGCTTCGTTCACAACTTTGTGAATGACACAAAGTGTGAATGACAACTACAGTACACCTGCTCTCAAAGCTGTATCTGTATCCACTTTGTTACCTATGATGCACATTGTATTGTTGATATACATATATTAGGTTCCACTTTGTATCTGTTTGTAACCTTCTGCTGCGATTTCACTTACGCATTGTTATTTACAAATGCATATCTTATGTACCACCTTCATATCTCTTGTAAACCTTTAACTGCTATTTTGCTTACATGTTGTGGTTATATACAAAGTCATGAACAATTTTATATCTGCCTGAATAACCTGTTACCTGCCTGTCTTCATGCACTTATGTATAGTAATTCTGTATTTTGCACTGTACTCGCACTTCGTTTCCTCCCTTCTCCTCCAGGTCGCACCTGGAAATGAGACTCTGCTCAAGTGTGCCTCTCCCAGTTACCAATCTTTAAAATATAAATAAATGAATAAATAAATAAATAGGCTGAGGTGGTAGTGCCCCCAGGTCGTTGCTATGGTGGTGGAAGGTCTTCAGGAAATAAGAGCAAAAGTGGGGTGGTAGGGTTGGTCAAGAGGGAATAGATGGGAATGTAAGGAATTTTAAATTTTAATTTTAATTTTTATTCAGAGAAAATCCATTGAGCAAATGCTTATTTACAATGTAGAGCCCAGCAGCACAAAAGGAATAACAATACATTGCTACACACATTACAAAATATACACAAAAATGTTCATAGAAAATAGTGCTGTGTGGAATGCGGAATGCCACCTCACGAATTAGAGCGGAATGGCCATTCTGCTGGCGGAATTTCACCAAAATTTCACTCTTTCTTGGTGGAATTCTGCCTACTGTGATCCATGGAAAATTATTTGGCAACAATTTCATGAAAATATTAATATCCCACAGAATAATATTCTGTGGAACAGCATTTTTCCTCAGAAAATCATTCACAATATTTTACGTCACAGAATTTCACCATTCCGTTTGTGGTGAAATTCGATTGGAATCTAGAATTTTGAAAATTCAGTGGAATTTCGTTCTACCAGAATTTGAAAATTCCTCACAGTACTAATAGAAAATGATCAAAAACAGCATTACACATTATCATACCATATCATACATTATAGATAGATAGATATTTTATTTATGGGCGCCCAATTCCTGAGACTCTGGGCACTGTACAATAAAATCACAATACAGACACTATTATTTAAAAGTTACAAAACACACATAATAAAATCAATATAAATACAGATTCTCTTCTATCTATCAAAATAAGCACATGCTAGAAAAGCCAGTTTGAACAAGTGTGTTTTCAGTCCTCTTTTAAGACTTCCACGAGGGCCCACCCTTAAATAATCAGGCAGGGGAGTTCCACAGGGTTGGTGTGGCCACCGCAAACACTCTGTCTCCTGAGTGCCACAACCTAACCTTGGGAACTCCCAAGAGGCCCCTGGTGGAATGAAGCATCTGGGTCAGACGGTAAGGGTCAAGGAGATCTTGCAGATAGGCATCTAAATAAAAATCTCATTTTAAATTTTGGTTAGTGCAAAGGACGTCAATTGTAGCAAGGAAGGGTTAATTCTAACAATTGTGGCATCATCATGTCACCTTTTAGTATAAGAACATTATGCATGCAAGTAGGCCTTGTCTTTAGATGCCACGATTCACTACCTTAGCCATGGAATGTTTGTTTTTTGTTCAAGATTCAATGAGCAAAGATTTCCAGGTGTGTGGAACCATATAACTTTTAAATTATTTTTATTGAGGAATAACATAAAACACATATTACACAATATGATAAGCAATAATAACAACATCTAACAGCAGGGTAAATACATAATCAAGATTTCCTCCTTATTTTTCTTGACCAGTAAGACTACAAGTATAAGAAATCATAAGATAGGTAAAACACCGTAATCCAAACAAACAAGGAAGAACAGCCTACATACTAACTTGTGTATACAAATTAAGTATGTTAAGTAATGGCATATAAAGGAATTGAGCATCAACATACAGCAAAAGATATTGGTACTGTTTTTGTACTGTCATGTGATTTGGTCATGATTGGAGACTTCAACCTAAACTGGCTGGATGCCCATGCTCCAGATTATGCTAGCATGTTAAAGGAAAACAATCTAGAACAAGTTATCTCCTCCCCGCCAGGCACAATGCCAGCTCACTCAACCACTCCCTCATTGATTGGGTGGCCACAAACTGTGCTGACTTGGCCCTCTAGGCTGGCACAATGACTGGCTCAGTCACGACCACACCCCCAATCTACGCATACTGTCTTTCAAACCGAGCCACCCTCCATACAAGCTCCTAACATTCAGAATGTCAACCATCAAGACCCAGCGCCGTCCCCAGAGAGATCTGGACAGCAAACTGGTCTGCCCTCTACCATCACAACAACATCTCTGAGGTGGTCACGCTCTTTACCTCCACTCTCACTGCATCCAGGATACACACTTCCCCTCAAAACCAGAAGGATTAGAGGAGGTTGCACCACTGGCTATCCAAGGAACTGCTGGCACAAATGAAAGACTGAGACCGTAAGTGGAAACAAAGCATCCCCTCCCCAAATCTGGAATGTATACAAACAGCTGCACTGCTCCTGCAAGCAGACAGCCAAGTCGCTAAAGTGTAAATATCTATCTGCAGACATGTGCCTGGCCATTGCACATGACAACCTACGTCCCCTCATGGACTACTGCTTTCCAGTTTACTCACAACTATCCACCACCTGCACAAGTGGCTAAACTCAACATATAACTGTGTTGATTCATTCTTTAAGCCCTTACTGCTCCACCACTGCTCACTATACCAGTCACTTGGGTGGCTCACTCTACAAGGTCACTTTGACTATCGATGGGCTGTCTGGTGGATAACTCCCTCACAAACCAACAGATGTCTCCTTACTCACCCTCCTGACAGGTATAGTGGTCCATAGGAATCTCAGGGCATCCTCTGTCCACCCGCTAGAAGTACCCCGTGCCTCCATCACCATGGGAACCCAAGCTTTCTCAGTCACAGCACCCTCCCTATGGAACATGCTCCCCATCTGTTTGTCATCCCTCCCACCTAGCTTTTAAACATAACCTGAAGACCTGCTCCTCACTGCTGCAAAAATGTCACTGTTCTGTACAAGCAACGCTAGAGTCTATAACTTGTCTATGCTCTAATAGCACTCAGACTTCCACCTGATGCCCTACAGCACTTATACCTCCCTTCTGCCCCCACTAGCCTGCCCTATCTCCCTCTCTCTCCTTCCTGTCCCCACCCCTATGCCTACCTCTGACTTCCTTTTCCTCCTGTCTTGCCCTTTGATGTTATGAACTGTGATTGTTTTCCTATTTGAATTGTTATTACAGCAACTATTTTTCTCACTTGTAGTTGAATTAGACCATGTACCTGTATACCATTACTGTTATATCTTGCACCGTCTGTATTTTGGCTATGCTTATGTACATACTGATATAGCATTACCTGGCTACCCTGTCTGCACATTGTCATTGCATTACCACTGTTCTCTGTCTTCAACCTCGCCACCAGCTGTTGGGTGTTGCACGTATTGTATCTTGTAATTGACTGTTTGTACCTGTACCTATTTTTGCCACCTTGTGGCCCGGTCATGACTGAAAATGGTCCTCTGGATCAGTGCACCTACCAGTCACCAAAGATATAAATAAATAGTTTCACTGCCAACTCAGTTAGCTAAATGATTGAGAAAGGGGTCCTATACAGAGTGAAATCTTGTTGAGTTATGGTTAGTCAAATGGGTCAGCCTTTCATAGTCAGCTAATTTGCTAAGGGCTGAAAGCCATTCTGTAAAGGAGGGTAGTATCAGATCTCCATTCAAGTAAGATTTGTCTTTTAGTTTTGAGGGTTACAGGGAGAAAAGATTCTGTGTCATTACTGGGAATCACATTGCCCTCCATTGGGCCACAAGAAGCCAGAAAATGCAGAGGCTGCAACAGATGGCAGCAGCCGTAATTTGTCTGGGGCCATCCTCCCTTGGACCCGGGAAGGAGGAGGAGATGGAAGATAAAGGTGGTCTCTGAGGGGGCTAGGCAGGATCCAGGGATTGGACATGGGACCACCAAGGCCTCCCACTTCAGAGGAGGGTCACATCCTGTAGGGGGAAGGAGAAAGAGAATTTCTTGGATGTTCACCAGCAGTCCCTCCACTTTCTCCTTTCACCTTGCAAGGATCAGGGCATCCAGCCAGCCAGCTCAGCCAGGTAAGAGCCTAGTGGGCCTATGGAGGTATCATGCCTGGGGACTTGGGGTGGACAGGGCCTGGGAAGAAGGAGGGTGGAGTCGTTCAGCAGTGTATTAATTCCCTGTGCTCCAGGAGCTCAGACAGGCATTCCCAAAGAAAATAAAAAGAAATGTAATAACAGAAAGAACGACTCCTCACTTGTGGTTAGTTCACCAGGTGGAGCCGACTAGTAACATTAGCAGGCCTCCCAGGGGTAAACATTAGGCTGTTGTGCACAGCTGAGAAACAATCTGTAGAGCAAGCCCTGTGACCCTGGTGGAATTGTAATTTGCCTGCTGATGGCTGTTAACAAAAATAAAAAAGAAAAGGAATGGTGGTGGTTCCATAGCATTTACTGTTTACCTGGTAGATCCTGCATGGTCTTGACCAAGATTAAAGCTATGGCTAGGGGCACTGGAGTGGGTCTTGGAGGAATTTTTAGAGCAGTCAGCTTGGAGGGTCAGGCGTTATCCATTCTGTGGTATCTCAGGAGGATCACCATGAGATAGAATAGTGGTTAGAGGTAGTGACAAGCGAGTTCTTCTGAAGGGCTAATGACCCCCTCTGATTGGCATATAGGTGGAAACCAAGTGTCCAGACCTGGGGGAGGGGTCACGGTCTGTCTGCAGCAGGTACATCTATACTGCAAGGCTAACAGCACCTGATGGGGCAGGCGAGCAACCTTGGCCATTACAACCATGAGCAATTGATCTCCCGGTGTGCTTGCTGCTCTTAATCTGGCATGTTATTCAATAAATATATGTATGTGGCCATTTACTCCAAGGTATGTGTCAGTGTTTTCTTTCTGGGGAAAGGGGTATGGAGGTATACCAGATAATGCAGAGGCTGCAACAGATGGCAGCAGCCATAATTTGTCTGGGGCCATCTCTCCCTTGGACCTGGGAAGGAGGAAAGAGTGGGAAGATAGAGGCGGTCCCGAGGGGCTAGGCACAGTCCAGGGACTGGTCATGGGCCACAAGACCTCCCACTTGGGAGGGGTCACATCCTGTGGGGGAAGGAGAAAGAGGAATTCCTTGGATGTTAACCAACAGTCCCTCCTCTTTCTCTTTAGCCATGCAAGGATCACCTACGGCCGCCCTAAGTAAAGTGGGTCATGGGGCCAGGTAGTCAGGGCCCCTCTTTTGACCCAGTACCTGTGACTGGCAAACCACTTGCATGCCCCCTCGGGCTGTGACCGCAGCCATGATCAGGAGCGATCCAGAGCGCCCAACAGCACTGAAGCCTGCAGCAACACCCCTGCCCTAGAAGCACCACAAGCAGCTCATCACCCCAGCATCTCAGGTGAACCTCTTGCAAGCCACCTCGGGCTGTGATTGCAGCCAGCGGTCTGGAGTGATCCAGAAGCGCCCAATGTGTTAAGCCTGCAGCAACACCCCTGCCCTAGAAATGCCACAAGCAGCTCATCACTCCAGGATCTCAGGTGAAACTCTTGCAAGCCCCTGGGCTGTGGCTGGAGGCACGGTCAGGAGCAATCCAGACATGCCCAATGGTGTTGAAACCTGCAGCAACACCCCTGCCCTAGAAGTGCCACAAGCAGCTCATCACCCCAGCATCTCAGGTGCAGTCGGCTCTTCCAACCAAGCTCTGTTGGACTGTAGCTTTTCTGGCTCTTTGTGCCCCTCGAGACTGTAGCTTATTGGCTGCCTCCTAACCTAGAGCTCTCTGATTGGTTGGCACTGCTGCCTGGGACTTATTTAAAAATTTTAACCTGTGATTGTAGAACTCTGAGTGCTAATATCTAATTGTGTGTCCCTGGATTGTATGTATTTAATGTGTGCTTAGTGTGATTCTGTGCTCTTGACTCGTTTGTCTTGGATTTCGGTCAAGCAGTGAGCCCTTGGATCTGGTGCTGAGTCCCTAGTGCTTTAGTGGCTATGGTATTACTCACCCATTTTCTCTGGCTTCAGGGTAGCAGTGACACCCACCTGCTTAGTGTAACCCCTTAGTTCCCAGGATTACTAGAATCCCAGTAAGACCTAGTGGTAGGCAGGAAGGCAGCCTGTGAAACTCAAGTTAAATGGGTTTCACACTGTCTCACTCTGTTCTCAGTCTCAGCTGAGACTGAGGATGACATCACCAATAGAACTTTCAGCTGCAGCACACATTGGAATCTGCAGCAAAGGGAGTTAGATAGAACATTGGGAGTTTTCAAAGGAGAGTCTGCAGTTTGGCTTGAGAAAGGAGAGTCTGCAAGTTTGGCTTGAGAAAGGAGTCTCTGCAGTTTGGCTTGAGAGAGTGAAGTTTGTACTCAAGTGGTGAAGACCGCTGTTTTGGTCTCAGTGTCCCTCCCTCCAGGAGGGGATGTAAAGATTCCCAGCAGATTCCTGGGGCAATTCCTTAATTCTGCTAGTGGAGGAAAAGCTGCCTGTTTTGTCCAGGATTTATTTTGGAAGATGGAAGATTTGTGAGTCGCCTGTGGGGCACCTGCAACAAGGGTGAGTGTCTGCTCTGGCTAAAGGGCATATGTTTTCTTCACCCTGGGACTTGTGTGAAAATCTAGAGATTGAACTACATATTGGGAAGCCTAGAGAAATGGGCCAAGCAAGTAAAAGTAGTGTCAAACCAGAGTTTTGTGAGATGCAAATAATATGTAGAGGAGATGTGACAGACGTCTACCGTAATCTGCATTTAGGAGCTCAGCAAAGGAATTGTTCAGTTTTCCAGAGAAATGGCGGGTATGGACTGTGGGAGCTGGAGGTGGGTGGCCCCCATCTTTAGTGACCAGATCCACCTCTACGGATTTCTTCTGTGGTTTCTACTTTGCCTCAGGCACTTGGCCAGTGATGGGGAAGTACCCAGACATGTGGTTGTAAGGAAAATTCCTCTAAGATTCGCAGACTCTAGTGTGGTGTGGGGAGCCATGACAGGATAATTGGTTCATTCCTCAAATGGACCATGAACAGGATAATTGGTTCATTCCTCAAATGGACTGTGGATCAAGTGGCTGGCAGGGGCCAGGCCAGTGGGGAAAACCAAGTGTGTACAAGTCGGGCTGTGTACCCAAAGCTAGTACAAGTCCGGGCTGTGTGCCTAGTGGGCTCAGAGCCTGAGGGCTGGAAATGGTGATAAGTGTTCTGTAGTCTCTAATCTGCATTACCAGGAAATGTAGCCCCATGGGGTCCGTCTATGCTTTGTTTGTTCAGCTAGTATGTGAATAAAAGCCACACTGAAGAATCCCATTCCTGGTTCTGGACATTACAGTTATTGCTTCCTGTGTTAGTATATTTGCTTAGGTGCCCCTGTACAGAGTAGCCAAACCTAGGTCCCCCTGTGCCGAGTAACCTCATCCTCCCAACCCAGGTCCCCACCAGGTACTGCTGTCAGCTTCAACAGCATGCTACCTGTCATTTTGGAAAAAAGGCAGGGGTGAGGGGTTACATTAGCTATACTGACCAAAATACAAAAGAAAAACAGGAAAAGAATAAGGTAGAAAAGTTAGGAATTTGTCTGAATTAAGTGGTCCAGTTGCTATTCTTCAGCTGTTCTCTCTGTTCCCAGCCCTGTTCTTGACTCTCCCTGCCCCTTTGCTCTTGTCCTTTGGTAATTTAATTGTGCCCTTTCTTATCTCCTCAGTGCCAGCTGCAGACTGTTCTGCCCTCCGATTCTAGGACACAATTGAGTGACACAGCTCCTTTGTGCGCCTTTGTCTTGCTGTAATCTTCTCCTTCACCATGGTTCCTATGTAAACCCAGTCTGTCCTCTCTCCACAGGCAAACATCTTGCAAGCCCCTCAGGCTGTGACCACAGCCATGGTCAGGAGCGATCCAGAAGTGCTCGATGGCGCTTAAGCCTGCAGCAACACCCTGCCAGAAGCGCCACAAGCAGCTCATCGCCCCAGCATCTCAGGTATGGAGTCGGCTCTTCTGACCAGGCTTTGTTGGACTGCATTTTAGGCCCACCTCCCCACCCTCCCTAGGCCACCTTAAATGCACTCTAGCTCCGCCTACTGCATGTTAATTAGTTCTAATTCTTAGCCTCCTTATTGGTTTATTTCATTATCCGCATACTCCCATCCTCTTCTGCAATTACTGGCCCCTAATAGTCTCTTATATCACTGTCCCTTCACAGCTCCTCTCCCATTCATTAGTGATAAGGATAAGAAAATAAAATAAAAAGAAAAGAAAATAAACAAAATGCAGTTATCGCTTCTGCTTCTCTGCTTATCATTGTTCCACTATGCCCCATTTCTTTTACTGTCTTCTCAGAAATCACTGTGTGACAGGGGACCACATTACCATACTGGTCCAAGCTGATATACTCCATATTGTTGAACTCCTCATACGTGCCACCATTTATGACTCACTGCACTTGGATACTCAAATATCTTGGCACTCGGTACCTAGCCGAGCTCAGATTTAAAGCCTCACACCCATCTCCTGAACCTGGCCATTCTGTCCTATCTTTTGCTGGCAAGGTCTTACTTACATTGTCCTGAATAATCTAGGCATCAGCCTTAAGGTGCTGCCTCCATGCTAAACCATGTGCCTTGCAAGTTAAAAGTAAAAAATTACTAAAGTCCCTTTTAGTTATAACTAGGAAGCTCTTGCTTCTCCTATTATTGTGCTCTGGGCAATGTTGAGCTTAACCCTGGCCCCAACTGCCATTGGTTCTCCTGCAGATCTTCCTAATTATAAAGGACTAAGCTTTATGCACATCAATGCATGCAGTCTGTTAAAAGAAATCACATCTATCCAGGCTTTGATAAGCATACCACTCCTGACGTCCTGGTGGTCTCTGAGTCATGGCTCTGCCCTTCTACCAGCAACCATGCACTACACCTTTCCCCCTACTCTCTGTTCCGTGTGGACAGGCAGTCCAGAGGTGGTGGGGTGGCTATTTATGTCAAGGACAAGTTCTGTCTCTATCATTGATTCTATCTCAGTCCCAAATGAGTTTGAAGCCCTTTCACTTCAAGTGGAGAATGCTACTGTAGTCTCGATTAGTGTAACTGGCTGCCACAGGCCCCCATCAGTGGGAATGCAGCTTCTAAATCACTTAAGCAATACCCTGAGACATAGGTCCTCAGAAGCCATAATACTAGGGACCTCAATTTAGACTGGCTGTCCAATAGATCTACTCCCCTCAAACGCTCTGCAACTCCCTTGGATTGATTCAGCTCATCAACGAAATTACACGTCAAAATAAGAGCAATCCTGACAAAAACACTTTGTTGACATTATCTTAGTTATTAAACTGCATTTATTTACCCATGTTGGAGTCTTCTTCCCAGATATCAGTGATCACTGCTTTATTGCCTGTGTTCGGTCTAATCATATCCCTGCATTACCACCCAAATTTACAACAAAAGATGTAGATGCAATTTTGGTCCTTGGGCATATACTGCTGAGATAAGGCATTCCTCTCGTTGGCAGGACTTCTACTTAGCTGAAACCGTGGCTCTTGCCTATGACATTTTCCAAGACATTGTGTCAATTGCTCTAAATAAGTACACATCATTAGTGAAAACCCATGTTAGAAGCAAATCTTGCCACTGGTTCACTCCAGAGCTAAAGAGTGCATTACGGAATAGGATATGCTTTGGAAAACTGCTCATAAGACAAAGCTACCAAATGACAGGAACCTCTTTAGGAGAGTAAGAAATCTCTGCACTAAAATGGTTAAAGAAGATAAGGCTAACTTTTACCGCTCACAACTTGAACTCTCTCAAGTGCTCAACCAAATTCTGGAGTTCAATTAGAATATTGAAAGACACCCAACTGGTAACTCCCTCACGACAAAATCTTGGTTGGTGCCTCCTCAGTCACTGACAAACCTACCATCCTTGACTCCTTCAATAACCATTTTGCCATTGCAGGTTAGTTTTCAATTCCTCCCAGCTAGTAATCTACGTGCACAACTTGGAATCAACGCCCTAGACACCACCATATCTAACCCTCACTTCTCACTCCAACCTACATCTCTGAAAGAAGTGGAAGGCCTTTTGCTCCAGCTGGATGTTAGGAAAAGCTCTGGTGCTGACCTCATTGACCCATACTTTCTAAAGGTGGGCTACTGTGCTTTAGTGGTGCCCATCACACATTTGTTCAATGTAGCTATCTCCCAAGGTGACTTCCTACATCTGGAAAACAAACCATGTTATTCCTGTGTTTAAGTCCAGAGATCCTAGTGACCTGAATAATTACAGGCCTATCTCCTCCTCCAAGTCCTATCTAAATTGCTGTAAAGAATTGTTAATACCTAGCTTAGAAATTACCTGGAATCGGTGAAGCTCCTCCACCCACTACAGTCTGGCTTTAGAGCACAACATAGCACAATCTCAGCCCTCAGCCAAGGTTACTAACGATTGGCAGTGAGTTGGATAACAAGAATTTTGTTGGTGCAGTCTTTCTGACCTCAGTAAGGCCTTGACACTGTCAACCACACCCTGCTTCTCTCATCCTCCAGAATATTAATTTGGATGCTCTATCACTTAAATGGTTCAACAACTATCTATGAGGCTGTTCACAGTAAGTAAAGGCAGAAGGTGAGGTCTCGCCCCAAAAACCACTTATTAGGGTGTACCACAAGGCTCCATTTTGAGTCTCTTGCTATTCGTAATCTACACTAACAGAATTAACGCCACCATCAATAAGGCTCAAATACATCTCTTTGCTGATGACACAGTGCTCTACACCAGTGGACCTTCCCTTGATGCAGTACTCTCAACTCTCCAGGATGAATTCAATCTGCTGCAGCTTCAGCTCCTAAACCAGAAGCTGCTCCTGAATACTAAGAAACAAAAGCTATGCTCTTCTCTCCTTTTTCCAACTCAGCAAACCTGATCTTCCCTGGGTCACTCCCTCTGATTTCTACCATCCTTAGTGAGCAGCTGGAGTATGTGTCCAAATTCAAATATCTGGGGTCTGGCTCAACAATACTCTTTCTTTCCAAGGACACATAGAAGAACTGATAAAGAAACTCCACCAGAGACTATGCCTTTTCTTTAGGCTAAAAACTTCCTCCCCAGGGATGCCAAGATGTGACTAGTCCAAACCACCTTTCTCCCATTGCTAGACTATGCTGATTTTCTTTATAGCCAGGGCTCAGCTGGTGCTCTTACCATTTGATACGCCTACCACAGAGCCTTAAGGTTCATAATGGATCTCCCTACTCCACCCACCATCGCTACCTGCACACCTCTATGGGCTGGTCATCCCTTACTCTCAGATGTCAGAAAAATGCTGCATTCTGGACTTATAAAGCCATAACAAATAAACTGCCTAACTATATTGTAGTCTGTTTACCGTATACCCCAAGTAATTACGCCTGAGAAGTGCTTCATACATTACGCTGAAAGTACTCAAGATTAGATCCCGCTTCGCAGGGCATCTGTGAGTCAAGTACTGCCCCAAATGTGGAACAAGTTGCAAAAACACTGAAAATAAGTCTCCCCATTAGATTACCATCATTCAAAGCCTTATACATGTGCCATATCAAGGAATCCTGTGGCTGCTTCCCTTAACTCAGGATTGCGTACATTTAAGTCTTCACTGTTTCCTGCTCTGACCCCATATGGTCCTACTCCTGTCCATGCCCTGGCCCTCATTCACCCTGGCCCTCTATTGCCCCTCCAGCCCCCTTCCATTCTAACAAAAAAAACACATCTGCTATTACGTTAAACTATGCTTGCAACCTATATATATCTGTTACTGTGTTACTCTGCTCTGTACATTTTGCCTAAGTGTAATTATTGTCTCCTTTTACCTGTACATATCTGTTACTGCATACTATGTTCCGATGCTTGTGTCATTACCTTATCTGCTGTTTCTTTCTTAAACCCTCATTGTACTCTTGTATTGTTTACCCCAGGTACAACTCAAAAATTAGCTTGGTCAACGGTGTCTGCCTGGTTAAATAAAGATATTGATTGAGTGATTGATTGATTGATTGATTGATTGACTGACTGCACTAGGGGCCAGGGAGTGGCTTTGCCCAGGTTTTCCCTGCAACAGGGTTTTTCCGGGTTTTCACCTCCTTCAACAGGGTATTAAACCAAGTCAAAAGCAGGAGAAACTAAATAAGCAAGTCTAAATAGTCAGGATAAAGGTGAATGTCAATATGTCTCAGTCATGGAAGGCATCTCAGGAGGATCACTATGAGATGGAATAGTAGTTAGGGGCGGTGATGAGCTGAGTTTTCTGAAGGGCTCATGACTCCCTCTGGTTGGCATGGAGGCAGAAACTGAGTACCCAGATCCAGGGAGGGGTCACAGTCTACCTGCAGCAGGTACATCTAAACTGCAAGGCTAATGGCGCCTGATGGGGCGCCAAGCAGCCTTGGCCATTACGACTATGGGCGGTTGATCCTTCCGGTGTACACACTGCTCTTAATCTGGAATGTTATTCAGTAAATGCATGGCTGTGCGCTTTCTCCAAGACATGTGTCAGTGTTTTCTTTCTGTGGAAAGGGAGTATGGAAGATACCAGATAAGTGGATCCAATGTCAAGGCAGTGCCTAATATTGAGTTGCTAAACTGCAAATGCATCTTGCCAGAAATTTTGTATGTTTGGGCAAGTCTTAAAATGTGGGTTAATGTTCCTACATTCTGATGAGCATTGCCAGCATTGACCTGTTATCATGTAGTTGCATCTTTTGGAAAACGCAGGGTAAGGTACCACCAATGAACTATCTTCTTCTGTATGAGCTAATAAAGCATGTCCCTAAAGTTTGAGTGGGAATTATGAACCATCTTTTTCCATTGCACTGCTAAGATAGATACCTGCAGCTCTCTTTTCTGTGCATTTTGTTCTTCAAAAGCTGTGGGACATAGGGAGATTAGAGGTACACATAAATTTGTCTCCTTAATCTGATCAAGTGGTTTAGCCATGTGGTTATGAGCAGGGGAGGCTGCATCCTGGGACTGCAAATTACTTCTAAGTCTCCTATTAAGTGTCATTCTCAACTGCAGGTACTTCCAAAATCTTGCTTACATACCTTGCATTTGCCTATTAGGTCTGTAAAGGAGTACAACACTGCTGTAGTGGATCTGACAAGTGCTCCACAGTAGTGATGCCTTCTGCTTCCCAAGATGGCCAGTGGATAGTGTTATTGGTTATCTTTAGGTGTGGATTATGCATTCTCATCTACACGAGTGTGCTTTTTCTATTTGTGGAATTTAACAAGTGAATTCTGTTTGGTAAAATATGTCTCTAAAGGAAAAGAGAACTTGTTTGACCAGGAAAGGCACACTAAGCCAGAACTTGTTTCCTGTGACCTGGAAGCACAAGGAAGTTAAGTGTCTTGCTTAGGGTCACACAGTATGCAAGAGGGGTGATGGGATTCAAACCCAGGTCTCCAGGTGTGCAGCTCAGTGCCTTTAACCACTATGCTATACTGCCTCCTTATATGACAGAGATGGAATAGGGTGGCTTATACACTGAGTCACCCAGGAAGGGAATTAATATAAACCAGATTAAGATTTAAGCCATATTGGCTTGATCTGACCCTGAGAGGAGAGTCATAACAAGTTATGATAGATCCCTGTTACATGATGATATGCCATAGCCATGGAGAGCCCATCCTCCCATGTTACCAGGTGCTGTAAGCTTCTGGAGACTGAATCTTGTTTTTCCTTTCCATAAGAAGGAAGTGAATAGGTTCTCAAGGTGCTGGAGGAGTTTGTGTGGAATGGGACTGGGAGATAGTTAAGACAGAACAGGATCCTAGGGAAGGCCATCATTTTGTAGGCTGCAATCTTTCCCCAAAGGTAAGTTTAAGCTTTTCCAGTGACAAAATTCTGCATCAATGGAGGGTAGAGGAGATTTCAAATTTAAGTTTAGCAACTGGTTAAGGTTAGCTCGCAATTATATTTAAAGTGATAGATTTTCTTAACTGCCATGTTTCTGATGAAGGGCTCTGTGAGTCCGAAAGCTTAAACATTTTGTAAATCTTTTCTTGGTCCGTTAAAAGGTATCAAATCCCATTTTGTTCATCAATTTAATATCAATGCATTTAATATTATGAGGTCCCCACTTGACTCCCAAGGAAGTAAGAAGACCTTCCAGGGTATGAGGATTTAGTGGGAGTATCTCAATCTTAGACCAATTAATCTTTAGGCCATATAATTGCTGGAAGTCATCTATAATTTGTAAGGCTACTGGGAGTGATTTATTTGGTTCTTTACCACTAGCACTAGCAGCAGGTCATCTGCAATGCCTGGTTCTGATGGTAACCTCTCCACATCGAATTCCTTCCACAGCCAGGATGGCACAGGTCTTAGTCAGCATGGGCTCCATGGCTAACAGAAAAAGCAAGAGGGACAGGGGCAGCCTTGCCATGTGCTGCATTGGGCAGGGAACAGAAAATAAATGTTATAATTTGTTAAAAGCCTCGCATGGGGTGAGAGTATAACGTTAGCACCCAGGCTACAAAATTCGGACCTATATCCATTGCTTGCATCACCTGATGAAGGTAGTCCTACTTCACACAGTCAAAAGCTTTCTCTGTGTCAGCACAAGCCTAGAGAGATGGGACTTTGTGTCCGCTAAGCTCCACATAACATTTAGGGCCACTCTGATATTGTCTATCATCATGTGTCCCTTGACAAAGCCCATCTGATGGTTATCAATAAGATAAGGGATAATAATAACTGGGTTTCCATTTTACCCATAGGAAAACAGTGGCATAATTTGCCATAATAAAGGTGTTATTACAGCAAACATGTGCACGGTTTCCCTCACTCTGAGCATACACACACCATACCTCCTGCGCTCCTGACCACTCACCGCTGACTGTCTTCTCTTCCCTGGACAGTAAACCATCACTGGAAAGTAGCGGTAAGTTATTTTAAAACACAAAATCTCTTCTTTATTTAAAAAAGCCTGTGATTTGCAAAAAAAAAAAAAAAACCACTAAATAAATAAATACAGCTCACCGTATTGGAGACTATCCTTAAGCAGAGGTTAGTAACCTTCCTGGCAGAAAATGGCCTGCAGGATGAAGGACAACATGGGATTGTCTCAGGCAAATCCTGCCAGACCAACCTGGTTGATTTTTACTATTGGGTGACTAGGGCACTTGACAGAGGCCAGGCAGTGAATGTCCTGTATCTGGACTTCAGCAAGGCCTTCGATTCAGTCCCACACTGTAGGCTGATTAGCAAACTGGGATACCTGAGAGTGGGAAGGAAGCTGTTGGTATGGGTCAAGAACTGGCTGCTGGACAGATAGCAGTGGGTAGTGGTAGGGTGATCTCTCAAATTCAATTCAATTTTTTTTATCGGTAAAAATACCATTACAATCTTAAAGAAGAGAATTTGTTTTTAAATACTATAACATAGCAAGGGCAGAAGTCAAATAAATAAATACAGAAATTTTACAGATAACAGACATTCCTTAAAAGCTCACTGTGCACTGTGCAGAGTATATACAAATTCTGTAACTGTGGCAGACATGGTTACAATGTATACACATTCTTGGAATCGAATACATTGATTAAAGATGAGTTGAACCTAGAAATCCAGCCAGAGCCCATAATTTTACAGAGTCCTCTGATGTGAAAAGGTCTTAAATTTTAAATTAGGTGGTAAGTTAAAATTACCCAAAATTTCCCCAGCTATTTATCCCTTTTATTATAGAGAGGGCAGAGCAAAACTCCTGTTTTAGATCATCTTCCTGTAGTTTCCCATACTTACAAAATGGCATAGCAACATCAACTCTCCTTTGAAGGTGGTAGACATAATTTGATTTGTATAATTCCATCCTAAATCTACATATCAAGCACCAATCTTCTGATTTAGTTAAAAAACGTAGATAGGGTTCAAAAGATTTGTTGTTTTAAGTTGTTTAAACCACCTGAAACTTCAATTCATCCAAGCTAGAATAGTTATTTGAAATATCAGTATCCCTAATTCTTATGGATACCTTGATTCTGATTTCATCCCAGGACTGAATATAATATATATATAGGTTAAAAGGTTTCCAGAACTCAAGGAAAAACTTGTTTTCTTATCAGTTGCATAGAGGAGGAGAGAAGCTCTCTCAAATATTCATCTCCTCCTCTATGCACCAATAAAGGAGTCATGTATCAGGAAGGAGGAAAAGCTTTAACAAAATAGGATTCTTCTTTCCAAAGCTTTGGATTCCAGGAATACTGACCCAATTCTAATTGTAATACAGCTGCTGGGACCAAATTAGGTACCATAAAGAGATGTCAACAGAGCTTATTAATTGGAATGTCAGTATCCTGGTATTTTCATTACCCCAAACCTCAATGGCATAGAGAGCACATGTCTTAATTTTGGAGTTCAGTACTTTAATGATGCCTGGTATTGAGATTTTTCTTAATTTTACATAAAAACCGAAAGGCTCCTGATGTTGTTTTCATTTTATTTCTCAATAGAGTTTTATGTTCTCTTCAGGTGGTATCTTGTGTTAATCCTATACCCAGATAGTCATAAAATGTAACTGTCTTCAGTTTGTCTGGGCCTACCCAGACTGAAGGAGGATTCTTAGTCTTATTTCTAAATATAATCAATTTAGTTTTATCTTTGTTTATCTTTAAATTCACATCACTAGACAAAATTAAAAGTGGTTCATCTTTCTCTGGAGACCCAGCAATGATGTAGATGTTAGAACAATATCATCCGTGATATGCTAATAGCAGTACTCATCTTTCGCCTATCTTAGAGAAGTGAAAATCTAAACTGTCTAATTTTTCCAACGAGTTACTATATATATTGAAAAGAGAGGTGCCAATAGGTAACCCTATCTAACCCTAGATGTGTTCTAATTGTTGGAGTTGTATGACCATACTGACTGTATTGAATCATAGCCCAAGTGTTAAGAGTATAGCCTGATGATTATGCAAGACAATTCTGGGTCCAATCCATATTCCTCTAATTTCCTCCATAAGATACTCCTGCATATGCTGTCAAAAGCAGAAGAACAATCAACAAAATAACAACATTGTTTATGAGACTTAACCTTAACATATATCCATATAAGTTCATTTAGAACATAACAATGTTGAATTGTAGACCTCCTACTCTAAATCCATTTTGGAGTTCACTTAAGATGGAATTTTCCTCAGTCCATATGGACAGTCGCTCCAATAGTATTTTAGTGAACAGTTTCTGAGAGATATCGATTAAGCTAATTGAGGTACATTTTGGGTCATCACTGCCCTTCCTTAAAATTGGATAGATAATGCTGCCTGCCAGCTTTCCAGGATCTCTAGGCCTTGTGTTGTAGCATTGAATAAAACTTTAAGTATGGGAAGCCACCACAATGGAAAAGCTTTGTGTACATCTCCTAATATAGAATCTTGTTCTGGGGCTTTGTTAGAGGTGGGTGAAATGATTGTCATATATATTTCCTCCTCACTAATACAGAGTAAAGCAGGAAATGTCTATTTGCTTTTGTGATATTATGTTGAGTGAGTAGTTTCTGTTCCTTGGAGGAATAATATCATTTTCAAAATATGATGTCTATGTACTAGGTGTTACATAAGCTTCCACCTTAGAAGAAAAAGTATTATAGCCCATAGCTACTTGTTTCTAAAATGTCTTAGTGTCCTTGTGAATTACAGCTTTCCTTAGTTTTTCCCATCTTTCACATTATGCTTATGTCTTTCTTTTCAAGGACTTCTTTGTATTCTTTCCTATATTTGTTCAGAATAAAAGCTCTGGCCTTTGAATCTAGATCCTCTTTTCACCTGTATTACTTTATAATTTAAATTACGTTTCACCAGTTTGCAAGTTTTATTGAACCATGATTTACCTGACAAATTATCATTTTGTTTAGAAACTTTGTATACTTTATAGTGGGTTTTAGTAGGATGTTAATTTTGTTCATTTATCTGAGATTTCATCAAATTCAATCTCAGTACGGAACGCATCTCTTAAATCTGAGAGATCTTCACTTTCTAGGAGTTCATTAAAATTATTGACTGTATGTTTACCCCATCTAGTTCTTCTGCTGATTTGTTATTTCAAGTTATCTGGTTCACAGTCTAAATTTATTATTTCTCCCATAGCCTTTGATTCCACAGAAACTACATTCAGAGAGTGGGTGGATTCAATATGATCTACAACCCCAAAGTATTTTACAAATTTGAGGGCTTCTATGTTTACCCATGCCAGGACTACTGATGAAGAGACTCAGGTTCAAAATGTTATATTACCCTTGTTGTCACTGGGTAAACGTCCATTTAATAGGCATATGTTTAAGTCCATCATCAATTTAGAGAAACTTCTCCTCTATCATTGGTTACAGAGTCTATGGTTAATCTTTGATCAGTAATTCTGGAGCTTATTATTTGTAAAATGACATGAGGTCCCATACAAGTTCTCATGGGATTTATTTGCAGAGATTCTTGCATCAAAGTCCCCAAGTATCACAATAAGAAAATGTGGCCATTTATTTATGATATCTTCTAGGCCTTTTGAAATTCATGAACACTTCCAATGCTTTAGCTTTAGTTGGAAGGAAATATGCATTAATAACAGTTAGATTTCCCATGTTACCTTACAATTTTAATGCCAAAATTTCATTTATATAGGTCTCAAGATTCCTGATCTTATAGTTTAAAGAAGTCTTCACAAAAGTCTTTAACTCCATCTTTATAGCTGCCATGTTCTCTTCACTGCAGCTAGTATTGCATGTCAAGAGTTTCCACTAGTAATGGATGGGAATTATCCATACACTAGGTCTCTTGTAGACAGAGTATTTCATTTCCCATTAGAAACTTCTTTACCTCAGGGTCTGTGAGTTTAATATGTAGACCCTCTATATTCCATGGCAATATTTTAATTTCCTTCAAATCTATTTTCCTTTTGGGATGACTGCTGTAGATTGCCCACATTTCTGCTGTAGTTGTCAATCATTCCCTGAGGACTTCAGAGGAAAAAATCTGTTACTTCATAAAATATTTTTATCCACAGACTGATCACCTGGTTTTCCTGTCAGTAGTGAAGTCTCTAGACTCTGAGGGTTAATGTGGATGCCAGGGGTCTAGCTTACCTGCAACCACTAAAAGAGCCTTTGCTATGTGGGAATTCTTGAATGGAACATCAGTTAGTGATGTATTTCTGTGCTGTCCATGTACTTTTAACCATTCTATCAAATTACTAGATATATTTATGTGCAAAGTTCTATCTCAAAATGTGATTAAGTCATTTTTAATCTTTTTAACTGTTTCTTCTTTGGCAGTCTCCCAGCCAAAGATTGTAACTGTTCTACATTCCCACTCTTGCTTGTTTTTAGCTCCTTTTGTCTAATGATTTTGAGATTTTTCTATTCTTTAATTATCAGTCTCTTCTCCTCTATTCTGTATACCATTATTAAAATTTACTGTATCCTTAAATATTGGAACCTTCTGTGGAGGAAGAATAAGTATACTCTCTGCCTAACATGGCATTCTTTTGCCAGATATTTTTGCTAATTCCTCTGTGTGGCAATATGTCATAATGCAGTCCTGAAATCATTGGTTTGGTAGTCTCACAACATAAAGGCCCTCAGGGAATTCCTGAAAGCTCAATAACTGAGACATCCAGATCAGCAAAAGATCTTATGTCTCATTAGGAGTTTATGGATCCCATAGCTTTCTATCAAATATTCATACCTCCCTTTCATCCTGGTCCAAGTCTGCAGATCTGATAAAGAATGTTGTACATCTTTTGGCTTTCTTTTCCAATACATACATACATATATAGCTACATAGACAGTGTCAGCAGATAAGGGCCTATGGCCCACCCAGTCTGCCCATTTGAGCTTGTAAGTTCAGTTTATGTTTTCCAAGAAGTCTGCCTTACCCATTACCTCCAGAATTCCTTTATGTCTATCCCATGCATTCTTAAATCCTGTGATTGTTTCAGCCCCACCACTTCCTCTGGCAGGGTGTTCCACTTGTCCACCACCCGTTCTGTGAAGAAATTCTTCCTCCGTTTCCTCTGAATCCTCCTCCTCAACTTCATCCCATGCCCTCTAGTCCTGGAACATCTTTTCACTTAAAATAGTGTATTCCTGCACCCTGTTCCTCCCTGTAAGATACTTGTATGTCTCTATCATATCCCTCTCTCCCTCCTCTCCTCCAGGGAGTACATGTTCAGTACCTTCAACCTGTCCTCATAGGACTTGTGATGCAATCCATGCACTATCTTTGTTGCCTCCTCTAAACCTTTCTACCCTGTCTATGTCCCACGTAGGTAAGGTCTCCAGAACTGTACAGTGTACTCCAGGTGGGGCCTCACTAGTGTCTTGTATAGTGGAATTATGACCTCCCTTTTCCTGCTGGTGATGCCCTGCCTATGCATCCCAGCATCCTATTTGCTTTGCCTGCTGCCTTGTCACACTGTTTCCCTGCCTTGAGTTCATCAGAGATGATAACCCAAAGATCCCTTTCCTGCTTGGTGCATGCTATATCCTCACCCCCAACTGATATATTGTGCCAGGGTTTTTGTGCCCCATATGCATTATCTTGCACTTCCTTTCATTGAATTTCAACTGCCAAACCCCTGACCATGCTTCAAGTTTCTGCAGGTCCCTTCTCATTCTGTCTACACCCTCTGGTGTATCTACTCTGTTACAGAGCTTTGTGGCATCAGCGGACAGTGAAATTCTGCCATCTAGGTCCCTTGCAATGTCACTGATGAAGATATTGAATAGGACCGGTCCCAGCACTGATCCCTATGGCACCCCACTGGTCACTCTTCCTCTGTGGAGTGACAGCCATTTACCACCACCTCTGTGTCCTGCCCAGCCAGTTACCTACCCACCACACTACTGTCCTGCCCACACACCCATATTCCCCAGTTTGTGCCATAGTCCTCTATGTGGCACAGTGTCAAAGGTCTGTGAAGTCCAGATAGGCCATGTCCACTGCCCTCCCTGATCCACCTCCCAGTCACCCAGTCAAAAATTCAATGAGGTTGGTCTGTCATGACCTCCCTGGTGAAACCATGCTGCTTTGGGTCCTGTAGTCCATTGACAACTACATGTTCCACCAATCTCCTTCAGTAGTGCTTCCATGATCTTCCCCACTACCGAGGTGAGGCTGACTGGTCTGTAGTTCCCCTTCCTCTTTTTCCCACTTTTGTATAAGGGGACTACATCTGCTATCCTCCAGTCTTTGGGTACCTCCCTGTTTCCAGTGATTGGCTAAACAGGATAGCCAGAGGTTGAGCCACCACCTCTTAGTTCTTTAAGGACCCTGGGTGCACTCCATCTGGCCCCATTGCTTTATCAACTCTTATTACTTCCAGTTCCTTCAGGGCTCTTTCTCATGTAAAGGGACTTGTGTCCATTTCTGCACCATTCTCACCCCTTTGTACCCATTCAGACCCATTACCTCCTCTTCCTCAGTAAAGACTGAGCAGAAATACCTGTTCAATATGTCAGCTTTACTGTTGTCATCCTCCACACAGCTCCCATCCTCCCCTTCAGTCTCACTATCCTCCTTTGCCTTTCTTTTTTCACTTATGTACCTGTAAAAGGTTTTGTCCCTGTGCCCACTGATTTTGCAATGTGTTCTTCTGTCTGAGCTTTGGCTTCCTTACTGACCTCCCTGCCTCCCTTAGCTTCTCCTGGTACTCTCCCTATCCCATTCTGCCTGTGGTTTTTGTATTGCCTGAATGCAATCTTTTTGGCTTTCACTTTCTTTGCTACCTCTTTGAAAACCATAATGGTCTCCTCTTCCTTTCCTCTTGCTAACCTGCTTAATACATAATTCTGTTGCTCTTGTAATCCCCATTTTAAATACTGCCCACTGTTCCTCAACCCTGAATCCTGTCCCATTCCCCTTAATGCCTCTTTCAAGTATCTCCCATTTTCCCAAAGTCTGCCCCCTAAAATCCAGGGATACGTGTTTTTGTGTGGTTTGGTTCTAGTATCCCTTTGTTCCTTTGGCTTGCTGTTATCTATTCCTAATACCACCTCTCAATATAACCTTTCTCTTGTTTATTGCCACTGTTCTCTGTAGGTCTTTCTATTGGTAAGCAATCAGTGACCCTTTTGGGTAGTTACAGTTATGACCTCAGGATTATCTATTGAACTTGTGTTGGCTTCCTTGGCTAGGACATTTCTAGCCATTATTTCTTCTAGGCTTCCTCAATTTGTTTATTAGCATCCGTTGCCTGTTGGTTTCTCATCTATCCTTTTGTGTGTGTTCTGTCTTTTAGGTTTTCCTCAACATTTTTCTCCTTCTCTTCCCTGTCTTTTTATTTCTTTCTTCTGCAGCAGTCCCATATAACAGTCACATATTGTGTCTTATTAAATGGGCTGTAGGTTAACTTGTATTGCTTTATTTGTCCTTTCCTGGTCTAAAATCCGAACAGAATCAGGATGAGGGATTATGTTGTTCTTCTTTACTGAGTTAGACTTTGTCACACCCTCTAGTAAAATTTTGTTATAAAAGACATTTGTCTGAAGACTAGTAATCTCCTCTTGATTACTGCCAGGTTTTCCAGAATAACTATATCAGCATGGTACCTGTTTTAATAATTTCCAACATTTGTTTGGATAACAAGGAGCTTGCTGTAAAGTCTCCAGCATCCTTAAAGTATTTCTTATTATAATTTATTCTACTGCCATTCCTATCAGCATCCTGCTTTTTCTCCTGTCTCGTGTCTATACTTTGTAGTTCTCTTCTTCATCCAGTGGTTCTTATGCTTGGAATATATCTAGTCTTTCTAGGCCTCTATAATAGAATTTAAATCTTTAAAATAGTTTCCAGTTTAATTTGGTTGTCCAGTATACTCCTTGAGGGTCTTTTAATTGTTCTTTCTGAGAGAATTTGAGTATCAGGGTCTAGACTAGAAAAGAAAGACAAGGATTCTATATGAGAACTATCCCCATTGCCTGATAATGAAAAGGAGAAAAAATGATTGAAAATGTGTTGCATTCATTATATCATCATGTTTGTTTAACTCTACGGAATCCCATTCATTTGCCCAAATAGATCGAAAGCAGGCGAATAGTTCCCGGACAATATGTAGCGGACATAATATTAATAGTAAAACCGTGATGAATGGTCAAAATACTGTTGCTAAGTTAAGTGGCGTCTCTTATTAGTCGCCAGTCCAATATTGTCCCTGTCCGCGATGTTTAGAACATCTGGGTATGCTCAGCCTGTGTTTCCTTTTAGCATGCTCTTTGCACATTCCCATTCGAACTTCCTTGCACAGCAACTGGTTCGCTTCTCCGACAGCCCTTTAGAACATCTGGGTCTGCTCAGCTCTGGCTCTCTTTAGCACGCACTTTGCACATTTGTAAATTTTGTTCAGCCTCAAGTATTTACTATTCTTTCTCGGTGGATCCTGTCCAAGCTCCAGTTGTCTTCGCTGCAGAGAAACAGCATGCTGTTCTTGCCTCAATTTGCGAGGAAGTCTAGCACGTGGGATGTGCAATCATCACAGTTCTTGCAAATGCTCGGTGCCACGCTCAAGGGCATTATTACTATGTGGAAGATCAATAACAACATGGTCGTGGTTGATTCCAGAACGAGATTGGGCACCGTGGCTGGACGCCTACTTTTTCTTGTTCTGTATGGTCTTCCAATGTATGTATCCTCAAAATAATCGAGGATTATTTCAAGATCTGAAAACTGTCATCATCTTGTAGCATTTCAAAGTAATTTTCTACAAACTGTTGCGTACAAAAGCCAGCGCAAGTAAGCACCGAACTTTCAAAGCAAACTCTTCCTCCTTGATGTAACGCTGTTGCAAACCAGCACTTTGAATGTGGCACCACAAAGCTTGTCCCAGATGAAAATTGCACCCACTGAGGTCTGTATTTGGAACAATCTTCTGTAAAACATTAATGGCAGCAAGTTCAAAGTCTAGCATAATACTTAGCGCATTAAGTTTTGCAGACATTAATACCTCTAAGTGTTTAAAGAACTTAAGGTACACAGCCTCACTACATCCAGGGAGAAGGACATACACATGCACCGCTTACTAATGTGTGCGAGGTATACATCTGATCGTCTCCCCATGGTGCAACACTAAATGTACTCGGTCGGAAACCAATGACCATTCTGTGATAAACATCTAAGGTCATCATTACTAGAAAACTTACAATGTCCTTGTTTACATGTAAAAAGGCTCATTGCTAATTGTATTTGCATACCCCTGAATATCACAGTGCTCATTAGTGCTGCATAGCTGCCTCTGTCTACGAACACCTCTCCTCAAGGTGTCCTGTGATGGAAGAAGGTGTGCGGTGGAACATCCACCTCCTGCAATTCTCGATGAACAACATTACGTGTTGGCTCCTCAGTCTCTCTCTTGCCCTGTGCGTAATGTTTGCTTTTGCTGCATCTACCACAACCTTGCTGTGTATAGGGGCATGGTTGTGCTCTGTCAGAAATTTGCAAATAGCATCACCAACAGTGTGTAGTCTTGCCCTGCAGCTTCGATCACACATCTCCAAATTATCTTACTTTCCGATCCATCCTTCTCGCTTGTATACAAGAAATTATGAAGATCAAGCTTTGGCTTTCCTTTCTGACTTTGAATAAACTCCATTTTGAAAATACCTCAGCAGTGCTTTGAAACCATAAGTAGCATATATACAGGTGAGACTAATGCTCAAATTAGAAAAATCATTAGATAGCAGGTTCTATCAGGAATTCAATTACCAATTACCAATCACGGGCGATCAATTATGCTGCTACTATGGTATGTAATTGAATGTCAGCAATCTGGGGCTTTAACAATAATGCTCGCTCAGGTATGGTGCTATAATTGTGTAAATAAAAGCTTCAAATTGAGCTGGTGCTTTCATGCTGTTGAACTCGATATGCTAATGCTTAGGCAACTGGAAGGAATGGCAGAAACATTCCAACAAATACAGATCTATTACAGTACCAGCATGTGTCCTCATTTCCCATATCATACTCACATATGCATGACCAAATAGCAGCTGTTCGATTCTGAACCCCTTCTGGGAGTCAGCGCTGATGAAATTTAGAGAAGGTGGGGTTTGAATACAGAGGGGGTATGAAAAGAATGACATTGCTGGGATTTGACACATCGGACAATACGTCGATGATTTAAACCTGCAGCAACATTTGTGCACGCTACTCCTGGGACCAAATGATCGGACGACATTTAAACCGCAACCAAATGTCCGTAGTCTTAAATCCGCAACTAATCATCCTAGTGCTAAATAGATATACCCTCTTCTGAAGATAGGGTAATATTTAGTATTGGGGTGGTATCAATTTTCTTATCATCTAATGTTGGACTCTTGGGTGTCCTTTACCACTATGGGAGGAGAGAGAAGTTGTGGCAAGTGTGAATGTGGTTTCCAGAGTTCAGTAATCTTAAATTGTTTCTCCTTGTTTACTTTCTTTTATCCTTTTGTCATATAGTTATATCTGTAGGTGCAAGAGATGCTGGAGGAGGGCACCTCTAAAGGATTATATCTTCATCCAGCATCCCTGGGCCTACTGGGTGTCAGGAGTTTTCTCACCCTAGTATGAACCATTGTGAGTAATAATAAGATTCTACCAAAGACTAGCAGATCTACACAAACTAATACACAGATTTATACAAATTAATGCATATTTTTACAGTTTTTGACCAACATAAATAATAACTCAAGCCAATAGATAGGTCCTCTAGAGTCCTGACAAGAGCCTATAATGGTCTATAGGAAATTCAGACAAGTATTATTACTAACTCGTCCAAGTTATCGATGTAAACTTTTTCTTCAAAGTTGAATTCCTACAGCTGACTTTGATTTCCCTTATTTCTAAGTTCATTGTTGATGTCTCCAGAATGTTCATCAATAAAGCCAGAAAGAATGATTACTTTTAAAATTCTAAGAAGCTGAATGTCTGAGTTGCAGTGGATATTGTGCAAATATTCCCAGTAGATTCTTGATACTTTGATATCTCTCTCGGTTTGCTGTTCTTTTGAATGATTTTGGATGTTTGATTAGATGCACTAAAAACAATACGATATAGAAAAGGGAGAAATAGATATAGAAAGGAAATCAGTTTCCATCCCACTTCCCAATGATCCAGATATTATGGGTATACCCAAGAATGTAAATTCTAGTTAATCAGTTCAATGCTATACTACTATTATACTTTTGTAGCTATTGCAATGTAAGTCAAGGTTTCAAAAATAGCACTACTTTAAAAATTTTAATAAATGAGTAATAAAATATGTCTGAAATCCATATTCATCCCAGCAAGATTTTAATGTTCTTGTTTCCAAATCATCCTTTATCCGTCTTTTAAAAAAGTTAGTTAAATGAACTAAAAGTTATATACTCGATTATAACTAATATATCTTTAAATATTCCTTTAAAATCACCTATGTATACAGGCCCAACCAACAGTGAGTAATAAGTAAAAATGGGAGCAGGTGTATAAAAGAATGCTAGAAGGACTAGTCAGTTGGAACATTAGGTTAGATCTACTGCCGCCTCCGTGCCATCTCGTGATTTTGATTCTAGAAGCAAAAAGCAGAAAGAGGCAATGTCTAAATAATTCTACTTTTTAACATTAAACTCAAAAAAGCCTTTCTGTTAGAAAGCATGTGCTTGCCATATTTAAAGGCTTTCTGCATTTTGAATATAAGGATGATTCAGATATAGATTCTTTTCGTAGTGCAAACCATGTTTGTCCTGGCGTTCCATCTCTGACCCTGATTGACTTTGTCTGTAATAGTAGTAGTAGGTGGTGGTAATAAAATCCCAACCACCTACACAATTTAATGACATGTGTTACTCAAGTCCATGTGCTTTTACCTAAATTAAGGTACAGTGGAACAGATGATACAGGTAATACAATCAATATGTAATTGCTTATTTGACCCTGCTCATCGTTTACCCTGTCAGTCTCCTCAGAAAAATCTAGGCAGATGATTTTGGTGCTACTCAATTAGCCATAGATCCATTAGAATTTACTTTGTGCTCACTTGCTTAATTTAACAATAAGTGGCCGTAATTAACTGCAAATGTGGGTCCTCTTACACAGAATAAGTCTGCCTTTCTAATAAACAAGTCAGACATCAGCACTAATAACCCAATACCTAAAATCAGGTGAGGTATGCTAAGGACACAAAACAATGATATAGCTTACAATAGTTGGTCAACTCATTTACATACTACTTTTACGAGATAGAGCAGGAGGAAATCAGCTTATAATCAGCTAACAGACTATTGATACTTCTCACTCCAAGTCATAAAACATAAAACATGAAGCCCGCTTTAAATATTCTTTCAGTTCTTCTCCTGCGCCTTTTAGATGGGATGGACTAACAAGTTACTGCCTAAGTCATTAAAATTATAAAAGAAAATACATATCACGTGACACAGATTTCAGGTAGCCTAATATAAGCAAAGTTGAATTATCAAAAACTTAAGAGGTAAAAGGATTCTCTCAGGAGGAAAAAATAAATGTAAGAACCTCTTTCTTCTTGATACAATCACCCTCCACCCGCCACACTCAGGAAGTTCTGCCACCTCAAACTCTCCTGTCTCGCTTAGTGAGGTAGCTGCACGCAGCAAGGAGTAGAGGACACACACACTAGTGCCACAGGATGGCCTGGAAAGACTGTGTTGTAAGAACCAGGAACTGCTTGGTGGTATGAAGATTAAATTAATCCCGAACTAAGGGTGAAATAAAATGAAGCAATGGTGACATACCTTTTCCCATTAAAAATGCACCTTCCATACAGTCCTGCTCTCAGAGCTTACTCCACAACTCTGCAGCTTGCACGACACCCTCCCAGAATCCCAGTGTCCTCTAATCAGGGATCTCAACTCCCAGAGCTGTAACCAGCAGGGTATCACAGGGCTCAGTACTGGGTCCAGTGTTGTTTATCATCTTTATCGCTGACATCTTGGATGGAATTAGAAATAATATCAGCCTCTTTGCTAATGACACTTAGATCAGTGCACTGGTGGACAACAAGGAGGGATGACTAGGAATACAGGAGGATCTGGACAAACTTGAGTGTTGGTCGAACACATGGCAGCTGGGGTTCAATGCAGAAAAGAGTCATGCACTTGGGCAGCAGAAACCTGAGGAATTGTTACCAGCTCAGTGGAATGCAGTTAACCACTACTGTGAAGGAGAAAGATCTGGGGTGCTAATTACAGATCAAATGAACCATTCAGCACAGCGCAGGAAGGTGGCATGTAAGACTAAAAGATTCTGGGGTGTATTGTTAGAGGAATTACTTCCAGGAGGAAGGAGGTTATCCTGCCACTGTACAGGTCACTGTTGAGGCCACACATGAAATATTGCATGCAGTTCTGATCCCCTACTTAAAGAAGGATGTCAACTGACTGGAGGGGTCCAGCACAGGACAACAAGGATGATCACTGGGATGGAGGAAATGCCCTATGAGGAGACAGTGAGTGAGTTAAACATGTACTCACTGGAGGATAGGAGGGAAGAGGCGATATGATCAAGACCTTCAAATATTTGAAGGCAGCAATAAGGTTGGTACAGAAGGAATCTTTAAACTAAAAGGGGGTGGGAAACTAGGGGCATAGACTGAAACTAGAGGAGGTAGATTCAGGAGGGAAATGAGGAGGCACTTCTTCATGGAAAGGGTGGTTTCAAGTTGGAATGCACTACCACAGGAGGTGGTATCTTTAAAGTCAATGGGCAGCTTTAATAGGGGTGGGACAAGGGTCAGGGGAAAATCACTATGATAGGGATAACAGAAGGGGGCATCAGCAAGCAAGGGCAGGGTATCAGATGTACAAGGTGGGTGGGCAGCTTCAATATAACTGATGGATAGCTGCACACTCGAGCAGATGTGATAGACCGTTTTGACCTGCTTCTGTTGGCATTGTTTGTATGTTTGTATGTTTAAGAGGCATTCCAGTTCCTCAAGCTGGGCTGCTTTTTGTTTTTAAGATGGGCAGAGTAACTAATCATTTTCCCTTTTAAATATGCCTTCAGAGTGCTCCCTAGGACCATCTGAAAGATGTCTGGAGAGTCACTGGTGGAGAGAAAAAGTTATCTCATTTGTAAATCATTCCTGCAAATTTTTCTGGGACAATAAGAATGTATCAAGGCACCAGCCAGGAGTGGAGATGTGGTCAGGTCCCAGGCTCAGTGTAAGGGAGATACAGTGTGACCCCTTGTTCCCAGGGGTTACTAGAATCCCACTTAGAATTAGTGGCAGGCAGGAGAGGCAGCTGGTGAGATGCCAGTTAAATGGATTTCACACCTCACACTCTGTTTTCAGTCTCAGCTGAGCTGGAGTGATGATGTCACCTTAGAATTGTCGCAGCAGCATAAGCCACAATGGAATGCTAGCTGCAGGGTGAGCAGGGAATGTTGAGTTAGAGTCATTAGTCTGTGGAGTAGTCTGTAGAGTGAGTAGTACTGCAGAAGGCAGCGACTCTGTTTTAGCTCTGACAGAGAGCTACCTCTGGAGATTTGGATAGTGTGTTCTCACCCTAGAAGAAGGACACAGAAGACCTGCAGTGAAGTGATAGAGACCATTCCTAGAGGGTTTCCAGTGTCCCATCCCCAGAGGGATGGAGGGAAATTCTAGGATTCAGGGCAATCCCCTGGTCCAGCATGGATTGTGTTGAAGCTGTCTGAGATTCGCTTGTTCTGTGAGTACCCAAGACTTTTGTGTGGAAAAAACCCTGGGGCACCTGCATTCCCGTGTGAGTTTTCTCTGATAAAGGGACTCTGTCACCAAGACTGTTTCTGTTAAAAGTGTCTGCCTACTATGGGGTCCAGAGAGACTAGCCAAGTACAAAACTTTTAGGACTGTTTCTGTTAAAAGTATCTGCCTACTATGGAGTCTGGAGAGACTAACCAAGTACAGAATGTTTAGACTGTTTCTGTTAAAAGTGTCTGCCTACTATGGGGTCCGAGGAGACTTGCCAAGTACAGAACTTTTAGTTCATGTCTGATTTCAAAGCATCTGCTAAAGTGGGGTCAAGTAAAGACATAGCCAATTACAGAACTTTTAATTTCATGACACCTCCGAGGTGTGAGAAGTAGAATGTTAAATGTGAAAGACATTTCAAGATAGCATCTACAAGGGTGTTTCAGAGAAAGGTGTTATTAACCAGATAAATGGCCGAGTATAAATTTGGAAGCAAAGGTGGGAGATCCCCACATCTGGAGTAACCATGTTTACCTCTCTGGGTTCAGTTTGAGCAACTTTATTTTCTCTCAGTGCACTTGGGTGCCTGAAGAAAATATCCAGATGTGGAATTTTAGATTTTCTGTGAGCCTGAGTGTGCTCTTTGTGGTGGTTGAGGTGCCACCAGTATTCCTCATGAAATATGGGAAAGTCTCCTAGTACTGGCCAAGGGTGCCAAGTCAAGGGAAGTGTATCAGTTCAGACCATGTGTGCCAAGATCCATTCAGAACCTGAGGGTTCACTGTGTGTGCTCTGTACCTCAGTAATCTGCATTACCAGTGGGAGTAGTCCTGTGGGGTCCATCTTCGCTTTATATTATTCTCTGTGTATGTGAATAAAAGCCACACTCTAGAATCCCTACCTGGTTTGGACAGTACAGTTATTGCTTCCAGTGTCTGGATTTACTTGGGTGCCCTAGCCAGAAGTACAAACCTAGCATAATGATGAGCAAATGTTTTCTCCCAGGGACCCAGGTTGATGGCCATGTTAAATGGTCCCCAGGTGTAAGCCAGGTAGTTGCCACACTTGGTTTGCCTGTCTAAGGATGGCAGGCTACAAAGTCCATATATGGGTAAACAGAACTGTTCATAATGACTACCCCTATCCTCTCATTGGCCATATGTAAGAGGAGCAGCCCGCTAGTTAAACAAAGGGGCCGGTGGGGAGGTTACACAGGCATGGTCGATATAATGATTGGCTGTGTTGAACAGTGCTGCGCCACTGGCAGGCTAGGTTTAGGGATCAGAAAAAGTCTATTTAACTGCTCATATTATGCATGTTGAGTGAAAGGTGAAGTCTCATCTTATGGGGTTGAAACTCTTCCAGGCGTTGACTTGATCATATTCTTCTGCTAGGGCATGGAGGGCTGTCCTAGATTTGGCCCTGAGCCAATCAATACTGAGTGCCAGACTTCACTGAAGTCACCATCTGGTATTAGCCTGTCTCCTTGTTCATTTAAATTTGAGAGTGCCTGAGCCACTTCAGGGAAGAATGCTTCTCAGTCTGTGTTTGGCCATAAATGTTTCCTAAAGAAGGGTATCTGTATTCATATAGACTGTCATTAGCACCCATCTGCCCTCCTTATAAGAGTAGTTTTTATTACTTTCTCTTGCAGTTTCTTGTGAAGAAGTAGTAGTAGTAGTAACAGAATTTAGTTATTTGTGGCACCTTTCCCTGAAGGTCTAGGGTGCCCGTACATAAATTTAACAATATCCACAAACAGTAAAACATCTTCAAACATAATATTCTTCCCTAGAGATATAAAACTAAACTTACATTTATAAAACTCCAAAGGCTCGGTGAAAAAGAAAGTTTTTAAACCATTTTTAAAATCTCCTCAGAAGGGGCCATCTTCAGAGATCCAGCTAATGAATTCCAGAGGACCGGGAAGCCTCTTGAAATGCCCAGTCCCCTGAAAATTTTAGCCTGGCTCTGGGGATCTCCATGAGGCTCTCCCCAGTCGAGCGAAGAGAGAGTCTCAGGATGTGGCATGGCAACTACTCTAGCCTTAGTAGAATAAGAACTTCCCACTACTTGTCCTAACCACTCTACTGCTAACTTCTGGGTTTCTGCTTCCAATAAGTGGCTTTCCTGGAGGAAACCAATGTCACACTTCTGTTTTTGAGATGACTCTGCAACTTATCTTTTTATGGGGAATTTAGCCACTGGACATTCCAGGAGATAAAACCATAGATGTTAGTCCCTATCCGATTGGTGGTAGAGATGTGTGAAAGAAGGTTTATGTCTAAGGTGTTTAGAAAGTAGACTGATAGCTTTTTGTAGGAGGTGCACTGTAAATGTTTTGTGGTAGCAAGATAGTTCCACTGAAGTTTGCTCCAAATTATACAATGCCACTGTAGAAACCTGATAGACTGAATGGGTCTTTCATCTGTGAGTAAATTCAAGCATAACTCACAGATAAAGACCCAATCATCCGCTTCTGCCAAAAATCAGTTCAACCTCCCAAAATTGAAAATAAAATGCACCATATTAATTCCCTGCTAAAACGCAATGAGAAAGCGGAATAAACAAGCACTGCAATATGTAACACACATCTGAGAAAAGATTGTTTTACGCTATTGTTTCTACTAGCCCATTTTCTGTAGTACAGAAAACACTGTTTCTGTGCTTCCTGTCTTTTTCCCTGACTGAAAGAGCAGCAGCAGCTCATTCATTCCCTCATCAATCCCTGCTAAGCTAAAGATAAACTGTAACACTTTGGGAATACTGAAGTAGGGAGACCGCCTTTACTGAAAATGAAGGCTAAAACTTGAAGAAGTTATGGCTGAAAAGCCGTGCCATGACATTTGGCTATGCATATGCATATCCTCTGGGTTATGTATATATAATGATGTACGCCGATATTATAGATCAGCTTTTGGCCATTATTTCTACAATATTTAGCCCTCATTTTCTTTAAAAGCACTTTCCCTAGTTCAGTATTTCTCAACTGTTAAAATATATCTTTAGGTAAATGGAGATGGTAGAAGGTGTACATGAGCCTCCTAGAGCTTCAGCTCCACACTGAACATCCATTACTATGCAGTTTTCCTGCAGTGTGTGTGCGTGGAGCAGATGGTTGGGGCACAGACTGGAAGAGGGTGTCATTCCATTCCCAGGCCCATGGAAATCATAGCAAATGGTTAGGCACGGGGAAGGGGTAGTGTCATTCCATTTACATGCAGCAGAGCCTCTCTAGCAACAAGGAACTATTTTTTCCTGGTGGAGCAATAACGTCAATAAAATAATATAGAACTAAAAAAACACTTTTTCATCTTTTTTTTCTCACCAAAACAAAGGGGAGCATTAGATAATCACATAAATCATTCCAGGGTGTGGTTATACTGGGATTTATCCACTTCTGTGTGGATTTAGTCACTTAGCCTGTGGCCTTGTGACCAACCCACAACAGGCATGGTAAATCCCAGCATAACCCACACACCCTGTCGTAGTTTATTGCTTAAAGATGGACCTTCTTTCTAAGGAGAGTAGACAGACAGTGATTACCCACAGTTAGTGGAATAGTATCAACAGAGCAGGGGTAGTTGTCAACTGACAGAGACATGTACCAATATATAACAACCACTGTACAAGTGTGTACCAAAATACAAATATAATACAAGTAACATTCTTGTAAACATTGTTCTGGAATAAGTAAACTAATCTTAGTGCAATATTAAAACACACACAAAACAGTAAATAAGTAGATAACAGGAGGTAAGTATTAATTGACAAATTTTCCTGAGGAAGGACTGTCAGTTAAATCAGCAAATTCTGGCCAGAGCCAATAGGGCTGCAGCTGATGAATTTGTAGTAGTAAAATCTTTATTTTTATACAGGAAAAATGTTTTGTACATTACACACCAATAGGACTCAAGTCCTGTTATCAAAGTGATCCTGTTTTTAAAGATCAGTTACAAAAGTTATTAAAAGAACGTAAAATATATAAAGACAGGTAAAGCTACAAATTTTCAGACATAAACAGTTACTCATAATACCCATTTGGGGTAAATATTAAAATGACCAAAGTTATGCACCTGGGTTAGCAAAATGTAACATAGGCTCATAAATGTGTTGTTTTGTAATATTTGTACACCAAGCTGGATATTCAAGGGTTGCACCTGGCACAACAGGGTTGCACCATGCATAACCCCAAATGTGCCCTGGCATGATATTCCAAGGGGTAGGTTGCATGGTGCAGCCCCCATGCGCCAGGGTCGGTTACCCCACAGTGACATTTCGGTAGTGAGGTCCCCCACAGTGACTACAGCACCTAGCCATGGTGGGAGACCTGCTGGAACCTGGTACTGTCTGTCGGGGGTCATGCACCCCCAATCAGCTCTTACTGGAGTTGAGAATCCTAAGTGAGGCGGTGCATGGGTGCAGCCCTGACGTGGGAGGTTCGGGGTGAAGCCCCCTAAGAAAACAAAGATACAGATAGCGAACTGGCAGCCGACTGCTGGGTGGCCGGTGGTCCTCTGTGGGTGGATGGGAAGGGGGTACCACTAGACCACCAGGTATATCTTTAGTATTACAACAGCACATGACCAGGCATATGGGGAGGCACCCCTAGACCACCAGGTAATTCCTATACATTTACAGATGCCCATGATTGGGCTTATGGGGAGGGACTGCTAGACCACCAGGTAATCATTTTACATTTACAGATGCCTGCAATCAGGCGTACAGGAGGGAGGGTTACAAATGCCCACCAGGGACCCACCCCGATGACAGAAGCTAGATAGGGTGCCAGGTGCATTTCACAGAGCTGCCCTGCGAACGCATGCAATGGAACCATAATGACATGAAAATGGCCCCATTTGTGCCTTGCATATATTATGGCCTCATTTGCATGCCCTTGGCTGAATATCGCAGGTGATGTACCTAGCACAACTGCACTTGCGCTGGTGCATCCCATGCTCCCTCTCTGTGGCTTGTGCTGGCGCCACTGTGCCATGCACAGTATGTGCACTGACCTTGCCATAATCAATGATGCTGAGCCATAATGCATCACCGTTGACTATCTCCTGGTCCTGGTCCTGGCCCTGGTGCAGCCCAGTTGCACTGCACCAGGCTTGTGCCACTGCCTGGCACAGCCTGAATATCCAGCCCAAAATGTTCAGCATAGCTTTGTTATGACTATGCCTCATGAAGAAGGCCAGAAAAATGTTTAACTCCTGCCTGAAAGGTGATTTCATGCAAGGACTGCAAAATCAACTTTTGGGACACAAAAACACATTTTGAGCAGGAGTTGAAAATGACAGCTGTCACATTCTGAGGTGCTGTGAAGAAATGGCTATATTGAAAATTGGGGGCAAAATATTGAATATTACCGAACTAATCTGAGGGAGGTAAAATGTGTTTGCAAAATTCAACATAGCCTCATAACCTTTTGTTTTAAAACATTTTACAGCAAAGTTAGAACATAGCCTTCTTATGATCCTGCCTCATGAACAATGGCAGAGAACATTTTCACCTCCTGCATGAAAGGTGATTTCGCGGGACTGCAAAATGACCTTTCGGTATTTAAAAAACATTTTGGTCAGGATTTGAAAATGAAAGCTATCACATTCATGAGGTGCTGTAAAGATATGGCTATGTTTTAAATTTGGGGTAAAATATTGAAATTACCAAAGTTACGAGAGCCTGCATTCGCAAAATTCAACATAGGCTCATAACTTTGTTATTTTTAATATTTTTACACCTAATTTTCAACATAGCCATCTTATGACTCCACCTTATGAACACTGGCAGAAAAAATGTTTAACTTCTGCCAGAAAGGTGATTTCATACAGGGACCGCAAAATCACCTTTCAAATGTAAAAAACAAACATTTTGGCCAGGATTTGAAAAATGACAGCTGTCACATTCATGAGGCATTATAAAGATATGGCTATATTGTAAATTTGGGGTAAAAATATTGAAAATTACTAAAGTTATGAGCCTGCATTCGAAAAATTCAATGTAGACTCATAACTTTGTTTTTTAATATTTTACACCACATTTTCAACATAGCCATCTTATAACCCCACCTTATGAACAATGGCAGAGAAAATATTCAATTCCTGCCAGAAAGGTGATTTTTGCAGCGACTATAAAATCACCTTTCGGGACAGATTTACCTAACGCCATTTGCATTGTTCATGAGGTGGTGTCCCAAAAAGGTATGTTGAAAATGTTGGGCAAAATATTGAAAATGGCCAAGTTATGTTACTAAATTTAAAACCCCATTGAAATGCATACCTGATTTCCTCAGTTTGTGATCTGACATTGAAAAGTGAAGACATGTCTGCAATCCAGAGAAGATTACAGCATTGGACCCCGGGGTAAGTAATGGTTTAGGGGAGTGGTGGTGGGTACCAAGTAGGAGGGTTGGGTGGTGGAATATTTAAAAGCAGAAAAAACCATGAAGGAGTCCTGATGGCAACACTGGGTGATTGGGCACCCCAGAATCAGGAGGGTTGGGTTGGGGAATATTTAAAAAACACAAAGGAGTCCTAATGGCAACACTGGGGACTGACACCCCAGTGTCACTCTTATGTTTCTGAGGGGTGGTGGGTGCTGAGAGGAGGGTTGGGTGGGTAGAGTATGTATAATTTAGAAGAAAAATCAGCAGCATCTTGATCATGACGCTGGGGATTAGGTACCCCAGTGTTACTCATCTTTCTGGAGGGTGTGGGATGGCGGGTACTCAGAGGGAGGGTCAGGTTGGAGGATATCTATAATTTAAAAACAAAATTGGCGGTTACAGTTCACTCTGTCATGTCAAAGATGGCCCAGCAGTCTGCTGCACATGCGCTAATAGTTTTGCATGCACAGTAGACTGTGATGCCATCTTTGACATGGCAGAGTGTGCTGTGATCTCCATTTTGTTTTCTTTTAAATTACAGATTGCCACCCACTCGATCCTCCCTCTCAGCATCCCCGCCCAGAAACATAAGAGTGACACTGGGGTGTCCAATCCCCCAGTGTCATGATTAGGACACCACCTAGGTTTACAAAAATAGTACAGTGCCCCTGGAGACAAGGAGCGGAGTACTCCAGGTACACCATGAACATGAAGGTGACTGTGCTCTGTGTCCAACATGTTGCTCGGTCAGAAGGAATGCGCTGAGTCCTTTTTCTGTAGCAAGATGTGTTCAGGGCTATGCTCAATGTAGCCATAAAAGGATGATAAATGTCCCAATAACATCTTACTAGGTTCTGGCTTAACCAAGCCTTAATATCCTGCACAGCTAAACCACAAACTCCCCGGACTACATTAAAGTCATGTACAAAATTCTGAAAAGTGCTTTATATTTGAGAAAGCATGTAGTGCTTTGAATGCATCTGTAATAAAGAGATAAACTAAAAGGGGTGCACCCTCCACTCTAGCATAGCTCTGAGGGATGAGATGTATTATGTGGCTTTATTATGCAAGTGAGGGAGTTGTAATCCCAACTGACCCTGTACTGACCTGGAGTCTTATGCCATGGGGGTTACCCTGAATTTGTAGATCCAGTCCTGGAGCCCTGCTCAACCTGCCACCAGCAAATTCACAGCTTGAAGGTACCCTCCTTGAAGACATGCAGCAACTTGAGCAATCAATGTGTATAATATGTAAGGAATGGGGAAGGTGGGAATCATGGAAAGGTGTCTGCAAAAATCTTGTCCATATAGGTTCATTGGTAGGCTGCTCACAATGCCATTAATGCTATATGCCATAATTTTAGTATGCCCAGCTTCCACTGCAGTGCCTTATAGACCCTGTATCTTATTGTACTGGGTGGATTAGTGACACAAGTTAGGGGTGTGAGGGAGGTATTCATTGCCAAGGTGTAGCAAGACTCTCTCCATGGTAAGGCCTATAAACTATTAGCAACTGGCTAGGCAGAAGAGTTTATCTTGATTTGTGGCCTCTACCCACCATCTACCTCCAGCTTATTAGCAGAGTAACTCTTTGCAGATGGAAGCATGAAGGCTTACCTGTTCTGTGCAGATCTGTTACAGTTCTGGAGTCTAGGTTAGCCTCATCATACACAGGATCTATGGCCCACAGACAAGGTACTGCATACAGGGATGAGCCATGGAGGGGGGTAACACTACCTGCAGTGCATCATTGTGCTTCCTTTTAAAATTCCTGCCATTTCCATGCACAGTACCCACAAGGAGCTAATATGCCAGGCAGATGAAGTTTAAAGCCTCCCCCATGTGTAGAAGACAGTGGTAGCATGGCAAACAGTTGTGCTGAATTTGTGTAAATCTCTTGATGAGAATAAATATTAGAGGAGATAAGGCTGCATCAGCTTGATATTTGCCTTGGGGTGTGGGACAGGATTGTGCAGGCCATTGGGGGAGTGAGATAGTTTACTGCGTGGTCTAATGGCCTTGCATTGCCCCTGTTTGTCTGAAGGGAAGTTGTACACTTCAACAGAGTGCAGTCAATCTGCACATACACCCTGGTGTAGGATTTAGATTAAGGGCAGCTACAATCAAGGGATATATGAAATGGGAATTTCTATGAACTCGATTACTGAACAGAAAGTTCTGGGCAGCAAGGGAATATTTATTGACAGTATTGGACTTGAGCTGAACTCTGCCAAAGTGCTGGTAACACAAGAGGTTGGGGAAGGGGGGTGCCAGCAGCAGGTGCCCTTTCTGACAGTTAATCAGCCATGTGGTATAGGACAGTCCGCTAAGTATTTACTCAGAAGGGCAATGCTATGTCAGTAGTAGGGCAGAGGATGGGTTTGAAATGATTTGCTGGAGTTTCTGTTCGAGGTTACTCATCAAGGAAGTGCAGGTAGTGGACTAGAAGGCTTTCCATGACTGAGTGCTATCCTCCAAAATCATGAGGACAGGGAGGGGTTGCAGGTGTTAAACCAATGAAATCAATGCATATAACTACATCAAAGGAGGTTTGACAGAACAATCACATCCATATTTCCAAACCTGAAAATTGCATTATAGAAGCAGTCAGTTCACATACTGAGATCTAGTTTTAACTCGGTGCAGTTCTTCCTTTCTGCAGTCTTGGTTCATCGTGCCATTGTCTCTGTGCTACCTCTGCCCAAGTGGTCATACCTCTGTGATGTAAAAGAGGTTTTGTTGCAAGGTTCCGACAGGGTTCTAGTGAACAGTGTCAGGGAAAAGTTGAGGAGAGAGGATCATTCTGGTGGTGAGTCTGTGTTTGATGATTCCACCATAGAATCCATGGAGCTCTGCTTCTACTCCAGTTCTGTGGTCCTGAAGTAGTTTTTGGTGTAGATTTACCTGATGTGCCAGCAGGAATTAGTAAAGATTTCTTCTGAGCCCTCTTCCTCTACCATGGCTCTGGAGAGGCATTGCTGGTGTATGGAACAAGGGAGAAGGGTGTGTGTGCATAAGGGTGACATCTTGTGGGGTATTACTGTGGCATGCTGCAGTTGGTGGTACTCACTGTGGATGAGAGCTGGTGGATCCCCAAGTTTGTTGTACAAAGCACTGGCTTCTGAGGGCCTATGAAGCTATGTAAGACTCGCTCTCTACCTTAAAAATTGCAGTTCAGTGTCACGCTTAGGACCCCAGATATCAAATTGCCATTATGTCTCCTCAGTGTTAAAAGCTCTTAATTGCAGATTTTCCATTTTTCCATCCATCACAGACATTGCAGTGTTGAATCCTGAGACTTTTGCAGGATTTTCTTGAACATAGCTTTGATGATGTGGTCGGATGCTATAACCACAGTCATCTCTGTCATTGGCCCCACACTGTCTGCCATGACTGGACAAGCTTTTGAAAATGTTTCTGAGAGAAAATTTGGTCAGATCATGCTGAAAGATGTTTTTCATTTCATCTTATTGTACACAAAAATTCTAGTAAAAAAACAGAATTTTTTTTTTTTGATATTTTGTATTATATGCCTAAGGTGGAGAGACAGAGCTTAAGAGCTACATGTGGCCATCTTGTCAGCAGCCAGACCGGAAGTCATGTGGAACCATATAACTAAAGAATGTAGCTCTTTGTATTTTTACCTTAGATAAGACACATTCAGTGTTTGTTGAATTTCTTAAATTTAGTTGGGGTTTCTAATAGTTAAGCTGTCCAATAAATATTCTAGGACTATTACCTTCACACATTTCATTGCAAACAATGTTTTATGAAACATCCATCATTCAGGCAGTGTGACTCAACCTAATTGCTTATACAGTACATTGAGCAATAGAAGGTATTCTTTGGACACTCCAATATTAGACTTTCTAACTTATTGGAGAAGACATCCAACTGTGCAATCTTTCATTGTTACAGTAATCATATATGATATCTGCATAGCCTGAAATTGGCAATACCTGCGCCTATACAATTTTAAACAGGATATCTGGTTCTAGGCAGTCTCAGTGTCTATATGAGTTCCCAATATTTTTAGCTAATTTCTCAGCATGAATATTCCCTGACCCAGAGGGTTTCATCCATTAGCCAATGTATAGTATCTGTATTCCTGAACTTGTTTGATTTGATGATCTTACATTGTACTCAGTGCTAATTGAGAATAGGAAGAACTTTTAATTTGGACTGGGAACCAAAGAGCATGGTATTAGTCTTAACTTGCATTTAACTTTAATGTTGATGCATTAAAAGACAAAAGGCCATCAATAGAATTTTGCAATCTTAATTGTGTCATGTCAAGGGAGGCATTGGAAGGGTAGGTCACAGTACCATCCACATACATCTGGTAGTCTGTACCACTAGTGCACTTCCCCAGACCCTTTAGATACAGAGTAAATAGAAGAGCGCCAAGTTTTGTCTCCTGTGGGACCCCCTCAATATCCAGCTCCCCAGAGGTTTTGTCAATGACAACCTTTCTCTGTCTACAGTGATTAAAGTGGTCTGCAGACCATTGAAATTCTTTTTCATCTATCACTAAAATCTCAAATCATCTCAACATGATTAGGTAATCCACTGTGTCAAAAGCCTTGTAGAGGTTAACAAAATGGCACCGGTGAACTCATCAGTTTACATTGGTTTGTTGATGTCATCCAGGTCATTTGACACAGATGAGGTGTATGATGCCCTTCCAAAACCCTGATTGATACCCATCATAATACCCCATTCCACTAAGATAGTCCCAAAGCTGCTTCAATACAATCATCTCAAGCAGCTTTGAGACCACTGGGAGAAGGATATTAGCCTGTAGTTCTTTATTAATTCTGGGCTCCTACCATTAAACACAGGTACAACCCTAGCTAGTTTCCAGTCCAAGGGTAACTCCCCAGACTGCAACACTGATTAAATAAGGGCCTAAGAGGATAAGCTATATGCAAGGCTGCATGCTTTAGCATCTTTGGGAGATCTCATCTGGGCCACTGCTTTTCCCTGTTTTTAAATGCGTAATAGCTCAAGCACCTCACCAATATGAATTTCAGTAAATACAAATCCACCCTTCCAGTCAGTTTAAGAAAGACTTCCTGATACTTTCTCAGGCATTTTAATGCCCCAGAAGAAATTACCAGACTTAATGAACGATGTATTAAACTCATTAGGAAGCCTTGTGCCTCCATAAGTTCACCATTATATGTATTTCCACCAAGGTTGTTGTTTTTTATACTCCAAAAATTTGGGTTGGCTTCTCCTGCCACCACTGCCATTTTGTTTGGTATATAACTAGCTTTTTCTGCTCTTACTTTCTTTATAAAGTCTTGTTCTATAATGCTGCATCGAATCCTGTTGCATTTTGATTTTTAAACTTTTTCTATTATTCTTTTCACTTTAGTTTTGTCCAAAATGGAGAAACCATGGTGTTAAATTACATTTTACTTTTCTTACTTTAATAAGAAAATGTTTATCAAAGACCATTTTATCTCACTATAAAAATTACCAAGCTTCTTCAAAGCTTGGAATAATTTTTAGTCCCATTTATCACCTCTAAATCTGCATTAAACCAAAGTAATCAAAGGATTTTGAGGTTCTCGATAATGAATTGCTTTAGGTGGCCCGCTTACTTTCAGTTTTACTCCTATTGCAATAGTTGGTGTTATGGTCAATTAAGAAGTCCGTCATTACTCCAGCCACTTTGTACAAATAACTGCAGTTTGTAAAATAAAAATACAGGAGGACTAAACAGATTTATTTGGTTTAACTTGGTGGACACCTGTATTAATTGTTCAATTTCTCTTGGTTCCTGTAGTCCATGTTGAAGTCACCCAATAGCAACAGCTCATGGGTATCAACAAATGGGTAGAAGTACCTCAGACAAATTCAGAATCTTAAATGGGGATAACTTTGGTGACCTATAACAGCCTAACAATAATGGGGGTTCCATTTTGGAATTTAATCTCCAGGCCTAAGTGCTCAAAGCTGTCTTTGGGATGTCTAAGTGAACTTGTCTTGCTAAAAGTTTGCCTGATACTAAATAATAGAAACATAGAAGTTGATGGCAGATAAGGACCGCAAGGCCCTTCCAGTCTGCCCATTTATTTTCTACATACTGTAAATATGCCATCGGCCTTTGCTCTGTTAATAGCCTATCTACTCATACTCATCTGTATTGCTCCCTTATGCCTATCCCATGCCTGTTTGAAGCCCTGCATTGTATTCATATCCACCACTTCCTGAGGTAGGCCATTCCACGCATCCACCACCCTTTCTGTGAAAAGAACTTCCTCACTTTACCCCTTAATCGGCCTCACTCTAATCTCATGCTGTGTCCTCTTGTTCTGCTATTTTTCTTATATTGAAACATGTTAGACTCTTTCACCTTGTTAATGCCCTTAAGGTGTTTGAATGTTTCAATCATATCACCTCTCCCTCCTTTGCTCTAGGGTATACATACTGAGCTCCGTTAATCTGTCCTCATATGTTTTCTGATGCAGTTACTGCACCATTTTGGTTGCCCTTCTCTGGACTGCCTCAGTCTGGTTAATGTCCTTGTGAAGGTGTGACCTCCAGTACTGCATGCAGTATTCCAGATGGGGCCTAACCACTGTCTTGTAAAGAGGGATTATTACCTCCCTCTTATGACTTGTGATACCTCTACTAATACACCCTAACATCCCCTAACCTTACCTACTGCTTTAGTGGTCTGCTTGAATGATTTCAGGTCATCAGTGGTGATGATGCCCAAGTCTCTTTCTTCCTTGTGACTGCCAGCAACCTCCCAGCCTATAGGTAGCTTCAGGTTTCCACCTGTTCCCCATCTGCCCTAACTATGTTTAAATCTTGTATTGACACAGCATAATCTGAAATTCTATCATTCAACTAAGACTCAGTAAAACAATAAAATCAGGGCTGTGCTCAAGTACAAACTTTTATCAAATCTAGTTTGGGTACTAACTCCTCACAGTTTCCTGAATAAAAGTTATTCCTTTATTTTTGTTTATTTTGTTTTTAAATTTACTTCCAGTGGTGCATATACTGGCCCAAGGTTAGGAGTAATGTTATCACATAGTATGACATTCAAGGAACAAAAAAGCTTGAAAAGGCCCCAAATTAGTCAATAACCTTAATGTTGAAAATAAAATACTTCCTAAACAGAGTCTCACCGATATATGCACCAACCTGGAAGAAGGAGGAGGGAGAAAGGGTATAGAGCAACACAGTGAGAGGCTCTGGAATTCCTGGTGCAGAGCAATTCTGACTAGCAGTTGAGCAAGAGGGAAGCCCACACAGAAGGAAGGGAAGGAAAGGAGGGAACAGGGCAACAGGCAACTTGAAAAGTAATTCAATAAATGCCTGGAAAATAAGATGGAAGACCTCCAGCCCCTGGTGTCAGCAGATCATCTTGACCTGGTAGCAGTCATAGAAACCTGGGTGCCCCCAAATCACAGCTGGGACCTCACCATTCCAGGTTCATGCTCCATAGGAAGGATAGATCAGTGGATATGGAGGGTGGACTGGGGAAATGGTCATAAGGAGGATTTGGGTAGTAAGAACACAGAGTCACTCTGGGCTCTGATCCAAACAGGCAGGAAGGAAGACAAGATTGGAGGCAGTCTACTGGAGAAAATTGTTGCTACCCAGGTCTCAGATTACCTCTAGTCCTTCAAACTCCTCACCCCTGACCAACATGGTTTCCAACGTGGCACAGTACATCCACTGCTCTCATATAGTTTACAAATGATGTCAGACTCACTATGGACAAAGGCTCTCTCAATGGGGTTAGTTTTGATGATCTTACAAAAGCGTTTGATTTAGTTGACCACCCGCTGCTCCTATCAAAGTTGTCATCCCTAGGCTTCTCCACCTCCATCCCGCCTGGTTCCAAAATTATCTTTTGAAGTTTCAACAATTTATCCAGATTGAGATGCTAAGTTCTCTTTTGCTCCTACTTGGATCAGAGTGCCCCAGGGTTTGATTCTTGGTCATCTCCTGTTTACGGTCTTCATAAATGACATCCCACCACTCACTGGTGCTTGCTCAGGTCTGCTATATGTCAAGATCTTGTTCTTACTCATCCTCTTCAAACCTCTCAGATATCAACCTGAATTTCAATAGTAACTCAATACCTTTCAGAGCTTGCTATTGAAAACAAGCTTGTCTTAAATAAAAAAAAATGGTGACTATGCCGTCGGTTCAGGTTCAAATATTTGTCCTGCACCCAGCCATTAAGTATCAGAGCACTTGATGGCTGTCCTCTTAACACAGTTACCTCTTTCAAATACCTAGGAGTAACCCTTGATCCCACCTTGGATTTTGACCTGCACCTAGCCTCAGTCATTAAATCTGCCAGTATTCAACTTGGGCTGGCATATAAGGTGAAACATAACCTTACATCCACGGAGAGGATGGTCATTGTACAGGGCCCTGAGACCCAAATTGGTGTATTGGGTTAATAGCCTTCCAGCAACTACTGGAGGGCTCCTCCAAAAGTGGGATGTCTGCTACAACAGCATTTGTCATTTTGTTCTGTCTTTACCTAGCCTTACTCACCGATACACACTATACTCCAGTCTGGGATGGTCTACCCCTCAGCCTTCTGTCAGTTTACTTCCTACTGTTTTATAAAAATATAATCTCCTCCCAGATACCTGACAAATTGGCTCTACTGCTCAAACCTGTGACCTCTTCCTACTCTCTGAGATCAACTGACAAATCCCTTCTTGTCCAACCGAGATGTAAAACCAAAATGGGGGAATGCTTTCTCTAGCTGGGCCCCTAAACTATGGAACTCCCTTCCACTGAGTCTAAGAATCTCCTTTCTCCAAACAGCTTCAAACAGGAGCTTCATCTGGTTCTTCAATGCTCTGAACCCTGCTCCTGTTCTCTATCCACCCACTCCTGTACTGGTTCCTCCTAGTTGCCTACCGGCTCCAACCTCTACTACTCCTCAAACCTGCCTAGAAATCTTGCTATTTCTCTCTCTTCTAGCACTTACTCACTAGTTAAATGACTTATGACTGTTAGTCATTTGCACTTATATTCCTGTTTTGTTACTACGTATAGATTCCTGCAAATGTACTGTCATTGCTGAAAATTTTGTATAATTTACTACATCTGACTTCTACTTGTTCCAATGATGTTTTCTTGTATCTACTATTGTCTACATACCCTTTGTTGTAATCTCCTGGTTGTACCTGAAAATAGGCAGCTATGTTGTCTAGTGTACCTACATGGTTAACAAAAACTAAATAAATAAACTGCCAAACCAAAGTGAAAGAATAGACAAAGAACTGGAGAGCCAGATTAGGAAAGTGTCTTTTCAAAGAGAGTTGGTGACAGTTGATGACTTCAGTTTACCTGACATGCATTGGAGCATCCCTAAGGTCAGCAGCTGTAGAGGCCAATCACTCATGCAGGCAGTCCAGGATAGTTTCTTAATCCAGGAGTTAGAGAGCCAACAAGGCAGAGACTTGTAGAGCCAATAAGGGATCCAGTGATCCTGAGCCTGGTGCTGTCAAAATGTAATTATGTCTGGAACATTATTATAGATGAGCCCTGGGTAAGTGCAGTCATCTTTCAGAGTGGTTTCAGTTAGATGTGGTAAGGAAATATTGATTTAAAGCAATAACACATGACAAGGTGTGGTTTATCTCTGATAAGAGCACACCCAGGGATGTACTAAGGCACAAGGCGCTTGTGCTGGAGTGCCTTATGCCACTGGGCATGCTTTTATCAGGCAATAAACCACAAATTGGAGTGTGTTATTGCACTTATAAATGGGTCCCATTGTAAATAAAATTCTATTTTAAAAAACTAAAATAAAAGTGTTGAAAAAATCAGAATTTTGTTTTAATAGAAAAAATAAAAAATAGTCCCTCAATCTGGTATGGTTTTCTGTAGATCAGTCACTAGAGGTCACTGTTATCTGTGTTTGTATAGGGTGTCTGCCTCTTTGCCCACTCCCCGTCGCCTCACACTAGCAGCATGACAGGTGAAGTTGTATAGCTTGTCAACCCTACAAGCTATAGAGCTGTTTATGTAGTGGTGTCTGTATAGCTGTCATTCAAGCATTCTCAAATATCACCAGAAACCCGCAAAAAAGTGACAATTACCGTGATGGTTATCGGTTCATTTCCACAAACTGTAAAGTCAATAGGACACATACTAAAACAAACACAGAATCCATCCCAACAAACTGCACAATCAATGTAAAAGCAGTTAGTTTCTGTAGCCTGACCGTCCATCATGGTTTGAAAACTGCAAGCGTGATTAGCCTGTCTCGGTGGCGCTGATGGACATGCTCAGTCGCGATGAAGCCAGCCATTTATCAAATATATTTTTTTAAATAAAACTGCCCCAAAATAAAAAAAATTGCTAAATGGCTGGCTTCACTGGGAGTGAGTGTGTCCGCCAGCGCCACCAGTGACAGGCTTATCACTTTGCAGTTTTCAAACCGCAATGGACGGTCAGGGTACAGAAACTAACTGCTTTTACATTGATTGTGCAGTTTGTAGGATGGTCCTGTTTTTGGTTTACTATGTGCCTCACTGACTTTACAGTTTGTGGAAATGAACCGATAACGATCACATTTTTTTGTCGGGTTTCTGTGATGTTTGAAAATGTTGGGAAGGAGAGCTATACACTGGTGGCCAGAGGCAGATGAGCAGTGAAATTAAAAAAGGTACAAAGTCCTATTAAAAGTAAAAGTAAAAGTAAAATGCAGCTTTGCACTTGGTGGGGAGTCGCAAGGAAGGAGGATGGCTGTTTGTCCGCAAGGGAGGAGAGCAATCAGTGAGAGAGCCCGACAGAATTTTTTCATAACTGGCCCTCATGGATCTCTGGCTGCACTGTATCTTGTTTGGCGAATAAGTACCAGTTGCCATATATATCAGCTGATAAGGACATGGCTACTGGTACTTGTTAGCCAATCAGCACGCAGGCTCTCTCTTGCCCATTTTATAAAGGAAGGTAGACTTCAGCACAATGGCAGTAAAATGAGGCAAACATCTAGCTGAGCTCAAGGGAGGAATGGTATTACAAAGAAATCCTCCAAAATGAAAATGGTCTCCAGGTAGTTGCAAGCAATTATCTGAAGAAGAAAGTGAAAAGAAAGAAGCCTCAAGAAATCATTTTGGTACACAGGAGAGGTAGTAAGAGGGTACCCGGTCATAGAGTGCTATCAGAATAGGGCCACAGTTCACAGCACTAGTCTGGTAAGCACTACATGGACAGCTAGTGGGGATTTACAGCGATTGCTGAAGACAGGGTCCTAAAGAGGTTGCTATCCCTGAAGAGGTACAAATCTCCAAGACCAGATGGAATCCTCCCTAGGTTGCTGATGGAGCTGGCATGCAAGCTAGCATCTATATTAGCCAACCTATATACCAGCTCCCTTGTCATAGGGGAAGTGACAAATGAGTGGAGAACCACTGATGTAGTGGCCCTACATAAAAGCAGGGCCAGGGATGAGCCAGGAACTGCAGGCTATTCAGCTTGACATTGCTCATCTACAAGCTGAAGGAAACAATTTCTAAGGAAAGATTGGTGGAGTTTTTTTGGCAAATGGGCTGCGGGATGGCAGATAGCATGGGTTTGCGTTGGGAGGTCATGTCAAATTAATTTGATAAACGTCTTCAACAGGGTCACTAATGTTGGGAACAGGGCCCCAGCATACCATACCTGGACTTCAGCATGGTCTTTGACTCAGTTCCCAACAAAAGACTAATCAAGATGTTGGATGGCCAGGGGGAACACGATGATCTGGTGGATAGATAATTGGTTAGGGGAGATTACAGAGGGCTGTGGTCAGTAGGGAACATTCAGGAATGAGGGATGTCACCAGTGGGGTACTGCTTGGGCTAGTGATGTTCAATGTGATCATAAGTGACATAGGGGTGGCATAAAAGCAAAATTTGCCAAGCTCTGTCAGAGGGTTGACAAAGAAGAAGGGATAAAGGAGGTAAGAGAGGCCCTGGAAAAACTAGTGAGGTGATCTTTTATCTGGTAGCTGGGGTTCAATGTCAAGAAGTGCAAGGTCTTGCAGGTGAGAGAAAGAAACAAAGGACTGAGTACAGGTCAGGGGTGTTAACTGTCACAGTGATGGAGAAAGAGAAAGATCTAGGGCAAACACCTTGAAGCCCTTTTTATACAGTGCAGTAAAATACATGGTAATGCAAACAGGATGCTGGGTTGCATAGGCAGAGGATTCACAACCAGAAGGAAAAAAGTGCTATCTATGTACATAATCCTGGAGAGACCACTCCTGGAATACTGTGCCCATTTGTGGAACCCCTAACAGAGAAAGAATATATACCAGTTGGATTCAGTGCAAAGAAATGCTGTTGGTGATTATAGGCAGCACGGATACTCATACAAACAGAAGCTGGACAATCTGAACATGTACTCACTGGAGAATTGGAGGAGAGAAGAGACATGATCTAAATCTTAACCTTGAAGGTTGTCAACAGGGTGGATCCTAGTGAATGATTTCAGCTCACTGATAAAATAATGTATGTGTGGGTGAGTCAACTGTTTTGCTAGCACCATCAGAAGTCGGGTTTGAGCTCACAGTATTTGTGTTGTTTCATGGGTGAATAGCTACAAATTGGTGGGGGGAATTCAGGAGGAATGCTAGGAGATACAGTACTACTTTTGCTGAGATATAGTGGAAGGTGGAACAAGCTTCCAGAAGAGATTGTTAGTGCCTGATCTGTTGGAAGTTTAAAGGGGTGGGATGATGCAGAGCACAATGTAATCCAAAGGTGCATATGCATATAGCTCTGCATTAGGCAGTGTTAATAGACTGAAGGCCTCTTCTACTAACATATGTTTATAATTCTATGAGTTACTGACACTGTTATGGGACAGAAAGTTTAAAGTTGAATTCTGATTGGTCAGAAAGAGCCACAATAGCTCCTAAAATGTACCAAATGTAAGTTATACACTATACATGGGTATGTCTGGGATTCATATAGTGTCCCAAAATTTATCTCCATTCTGGTTTAGGTTCTGATTTATGGAAGCTGTGACTTTGCTCAGGAGGTATTCTGTCCGGACTAAAACCCTACATTCAGCAGTTGATAACCCGTACAAAGTACTTCTCTTATCTTTTTACATTTCAAGTTCCCTGGACACCCCACTTCTAGTGCTAAGTTGTTGATCACAAAGCTGCTGTCATAGAACTAGTCATTTGCTCATCAGAGAACTTTTATTTTTGAGTTATTCAGACACAAACAAGATACCCTTGGAGAAAATGGTGCTGATTACACCAGTGTCACTTTAATGCACTCACTACAGGATGTTTAGTAGATCTGAAACTTTGAATTCAAAATTTATGTAAAAGTCTTTCTTTTGAGGTGCATGGATCTGAATGACAACAGTCTGACAGTCTGGGCCAGAAGGGCACACAGACCCCAGAACAGAGAGAGAGAGAGAGAGAGAGAGAGAGAGAGAGAGAGAGAGAGAGAGAGAGAGAGAGAGAGAGAGAGAGAGAGAGAGAGAGAGAGAGAGAGAGAGAGAGAGAGAGAGAGAGAGAGAGAGAGAGAGAGAGAGAGAGAGAGAGAAGATTAGGATATGTTTTTGAATGCTTAAAGAGGACAGAAACTCATTTTTGATTTGCAGTTGTTTATAGAGTTCTTATTTTCAGAAATATATCCATTCCTCTAAATTACCCATCTGTAGCTGTACAGGAATGAAAAGTATGAAATAAATTGTATTTGGCATTGTTTTGTTCTTATGGCAGCATTTGGTTAATTTATTTATTGAAAAGTTTAACCAGGAAGTACATAGTGAGCTGACAACAGCTCGTTTCCAGATGAGTTCTGGGGAGGGGAAGAAGGAGATAAAACAATATAATAACAAGGTAAATTGCAAAAATATAACAATATAAGCAGAAAATACATACTAAAAGGCAAAATAGTAAAATAAAGGCATCTAGAAAATAAAAACACTCTCAGATATATACAGATAAAAACAAAAGTGGAAACAGAAAAGGGGACAAGACTGGAGAATAAAGGAAAAGAGGAAGTTTCAAAGACAGTTGCAGATAGAACAACAAAAGTCAGAAAGAAGAGACTTTAGGAAGGAAATGGAAGAGGCAGAACAAATAGAAGAGGAAGGGAGGACCAAAGTTTAGGAAAGTGGTAAGAAAAGCAGAGTGGAAAGCAATAGGTTTTCTAGGAGGGTATGAAAAGAATGGAAAATATTTGTTAAGGAGAGGTTAGGAAGAAGAAGGGGAGGGAAAGGAGGATTTTGAGATAGGAAGGAAGGTGCCAAACCAGAATTTGCACAAAAAAGAGACACAATGGGAAAGGCGCCTAGCCTTAAGTGAAGAGAAAGAGAAAGAGCTGAGAAAGAAAGCAATAGTGATTGTGAGAGGGGCAATCTAAAGCAAAGCGCAGCAAGAATGAATGAGCTCTGGTCAGAGCCGATATGGCTGTGGAGAGATTTTGGAATACTTTCACCCATTATTTCTAATGAATTTGCATAATGCAAATTTGCTGAGAGGCAGTTTCAATGTGGTCTTCCCTTTACACATTTTACAATGTGTTTTCCTAAAATATGCCTGCTGATTGTTATATATTTAGCCTGGATAGGTCACAGAAGACATGGCATCTTATTTTCTGTGGGCTCTACATCTACTCAATATTATGCTGCATTGTGTAAAATCAGAACATGCTGAAAACAATATTTTACATCTGGACTAGGCTACACTGAATAAATACATTATAAAAATGGTAAACTCATGACCCCGCTTGAAAACAAGATATTGCATCTAATCTTGGACATCCTGAGTAAATACAGTTCAAAATGTGTAAAATGAAGATCCTTTTGACAATGAGATGCAGCATCTCCCTGTGCTATCCAAGATACAAAATGTAGGATAAGAAATATTTCAAGGAAATCTATTGTAAACTGAACTTCACTGTGTTCACGGACATAAACAAAGAGTTTCTTTATTGTTTTATAACATATTAGATTGTAGTATTTATTTTGAATGTTGTGCCCATGAGGATGGTGTGTACAGTATATGTGTGTGTGCACGCTTGTGTGTGTGTGCTTGCTCTAGCTCAATATATATTTTTCCCAAAAAGCATAGCAAAAATGCCTACTGATTGCTATGTATTTAGACTTGATAGTTCACAGAAGACATGGCATATGTCTGAGACAGTGCTTATCTTATCAGATAGTGTCTTAAGAGGTTGAAAAAACTGTGTAAATCTTTTAGATTGCTGGGAAAGGGTGACATTAATGAGGCATGAATCTTCCTTGAAAGACAATACCTGCCCAACTGAAGCTAGTAACAAGAAAATGTTTAAATGCTAAGTATTTAAATGTGCAAGTTGTTGAATTTTGAAGGTGGTAAACACATCTCCAGTTTAATAGGCATAAATATTTAACAAGCTGTTTCAATTTCCTAATGGACATCTGATAAGCAGCTTGGAGTTCTGTCTCCAACATTATGAACAGAAAGAAGGAGAATTTTATTTCAACTGGCATAGTGATTTATAGCTGTGGAAGGATACATTGAAAACGCAAAACTGTATTCCACAACCTTCCATTTTCCAGCTACATACAGCAAGATGGTTGTAGACTCTGCCTAAAGCCATAAAAAGAGGGTCCAGTCTAGCAAGGGAGGTTTAAGGGGACAACAGTAGACTTAGTCACTATAATCAAAGATTGAAGGATCATTTTAGTACAATTTCTCAGCGGGCAGAAAGAAGTATACACGCCTAGTTCCTGTACAAAGCACTAAACTTAGGGTGAGCTTACGGTGAATTGCATCAGTGTGCACAGAGAAATCAAGATGCTGGTCATGGCAGACCCTGAGGTACTTAAAGGAGGAGACATCTTCAGTTTAGCACCATCAATGGTATTAAATAGGGGGAGAAGAAGAAAGCTTGGCAAGCCTCTGATGGCTGGGCCCAGTGGCGCTGAGGGTTGAGGTGCTGGATGCCACACCTTGTGTCATGCTGGCACCCTGGGTTCAGGAATGGACTTGGGCTACCTGGGGTCCACAGGGAGGGAGAGGATTGAGTGCCCAGAGGACTCTGTCCTCTCTCAGGGTGGGTTGCGGGTTCTGCTCAGCTCCTTAGCAGCCCCAATGGAGATAGGGAGTCCTGCAAGAACCGTGCTGTATGGGGTGGAGCAGTGGCAGATGTCAGCAGTGTGCTTGTGCAGATATCATTGCATGTCCACACTCCGGGGAAACTTCACACACAGAAAAACCCTGGCCCCAGGATAGGCGATGGCAGCCTCCAGTCCATTATCGCCACACACCCAATGCCAGGCTCATCCTGCTGGCTCTCCTGACCCATCACCTGCCCTGGATCTGGTGCACTAAATTGTAAATAGAGCACCAGAGTGCATGGTGGCCTTGCCTTTGGGAGGTTCAGAGCCAGAGGTCCGCCGGTCTAGGAGAGGTGGATCATGTCTGTCCCCAGTTTCCACTGGGGAGCACCAGGCAGGATGGTAAAGTGATTGGTGTAAGAAGGGCATGTCTGAGAGAGTTCCTGCATACAAGAGAGAAATAAAGTCTAAAAAAAGCATCTGATGGGTTCCAAAATCATAGAGACTGTTTCTTTGGCATTAAGAGGCAATTGGTTTACCTTGAACCAGTAGTGAACATTGTCAAAACCCAGCTGTAGTCGGAAGTAAGATCATGGGGAGAGGAGAAAGCAAGAACTGTCATCAGCATACATATGAATGGATGCAAGGAGCAGAACAAAGAGTTACTGTTACAGTTCTCTTCATGAAACTTGCAATCTGGAGCTTTAGTTATGTCACGGTTAGTACACAGAACTCTAATCAAGGTTCTGATAGGTAGACAGCTCATAATTCGCATTCTGTACACAAACCATGGCATAGCAAAACTACAGTTCCATGAAAAGAACTGAGCAGCATACTGCCTATAAAAAGAAAAATAACTGAAACACACTTTTTCATATCAGTGCTTATTCAGGTACAGTTAAATGTTGATCATTTGGAGGTATAAATTTAATTACTGTGAACTGGAACATTACTAACTGTATCCAATTAGCACAAATTTCCTGCCCTTCAACAGACTCAGTCATATTAGGATGACAATATTGTAGTAAGTGCAGAAATATTTGCTCAATTTGAGTACTCAAACTGTAGGAGGATTTGAAAAACTGTTATTTAGAGAAAATGAAGAAACAGTATAAGCAGATATTTTGAAAGATCATCACTGCTTATTCACAGAGTACAACATTGTGCATGTGAGCTAGCTATATTGGGGAGGGCAGAGTCAGCTCCCAGATTCATAGAAACAGAGACTTGAAGGCAGATAAGGACCGCCTGGCCCACCTAGTCTACCTATTTTGCTACCTATTGGATAAGCTGCAGATCCTAGTTACCCAACAGCCCACTTCTTCCTACTCTTCATCAGAATTGCCTTATGTCTGTCCCATGCATTCTTGAATTCCCCACTTTTTGACCCCATGACCTCCTCAGGAATGCCATTCCATGCGTCCACCACCCTCTCTGTGAAAAAATACTTCCTCACATTGCCCCTGAGCCATCTCCACTTTTCTTCAAATTCAAAATTAAAATTAAAATGAAATTCAAATTCATGTTGTTTACTGAATGTTTTGAATAGGGTTGTGTGAACTTCACAAGTTCCACTTTGCAAACTTTGTGGGTAGAATCTGAAAATGTTCTACCTGGTTCTGTAGGTGCCCAAAAGGTTCCCTAAAATTCTAGGACAGGCCAGATGAATCTGAAGGGAGGCAGGAAGCTTACTCAGTGACCAATATATGAACGGTTTATTTGCAAGGACAATAAAAACAAGATAACTGTTTTCTTCAACACTACAGGATATTGAACAATAAAACAATGGATCGGAACCAACAATTGGTCAAACCTAGAATGGGAGGTTAATCCCTTTTAGTCCATTTCCTGCGTGCACTTGGCTGAAATGACAAGCGCCGGACAAACCAAGCTTGGGCTCTGATGAGTCAGCTGATCAGCAGGTGGGCATTAACCCAACAAAGCACTTTTGCAAACAGGCCATAATGTGGCATCCCCGAGGATCAAAACACAAAGAGGAACACTGCTAGCTGGAAAATGAAGACTCTGTGATCCTCTGCGGCTGCAGGCAAGAAGCCAAAGCATTCTGGTCAGCAGATGGTTCTCTGGATGATATTCAGCAATAACCACTGGCAGGTCCCTGGCACCCAGATGACCTCTCAACAAGATGGTTGCTGGCGGTATGATCTTTGGGCAGCAAGTGGCCTCTACTGAGTGACATGGGTATGTGCACACTTATGGACGGCCAGCAAAAATAGAATAAGACATGCACAACATTAACTGTGGTCCTCAAGCTTGAGCTGGGGCAGCTCCTAAGCTGACTTACTATGATACCTCACTAGCGGCTCTCTACCACTTACTGTCACGAAACTGATGCTGGAACACTTGTGGCAGAACTTTGGAACAGGCTGATGTCACTAGCGGTGGTTCGGCTGCAGATGGTGGATAGCCGTGGACCTCCCTAGGTCAGCATCGGGCTCTGTGAGGCTGGTCTGGGCAACAAAGGTGAAGATGGGCATCAGGTACTCCAAGGCACAATTCAATAACACAGTCCAAAAGCAAGCAGACAGTTCAGATTTTGAGCACAATTCAGTTTTTGCAGAAAATACAGTCTCTAGGAGCACCAGGCAGGCAACAGAGCAGTTCAGTTTGGGTGCTGGGCCACTTAGGCATAGGACCATTCTTGTCCCTTAAGGGTGCTGCACCTTTATGGGTTTTTCCTTTTCTGGATATTTCTACAAATCTGATCCATGGTATCAATATTAATATCCGCTCCTGGCCTTAGATGGGGACTCATCCACTAATTTATTTGCTTGAGGGCCTGGATGCTGGACCCTCAGAGCTAGCCCATCCCTCCCAGCAGCTGGCCAAGGGCCTATGTCTCTGTTTCTGCCCCTTGGCAGAATAGCACTATGCAGACCCAAAGAGTCTTAACCCCACTGTGCCCCTGGTCTGCTCCTTTCCTACCACTCAGGGCTTTAAGTCGCTGCACCCCTGTCCTCTTTTCTTGGAGTGAGCTGCTATTCAGCTCAGGCTGTTTTTTTTGGAGCCACCTCACAAAATAGGAAAGAAAAAAATAAAAACAAACTAACTCGGTGGGCAATGACCCATCCTGGGGCCTCTTATCTTTCCCTCTGTGCCTTTGGCCCACTTCTCAGGTCCCCTGTTCTCCTTAGGGCTGTCCGCCTCCCTTGAGCCCACTATGCCTCCCTTACAACTTTTCTGGGCTCTGCCCTTAAATTTTCACCTTAGCTTCCCACTCCCCACTCCTGCCCAGCACCCGTGGCACAAGTAAAATACAAAACTAAGCTTACAGCCCACTCACCACCACGGCTTGGGTTTCTAGCACTGCTGGGGGAAGGAGAGACTGGCCAGGAGCCGCTCCCACCAAGTGTCCCTTGTATTCTGCGGTTGCTGGGTGGTGGAACTTTCAGTTCTGAAGCACATTTTTCAGCTGTACTGATTTCCTGCTGAACTATCTGGTCCGCTGGCACTTGTCTTCCCTCTTCTCTTTGGGGCTCTGCCCAGGAGGCCAGGTCACGCCAGGAAACCGCCTCCACCCAACCAACCCTGCTGCCACCGCCACATAGACCAAATCTGAAGGTGAGTGATGCTGGTGGAGCTATGGACCCAATGCAGGTACCTTCCATTTCTTCTGTCTATGCTCCTTGCATCCTCCACCCTCCCAACTATGCTGCTGACTGCCCTGCTCCAGCCACTCCCAGCCCTTTGTAGGATATGGAGGTCCTGGCTTTCTGCCAGGAGATTGGGCACTACAAGCCCAACAGGGAGGGTCTCATGCTCATGACCCCCTTCTTAACACCAAATGACGAAAAGCAGACAAAGGACAGGGAGGGGTCTGAGGCTACAGGCAAGGGCTGGAATGAGAGGGATGAGGAAAAGGAAAATCCCTAACTTCAGGGTACTACAGTTCTACACAGATAGAACTGGTAGGACTAGGTTCTACCTGGTTCAAGCCAAACAGTACAAGATACAAAAGTTCTACTAGGCTCTACCTGGTCCACTCCACACAGCACATAACAAATACTTTCTCACCTTAACCCACCCCTTCTTTGGCCCTTGCCTTAGCAGAATGAAGTCTTCAGAGGCACAACACAGCACATTGTGTGTCCCCATCCTCTGTCCTTTCTCCTTGTGTCCCTAAGACGTGGGGAAGCTCAACATTCAACCAGAATCTATCTGTCACTTCCTTCTGGTTCCCAGATTGGTTGCTGAGCTGCTGAGCTATAAAGAAAATCAGTTTGCCCAATCTTCAGGGTGCACAGCTGTGTGCCTCTGTTCTTTGTTCTCCGCCCAAAATGTCCAAACTAGGCAAGTCTGATGCCACCTGTTTGCGGAGGGAGTAGAAGCATTATCCAGCATGAGTCACCTGTTCCATATGCCATGCTGAGTATGATGACGACAGTGCAATCTGGGGTGGTATGTGCATCAAGGTGTAATGGACGCCTGACGCAAGTCTCACACCAAACTGCCTTGTCATCACTTATCAACAAAGATGGCATACAGAAACTGGGGTAATGTGCTGTACATTGTGCATCACCTCCCCACCCCACATCAGGATTCAGGCTAACTTCCTGGTATGGACACGTAAGAAGGGTGAACAAAGCAGTGATGAGCTGCCAAATTTTTAACAACCTCTCCAGCCTTTGTCCACCCCCTGGCCCTAGTCTGCCCACTTTACCTTGGTCCTCTTTGCCACCACCCATGGCCTTGACCTGCCACTCCCATCCCCTCACCCCCAGCCAACAAAAACCTGCATTGTCACAAAATCAGAAGCCTAGCAAAACAATATCTTTAGACATAAAATACAAAGCTATTTATAATAGAAAAACAGGACACCATATAAATTTAGAGCATTTATTTGAGGCAGAAAGCACACATTGAAGAGCAAGTTTACCATGCCTTATTTAAAGTTATCCCAGTCAGCTCAGAGGGTCATGAGAAACACCTAGCCCCTACTACAACTCCACCACTAGCTGCCAGAGTCACTACAGTAGGAAATATGGACCCCCACTCAGCCTCAGATCTGTCACTAACTGGCAATTTGTAGGGAAAGCAGGAGTATCACACTGCATACTGCCTCCATTCAGCTAATCCTTTCCACTGCTGCTCTGAATCAGCTCTGGTCTCTCTCTCACACTCATGGCCTGATAAAGAGTCAGTCAGACAGTACAGGTTCTGATTTTTAAATAAATAGAGCAAACCAAAGTTCTCAAACACTGCAGAAAGTTCTTGGATGTTCTTCCCATATGAACGCTGGGGTTCAACCTTTTGATCTGAAGGTCAAACTGAACTTACAGCCTTAGTTTAAACTGTTAGGACAGATTTTCAATGGTTAGCATCCACACTAACATGGTTAGTGTGGGCACTAACTGGTTTGTGCGAGCGCTCCCGGCAGGCTATATTCAGTGGCCTCATGAGCACCCTTCGTACCTGGCAGCACCAATGCAATAAAATACCACTGCACTGTCCCTCATGCATATAGGCACAGCAGATATTCAAGGTTTTCAGCAGCTGTAAACAGCCCCCAAGCAGAACTGTTTACTGCCACCAAAACCACCGCCTAACAGGGTGTGAAGCCCAAGCCCCACGCCCAAGGCAGGGTGGCTGTCCTGCTGCTGCCTGCCCTGATTGCCCATTCCCTTACAGTAACCTATTGTCTGGTAGTCCAGGGGTTCCCTGATCACCTGTTCACACTATTAATAGTATGCCTGGTGGTCCAGTGGTTCTCCCCACCTCCCGCTCACCTGTTTAAATCCCTTAACTAAATCTTTGGTGGTCCAGTGTTTCCTACATTCAGTTACCCGCTTAAACCCTTTAAATAATTCCTGATGGTCCTGTAGCTTCCTTTGACCCTGATCACTATTCAAGCCCTTTTAATAATCCCCTGCTGGTCCAATGGTTCCTCCCCACCCCAGTCGCCTGTTGAAACCCCTTAAAATATTTCATGGGGTATGGTGGATCCCTCCATCCCCGATTGCTCTGCAAACCTTTGAAGTGTACTGTGAAACAGTTTCTGCCACATGCTCACAAATAACTCATTTGGTGGCCAGCTGCAAAGGTAAGAGGAGTGCCTTCCTGTTGTCATATGCAACTGTCGAGATGCTGAACTCATAGTAAGGGGGATGCTGGGAGGTGGGATGAGTGGGTAGTTCGGGGCAGTGCAGGGGTCCCACCAGACCATCAGGGCATACTTTAAAGGGTTTGAATGGGCAATGGGGGATCCACTGGACGATCAGGGAATATTTTAAAGGGTTTGAAAGGGTGATCAGGGTGGAGAAACCACTGGACCATCTAGGCATACTACTATTATTGATTGGCCAAGTCAAATAATTTAGTGAAGTCAATGTATGTGTGTATATATATAAATATATATATATATATTATATATATATATATATATATATATATATTATGGTAGCACCGCTACCATAGTTAGGGTTGTGGAGCCATTTACATGTTAAACCCAAAAGTTTGCACCTTAATAACTTTGCAAACTGCTTTCACGATTTGCCTAAAATTTGGATACATGATCAAGACCCATACACCTTGGGATCTGTCAAGTTTTGTACCGGTCCGATACACGGCCGCGGAGTTATTAAGCGTGGATCTGCGCGCCACGCTTTTTCTGGAATTCTACGGTCACGCCTACAGGTCGCACGGTTTGCATGACCAATCTGAAATCTTAGGACCGTGCAGCCAGGGTCCCCATGTGCCTTTTGAAGATTTTGTGAAAGAATATTAAACAGTTCAAAAGTTATTCAAAACAATTTCCCATTATAAGTCAATGGGAAAAGTTAACAAAAAGTTCGACAGTGTCGCAATGCACTTCTTACTGTTGCAATGGCCCTTTACTGTTGCAAAGCCACCATTTTGTTTTTAGTTAGTGATCAGAAAATGCTTGGCATTTAAAATTGGGACCTCTAGAAACCTAATTTTTGTATTCACCTAGTCGGGCCCGAGGATGCTAGCCATGTCTTTATTTTGGGTAAACACCCCAGAAATGTGTTTTTCAAATTTCTGAAAAGTACTTTCAAAGTAGTGTCGCGACTTCACTGAAGTGTCGCAATTTTATGAAAGCTTAAAATTGCAACAGTACTTTTCTAGGCTGTGGGCAATGACAACAATTCTTTGGCACCCTGCTGCAAAAGAACGGTTTGGTGCTTTGGCTTGAAATTTGAGGAACGCAGCTGACATCTCACAGATGTGCCTTTCAGTATTGTGTTGAAAAAATATTACATGGCGGCAAAGTTACGGCACTGCAAATTTGACACTTTTTCCCATAGGATAACATTACGGCATCCGACGATAGCAATCTTTGCGCCTGCTGCAATATAACGGCTTGGTCTTTTGGGCTGAAATTTGAGGGAAGACAGGCAGCATCCCATAGATGTGCGTTTTAGTGGTTTGGTGAAAAATATTACAGGGAGCAAAGATATGGCATTCCAACTTCTCTTTGTTCCCATAGGATAACATTACGGTGTTCGCCGCTTTTCAGGCCCGTATCTCGAAACGTGTGAGATACGGACTTTTCATTGAAAAATGCTTAGCTCCCTAATGGGGGCTAACCATAATCTAGCCAGTAAAGTCATAAATCACATGACTTTTACATTTTTTCTACTCGTGACGGTTCCTGAGATATAAGCAATTTAGTATTCCAACTCCTTTTCTGCTCCGAGACACATTATTATGCATACATTCTTTGTACTCACTGTCTTTCTCTATGCAGCTTTTGGGAAAACCAGCCTGTGTGCTTACATTACTGTTACTGTTGCCCTATCCGCTATGGTTCCATACCCGCTTCACTTACTGTTCACGCTCACGCCACCATGTGCGTACCCTTTGCGGTTTCATTTGTGCTTATGCTTTCTGTTATTTTTTGCCATTTGTGTCTGCAGTACTGTTTCTTTCTGTTTTGCTTTGCATCACCATGCCCATTGCCATTTCCGCTTATGGGCACCATGTTACTATGTGACAAGACATCACGTGGCTGGACTGCTCCTATCTACGCCACCATGTGCGTACCTTTTTCTGTTCTCATTCGCGCTTGTGTTACCATGTGTGCCACTGTTACCGCTTCTCTGTTTGCATTACTGTTCTTGTTACTATGTCACAAGACATCATGTGGCGGGGTCCGGGCCGCACTCCCGCTGCTGCATTACATTCACTATTTCTTGTTATCATTCTCAAAGAAGGAAGTGAGGCAAAAACTCCATTTAATGCATCAGTTAAGTTGTTCCACAGCGACAAAGTGAGGAGATTTGGTGTTAGGGTTAGTCCCCTGGACCCACCAGCCCACCCCCCAACCCGGCATTGGGGTGCGATTGGGTGTTCGTCTCAACTCTCACCCCATTCCCTATACTCTGCTGCTTTACACATGTGATGGGGTGAGAGTTAGGGCCAACCACCCAATGCGCACCCCAATGCTGGTTGGGGAGGTGGGCTGGGGGTCCAAGGGGCTTTCAACCCTAACACCGAATTTCCTCACTTTTGTCACTGTGGAACCACCCTAACTGATGCATTAAATGGAGTTTTTGCTCTAATATATATATATATATATATATATATATATATATATATATATATATATACACTGTATATATTATAGAGGCACGGTAGTGCCTCATGGTTTAAATCTTCACTTCTATGTTAAAGTGAAAATTTGGGACTTTAAAATGTTAAGCTATTCAAGTGATCACATGAAAGTTTGCATGCACCATCAGGGGACCAAATATCTCTTGATGTAGCATGTTTATTTCCAGTCGGAGATGCAGAGTGTCAAAAATGTGTAAATTACTGCTTTTTATCAAATTCTTTGTCATGCTTTTCTGCCAAAACAGCTTGGAACTTTGGTCTGAAATCTTTAGGGTATATAAGTCCTGAGTCATAGTGGTGCATTTTAAAGGTTTGATGGAAAAATATTAATATGTTCCAAAGTTATTAATTTCAAAGTTTCCCATTATTTCGTATGGAAAGTTAGATGTTCACTTCAAAATAGATTCTTTATCATAAATGAGGAATCCTTTTCTCAAGCATGGGATCTTTGGCTGCAAATGTGACATTTTTTTGTATGCTGCCATCTTGTTCTCAGTTAGCAGTGGCAACAAAATTAAATTACTAAAACAATAGGGGCTTTAGGAAACACTAACAGTTGTGTTTACCTAATCGGACCCATAGAATCAGATTCTGGGGTTAGGTTTTGATTAGATAGTCAGAATGTGCTTTTTTAGCCACAGAAATCCTTTTGCAAACCATGGAAAACATTTGCAACAAAACAGGACCTTTTTCTGTAATTTGCAAAAGGATTTTCTTTTGTTGAATATTGTGCTAAAAGCAACTCATGAAAAGGATCACAATTTGCAAAAAGGAATTTTATTAGACAACTGTTTTTTGTCACTACATATTTCCAAAATGGTTTGTTACTTTGGTCTAAAATTGTCAGTGTGCAAAGGCTTTGCCTCAGAAATGTGCCTTTTGCTGGTTTGTTGAAAATATATTAATTGGCTCTGGAGTTCTACAGGTTTAATTTGGCTTTTTTTCAAATAGGGATAACATTGTAATGGGAAGTTTACTCAGTCATGTCTTTATCACTCTGCTGTGAAGAAACAGGTTGCAATTTTGTTCTGAAATTTTCAGGATATAAAGGGCTTGCCCACCAATGTGTATTTTGCTGCTTTCATGAAAATACATTAATTTGGTGTTAAGTTACAAAGGTTTCATATTTTCTGTGTTTTCTATAGGATCACACTGCAATGTCAGATGCTTCTTTGGGTCTGCACACTATGGGTGGGGCCTAGGGCTCAGATGGCCCAGTGCTCCCACAGGCAAACAAGAGTAGCACTACACTATCTCAAAATTATGCATGGATGGGTGTGCAGGGCCCTTTCTGGGTCCTGCACCCCACATGCAAATATGGAGAGGATTAAAGACCATGGGAGCACAAGGGCCCAAAGGGCCCAGTACTCCCACAGGGAAATAAGGATACAATTAGAATCTCTCCAAAGTCATGGATGGTTGGGAGCACCTGCACTCCTACAACCAAATATACCTATGATTATACTTTCTCAAAAAGTAAGAAAATTCTCTGCAAAAAACATTGTTAATGCTCCATTAGGTTAATGTGACAAAAGTAGGTAAATGTGTTCTTAGGGTTCCCTACCTAAGACTTCACCTCCACCCCTGGTTTCCAAACCTAACACCACCCCCACCCTGCATGCAGGAACAGGCATGGGGGTGTGCCCTTGAGTTGTAAGCCCTAACGCTCACCCCATTCTCTCATACTGTACCCATCTCTGCTTACCTACTCATGGAATGGGTTGAGCGTTAGGATCCACAACCTAAGGCACACACCTCACATCTGTTCCTGCATTCAGGTTGGGGTGGGGTTTTAGGTTTGGAAACCGAGGGTAGGAATGGGGTCTTAGCATTGGAACCACATTTCCCCACTTTGTCATGTCAAACTGAAATGATGTGTATATATATATGTATATATATATATGTTTATTTATTTATTCAATTTTGGTGACTGGTAGGCCCACTGAGCCCTGAAGGTCCCTTTTTCAGGGGACCTGGAATTAGTTACAGAAAGTAAGAAGCATAAGGCTAATACAGTACATGAAAGAGCATGCCACAATTGATACAGTCAAGACAATTCATAGGAGTACTATAGCAATGCAGCACATAAAAGCAGGCCAAAGTTGGTTACAGTCAAGACATTTCACACCTGTGTGACAAACAGTTCCAGTCAGAGAGTCCATACAGTTGTGGAATTGGTTCAGCTCACTGTAGGCACGTTTTGCATGTGCCCAATATGGACTAGATCTCAAGGCTGGAATGGGGTTAGTAGGAGAAAGAGCGAGTGGGGAAGAGTTACTTCTATGGGTTGATGAGAGGAGACTACAGTACAGCTGCAAGAACAGGCAAGACTAATATTTGGGTTAGCGATGCTGCTAGTAATAATTGTTTACCAAGCTCAGGTGCAGGAGCAGGTACTTTTGCCTAGCTGAAGCTCACAGAGTCTCTTGCAAAAGGACCCCAGGAGGTAGCCCTCTGTAGGTGGCCAGGAGCTTGTTCCACAGTGCAGGAACTGCGTGAGTGAAAGATTAGCTTCCAGCTGCAGTTCTTACCAAGGACTTCCAGGAGATGATGCCCAGAGGTGCATAGTTGCCTGCCAGAGCACTTTGGAGCTAGAAGGCCAGCTAGGACTGCTTGGGGATGGTCAGTGAGGAGTTTGAATGTGTTGCATAATAGGGATATTGTAGTTGGAAGCAGAAGGATGGCCAGTTTAGAGGCCAATGCTTAGCAGTGATGTTGCATGGGTGGGACACTATGGCAAAGTGCGCATTTATAGTAAAGTGCACGCAGCCTGTTATGCTCCTGTTTTGCATCCCCTGAGTCATCGATGCAGCATAAGTCAGGGTTGGGAGAAGGATGCTTTTTGCTATGGAGATCCTTGTCTCAGGGATCAGTTGGGTAGTCAGCGATAGAGTAGCCCCAGTTTTTGGTGTATATTTCTAATCACTTGATCTACATGTGGCTTGAATGTGAAGACTTGGTCTATCATCAAGATTAGGTATTTAAAGGACTTCACTACCTCTATCGGCATGCCCGATGAGGAGACCAAAGGAGAAGGCGCTCCTGTTATTGTGTGGCTTTGGTTTTTGGGCATTTAAGACCAGTCTGTTGTCTTTGAGCAATGAGTCCAGTGAGGTGAAGTCCAACTGAAGTTGAGGACCTAGATCTGCATGATTAAACAAAGTTCTGTAATAACAGCATCATCGGTGTACTGGACCACCGAGCTACTTCTGCAGTGCGTGTTCAGGTCATTCACAAACAAAGGAGAACAGGAGGGGCCAGTATTAATCCCTGTGGTACCCCCTTGAGGGGTTGTGCTTCTGAGATAGACCCTCTCCATTTAACCTGCTATGACCAGTTGGGCAGGTAGTTATGGAACCAAGTTAAGGAGTGGTGATCTGGACTGAGATTACTCAGCTTGTTAAGCAGGAGGTTGTGGTCTACTAGATGAAAGGCCTTGGTCAGGTCTATGAAGATTGCCCCAGTAGGGGTACTGTCATCAAGGCCTAAAGGACATCAGTGGAGAACCTGATGAGTGCCATATCAGTCCTGTGCTTTCACCTAAACCCATGCTGGGTATCTACCAGCAGTTGATTTGCCTCCAGGTAGTCTCGGAGTTGGCAGGAGACCAGCCTTTCCTGTATTTGTGAGAGAATGCATAGGAGGATAGGGACCTGTAGTTTCCTATTGGCTCCTAGGGGCCTCCCTTGTGGACTGGAACAACGTAAGCCTGCTTCACATGCTGGATACTGTTCCGGCAGTAGGGACTCATTGATGAGCCAAGTGACTGGCAGCAATGGCTGGGTGGCCACCTTAAGTAGCCTTTGGGTCAAGGCTGTCCAGCCTGGCTGAGCCTTTTAGATTTAATGGACTTTTGAAAGGGAAGTATTTCTTTCAGTCATACCATCTGTAGGTGAAAGAATGGGTGTGGTAAACTAAGGATCTTGGTGCTAGTTTGGTCATGGGTACTAGAGGGGAGACTTGCCATATATTCTTTGAGGTTGGTGAAGAACCAGTTAAAGGCAGCAGTGACTTCTTGAGTGTCGCTGAAAGTTTGACCATTGCAGTCTATATGGCCTTGGGTTTGTTTATCACTGCCTTTATCAAGGTGTTGATGTGTGACCAGAAGGCCCTGAGGTCAGATAAGGTTAGCTTGTTGTAGGTTCTGACATACTGCCATTTTGCTTCCTTAGCAGTGCTTGCACTGGTTCCTGAGGGTCCTATAGGTTACAAGATCCTCAGGGAGAGCCGACTTCTTGTGTTTTTCAGGCCTTGTCCCATTTTATCATTATTTATTTCAGCTCGGGAGTGATCCACTTGTAGCAGCACCTTTTGCTTCTACGTTCTTTATTGGGGCATGGAGGTTGGCCACAGTGATGAAGGAGTTTTGGAAGTACTCAGGGTTTGTCTAGGGTCAGGTGTGCCCCTATAATGTGGGTAGAGTAGCCTGTTTAATGTTAAACTCTGTTTCTTGCACATTAATAACTTTTATGTTCTTTCATGAAATAGCCCAAAATTTGGCATGTGTGGTCTGGCAGGCAGAATCTCAAGATGTGGGTAGTTCTGTGATGGTACCTTGTGTGGTTTTGAGGTTATACCTTCACCACAGTGACTACCCGATGGTGGACCATCACAGCGACAGGATTTGGCCAAAATCTGCATGTCGCTCTGATGGTCTCTGCATGGCCAGAGGGTTGCCATCTCAGGGTGTTTCACCCCCAGGTCCAACTCTGACTCAGAGTTAGAATCCAGAGATCAGGTGGTGTGGAGGCGAGCCCCTCGATGGAAACACGGAGGCATCCCCAACACCGCATTGTCGTATACTCCTTCTCATGAATTTTGCCACTGTCATGGCGTTAATCAGCTCTGAAAGGTGATTTCACGGTCACTGTGCAGAGCCACCTTTTGGGATCGATTTATGAAACAAACTGATATTGCCACTGTTCATGAGGTGGGGTCACACAAAAATGTTGAAAATTTGGAGGGAAATACCAGCGAGCCTAAGGCGTTATGGTTTCAACCAACCGCACCCTGTAAGACTGACAGGCATCAGGTGTGACTTGGGATTGTCATCTGTAATGCTCATACCATTCCACCCCCACCCACACCCTGCAGCCAGTGAGAAGCATCGAGATGTGCCTTGGATTCTTCAGCCCCAATAATTTCCTTCTCCTATACAGCACCCATCTCACTGTATTTCCTGATGGAATGGGTGAACATAAGGGCCAAAGACCCCAAGGCATGCTGTGACACTTGTCAGTGTCTGCAGGGTAGAGTGTGGTGAAATGGCATGGCCATTATGCCTGACGACCCAAAGGCACACCCCAATGCCTGTCAGTATCTGCAAGATGGTGGTGAGGTTGGCTTTAGTTCAATACTTCACTGCCATTCCTATTATGCAGCTCTGTAACTCCTACACTACCAATGCCAATGCCAGCAAGCAAACATTTGGCATTGACAAATGCTTGTTTAACAATGAGATTACAATGGGTGCTGAATTGTAAGTCATTAGTGACTCTTACTCCGAAGTCCCTTCTCTATTGTTTGAGGTAACTCATTTCCTCCCAATCTATACTCATATTTTTGTTCCTATAGCTCAAATGCATTACCACACATTTACTCATGTTTAGTGGAAGCTTGTACTTGACTGTCCACTGATATATCCCATCTAGGGTTTTTTGTAAGTTGTTATGGTCCACACCATTGTTGACAATACCCCAATCCAGCAGTCATCTGCAAACTTGCTTAACCATATGTTAGGGTGATCACTCTTGATTGAGAAGGGAGACATACATATTAAATAAACAGTGGCTCTGTATGTTGTGAAGCCTTAGTGTCTAGTGGTACCCCTCACCCTCAGATTGCATTTCCCATATGCTGTGAAACTTCCTGGTGCCTAGTGACCACCCCCACCACTTTGATTGTTGTTCTGCTGTTTTGAAAGTGTCCCTGTGTCTAGTGCCCAGGGATTCAAACAAGTTTTAAAACATACTTGTGGTTCCAAGCTTTTGGTGAATGAATGACTTCAGTAATTGGATTAATTGTTTTATGCCATTTTATGATTCTATTATTAGCTCACTGTTCTGGTCTGAAATAAAGGAAACCATCCCTCAACATCTAATTTTTTCAACTGTAATAAAAGGGTCCCTCACAGATCTGACCCCCACTCCCACCTCCCACTGAACACCCCGCACCCCCACACACACCCACACACACCCTCACTCACCTGAACAGCTCACTGGGGGAAGATCCACTCTCTGATCAAAGACACATCTTGCTGCTAGAACCAGCAACTGCAATATGAGAAACTAAGATAAATGTGACAAAAAGGAGGATCCCTCCTTGGTTAAAAAAATCAGTCAGAAAGCAAATTAAAAGAAGGCTTACTACTATCTTCAAAAAATAACAACCCTGAGAGTTACAGTAGATACAAATCTGAACTCAAATCATTAAAGAAACTGATCAAAGCAAAAATTCAAAATCAAATTTAAAATTGCCCATATAAAGGAAAACAATAAAACCTTTTACTCATAAATTAATAGCAAGAAGAATGTATAGAGGTTTGGCCACTATTACTGTGAACAACTCATTAATAACTAACGAAAGCAAAATAGCAATTATCTTTAATGACTGTTTTTGTTCAGTTTATAACCCAAAAATGCATCTAGGATTTTTGGTGACAAGGACCCCAAAAATATTTTCTTTACCGATGACTTCAGTTAAAAATTGAAACCCAGGCCAGATAATATTAACTCTAGGATTCTACTTGAGACAGCAATGATTCTGTCAAGTCTCTTATCTACACTATTTAACAAGTCAATAGATTCAGGGAAGTACCATCAGACTGGCAAACATCAGTGGTAATACCTGTACTTAAAAGGAAATAGAGGACAAGTAAAATTTATTGACCTATTAACCTAACGTCAGTTCTTAGCAAAACTATGGAAAGGCTGGTTAGACTAAGATAAAGCAAGAAATTATGATACTGGAGCATTCTGATATTCATCAACATGGGTTCACTGCAGTCCATTCATGCACTACCAATCTGGTCTCTTTTTCAACAGTATCAGCTTGTTAGACAACAACATACCTGAAGATATCATCTTGCTTGATTTCATTAGGGCCTTTGGCAATGCACCTCACTGGGAATTCATTGAAAACTTTCAGACTTTGGGCTGAGCACTACCCTGGTCAGATGGATCAACTGGCTGTCACAAAGAACACAGAGGGTGCTGGTTAGGGGACACCTCTCTGATACCAGGGTGGTGAGTAGTGGGGTCTCTGAGGATCAGTTCTTGGAACCACTTTGTTTAATATCTTCATAAGTGATTTTGGTAACAATATATGCAATTCTATAAGTAAATTTGCTAACGATATCAAAATTGAGGGGAAGTAGATACTCCTGCTAAGCATCAACTTCTAGCAAAGGACCTTGAACATAGTTGAGCTAAGATAAACATGTCTCTAAATCCAGATACATGTGTAATACTCACCTTGGGAAAAATAATTCCAACTACAGTTAATTATTAAATAGCAAAACCTTAAAATCTGGGGTTAAGGAACAAGACTTTGGGAATCACTATCAACAACAAGTTTACCTCATCTGAGCACTGTAAAAAATTACCCACACTTTAAATATGATATTAAATAATGTTAAGCATACATTCATTAATAAAAGTGAACAATGTATTATTTCCTTATATGGAACATACATCAGACCACACTTGGATTTATGCTCTACCTTTTGGGGTCCTTATCTTATGCAGGACATTAATCTGATTGAGTGTGTGCATCAAAGAGCCACCAAATTGATACCAAACATGAAAAGATAAGGTAAATGTGGTTCAATGTCCTACTGAAGTCATTGAGTCAATGAATGCACATTTCTGGGTGTTGAATCCTGCTAATGTTTCCCAGTTAATAACAGGATGGTTGAAATCTTCAAATATCTCCATGTCCTCAACCTCTAATGTTGAAATATTCTCATCATTTAGTGCATTGGTATATTCAATTAATGAATTAAGAGGTCTGTAAGAGCTCCCTATAATTATTTTTGGTCTATTTTAATTAGTTGAAATTGAACACACAGGCTCAGTCTGTTGATCAGCAGATGTGGTGGGGAAAACAGGTGACACTCAATGGTGTTATTGATGTAGATACAGACCCACCTCCTCTTCTATCCTTCCTGTTTTTATGGAATAGTTTAAACCCTGAAATCTCTTTGAGCCATTCACTGGAGTCTTCCCACCAGGTTTCTAAGACAGCAACTATAAGTGTGTTAGGGTTGACAACCCCAAGGAAGACTCCACCCTTCATTAGCTTCAGGAGCTGGACTGGGGTTTTAGGGTTGGAAACCCAACATCATATTTCCTTCCTTTAGTCACTTTGTCCTGAACCTTAACTGATGCAGTAATGCATTTTTTTCAATAATTCCTTTACTTTTTGAAATAGTATAATTGTATCCTTATTTGCATGTGCTCCCATCCATCCATAGTTTTGAGATAGAATAATCGTATCCTTTTTGCCTGTGGGAGCACAGGGCCCTCCAAGACCTGCACTCCATCCCTCCATAGATGTGCATATGTATGTTGGTTTGGAACAGCAGGGTCATCTGGCCCTTCCTTCCATTTTCAGGACAACAGCAATCAAATTGTCAGCATAACCTTCATATTACCCCACCTCATGTATCTGGTACTAAAATGTACAAATCCCAACCAAATCATAATTCTGCACAGCTCAGCTTAATGTCATTCCACACCACAGGTGTGAAAACACATTTCGGCCAGGATTTGAAAAATGACAGCTGTAACATTTATGAGGTGGGGTTATGAGAAGGCTATGTTGAAAATTTGGGGTCAGAATATTTAAAATTCCCTAAATTACAAGCATGCATAGCAAAATTTCAACAGTTGCTCATAACTTAGGCATTTATATATACTGTATATTGAGAGTCAATTTTCAACATAGCCTTCTTATGCCACAACCTCATAAACAAGGGCGGTGAAAATTTTCAAATCCTACCCGGTAGGTGATTTCACCAAGTGACTGCAAAATCACCTTTTGGGTGGGATTTACCTACTTCCACTGACATTGTTCATGAGGTGGGATCCCTAAAAAGGCCATGTTGAAAATGTAGTGTCAAAATATTAAAAATGGCCAAGTTATGCAACAAAGTTGAAATCCCCATTGAAATATATTGAACTGCATTTACCTCAGTTTCCCATATTGCAGTTGATGGTTCCAGCAGCAAAACATGTCTTCCATCAGAGAGTGGATCTTCACCAAGCTACCTGTTCAGATGAGTGATGGTGTGTGGGGTGCACTGGGAGATGTTGAGTGGTGGGTGCTGAGTGGAGGTGGTTATTGTTGGGTCTGATCTGCAAGGAACTATTTTTTTCATAGGTTTCAAGAAACAAACAAAAAATCCCTTAGAGGACCATTTCTTTCTTTCAGGCATGGACAGTGATGGGGTGGCATCACTAGACACTAGGACATATAATTTTATAAGGAGGATGGCATTCTGTGGCTGAGAGTGCAACTAGGCACCAGGGACATAATAATCTATTATGGGAGGAAATTGACAGGTGAGGGTGCCACTAGACACCAGGGAAATAGTGCTGCATTATGGGGATGACAATCAGCTGGTGGGAAGTGACACTAGACACCAGGGAAATATTATTTAATTAGGGCAATGATGATAGAATAATGGAGGTGCCACTAGACACCAGGGCAACATTACATTTTCAGAGACAGAGATTGGGGGTGGGAGTGCCACTAGACACCGGACATTTATCATGGGAACCGATTGGCTTGGGGAGGGGTGCCACTAGACACCAGGGATACATTACTTTAACAGTAACAGCACTCTTAATCTGAACAATATACAGATTACTTTGCCCATCTCACCTTTTAAGAAGGATTTAAACAGCTTAGCTAGTGTTGGGAATAGTCTAGACATTTATATGAGTCAGAGTACTGACTCAGATCTATAAAACTGAATATCTGAGGAGGTACTTTCGGTTTTGAGATCCGCTTAATTTGAAAATTATATTAGCTGAGACACAAATCTAGTTGAAACATTGTGAGTATTGTTAAATTTGTAGTTAACTGGTCAGAACTTTCTACTTTTACTAATGTTCAGCACCATGTTAGGTCTAATTATTCAGTAAAAAGCTATTACAATTTGAACGGTTATGGGTCTTTACTGTTTGCAGTATTTTCTGATCGCAGTAAAGGTCCAACTGTAAAAATGTTTGAACAGTTCTTTTCCAATTAAACTATCCTTACATAAATGAGTGATGGGCAAAATGATTCTCACCACACAAACATATATTTCCTGTAAATTTTAAAATTGTAAGACAAAAATCTAACAAAGTATGTGAAGAAGACCTAAATACAGGTCTGGTTCATTAGTTACCAAGCAGTTCTGTAGAAAACATTTTAAAACAGGAAGAAAAACAAGATGGCTGACATCAAGAGCAGTATTTCTCTCAGCATGAACAGTAAATCCTTAACTATTTACAGCTCAAACCATTTTTATTTGCCTGCCTGTCAAGCCACTATCACAAACATCATTATAATTCAAAATGGTAATACTATATGTCTTTTCACTAAACCATCCAAAGGGACATCCCTAGCACAGACACCATCATCCCTGAAAATTTCAGATAAAAGTTTCATATCGTTTGGGCTGCAGATGACGGCAAAATATCCCATGTGAAGTATATGAAACAAAAGTGGATTTTTTCCTGTTTTATACCACTTTGTGTCTCAAACACCATAAAGATGTTGTCACAAAACTTTTCATGCCTTGAGACTGGCAGAATGACCACGCATGCCAAGTTTTGGGCTATTTCATCAAAGTCACGCCAAAGTTATTAAGGTGAAAGATTTTGAATTTAACACAGAAGTGCTGATCCAACCTCTCTTTATAATCTGACAATCTCATTCTTATGTATTCTCCAACAAAATGATAATTCCCAAATCTTAATAAAGTCAGAGAAAAATTATGCTCAAATAGACATAGAGGCAATAACTGTTGGAGTGGAAAAGTTCTAGCAGTATTTCTGTGGGACAAAATTCACCTTAAAATTGTAACCATCAAGGTGTTTGAATATTTTTAGCTATTGTATTTCACAATATTTCTAAAGAAAATATCTCGTATTGCTTTACAGTGGTGCTGCAGGCAGGCAATGTTCTCAGAGACATACCAGAAATTTCACAAAATATCTAGCAATGTCAGTTGCTGCAGCTGTAGTAGCAAACCATAAACTACACATCTCTATCTTCAGACCAAATAAAGGATAGCCACAATAGCTGCAGCTCATGTACAACACTGGGCATTATTTTGTCAGCATACAGTTGTAATGTAGTACAATAGAACCCCAATTATCTAAACTACTTGTCAGACATCTGATCAGTTCAGACAATCAGGAGTTTGGAAGATTGGGGTTACATAATATCCAATGAGACATGACTAATCATGTTTGTCTGACTCCCTAACACCATTCTGATCAACATACAGTGGGTCTAACAACAGTACAGTACTGCAGTCATCAATAGTTGCCTGGCAAAATGGGAAGCCAAGAAATTAAAAGCATGGTAGCATGTCTATGTTTTTAAGCTCTATTTATTCCTCTCCTACCTGAACTCTCTCTCTGGAGGGTCTCTCAGTGCCTGCTGTTATCCCAACCACCTGAAGCTCTCCTCACACGCTCCTCCTGAGCCCAGCTCTCCAGCCACTACCCTGCCACCCAGCCTCCTAGCTCTGAGTCATCTGAGGTGGGACCACCAGATTAACTCCTCCTGGCACTCTATCTAGAATCTAGATAAGTGACCAGGCAGGAGGAGAGCAGAGGAAGTGAGAGGAGAAGCCCGACATTGGGCATGGTTGGTCAGCCCCTAGACCCTCCTTCACCCATCAGGAGGCAGAGGGTTTTTCTTGTAGTTTCCCTCTGGCACAGCATACAATGGTGTCAGTGCAGACCCCACAGACTGCTTGCTGTCGCCAGACCCTCCTGCTGAATCTTGCTGCTGGGTTTCTCCCAGCTTCTGCCAAGAGCCACCACTGAGCACAGTATTGTCCCAATCCCACCCCAAGAGAAGAGAGCAATCCTCAGGATGCTCAATCTTCCCCCACCAACCCTGATGGCCCAGGTTTGTTCCCAAACCCCGGTCACCAACGTGGCATGAGGTGTGGTTTCTAGCACTCAACCCTCAGTGCTACCGGCCATCACATGTTTATTTTAGCACAGCGTAAAACAACTGATGTACACTGTGCTGTAACCGCTGCCTACTTTAAACTTAGAATTTAACATTTCAATCCTTTTCAGCATCCTCCAGTCTCACAGTTTGAACAGTTTCTCCAATCTCACTTTGGTCTCACTACTAAAAAGGAGAAATCTAAACAGGACAATGGGGCTTACTGTTAAGGCTCATGCAAATTGTATAGCCCACTACAATTAGTCAAATCATTTCAACATGTTGAGGAGTTCCATTTCTCAGAGTGTACTCATGCTGTACCTTTTCACTGCCTTGATGTTCAGTAATGGAGATTAACTTGTGGTAGGTTTTGTTGTTTGTTGTTTTCACTCTGGCACCATCTCTACAATCCTGGCTGCATCAAGAGCACAACAGGTATTGGCGCTAAACGCTTGACCCTACCTTACAATCTGAAATTTAAAAGAAATCTTAAAAAGACATTAATTCTCTGTCTCTTGCTCACTTGCACCTGCCAGAAAAGCCTACCTACAATGTGAAATCACCACCTGAATCAAGCATACACTCAAACGGCAAACTAGCACACCCACACTACATGGCCTACTCACAATGTCACCCAGGCTTACCACACACAACTTATGCTGTATTATATGGTGAAATAACCCCATCATATGATAATTACACAAATTTAATACTTATGCATAATAATGCATGGAATAGTGAAAATCTGTGTGAATATGCAAATAGTACTGTGCTGTAGAGCAAAAACAATGAGAAACAGGGTGATAAGAGTCCAGTTTGTCAAATAGGGACTTCGGATTACTGGGGTAAATTAGATCAAGACTGTACTGTATATCACTGGACATTGTTGTGTATTGAAATCAATACCTTGCAAAAAGTAGTTGTACCACAGCTCAACGATCAAAGAGTGCTACTCTACTACACCTGCTGCACCAAATGTTTAGCTCCAGGTACTCATGCCATACACTTTCTCCAAGACTGCACAAATACTGTACATTCTTTTTTATAAATTTTTTCTCTCCTTGGTCACCGTGGGTGGGCTCTTAGCTCTGTCCCTGCCGCCTCTTACCCAGCACCTATTCTCCCAGTCTCCAGAGTCATAGATCCCACACAGATTGTCCCCATGGTGAGGTGAGGAAGGAGGATTGTCCTCAGTTACTCTTACCCAGATTTCTGGGTCAGCAACCGGGCGACAGTGAAGGGATGGAGGTAGGTGGGAAGGGCTTCATATAGACTGTGCCAACCATTTTTTCCATTTTCTTCCATATTCCCTCCCCAGCCGCAGTGACATGTAAGTAAAAAGCGTGAGGCACACATGCTATGGAACAGTGACCCTTCCATACTTGTCACTCAGACTGCCAGTGCTACCTCCAGGCCTCCACCTGAGGGCAGCCAATGACCGAGCCTACAATCCTCACCATGCTGGGGAGGAGAGCTGTCCTCCAGATGCTCAATCCTATCAACCCACTGGTAACCCATATGCTCTTTCCCAACCCCGGTCGCCAGTGTGGTAAGGGGTAAGGTCTCTAGGTGCCTCAACCATCTACACCACTGGGCCAGCAAATACTGTACATTGTGACAGTAGTTTAGTTTACAAAAAGCAACCATACCCAACTGCTCAATACTCATCCTATGCTTAATGCACCCTCATAAATGTACATATTTTGTTTGCATTTATTTACTTGTTACAAACATCTGTCTTTGTGTGCTGAACCCTCACTAGAACTGTGTGTATCTAACTAGCTGAACTGGATTAATTAAATAGAAAGCATTTGAGTAAGGGGAGGTGCACACCAATGGACATATTTGTCGCTAAACTTTTTATACAAACATTTTTCAGTTAATACAGCAAAACAGACAGTCACATAGCTGATATATGTACAGTCCCTGTAGCATTCTATAGATAAAACATACAGAAGTAAATGAGTACAGATGTAAGGTATATAAGCATACCCAGACAAGAACATAAATATAAGGTACAAAGCTAACATATTGATGCCATAAACATAGTCTGGTTTGGAGTAAAAGGCCAAGAGTATCAGTGAATTGAATACAAATCAGACTACAGATGGATATAATGCTACCAGGGTAGGCAGTTTCGGATGTGAATGAAAATGATCCTAAAGAGAAACTATGTACACAAAACTTGAGTGCTGTAGAGTATGGATGAAAGACAACAGTACAGAAGGAGAATGAATCTGGAAGGGTTACAAGGCAATCAACTGAAAAAACTTTAAGATATATTGAAACCAAAGGTGGTTGAACATGGAGAGTGAGGGCACCCAATGTCTTGTCTGGGAGTTACAGCAGGAGGAGGATTTGCAGAGGATCCAGTGGTAAAGGAATGTAGGTAGGATTCAAAAGGACTCCAGGTGGAAGAATGCAGGTGCAGGGTAAGGGTTGCAATATGTGACATGTGATCCTACAAGACGAGCTGAGAGAATGAGGCTAAAAAGTTAGACGTGGAAGGTATTTTAGTAGATCACCATCTGTGCAAAAGGAGGCATTTAGCCACTACACTTGCATAGATTATGAGTGTTTTGAGCCTTATAGAGGTGTGAATCTCCACTAGTAAGGCCAGTGAGGAGAAGTCCCAGTAAAAGGGGTAATGGGGCATGTAGTATCTGGGACAGAATTTTGGGACCTTAAGCCAGTAGTGAGCAAGGGCTGGACAGCTCCACAAGAGGTGAAAAAGATCTCCATTAAGGCATTGACACCTCCAACAATGGTTTGATGGGATGAAATGGATTGCATAAAGCACCGTAGAAGTGCGGTATAGATATAAGGTATATAAGCATACCAGGCTAGAACATAAATATAAGGTGCAAAGATAACGTATTAATGCCATATACACAGTCTGGTTTGGAGTAAAAGGCCAAGAGTATCAGTAAATAGGATACAAATCAGACTACGCATGGATATAATGCTACAGGGTAGGCAGTTTCTGATGTAAATGAAAATTAAAGAAACTATGTACATAAAAACTTGAGTGCTATATAGTATGGATGAAGGACAATAGTGCAGAAGGAAAATAAATCTGGAAAGGGTTACAAGACAATCAACTGAAAAAACATCTAGATGTATTGAAACCCAAGGTGGTTGAACATAGAGAGTTAGGTCACCCAATGTCTTGTCTGGGGAGTTACAGCAGGGAGGAAGGATTTTATTTTGGATACGATAGCTTTTGCGGTCCTTGAGTGGATTATGGGCTGTTTTCCAACAATGTTGCTAGTCTTCCTCAGTGATATTGTGGCTTAGGACTTAGACCAGTAGGACAGAGCAGAAATGGTTTGGCCAGGAAGGCGCTCTCTATTGTGAGCATATATTAGCCCAGCTTTGCCTGATTTTAGTAGCAAGCCATTTGAGATTGTGTGCATAGGGTACAGGATGGGAAAGGTGTGAAGCTGACTGAGAATGGGTGCTAGGAAATGAATAGCTGTAAAAACTTCCAGAAGTTGGTCTTGGGAAGATTGTATCAAAGTTGGAGTCCTTGAAATGAATTTAAGGTGACTGAATGTGGAGTGAACAAATCTAGGATGGTAAGGATGCCCTGGTATTTCCAATAGACCCAACTGGGGGCTTCCCACTTACTCGGACAACAGAGGTATCCCATAAGGAGGTGAGAACTGGGTGGGCCAGACTGAGTCCCATCCATTTGCTCACCTGTTTCCAAGTTTGAAATGATGAGGTGATAGTGAATGGAAGAGGCTTAGAGCCATATATAGGAGGACTAGAGAGACACTGAGGGAGTTGGAGACATTTAACAAGGTGGTTTCTATGGAGGTCCAGTAGTAAGGTAGGGCAATGATCTTCGAGCCATTTGATGGTTTGACTACCATAAAGGCCCAGTTGCAGCCTCTGAAACTAGGGTAGGTTCCACCCACTCTTACACCAGTACATTCACAGTTTGGTTTGACAATAGCAAGGCTGATGCCCTTCTCAAAGGAACTGACCAGTTAAGGTATTGATCTGGTTGAACCATTTCTGGGGATCTGAATAGGCAGGTGGGGGAGTAAGTGACACATTTAGGAGCTGTTATCATCTTGATTGCCTTGATCTTACCTACCACATATAACTGTAGTGCCTTCCAGCAGTTCAATTCAGTCCAAAGTTTGAGGAGAGGATTGGAAGTTCAAATCACATAATTTATGCTGATGAGGTGTTATCCTGATGCCCAGGTACAACTGAGAATCTGGCACTGCACGGGTATACAGACCTTATTTAGAGAAAGGACTTCAGTTTTGGTATGGTTAATTTTAAACAGGATAGGGAGGTAAAAGTGTGGGGACATTCATCAGAGGGAGATAGAAGTGGATGTCTCCCAGGACCACTAAAAGATCATCAGCGTATAATATAGTTTTATATACACGGTCACCCACGGCAAACACCTGAGAACTGAAAATGTTGGTGTATTGCTGCAGCTAAGGGTTCAATTACTAAAACGAATAGCAAAAGAGATGGGGGCAACCTTGTTGGGTGGTAAGGGCTAAAGGGAATGGAGGAGAGCATGGAGTTGGTAAGAACCTGAGTACACTGCTCGAACTGATGAGACGATGGTAACCCCAAACCTCATGTGGGCCAATAAGGAATATAAGTAGTTTCATTCAACAGAATCAAAAGCTTTTTCAAAATCAATAGCCACTGCAGCCACACGGGTGGGAAGGAGTGGGCTATAGACAACAGATTGGTTAAGGTTCGCATATGGCCTGAACTAAGCCATCCTCGGATAAAACTGACTTGACGAGGATGTATCAATTGCTGGATAAAGGGCTTTAATCAGGAAGCCCAAATCCTGGCATACATTTTACTATCTGCCATGATAAGGGATATAGGGAAGTAGCTGGAGGAACCGAATGATTTTACCCAGTTTAGGAAGTACAGTAATGGTGGATCTGGAGATTGAGGGTGGAAATATCCCCATGGAAGCAATTCTGGCATAGAGACAGTGAAGTATAGGACACACTTGAGGGAGAGGAGCTGATAACATGTCTATTGGGAGGCCGTTTCTCCCTGGGGCCTTCCTGGGTATAAGGGACTTAATTGCTGCTTCAATTTCTTGTAGTGATTGGCAGATCTAAAGCTGCCAATTGGGCAGGGTCAAGTTTTTGAAGTTGCAACCTTGGAGGAAGGAGGATAGCTGAGGCTAAGGAGTAGAGACAAAGGTGTATAGCTGCTGACTAACGGTAGCCATAATGTTATTTATGTGTTGTGGCTTAGCACAAAGTTGACCAGCCTGATTACAGAGAGGCGATGCACCATTCAGCATGTTGTTTTTTTTTTAATGGTAAACTAAGAGTTTATCGCTTTTCTTGCCACTTTCCCAGTACTTATGTCTTAACTGCATGACAGCCCGAGTTCCACGTTTTGCATTGTTAGGGTATTAATTTCCTGATGAGTGCAGTGGACTCCTTCCATATGGGAGAGTTCTTGGGGAGGAGGGTTGGATTTAAGGATGGTTTCTTTGGCTGCTAGTTGAGATTCAATGGTGGCCAATTGACCTCACATTGTTTAAGTGTAGAATGCAGCATATCTATAATGCGCCCCTAAGAGTGGCCTGAAAGCCTCCCATAGGACAGCGACAGAGGTTGGATCCATTATCATAATCACGAAGAATTCAGCCACAGCTTAATGAAACCAGGTTTTAAACTGAGGGTCTTGCAAAAGAAGTAGATCTAGCCACCAGCATGGGAAGCACTGTGAGTGCAGCCAAGGAACAAATCTATTTGGAGGGAGCATGATCTGAAATGACTAGTGGATTAACAGCCACTGCAGTAACCAAAGGGGTAAGACTGGAGAGGTGAGTCACAGGTCAAATGGCTCAGATTGTTGTGAACTGTGCAATGATAGGTGGGTCCCTAGTTCTTGGGTTATGTTGCCTCCAGACATCAGTGAGGGCCTGTTCCTGGATCCACTGCAAGACAGCTTGAAGTGCTTGGGCATGAGATTCAGGTTTACCACTGCTCTGGTCAAAGTAGAGTTCAAGGTAAGATTAAAGTCACCACCAACCAGCACTGGGACTTGAGGATCAGCAAAGTGAATACCTTGAAAGCTAAATTATGAAAGAACAGAGGGAAGTCCTGAGTTGGGGATATAAATTCAAAATAATCAGGGGCCCTGAGGGTATCAAATTGAGCTAGAGCCCATCGATCCTCAGTAGCAGTGTGAGTTTTACTGAGGGTCCACCAGAAACCATGAATAAGAATGGAGACATCTCTTGTTTTGGAGCTGCCAGTACTGTGGACCTCCAAGCCTACCCATCCCTTTGAAGTTTCTGGGCTTCTTTGTCTGTAAGTTTAATTTCTTGTAAAGGATCACCTGTCATTTAAGTTCCAAAGGTGAGTCAGAACCTGCTTCTGCTTAACTGGGAAATTTAATCCCTGGACATTCAAGTGTGACAGTGGAACTCAGCAGTTATCCTGGTATTGCAAGGAGGGGCATGGAGGAGTAAATCTGAAATTGGGCAAGCAGGTAAAAGCAAAAGTAAAGTAAATAAAGTAAAATTTATTTGCTTAGTGTCCCGACTCAGATGCCTTGGGTGCTCTACAGGTAGGCAAAATTAAGACAACTTACAACAGTACAAAAACATAAGACAAAATAGGAACAATAAACAACAATAAGACCTAAATAAATCCTAAATTAAAAGAAACAATGCAGCAGTTATTTAGTTTTAAACTATAGGCAATCTACAAATGCCTTTTTAAAAGATGCACCTTCAGTCCCCACTTAAAGATCTCCTCCAATGGTGCCTCTCTCAAGGATCTTGGGTATGAGTTTCACAAAACTAGGCCTTCCCCTCCAACGATTGATCTCAGAGGACTTCAGGCAGGCCCTGGGAACTGCAAGGGCCCTCGGTAGAAGGAGCAGAGGAAGTGCAGGACGGACAGTAGTCACAAAGTCATTCAGGTAGCCAGGGCCCAATCCATATAGGCCTTATAGGTGAGCAAGCCCACCATGAAGATGATCCTCCACTTAACAGGTAGCCAGTTGCAGCTCACACAAAACTGAGGTTACATGACAGGTCCTCAGAAAGCCGCCAGCAACCTTGCCACTGTATACTGCATGAACTGCAGGCACCAGAGAAATCCTTCATTGATTCTGAGGTACAGAGCATTGCAGTAGTCATGTCTCAACATCACAAACGCATGCACCAGTAAAGGCAGGTCATCTGGCAGATTCAAGGCTTTTATCTGGGTAATATTCCTCAAGTGGTTAAAAACAATGCTGATGCCGGATGACACCTGAGCCTCAAGTGTCAGTTCAAGAATGATGCCCAGATTTTTCACCTTGAAGATGCCACCAGGGAATGGGGCCAAGGAGTAACCCTGTTCCCATCCCAGCAGCACCAACATCCCACCAACGACCAGGCTCAATCACTAGTACCTCCGCCTTGTCAGGATTGAGTCTCAGCTAACTAGAGGACATCCAGTCCTGAATCTCGACTAGACATTTATTCAGCACCTCCACAATGTCACCCGTGTTTGGTGCAAAATGACATGTACAGCTAGGTGTCAACTGCATAACAGTAAAAAACCAAGCTGTACCGTCTAATGTCTACGCTTGGGGAAGTGTGTACATCGCAACAACATAAGCGAAAGGATTAAGCCCTGGGGAACTCCACATGGCAGGGGCTTTGGGCAGGATGAGAAATTCCACATCCCTACCTTCTGCTTCCTGCCTGTGAGGAAAAAACAGTTGATGACAGTATCGGTGAGTCCACAGAGCTCCCTATGGCAATCCAGCAGCACTATGTGGTCCACAGTGTCAAATGCTGAGAAGAAATCAAGGAGAATGAGTATTGACCACTCCCTCTATCTCTCACCCTGAGGAGATCATTCTGTACTCTGACTAATGCTGTTTAGGTGCTATGCCTTGACCTAAACACTGACTGGCATGGCTCACAGATATCATATGATGCAAGGTGTGCCTTGAGCTGCAGAGCCACAACTTTCTCAACAACTTCGCCCAAAAATGGGAGGTTAGAGATTGGTCTATAAGTTGCCAAGATGTCAGAGTCAAGTGATGGTTTCTTTAGGAGGGCCTCGCCAGCACCTCTTTTAGGGCCCCGGAAGCATCCCAAAAGCGAACACGGACAATCTCAGCGAACACTGGACCGACGAACTCAACACATATACAATCAATTAAGAGATGAGTTGGGTCCCAGGTCCAGTTCACAGTATGTGGGCCACAGCTTGAAATTACCTTGCAATCCTCTCACACCCCAACTGGTCTGAACTCACTCCAGACAATAGGAGTGCCTCTGAACACATATGATTCGCCATCACGGGCAGCAAATGCCCTTTGGAGAGATTCCAGCCTTAATGGAGGACACTCTGTCAGAGAAGAACAAAGCAAACTCCTCACACTGGGTGACTGAAAATGTTTTTCAGCTGCAGACAAGCCTATCTACAGTACAAAAATCAGAGCTGGTCTGTTACTCCATGAAGCAATCTCCTGAACAGGAACACTGCCTTTTATGTTTGATTGCCCATTGATATTCACCATAGTGAATTCTCAAAGCCAGTGTGACCTCCTCAGACCGAGACCTCCGTCAACAGTGCTCCAACCTCTGACCCTGGTCTTCATCACCTTGAGGAACTGAGGTCTTGGCAACCAAAGTGGAGCATGAAGCTGAAGACATTTAGATTCCAGTCAAATCCAATGCTGCCTAAAACCACCTTAACATTAGTAACAGTACTGTGCTTCATATAGAGCAAACAGCACTCTAATATACAAGAAACAGAGCAAAGCTTTAACAACAACTTATTAACTGGTAACTAACTTGAAAAGGATCAGCAATGGTAATAAGAGAACATTAAGTAAGCGGGATTGAGGTAGTGAACCAGACAGACATCTCACCCAATGGTCACCTAAAATCCCTGGGGGCAAGCCAGCGCAGGGCAGCCATCTGGTTGCTAACATGGATAGAAGTGTCTATGCCAATAGACAACTGGTGAGGAAAGGCTCATCTACAGAGAGGAAAGAGGGTCTGAGATTGCAGTCTCCTCCTCCTGAGTGGCAGCACAAAAGCTACATATGACCCTTGCATGAGGTATAGCTGTAGGGATAACGAGGGTATGATATCAACACAAGGTAACACCAAGGGAAGAGGTTAATGTCCCAGGGCTCCAGTAAGAGGATGCACAAGGAATGAGTCAGTAGCTTCCCAGCATAGGACCCATTTTAACTAAATATTTGCTACCAGTGGTATTGTGGTGTGAGGAGGAGGGAGAAGAAAAAGGGCAGGGTGAGAGGAAAGAAAAAGGGGATGGGGAATGCAGGATAGACACAAATGAAAAATTAAACAAGAGTATCAAAAGGGAACAAGGCATGCCACCTGATGCCAAGTATAGCTAAGTAAAACTATAGGATGCAATGGGAGGGGAACTCAGGCCTAGCAGCCAACAGAGGGATAAAAAGCTGTCAAGATATACTGGACCAGATCCCTAGTGTGCCATAACTACTGATCTGATATGGTAGCGATAGCTAGGATAGCCCTTCCTCTAAACTTATATACGATGCAGTAAGCATGGTGGTGTTAATGTACAGGAATCCCATACAGAATACAATTAAGCCAGGGCTTTGACAAGTGTACCAGAGAATTACAGTGTGAGCCCGATTAAGGAGGGGAGGAGGTCCTGTGATGTGCATAACATTGATGTACAGGGGCTGGTGGGTGATCAGGCCAGCTAGAGCAAAGAGACCAAATGTTCTAGAGAGTATAGGAAGGAAATCAAAGGGTAACTGACACCGACCTACAGGACAAGTGGAGGCGAGTTAGGGTCAAAGGGGGAGGTTAAGAAATCAGAGAAGTTGTAGGGACAGAAAGGCAGAAAGGAGGATAGGCAAGGAAAGGTACCTTGAAAAGGATGAACAAGGAGTGTCAGGGCTCCAGATCAAATATGTGGGTGTATTAAGAAATGGAGGTTCTTCAAATAGCCAACTCAGCCCTTGTCCAAACAACAGTAGTTGAGGAATGAGCAAGTTCCAAAAGTACCTGTAGCTCCACATGAGGCAAAAACTGTAGGAACAGAAAAACCGAAAGAGAAGCTACTAGGGGAAGCAGCAAACCTTGGGTAGTATAGGAAAGAGGCAGTAGTGCAGCTTTGGGATAAGAGCCATGTCTGAACCCACATGGATAGGGGAGTTCTTATGATAGGATCCAAGTGGATGCCCATATAAAACAACGTGTTATGGAGGATCTGGGGTGTAAGACTGCTGAGAAGGCCGGCAAAAATACATGTACTGGGGACCTTATATATGCCTTGATGTAAGAGAGAGCCATCTATGACCCCACAAGATCCAAAGACAAAAGTAGAATGGCCTAAGTAAGAACCCACCCCAATAACCCTGCAGTAAAACATAAAATATTTAATAGTGCCCATATAGTTAAATGTCAGACAATGATTAACAAACAGAAGGGTTATCCAGTAACAGTATACGCATTAACAGCAGGGCGGATAAAGTCTGTCTATTTCTCAGCCTCAGTAGTCAGCCCCTCACTTGAGAAAGCAACACGGTCATGGGCCATGGACTACAAAAGCAAAACAATCTTACCGGAAGAACAGCCACAGAACAATACTCAAGTGATGGGGTGGTGTGAGGAAGACATTAGTGCAGGATGCTCATGTTTTTTGTGGGATTGATAACATGGTCGGTGAAACATAGAAACATAGAAATTGTCGGCAGATAAGGACTGCTAGGCCCATCCAGTCTTCCCATAGGCCCTATACATGTATGCATCCACTGACCCTAAGTGGTCAATGGCTTTCATCACTCCCTTCCTGCCCAAGGTCTCCCTGTGCTTGTCCCAGGCATGTTTAAACCCCTCCACTGTGCTTGTCCCTACCACCTCTTGTGACAGACTATTCGAAGAGTTCACCACCCTCTCTGTGTGAAAAACTTCCTCACGTTACCTCTTAATCTCCTCCCAATTAAATATCGTGCCCCTTGTTCTGGTATCTTTCTACATTGGAAAGATCCCTAACTGCACCTTGTTTATGCCCTTGAGGTACTTAAAGATTTCTATCATGTCACCCCCTTTCTCTCCTCTCCTCTCTCCTCTCCTCCAGTGAGTACATATTGAGGTCTCTTAGTTTCTCCTCATATGCTTTGTGGTGCAAACCATGCACCGTCTTTGACACCCTTCTCTGGACAGCTTCCACCATGTTTATGTCCTCATGCATGTGTGGTCTCCAGTACTGCACACAGTACCCAGGTTAGGCCTTACTAATGTTTTATACAATGGCATCACCACTTCCTGCCTCCTACTAGTAATACCTTTGCCTATGAACCCCAGCATGCCACTGGCCCTCCCTGCAGCCTTTGCACTGCTTTGATACCTTCAGGTCATCAGATATAATAACCATTAGGTCCCTCTCCTCTTTGGTGAAAGTCAGCACCTCCCCTTATCCTGTAGGTATCCCCAGGGTTCCCCCTACCCAGGCACATTATCTTGCACTTTTTGCTTTGACCTCAGTTGCCTCACTTCGACCATCTTTAAGCTTCTCCACGTCCTCGTCATTATCTGCACCCCTTCTGAGTATTCACCCTGTTGCAGATTTTTGTGTCATCTGCAAATAGGAGACCTTTCCTTCCAGCCCTTCTGCAATGTCGCTAATGAAGGCATTGAACAGGAATGGTCCCAGTACTGATCCTTGTGGCACTCCACTGGTCACCCCTCCCTCCCCAGATTGGATCCCATTTACCATCACCCTCTGCCTTCTGTCTGTCCAGCCAGTTTCTAACCCAGTGTATCACCTAATGCCCCATGCCCAGACTACTCAACTTGTTAATAACCAGCCTTCTGTATGGGCCAGTATCAAGGCTTTGCTGAAATCCAGGTAGATGGCATCTATGGCCCCTCCTGATTCACTTCCTAGTTACCCAATCAAAAAATCTATCAGATTCATTTGACAAGACCTTCCTGATGTGAATCTGTGCTCACTCAGATCCTGGGCACCAATGGATTCCAGGTGTACCACTATCCTTTCTTTCAGCAGTGTTTCCATGCTCTTCCACACCACTGAGAGTAAGGCTAACTGGCCTGTAGTTCCCTACTTCCACCCTACTGCCACCTTTGTGCAGTGAGACTACATCGCTCTCCACCAGTCCTCTGGAACCACCCCTGTGTTGAGTGACTCTGTGAACAGGGTGGCCAGAGGCACTGCTAGTTCCTTCTCAGCTCCCTTAATATCCTTGGGTGTATGTCATCTGGCCCCTTGGCTTTATTCACCTTCAACTTTGTGAGTTCCTCCAGAACTCTCTCCACTGTGAATGGACTGGTGTCCATTTCTCCCTCGATTGCCTCTACTCCCCAACTGTGGTCCTTGACCCGCTCCCTCCTCAGTGAATACTGAGCAGAAGCATTTGTTCAGTATTTCTGCCTTGTCTAGATCCCCTCCTTACACTGTCCCTCCTCCCATGAGCCTCACAATCCCGCCCCAGTTTTTCTTCTATCGCTGATGTACCTATAGAATGTCTTGTCCCCTTTTTCACAGACTACGCTTAAACCTCCTCTGTCTGTGCCTTGGCTTTCCTAACAGCCTCCCTACCTCTCTGAGACATTCAAGGTACACCTCCTGTACACCTCTCTGTGGGTCCTCTTATACTTCCTGAAACTTGCTCTTTAGCCCTTACTTTGTCTCCCACCTCTTTAGAAAACCATAGTGGTTTCTTTCTTTCTTGTTTTCGCTCTGGCCACTAGACTAATACATTGGTTAGTTACCTACAGAATGGCTCCTGTAACCCCTAGGTGGCACTATACCAAGGGCTACTACCCCTGCCTGCTTGGCTAGTAGCAGGTTAAGGGCCTGGATAATGAAACGGTGCCTCCACCCTGAGGTCAGGGGTTGTTAGTTGTCAAGATAACCTGGGCACAGCCCTCTGGAACACTGTAACCCTCTTTCCCTTCTAGTGGCCTGAACACTATACAATAATTACTTTCACAATATCCCTTATTCACCAGGCAATTACCCACACTGTTTGCACTTACCACCCGGGCTGGTTCCTCTAGCTTGACCCTGTGGACCACCTGTAAAACAAGGTTAAGCACAACAAATAGCAACAGTACAATACTTTTGGCACAAACTGGAACCACAGTCAGGTTAAATGCAAACAAAGTTAAATCTGATTTATTCAGGGCACTGGAACAAGGAGGGGTGTAATCAGGTTGATTTGTTTAAAAGCTATATTAATCAGATGGTTATGCATGCAGTTCAGAGTCCCTACACAGTCACATACTCTGGGTACCCAGGTAGGAAAACGGTGGGCTAGCCAGGAATGTTGCAGCTGGTTGGGGCCCTGTGATGGAAGAATGCAACATGCACAACACACACTATTTGTAATCAGGGCCAGAGGGCTCAGTTAGTGAAAGAAAAGGCAGCAAGACAATAAGATGACAACACTTTCAGATTTAGCTGTTGTTGCAGGAGCTACCCTGATGTTTACTCACGACACCCAATACTGGACACAGGAAGGATGAAATTGAGACAGCAGGTTGTTGAACTGGAGTGCCAGGAGAAGCAGGGCCTACACGAATCACCAAGGCATCGTTCCTGTTCAAGGCATTGAGCAGGGGCTGATCCCAGGCTTGCCTGTCGTCGATGACTTTCTCTGCGTGGCAGGTATTCTTCTGGGCCAGTGTAGCAGGGCCCAGGCAAATGGAAATGGATACAGATTCAGTCCATGGAGCTGTATACAGCCTCCAGCATGCAAAACACAGTTCAGACACACAGTGGGGACACAAATCATGACCCACTATAAGCACAGCATATTCACATGTAAGGAAATTCCACTGTACCAGGCAAATGGCTCTCCGGTCACAATTACAGAATCTCTGCACAATCCGGGAGTTCAGAGGTAGCTGGAAGTCCAGACAGGCTGATCGCATTCATCAAGTCTTCTTCAGGTTAAAGCCTTGTCACAATTCAGTGGCTTAATTCACTCTCCAAATTCAGATTCAGTCGAAAAAGCACAAGTTCCATCTCAGGAACAGCAGGCAGGCATGCAGGCCAAACTCAGGCCTTTCCACAGTTCTCCCACACGAATCCACTATGGATTGCTGCTCGAACTATCTCGACCTGTTACTTCTTCTCTTCCAACTCAGATCTAACTGAAACTGCAAGCAGTGTGGGACTTTCCCCAAGATCCAAAAGGTTCGGTTGGCTGATCTGTCTGTCAGCTACAACAAGGGCTCCCCTCCAGGTTATCTTAGGCATCAAAACCCAAAACTACAATTCCTACAAGTTTTGGCCCCATCAAGCCCCTGTTGGCAGGCTTCATTTTAGAGTCCCAAATGTACTGATTTGGCCCATTCTGCAGTCCAGGACCAAGATGATGGAAACAAACAGAACTGTCCATGCTGCAAAGAAGGCAGTTAGAACAAACTGCACTATTATTACTACTCTAACAAATAATCAGCAAACAAGTACATCTTCTAACAGAGCTCCCTCTCAGATTAATTATGACTGCAATCCAGGCAGCTCTTAAAGAGACAGTATACAGAGGCTATACAGGCACTCTCTGGCAATACATTGAAACCATGCAACGCCGAACACCAGCCTGGCAGTGAGCATTTAGGCAGGCTGAAGGAACATTTTTCGAACCCCCATTTGTGGGGGTTACACTCCTTTAGTCTCCCTCACTGTTTTTCTACCCCTCCATTACCTCTACCTTCCCCAGGGCTGCTTTTAAACATCTACCCATTTCATTGAAATCCGCCTCCTGAAATCTAATACTTTTGCCCTTGTGTGGCTTAATTGAGTTCCTGTGTCCATGTCAAACCACACCATGTGGTGGTCGCTGGATCCCAGCTACCCTTCCACCTGGATTCTTTCAACTCTGTTCCCATTGGTCCATACCAGGTCTAGAATCGATTTGTCCCTGGTTGGCTCATGCCAGCTGTCTGAGTCCAGCTCCCTGCAGGGATTCCAGGATGCCATGCTTCTAGCTGAAGCAGCTGCCTGGGTGGTCCAATCCATGTCCAGCATATTGAAATTTCCCATCAACAGGATTTCGCCTTTAGCTGCCATGCTAAGAATTTCCTCCACTGGTACCACGATCCATTTCCTCCCTCTGTGCTGGAGGTCTGTAGATCACCCTTGTATGTATTGCTGTGCCATCTTCTGGTTCAATGTTGACCCACATTGCCTTAGCCTCCCATGCCTTCCCTATACTTCTGTTGCCTTTATGCCTTCTCTGACATACAGGGCAACCCCCTCCCTTTTTACCTTCCCTGTCCCTTCTGAACAGTGTATAGCCTGGTACATTGACATCCGGCTGTGAGTAGCAGAATACCATGTCTCTGTTATTGCTGTTATGTCAAGGTCTGCATCCGTCATCAAGGCTTCCAGATCTGGAACCTTATTTCCCAGACTGCGGGCATTTGTGAACATGACCTTCCATGTTTTACTCCCTGCCTTCCCTCTGTTCCTGTTTTCTCTACTTTGCCTCTTCCCCTGCCCTGTATTCATGCTTATGTGCTCTTCCCCCATCCTCTCTTATAGAAGTTTCCTCTGCCTGCCCCTCACTGCTTGCATTGTTCCTGTTGTAAATTTGTACTTTTGCATGTTCTTGTGGGGGTGGGTTACTAAACCACCTGGATCTCCTGGCTCTCCCTTGGCCAGTTTAAATGCCTCTGTGGTGGTCATCAGAAAGATACAGGAGGTGGCAGGCTGAAATGCAGGGCTGGAGGCTGAATGCAATTGGTCAGAAGAGGACTCCAAGGGTCCTGGAGAGGCCTCGACCTGTGATAAACTTGAAGCATCGGCCTGCATTGGAAACATCCATTGTGGTCTCCTGAAGTAGAGGAGCATGAGCGTTGCTCTTCAAGGGGGAGGCGCCTTGTCTGAGTCATCAGAATGTTACGCTAAGCTATAGCTCCTGGATCTATCCAGGATGTGGGTGGAGGAATTCCTGGTGACTTCATGGTTTCAGTTGCACTGTTTCTGTCTAGGGCAACATCCAGAGGGTTCTCCAATGTCGTCTGTGTGGTACTTGTGGGAGGATGATCTGAAGCCACGCCAGAGAAGAACCCATGCAAGCAGGTGAGTGATCATCTTCCTTCTCTTGTTGTCAGGCATGGGGATTTGAGGGCAGTAAGGCCCTGACCCAGTGGACTTGGGTGAACTCCTTTTCTGTTGTGTTTGAAACACCTTTGGGACCCCCATTATGTAGGATGTGGAGCATATCAGGATATCACAGAGAGAAAGGACCCCAGCTCTATGCAGGGCCTGGCAGGCCTCAGTGAAAACACTGTATTTGCAGTTAAATCTTTGGAATAGTCCTGAAAATCATTACTTGGTTGCCCTGCCTTTCCAGGTGCCCAATTCATGGGCTCACTGCAGAATACCTTCCTTAACCTGAAAAAACAGGAATCTCATAATAATAGGCCTGGGTTCTCTTCACATTTGGGTGGTGGGGTGGGTGAGTGAGTGATGGGCCCTCTCAGGTTCAAATGTGGTCTCCTCAAGGAGTTTTAGAATGGAGGGAAAGCATGTTTAAAAATGCAGTAGTGTCCCATAATTTAACTTGCTCAGGAAAGCCAAGGAAATGTAAATTGTTTCTGCAGCTGTGATTTTGAGATTGTTCAATTTTGCCTGTAAAGACTGTATAATCTTGTCTTGCTCCCATAGTATGGTGAGCAGTTCATGGTAAGAATCTGTTGTCTGGGCTAGCTGTTTTTGGGTCACCATTACCGTGGTGGTGAGGTGCTCTGTTTGCTTCAAATGCTTGAAGGACCTGTGCTTAATATCCTGGAGTTTAGCTAGTAGTTGTGAAAACATCCCCTTAAGTTTTCTCCATGCTGGTTGCTGGTGCTGCCGCCATGCTGCGCATCAACCTGAGTGCAGGCAGCTCTAGTACAGGGCAAAAGTAGAAATGCCAGTAATTGAACAAGAAAGACCAGACTAACAGCAGAAATAAAGGGCTCAGGTAATGGCTTGTAAAGCTCTTATGCCCATGCTGATTTTTGTTAAAACAAAGACAGGGGTGTAGTCCTGTGGGGTCATGAGGAGTGACGACCCTCACTTCATATTCAGAGGAGTGCCACTCCCTACTTCTTAAATTAATACAAACTGATGGATTTGCAGTTCTGGAGTTGGCATACATGCATTTATGCTGACTTCTCACTCTGAACTTGGACTCCCACCATGCCGCCAGGGCATGGAAATTGGCAGGGGTTTGCAGTGTATGCTAATGGGTACAAAATTGCTAGCCTGGGGTGTCATCACAGCATGCAGCATCCACTATTTCCCCTGTTCCTGAGTCCTTTCATGGTCTAATACTGGAGTGCTCTCTGCCTTTGGCTAATCCACACACTAATCAGTTGTTTTCTGTAGTGGGCCAGGATTGAGCAGGGGTGGGGCAGGATCAGACTAAAGGAGAGAGTGAGTGTGTGGTGGATGCTAAGGCTTTTTAACCAGCTTGATGCAAGCTGAAAACAGTGTGCGTTCTCATCTCTCACCATAGGAGGCAGACCTGAGGTGTCAGTTGACCCTCACTTTCAAAGTAAGGGTTGGAAATGTACATTTTGAACTCACAGTTCTAATACAGACTTTGCTAGCCTGTTGTTTTAAGTTCACAGCATACACCACATACATTCACTTGGAGTCAGCAAGAGCCAAGGTCAGATGAGCTCACTGAATTGTACTGACTAATTGCTACATGCCCTTCCCCAGTGGAACACAAAAACAAATGTATGTTTTTTGTTTGTTTTTGCCAGATACATTTGCTTTTCCCTCACCTCCTTTCTCTCTGACTTTGACTTCACTCAATTAACTTCAAGGATATCAACCAACGGTTTGATTTCTTATCTTGTCCTCCCTGAAATGCCTGGTGGTGCTTTTCATTTCTGGTGTCACCCATCACCTCCTTTCCGCCATCCATTCCACACTAATTTTGTCCCCCTTACATAAAACACTGCAACTTTGCAAGCAGCCATTTGAAACACGCCCTGATGTCCCAAGCCTGCCCTGACTCTTTTTGCTCATTTTTGGTGATGTGCTGCTGGATTTGGTCATTCCCTGTTCAGCTTCTAGCCTCTTACTTTTATTACCCTTCCTCATTCATACCAGCAGCGAGCACGGCGGTAATACAGTGTGTGACTAGTCTACTATGGTTTTCCTAGTGGATCTGACTGGAGGACCACCATCCACTCAACTGGGCTCCTGTTGCACTGCAGAGTTGACTCCCCTCTCTGTCTGATTTTCCTCTCTGGCCAGGTAAGGCAGCAGCCACTAGTCACTATAGTCAGTTTGAAAGTATGTTTTAAAGTTAGCATACTGTCTGATATTAATAGTAATTTTCAGATGTAGTCAGCTATCACTTCTTATATCTATTCTGAAGTATTTTTTTTTCTGTTTGCTAATTAGAAAATGTTCCACATGGCAGTACTGGGCTGATGGTGGAGCAGCACTCTGTCTGAAACCAAAAAAAAAACAGTTTGAGTTCCTCAACTACATCACCAGAAATGTGACCAAACACATTGAAGCACCATAACCCTTGCAACCTAAGCAGTGACTTCTACAAGTAACCAATCAAAATGCAGGAAATTGTGACATCAGTAATAACTAAGAAGAGCCAGTCCCTGCTGCTTCATGTGAAAGCGAATAATCTGGCATTGAGAAATGGTTCTCCTTTGTTACTAGTGATGTCACAATCAGTGTGGTCTCAGTGTTCATGATGTAGTGGGAGGAACAGAACTTAAATTTTTTAGCCTCAGACAGAGTGCTGCTCCTCACATCGGCCCAGTACTATCAGGTGGAAAATCTTCTAATTTGCAAACAGAAAAAAAAAATACTTCAGATAATTCAATAATTTTAAATCCCCACTAATCTCTGAGGTGGTGAGGATGTGTGTTTACTTTGACTTTGACATAAGATGTGCCTGGAATAAGAGTCACAAACTGATTAAAGTATATTTCGAATGCAGGGGTTGTGCATTTGGCTAAGTTAGGCCTGAGATAATGACAGGACAGGAAATAATAGATTTAAAATCTGAACCATAGGGTTGTGGAAATGGCAAGCTGGACCTCTGATAAGGAGGAAAATAAATGGGTTGTGAAGAGTGTGTATGTGTTTTGTGGGGTGGCAATTGCTAAGCTGGTGAAGACCACCTGAGTTTTGTTTTGGGGGTAATTGATGGAGTAGCTGTTTATCATGCCTTCATGTATACATAATAGGAAAACATTTAGGGGATGCAACTGGCAACCATGGGCTGACCACCTGGGAATTTTTAATTTGGTAACTGGGCAAGGCCCACTAGGCACAACTGCACAAGTGCCTGTTCTGAGGACTACCAGGAGCACTGGGACAGGTAAGTGACTTGTTAATAGTCACACAGAATACAAGTAGAGCCTGAGATTGTGAGACTAAAACTAGTGGTTAAATTAAAATTTCTGCGGTGGTGGAGCTTTGATGTCATAACTGCCACCAGTAAACAGCATGTCACTAACTAGTAGCGATAGCCACAGTATGCACAAGATGGGAGATGATGACATTGTCTACCTTGCCATTCAGTTTAACTCTGTATTAACTTTCTAAACTAATACATATGCATTAAACCATAACATTTTTTATAAATAAAATATTTTATTTTCAATACAAAATCAAAGAATAAGCAAGCAATACAATAATAAATTACTTAATGGAAGCTAAAATCTAGATTTATTAGTTTACATGTATTATATGTATTTACAGGAAGCCAACAGACAGACAGAGATACCTACACAAGAAAAGTAATCACCCAAACCATCAAAAAATCTATCATGTACAGTCAAGCACTTGGTGTCACCATATTTGTTCAAATGAGGATGACAGAGATACACATTTAGCTATGTTGAAAAACACCTTTATTAAGCAGGGACACTCTTCCAGAGAAATTGACAGGATAACAGAGCGTGCAGCATAAGTACCAAGACAACAACTACTTCAATATAAAGAAAAGGCAGCTACAGACAGAATACCCTTAGTAATCACATATCATCCAGACCTTGAACTTTTGTGTAAGATTATTAAAGACCTCCACCCAATATTTAGTGAGGATGAAACCCTTCATTGTATTTTTAAGGAACTCCACTACTATCTTTTAAACAACCACCAAATTTAGCCAACCCTCTTATTAAGACAAACTTTCCACCAGAACAGAATACCATGTCACACAATGGCATACGACCCAGCAATCAATGCACCTGTAAGACTTGTGAGCTCATTTCCACCTTGGACTGTGTGGTTACATCACAAAACAGACAATTCAAGGTGCATGGGAGTTATACATGCACATCACAACATGTTTATTTCATTCAGTGCAAGAGATGTCCACAAACAGGTTATGTTGGAGAGACAAGACAACAGCTCCGCACTAGGATGAACTCGCACAGACATACTATTAGAGGGAAGATGACTGGAAAACCAGTGAGGCACCATTTCTCCCAGCCTGACCACTCAATTTCAGATATGTCAGTAATGGTCTTAAAAGGAAATCTCAAAATACACAACAGAGACAAGCTTTTGAGATTTAACTATTTTACATCTCAACATGGTAGCAGATAGGATGAATCTTGATCTGGGTTTCAAGGACATTACAGAAACTGACATCCACAGACCTCTTCTTCTTCAGACTGGCATATTATATGACTTCAGCTTGTGTGGGATGTGGGTGCATATGTTGTGAGGCATGTGATATAACAGGTGTGGGGCTTGCTGTCACATTGAGGTAGGCCTTTATTTAGATATATGGAGTTACAGTGTGTTACTACTCTTACTTCACAGACATAATGAATATTAATTCCTCCTTACTTTTTATCTCAGCCTGGGAGTGAGGTGGATTCCGTTACACCATGTTCAGATTACCTAGCCTGTTACTGTACATACAGGAGTGTTATCATAGACTATGACATATATTTTTTAACTCTGTGCATATTGGGTGCGAGATTTTATTGATTTATTTGGTTTTGTTGACTGGGTAAGTGCACTAGACAAATCCTGCCTATTTTCAGGCACGACCCAGGGAGGGGATACAGATGAATGCCAACTGACCTTGAACCAGATTAAGCTGTTGGTGGTATTTTTTAGTGAATGAGGAAATTTGGCCAGGACACCAGGAAATTACCCATCTCTTTTCGATAAGTGTCATGGGATCTTTAACATCCACCTGAACTACCACCAATCCAGGCAGATGGGACCTCGGTTTAACATCTCATCCGAAGAGCGGCACCTCAGAGTGCAGCACCCTCTCATGCTGCACTACAGTGTCAGTACTGGGATATGAACCCAAATGCCAGATGTGGGAACTGAACCCACAGCCCTCTGATCTCCCAGCCTCAGAGGTGAGTGTACTCTACCTGAGCCACTGACATGGGGTCCTGGACAGATCTTTGTATATTAGGCTAATGTTGTAGTGATTTGTGGAAATGTAGGTATGTTAGACCTCTGGTCTTACTCACATACTTTATATTTACTTCTAATTACCCTATCCTGGGAGGGTGGCAGGTTTATTTCATTGTAGTTGCATCCAGAACCCTTGGAAATGTGTGTGTGTTGAACATCTCCTTAACTAGTTATCCCCTCCCTCACTCACATTTTGGGGATGTGGGGTGGGGTAGGGTTTAATGTTTGTGGGAAGAGGAGTAGGAGACATTACATTTATATCTTTTTCAGATTCCTTAGACACTTCTGGTGCATCAAGTTGTTGCATGCTCAGTGTATATTGACATCAGTACATATCAGGCTACATGGACTTAATTCCTTGGTGGTCCATGACTAGAGTTTTTGTTTGACACTAATGCTGTCAATTTTATTTAAATTATCATTTATAAAGTCCTGTCACTACACTAGAGGTTTTTGAAATTTATGGGGCATGATATCTAGCTGGAGAGTACAGCAGGTGACAGGTCCAGCTAAGTTTACACATCATAGAATGTGCACTGATGTTTTAAGAAAACTTTACTGGTAATTTCTTATCTATAATGCATGCATTGAAACTTCTTGGGAGTCCTAAGCCAATCTTAGTATGTCTTTAATCTGTGTGAGGCTGCTTTTCAGTAATCAAATCGTTATATACACTGTGACACCCATAGCTTGATTTAGGAGTCATCTGCTCCAGCAGTGTTATCTTATGTCAATTAAATTTATATGCAGTAGGATTCTTTGTATGTGTGTTCCACCAAGCACCCTTGACCCTGGGAGACTCCTGGCTGAAGGTATTATGGTGCTGTTAAAATCTCTGATATCATTTTCTGTATTTTCAAATGAGTATTTTAAGTCAATGGGGATGTTTTCTGTTTTTTTCTGCATGTTCTGCCTGTTAAAAGTGTTGTTTTTCTAAACAACTGCCATTAGGCTTCTGACAAAGGACTGGTTGGTCCAAAGCTTAAGCACTTTGTTCTTGTTGTTACATCTATGTTGGTCCATTGAAAGGTATCAAATCATTTGCTTCTGGATCTGTTAATGGACGCTATGAAGAGTTGTTTGTTGCTATATTGGTCCTTGTGCTAAAAGATGTGCAAAGTGATTGATTTGATACCCTTTATTGGACCAACAAAGATTTAAAGAATTTAAGCTTTCGAGCTATGCAGAGCTTTCATCAGATAGTGACAGATTTTGCAAAAAAAATCACTTTAAATACATAGTTTAGAATTGGTATTATTCAGAAATTTAAAAAAGTCCCAAATCCTAGTTGTGTGTAAATCAGTCATTACCTAGGAATGGAATGTTTCGAGTATAAATTGTCAATTACTTAATTGCCTCCTAGAAAATAGACACCAAAGTGTATGCAGGGTTTTAAATAATTGATTAGCAGTTTCTTTCTTGGGATAATACTAACTGTACAGAAGTATTTATATAGATTTTCTGGAAGTGCTGTGTTTGTTAAACACAGTGAGGCAAAACTATGCATTTCACAAAGATTTAGCACTTTTATGAGTAAAATGCTAATCAATTTTAGAGTTAAATAAATCCCTGATGTGTGTGTGTGAGCTCAGAAAATATGAAACCAGCAGAGAGTGTGTGTGTGTGTGTGTGTGTGTGTGTGTGTGTGTGTGTGTGCTGGTGTGGTTGTGCAATGCCTTTTGTCTGACAGTTGCCCTCCCTACTTCTTCTTGGCCATGTACCTTCACAGCAAATTGAATAAATGACAGTAGCACTGCTAATTTAAAACATTTTGTGATTGACCAGTCAGTCAGTCAGAGCCGGGCAACAGACGACTGTGTTTTCATGACTGGAGAGCAAACGTTCAGATCCCAGCAGAGCCAAATCCTCACTATGTGACCTTCAGCAACTCACTTAACCTCCTACTGCTTCAGTCTACCCAGCAGCCAAAATGGGTAGTGGGGTCCAAATAAAATGATATATCGCATCTCAGCTGGATTATCCTGGGGACATAAGTTGTTAAAGCAAGCAATAATACTAAACAAGGTGAGAGGTATTGGGCAATACCAGACTGCTCAGTGGCATAATGAGGCCCAGCGCTGCAGGTGGAGGCCATATAGCCCCTGGAAGGTCCAATATTGCCCATACCACCATCTCCTGGAGGGTATTATTGTGCTTAGAAAATGAACTATATGTGTCATTTTTTCTAGGATTAAAAAAATAAAGTAATGCTATCAAAATGACTAGAATTGTATTTTTAGCCTTTTTAGGTAAAGTAGTCCCTCTTCTACTGGCATTGGCCAGTACTGTCAACAGAGGGTGCTGTTATAGTTATTTATGTACTGTTCAGCTCCCCTTCAGCTTGTTTTCTTGTTTAGTTGTTTGTTTCGATGTTGTTACCCCTTGGTGTACATTTTTTCAAAGCCCTGCCAGTGAAAGGAGAGTGGAGTGCAGGAGAAAGAAAACATGGGGTTCTGCACAGAAGGTGTGTGGAACATGTAAATCTCTCCTACTGGTATGACTAGAGCACCCACTCGCTGATCATGGTAAGTTGTGCACCGCATTGAATTCTCGCTGTGTTGTTTTATGTTACTGGAGTGTTTTTGTGGAGCACATTGGGAATAGGGTGTTACTTTGGAGACATAGCTTTTCCATTTTTGGTATGGTTTTGTGAGGTGGCCACTGTATGGCAAGGAGCTCGGTAAGCAGCAGTTGTGTGATTTCTTAAATTGAAAACTTTTGAAAACTACACTGCTGACCATGGTTATGTGAGGAGGGGCGCTGTTCCATTTCATCAGAAAAGCTTTTGAAACAAAAATATTACTTTTGTAGCAGTTGGCACAGGCTGTATACTGAAACATGACACAAAGTTTTATGTGTTTTGATTGGGAGAGTACTGAGTGGAGCTGGGGGGCATCCTCATTAAGTGAGTGGAAAAATGGCTGCAGATTGAGTTGAAAATTCTGATTGGCATCATACCAGTGATGGGGCTAGCACAGCTGGTACCTATTTTTACAGGGCTCTAACTGTAGTTAGTATACCCCCGCATCACTGGTAGCCAATCAGAATCCTTACATTTCTTAGCCCATTTCCTTAAAATAAGTTGTTGCACACAGTAAGTTGTTACCAATCAGTCATGCTAATAGTAGGGCTTAAGACATACTTCTGTTTAAAGTGTTATTTGATTCTAGGGTTGTGTATGTTGACACTGCTAACCTATCAAAGTCTGAAGTTTAGCAAGTTCCATAGCATAGCCCCTTGATAAGGCTTAGCATTGTTTACCTTAACTGCCTTTGACTTTTGAGATTTGTAAGGTACAGTACTTTTGTCACTGGATTGGGTAGCATGGTTATGAACACTGTTGCTAAGTAGGCAGGAAAGAGGAGTTATTACATATTGTATGAACAACGAAAAGTGAATTTGGTTTCTTCATTCTAGTGCTATCCAATTCAAGGCCTGAAACTATTGGCATTGGGTAATTTCAAGTGTGGTTTTGTATATGGTTGTGTTTTATATTCAGGGCAGTCCACGCTGCCTTCTCAGTGTCCACATCTGCACCATACAAGGGTGACTGGAGTGGGATCTTTTGCTTTAGATTTTACAGTTTATTTTTTTAAAGAAAATAAAAGCTAATTATGTTGATAGTGATATTGGTTGATTGTAATGAGTCAAAGAAGGCCTTTAAAGCAGCCAAACAGTGTCAAATTACCCTCAAATTGCACCAGAATGCATCTAAAACCTGATAGCTTCTGGGGCCTATCAGCCCCAGATCACCGGGCCTGTGTGTCAGGAGGGGGCATAGTTTGTGGAGATCCCACACTTCTAAATTTCACACTACAGCACTGGACAGGGATAATGAGGGTGTCAGAAGCCAGAAGGAAGCAATCAGGAAGACAGGAGAGTTGAAATTAGCTGCCATCTCTATCAAATGTTAGCCACACTCCCAGTGACAATGGACATATCTACAAGTAAATTACCATGTACTTTACCTTTAGTGGTCTGGGCATGAGGTGGGTACTGAGCACCTGCATATGGGTGTTTTTCCTTTTGTAATTATAGAAAAATGGAGTTTTCCTTGTGGGTTGAGTTGCTCATGAAAGTGAGTTACGTTACTGTACAGACCATGTACTATATAAAATAGTGTATGGTCCAACCATACACAGAAAAGGTCCTGTTTCCATCTTGTGGTCCAAATGACATCTAGGTTCTGTCAAACTTCTCTCTTGATGTCTATGGTGTCTTTAGTACCCCTTGATAAAACACAGCCTTTTATGTATCATAGCCCATATATTATTCCATGGACATCAAGTCAACCATGATGCAAAGCAATTATCACAGTTTCTGTCTGTGACATGCTGGAAAATGCTGTAGGAACACAATATAATTGAATGGAAGTTTCTCAGATTTCTCCACAGTAAAGTGTGACATGCTTATTGCAGAGTGTTGCATCCACTATATCATATAGTACTTTAATACTCTACATATGGTACTTTGATACACTATATTATTTTATATATAGAGTATAAAAACAGAATAATAGGTTAGTGTGTATTACATATAAATAATACATGGAGGAGTGCACAACAAAATTTAATGCACACCGAGGGGTGTGGATGCTGCAACCCCGAGGGTGAAGCCTGAGGGATTTATCAAAGCATCCCACTGAGGGTGTGCATTACATTTGAGTTGCAGCTGGCCCAGTGGTGCTGAGCGCTGAGGTGCTGGACGCCACACTGCATCTTGCCAGCGACTCGGGCTTGAGAGTGAGCCCGGTCCCGGAAGTTGGCAGGGGAGGGACAGGATTGAGTGTCCGGAGGATGACTCTCCTGTCCCGGGTGGGAAGGGACTTTGATCCCAGGCTCTAGGGACTCCTGGCAGAGGCTAGGGGTACAATGAGCCTGAGATCCAGAACTAACAGGGATTGGCTGCAGCAGCGACCCGTAGGGCACACACAAAGTGTGTGCCCACGCTAGCATGCATTGCACATCCGAGACAATAGGGAGGGAACTTATGAAATATTCCTCCTCCAAGTGATAGGTGAAGGCGCCTCCTCCTCTGAGCCACACTCCCAATGTCAGTCATTCCTTTCCAAGGGTCCCCGACCCAAGAGCTCAACACTGGAGATAGAGCACCCTGGGTGGATAGGCCCTTCCCTAGAGGACTCTGACCCAGGGGATGTGCTGGGCTATGGGGTGCAGAGCAGGTAGGCACCATGACAGGAGGTAGAGACCAAAGTGCTTGGAGGTCACGGACCAGAGTTCACGGTGGTGGAGATGAACAAATAGAGGTAAAAAATTAGAATTGTGCATGCTCCCCATGAATTGTTTTTGTAATTGCTGGTGGACGTTTTTCTCCATTCAGATTTATTGAAATACAAACTGTTTTTTAGTAAATCTTGTGTCTGCTTTTTATATTACTGTAGAACATTTTACACCACAGCAGAAAATACTTAGCTATGATCATGGGGATTTAAAATATTATGAAAACAAGTTTTACAACCTTGCTGTGAAGTGTCTTTTTACTTCACATTTGGAAGATTTTTAGGTCCAGGTGGTCTTTTTTACAGTGCTATGCAAATGAGTAGCTTATTTGCATATCGCTGGGACAAAGAAGTATGACCTGAAAATGTTGGGGTAAAAATGTAAACTATATGGGCTTTGGAGCTGTGATATGTGTGTGTGTGTGTGTGTGTGTGTGTGTGTGTGTGTGTGTGTGTGTGTGTGTGTTTCAATAGTTTGAGTCCAGGAAATGCTGGTGATTGCTGTTTTTGTGAGAGCAGCGTGGCTAAGTGCAAGTGGGGAAGAGTAGAAGTTGGGTCTGTCTGTCAGATCCTAAGAGTGCTAATGTGGTCCTAAAGGTTGGAGATGTCCATTTTGTTTTCTTTTTTATCTATTTTTGTCACTTTCAGTGATTCTTCCTGTGATTGCTGGTTGTTGGAAAGCTGAGGTAGTCAGTAGGTCAGTGCGAGCTGGTCTGAGGAGAAGCTGGCGTTTTGGCTGTTATAACCCATGAGGTTATAAGACAAATTATAATCAGCTTCTCCAACAAGAAATAATGTGACCTTGGTATTACCAGGGAGTAATACCATCAAGGGTTCTGGGAACACAAGGAACCTCATGAGTGAAACTCAAAAGGTTCACATGTCCCCAGAATCTCAAAATAATATTACTCCCTTGAAATGCACATTAACCTATTTGTTATTTTTGTAATATGTGGATCAAAGTTGATGATGAGGTCTTATCTGTGTGTTGGTGTAAAGAAGGCACAAATCTTCAGGTTGTCTTCTAGTTCCAGGTTCAAGAGGAAAGAACTGCAGCAAATCAGTCTTTTAGATATTTGCCAGTGATTGTGGTAACATCAAGAAATAGGCAAAAATAAACTTTCAACATGCAACAGCAAGAATAGCAAAAAAAGAACTTTGTGGAATGTTCTTTTTTCTTTTTGCATGACATTCGAATCTTGCTGGTTACTTAGAATCGGTCTGAGTAAATCACGTAGCGTCTTTTTTTCACTAACTGAGGAGATTGTTGTATATTTTATGGAGACATCTCTGAAAAAATTACAGTGGGAGCCTAATATGTTTCTGGGCATTCCAGAATTGAGAACTCCTAGTGGTCAGCTTGTGAGGTTATAACTTCCTATCGTATGGTTGGTAGCAGGGGAAGTTGCCACCATGGATTGTTGTTCTTGTGCTGTAAGTTCTACTCAGGAGGTAGACCGTTGCTAGTCACCTGCAAGGATGGAGCACATTCTCTTTGGCTTTGATTCAGATAAGTAGCAATAGTTATAAATACTTTGAATGTTTTAATGGCCTGAGAGCTGTGCCACATTGGTGGGGCAGGATGTTCGAGTCTATCAACATTTGGATTGACGTTTTTTGTGTGGAGTGATTTGTAATCCTTTAGTCTGGTGGCAAGCCTGCAGATTTGTGGAGCAACTTCATAATACTTGTTTTATTCTATTCTATGGTCATACATCTATACCAGTAACTGTTGGGTTTCAACTTTAGATTAGGTGCCTAGTAGAATGGGGCATCGGGTTTATTCATATCAAGTGGTCTTTGAGCTGCGTATTGGCGGTAAGTGGCCTCTATATCTCTTTCAGGGTTAAGTGTGTTTCTGTATAGCCTGGGTAGCACAGGTCTGATTCCTTGCAGATTAGCCCTGTCCCAGTCATGGTCTGTTGTTTGTGATATTCAAGATATTCTTTGCCCTCACTGTATGTGCCAGGGACAATGCCCCTCCCCATCACCGCAATTGATACTGCTTTTGGTTCAGATGGCAAAATGCAGCCCAATATTTAAAATAGCATATGCAACAGAGAAGTTGGAGAGTGGAAGCCCTGTGTATCACTACTGTACAGGAGATTAATGTCTGTCTCTTTTAGGGATTGGGCATGTCTGGGTTGGTTGCCCATCCTAGTTTTAAGGTACTTTTGTTAGCTGTTAGTGTGTCCAGCATCTGCTTAAAAGTGACAGAGAGACCCTGAAAGATGGAGTCAGGGCAACTTTATTTTGCCAAGTACCGTTTGAGAACTGCCTAGTACCCAGACGGGACTGGGCTTGTATTCAGTCCCATCCTGTTTTTAAGTTGGAAAATTAAGTTGGCTAGAATTCTGTCAAGCTGGTCACTCAGAATCTCTTCTATTTCATGAAACTCACCTATTTTGTGAGGTGATTTTGAAGGAGTCTTAGGTCAAAAGCTGTTTTTTCCTTGTGTTGATATTCTCTTGGTTTTAAATAAAATGGAGCCTGTTCTCAATGATATTTTCTGGTTTGACAGCTCCATTCTTGTGTTTGCCATGTCCACAGACCATACAGTCAGCTTTTTACTGTAAGTGGCTGTTACAGTAAAAAGCAGCTCATGGTCTGTGCAAGCTGTCATGCCACGCTTGCACTATTGGAGGACTGTGATATTATCATTCAGACTTCAGAACGATGGTATTACATCGCTTCGCAATGGTATTACAGGAGGGAACAATGGTATTATCAGTTTGGTTCCAGTATATTATTGGGAATTTTTTCTATGCTTTGCAATACTATTATTTTAGAAATCTATATATTACATAGAGAATAATGGCTGGGTAGGAGGTTATAATGATTTTACACACATCCCATGGTGTAGGATACCACATTAACCCGAGGCAGCTCAAGGGGTTTATAAAAGAGCATCTCACTGAGGGGTGTGTGTAAGTGAGTTTACCCCACAGCCACTGTATATAATTGCTGGGAAGCATTTTTTCCACAACCAATTGTATAAAATGAAAAGGACACATTCATTGTATAGCCGTGGTCCAATCTGGAGGAAGTGTGGTCTGCGGTCACAAACTTTTCTTTTTTCATTTTTAAATCCACTTGTTTAGAGAGGCATTCCATGAAACATCCAATTACTCTTTTTTGTATTTAATTTACCACCAAATGCGAGTTGGTGGAAGTGTCCGGTGGTAAGTTCGGTGACTGAGGAAGGAGAGATGGAGGTTTAGCATGTAGCCTTATGTAGGAAACCTGAGTGCGTGTTGCCGTTACAACCAGCTGGTTACAATGGCAAATTATAACCAGGTTTCCCATGGAAAAGTGTTCCCCAGCAATTATAGTACCAGTAACCATGCCAGTGCTGACAAATGGTCCTGATTGCCCTTTAACGTATATCTAGAATTGGCTGGGAAATTTGAGGCAATTTATGTGTTCAGTCTTTCATAGCTTGACTAACTGCAAATGAAAAGTGCCACAATTCATAGTGAGATCAGGAAAGATCTTTAATTTCAAAATACTGAAAATGACCTTTGTGGTGAATGTAAAGGTGAAGGTAAAGCCATCTTTTCTAGCAGAGATGAAGATAATCATACATTAAGGATGCCTTATGTGGGGCATACAGTATGTGTGGTTGTAACAGTTATAGGAAGTTAACAGGAAGAGATACTAATGGAATTTCACAATGGACACATGAGGATGATATAAAGAAGATACTGACAAGAAGGTGCTATTTGTCTTGTTGGTCAGGCATTGATAAACTGTGATGACTACACAAGATTATTTTTGATGTAAGTTTTTCAGAATATACCAGCCCCAGCAACATTTCATTTTAGATGTGGCTGTTATACCTTAGCAGAGGTTCTATGCAGAGTGTGCAGGACCATCTCAGGGTAGGATGTTTCTAATTATAGCTGATAAGTAATGTCCATTCTAAATGTAGTAGTAAGTAGTAAAAGTTTATTTCTGATATCAGAAACAGGATAACCCAATTTAGCAAAAGCTAATTTACAATGGGGTCCTACTGTACAAAAATATCAGTTTCATTATAAAAGACAATTACAAATAATATTTTATTTATTTAGTTTTTGTTGACCAGGTAAGTACTAGACAAGTCCTGCCTATTTTCAGGCACGACCGGGGAGGATACAGATGAATGCCAACTGACCTTATACCAGATTAAGCTGTTGGTGGTATTTTTAGTGAATGAGGAAATTTGGTCAGGACACGGGAAATTCCCTACTCTTTTCGATAAGTGCCATGGGATCTTTAACATCCACCTGAACTACCACCAATCCAGGCAGATGGGACCTTGGTTTAACGTCTCATCCGAAGACGGATATAACATACATATAAATAAAAATCATGCATACAAATAGCAATTTATACAACAGATCAATATTTTAGCTACAACAGCTTCTTGGTGACGATACAACCTTTCCAAGCCATGATCTCAATGCATTCCAAGATGTTTTATAAGTACGTGACCTCAAATGGCCTGACAATGAGTTCCATAATTTTGGGCCTTCATACACATAACAGTGTTGGCCCTCGTTGTTCTCATAAATGGCACCCTAAATCTTATTTCCCCATGGCCAGAAGTACTGACTGTAAAATGAACTACACTGTGGCAACAGTCAACATTTTGGAAAAGAGGTATGCTTGCTCAGTGTGGATTACTAGAAGAGTTAATCAGCGACAGTGGCCCACAGCTAATGTTGCAGGTAATTAAAACATTTCATAAACTTAATAACATCAAGAACAACAGTTACTTGCATAAGGCTTTTGAATCCAGTCTTGTAGTCAGCACAATATCATCCATCCACTGTTAGTCTAGCAGAGTTATTTGTGCATTCACTGAATCTTCAAAGAAAGAGCACTATACCTTGCAGCAGAAACTTGCAAAATGTCTGTTGGCATATTGTAATACACCTCATGTATCTATCAATGAGGCCCCTGCTGGTCTACTGTTTTTGATGAAAGCTAAGATCCAGTCTCAACCATTTGAGACCTGGGGCCCCAATATTCAAAATAGTTCAAAGCGAAGTGCAAAACATTGCACATGCTTACAGTTGCCCAGGACCTGGGAAGTTATATTCAGTCAAAAAGTACATCAGCACCATTCAACTGAATATAGAACCATGTCACTGCAGTGCTAAGTTAAATAGCGCTGCCCTGATATAGATCTGAAGTATGTCACCAGAGTGGATAGCAGCTGGCCTAGCAGCAATATTAATTGACCCATGCAAATGAGCTCATTGGGTATGCAAGGCACTAAAGGACCATTTGCATGCCCATTCTCAGGCTCATTTGCATGGGTAGTGAGGCAGGTTAGCGCAGCACTGCCCCTCAATTGCCCAGTCCCAGACCTGTGTAGATATTCCTGGTGTTAGTGCTCTTCTGCTCTGATTGCCAGCCCATAATTAAAATAAAACATCCCTGGTGCTAGTGGCCCTCACTGCTCTGATCACAAGCCCATAATAAAGTTAACACATCCCTAGTGCTAGTGGTCCCCCCAACTGTCAATCCCTTGTAAAGTTAGAACATCCCTGGTGCTAGTGGTCCCCTCTCCAATTGCCAGCCTGTAATAAAGTTAAAACATCATTGGTGCTAGTGGCTCCCCTCTCTGATCGCCAGCCCATAATAAAGTTACAACAACCCTGGTGGTAGTGGTACCCCTACTCTGATCACCAGCCTGTAATAAAGTTAACATATGTCTGGTGCTAATGGTCCCTCCTCTCTCGATTGCCAGCCAGTGGGAAAAGTGACAACCTTCCCTGGCATCTAGCATTCCTTGTGGCACCACACACCACCCCAGTCACCTTACCAGTATTGTCAGTTCCACAGGTATGCATATGGTGACCGGCACAGCCTCCTCACCTCCTCGTCCTGGCTGCTGTATGTCCAGGCAGAGTGCATGTCTTATTTATAGGACAGGGTGCATCACCTGTCCTATAAATAAGATGATGCCCCTGCCGGACATTACGGCAGCAGTCTAGGAAGTATGAGGAGGGCTGCACCAGTCATTGTATGTGTACCTATTGCACAGTATACTGGTAAAGTGACTGAGGGGTGGGTGCTCAGTGCTGTGGGGTGTTAGATGCCAGGGATGGTTGTTAATTTAACTACCGCTGACGCATTGGAAGCAAGGGGACCACTAGCACCAGGGATGTGTTAACTTTATTACATGCTGGCAATCAGAGGGAGGGGGACCACTAGCACCAGGGACATTGTAACTTTATTATGGGCTGGCAATCAGAGGGACCACTAGCACCAGGGATGTGTCAATGTTATTATGGTCTGGCCATCAGAAGAACATTATAACTTTATTATGGACTGGTGATTGGGGGTACCACTAGCACCAAGGATGTTTTAACTTTATTACAGGCTGGTGATCAGAGAGAAGAGGACCCCAAGTGCCAGGAACATTGTAACTTATTATGGGCTGGCAATCGGAAGAGAACCACTAGCACCAGGGATGTTTTAACTTTATCACTGGCTGGCAATCAGATGGGGCACTAGCACCAGGACATTGAAACTTTATTATGGGCTAGCAATCAGGGAACACTAGCACCAAGGATGCTTTAACTTTATTTGGGCTAACTCAGAGGAAGGGGACCACTAACACCAGGAAATTGTCATTCTAGTTTGGGTTGGTGATCAAGGGGGTACCATGGACCACAGGGGTGGATGTGCTCCCCAGCGGACAACTAGCTAGGTGGCAGCATTACCTCCAGCAGCCACTAGGGTTGTGCAGAGTAAGTTAGGGTTGTGTTTGGCAGTAATTGTGCTGCACAAAGGGCTACTCTAAACCCTTTTGTGCACCACAAAGTTGCTGAATATGGGGTAGTGTATTTTCCTTGGCCACACCCACCCCTGCCCCACCTGCATACATATAATGTTTGCATGGGTGCTAACCGTCTTTGCCATCTTTGCCCAAGCAAAGGCCCTTTGAAAATGGAAATCCATGGCAAACCCGGTCTGTGTGGCAAAGACCCGTTAGTGTCCATGCAAAATTTTGAATATTGGGCCCCTAATAATAATCATGGTGTAGCTACCAAACAGGCTGTTCAAGTGGAATATCAAGCAAAGAATGGCAAAATAACTAGATCTAGGATGGCATGTACTAGCTAGAAATCTCACAAATCTAGAAAAACAAATGGAAGCCAGCTGTTATCGTGACACAGACTGGACTAGTATTACACTTTCCGATGTGGTACCTGCAATTCAGTTAGGAAGATGTTGCCCAACTCCACAAAGTCCAAACATACAAGTACAGGAAACACCTTGATTTAATCAAGACAGTCTACACAGGTTCAGCTTAGCAGCCAAATGTGGAGGAGCAGGAAGTACAGTACATGCAGAGCTTGAAATTTGATCTGTCAATGGATCCCATTGCCTTTGTGTGCCATCGTCTGAGTGACACAGTGCAGGGTATCCATAGGAAGACTGCAGGACTTCATGGGTTCTGGAAGAACAGGTAGCAAGTGCAGAATCTATCTGAGGGGAAAAAAAGAAGGTGTGTAAGCAAATCCAGAGACACCATATTGAGGTAACCTTCTACTGCGTATTTATATTTGAAAACAGTGCAAGAGAACCATGTGAACTACTTGAGAGCAATGGACTCCAGGATAGTAAACAGCACAGATTTGTGGCAGGAAATATTGTCAGACCAACTTGATAGTATTCACTGACTGGGTAATGAGAGTAGCGGATAAGAGCCATGCTGTGCATTTATTCAACTTCAGTTTCAGCAAGGCTTTCGACTTGGTGTCTCAGAATAGGTTGCTGAAGAAGCTAGATGGTCTGGGTACAGCAATGGACACAGGTAGATGGGAGAGAAACTAGTTGGAAGGAGACAGCAGAGGATTGTGGTTAATGGTGTCAAATCAGAAAGAGAAGGTCACCAGTGGGTGGCACAAGATTGGTCCTGGATCCAGTCCTTTTCAATATATTTATCAGCAACATGGGAGAAGGAATCGAGGGCAAGATGTGTCTCTTTGCAGATAATACTAAGCTCAAGGCAGGTAGACAGTGAGCAAGGGTTAGGGAGATGTAAGAGATTTACAAAGATTAGAGGTGGTCAAAAATTTGCCAGTTGAAATTCAATGCAAAAGTGCAAGGTGATGTACATAGGAACAAGAACTCAAGGACAGAGAACTGTATGTGGGGTAATATGTGCATGACCTCTAAGGAAAGAAGACCAAGGGAGTCCTTATCAATGATTCTCTAAAAAATCAACCAGTGCAACATGGCCTACAGTAGGGCAAACAGGATTTTGGAGTGTATAGAAGAGGTACTGACAGCAGAAGGAAGGAGATATTACTACCTCTATAGATCATGGTGTGGCCCCAGCTGGAGTATTGTGTCCTGTTCTGAGTCTTCACCAAAGAATGATAAGGACAGGCTGTAGAGAGTGCAATGCAGAATGACCAAAATGATTCAGGGCCAGCAAGGCAGATCTTATGAGGATCGGCTCAAGGCAATGAACATGTACTTACGGGAGGCTAGATGAAAGAAGTGAGATATGATAGAGACCTTCAAGTTCCTGAAAGGAATGAGCAAGGTAAACTGCACAGAACTATTTAGCATAAGTAGTGGATTAAGAGCATAGGGCATGAGGGAAGCTGACAGGTGGGAGATTTAAGAGAAGTGAGAATGTTTTATTTTACAGAAAGGGTGGTTGAGCAGCAGAACAATCTGCCAGCTGATGTGGTGGCACCAAAACTATTGATGATTTCAGACATGGTTGGGACAGAGTGAGGGCTTAGGGTTGCTCAGGATGGTAGTGGAAGGGCAGTGAGTATGGGAGTGGATAGTGTGGTTAGAATCATGTATGGACAATAGATCCCAGGTTTGGTGGGGTTTATGGGCAGAGTGAATGGACCAATGGTCTTTTCTGCCATCATCGTCTATGTTTCTATGTATTACCTGGAGGCTCCCTAGCAGGGATAGTCTTATAATACGGTATCAGTACAAGATCCTAATCTCCCAAATCCAGTTAATCGAAACCCTGCTGGCCACAATCCTGCTGGTATGGTGGACCTCCTGACAGCCACATTCCCCATGGTATGGTGATTTTGAGGTGTTTATATATATTTTATGGGGTGAGGGGAAGAGTCCCCAGCAAACAGTACTGGGACTTGTGCTGTCAGCATTTTCTTACTGTCGGGATTGTGCAGTCTGGATTTTGCTGTTGGGATTTCCACTTGGGATTTGGGGTGTCAGGATCTTGTACTAGAGCCTGTAATACAAATACAACACTCACGCCATAACAATAAAAAACACAATGTGGGGGCACTTTAGTGGGATGTGGGAGAGTGCAGGAAGTGTGGAACAGTGACTGACAACAGAGTGCTCTGGGAGTTTGGCCACAGTTTCAGCAATAGAAGATTACAGGTTATGAGGTGGAGTTATAAGAGCGGAAATATGCTGCGTGACAGTTGAAGCTGTGAGGCTAAATAGCACACTGTTGCCACAGCAGCCTCATAGGCCATCTCAGGCTTGAGAAAGTAGCTAGAAAGTAGTGGTGGTTGGAAAGGAAGAAGGGGGAACCTAGGCTTGAGGAACCAGGGCAGTGCACCAGCAAGTGGTTCACCCTGTTGCAACAGGAGGTCCCCCAATCTCCTACCAGGAGTGATAAGGGACCTAGCATGCCCAGCAGGCAGGCTTTTCTGGAGAGCAGATTGGGGAGGGTCAAACACAAAGGGAAAAGTGGGAGATACACATAGTGGGGGACTCAAAAGTAAGACTTAACAGTCTTGCAGCACTTGGCCTTTCCACCAGTGCATTGTCCTGGTTCTCTAGCTACCTCTACTAGGTCACAGTGTGTTAGGATAAAAGGTGTATCCTTTGAACCCTGGAATGTTACTTTTGGTGTCCCACAAGGATTAGTTTTAGGGCTCTTACTATTCAGCCCATTTATCAATTCCCTGCCACACACACGTGCCCTGCTAAGATGCTGCTTTATGCAGGCGTGCAGTTATCTCCATACCAGCAACATAGAAACATAGAAGTTGGCGGCAGATAAGGACCATAAGGCCCATCCAGTCTGCCCATTTCTTTTCTACCTTATAAATGTGCCATTGTCCTTTGCTGTCTGTGGCCTATCTTTTCATACTCATCTGTATTGCTCCCTATGCCTATCCCATGCCTGTTTGAAGCCTGCACTGTATTCATAGCCACCACTTCCTGAGGTAGGCCGTTCCATGCATCCACCACTCTTTCTGTGAAAAAGAACTTCCTACATTACCCCTTAATCGTCCTCCCTCTAATCTCATGCTGTGTCCTCTTGTCCTGCTCTTTTCTTATATTGAAACATGTTAGACTCTTTCACCTTGTTAATGCCCTTAAGGTGTTTGAATGTTTAGATTATATCACCTCTCTCTCTCCCCCTCCTTTGCTCTAGGGAATACATATCGAGCTGTGTTAATCTGTTCACATATGTCTTGGATGCAGTCCCTGCACCATTTTGGTTGCCCTTCTCTGGACTGCCTCAATTTGGTTAACATCCTTGTGAAGGTGTGGCCTCCAGTACTGCACGCAGTACTCCAGATGAGCCTAACCAGTGTCTTGTAAAGAGGATTATTACCTCCCTCTTCCAACTTGTGATACCCCTACTAATACACCCTAGCATCCCCTAGTCTTACCTACTGCTTTTAGAGGTCTGTTTGGATGATTTCAGGTCATCAGTAATGCCCAAGTCTCTTTTTCCTTTGTCACTGCCAGCAACTCCCTCCCATCCTATAGGTGGTTTCAGGGTTTCTCTTTCCTATGTGCATGATCTTGCACTTCTCTGCATTAAATCCCAGTTGCCACTCTTCTGACCATTTTGCTACTTTATCCAGATCTCTTCTCATTCTGCCCACCCCATCTGGATCATCTATTCTGTTGCAGATCTTGGTGTCATCTGCAGACAAGTCTTACCCTCTAGTCCATCTGCAATGTCACTGATGAAGATATTGAAGAGGACTTGCCCCAGGACTGATCTCTGAGGTACCCCATTTGTGACTTGCATCTCTTCTGACTGCATACCATTTACCACCACTCTCTGTTTTCTGCCTGTCAACCAGTTTGCCACCTAGTTGACCAATTTCTGACCACCCGAGCCTACCCAGCTTGTTTATCAATCTTCTATGTGAACAGTGTGAAAGCTTTGCTGAAGTCAAGGTAGGCGACATCAACTGCTTCCCTTGGTCCACCACTCTGGTTACCCAGTCAAAGAAATCTATGAGATTAGTTTGACAGGACTGTCCTTTTGTAAACCCATGCTGTCTTGGATCCTGTGCCCCTATGGATTCCAGGTGTTGTACTATCCTTTCCTTAAGGGTGCCTCCTTAATCTCGCCTACTACTGAGGTAAGACTGACTGGTCTGTGGTTCCCTGCCTCCTCCCTGCTACCACTCTTGTGGGCGGGATCACATGAGCCCTTCTCCAGTCTTCTGGGACCTCTCCTGTGCTCAGAGACTCATTAAACAGTTCTGCTAATGGCTCTGCTAGTTCCACCATTAGCTCCTTTAGTACCCTGGGATGTATGCCATCAGGTCCCATTGCCTTGTCCACCCTGAACTTAGCGAGCTCTTGTAGGACCCTTTCTTTTGTGAAGGGTAGTGCTCACCTCCCTCCCCTGTGTCCATGGTGCTGAGCTGTGGGCCTGCCCTACCTTCTCTTCAGTAAATACTGAGCAAAAGTATCTATTTAGGATAGATGCTTTTACAGAGTCCTCCTCCTCCACATGCCCCTTTTCTCCTTTGAGCTTAGCAATACCCCCTCTGGACTTTCTCCTTTCACTAATGTATCTATAGAAAGTCTTGTCACCTTCTTTTACTGTTTGTGCTAGTGTTTCCTCAGTTTGGGACTTTGCCTGCCTTACTGCTTTCTCTGCTTCCTTTAGGGCAGTTTGGTATGCCTCCTCATCTTCATCCCACTGTGTTCCCTTATATGTCCTGAAGGCCAGCCTTTTGGCTCTGACCTTTCTGCTACTGTATTTGAGAACCAAAGTGTTTTCCTTCTTCTTTTGCACTTCCTTTTCTTTCTAACACAATGGGATGTTGCTTCAAGTATTGCATCCTTAATGCTTTCCCACTTTACCTGTACCCCTCACCTGTGTTTCTTTTTGCCAGGGCTAGCTTAACTCTGTTGGCCATCTTATCAAAGTCAACTCCTCTGAAGTCCCATATTTTTGCCTTGGAATGGGATGATTTAGTTGTAGTGCCAAATTAAACCATACCATGTGATGGTCACTGGCCCCAGGTGACCTTCTACCTGGAGATCTGTGATTCCTCCCTGTAAGTTAGTACTAGATCTAGGATAGCCCTGTCTCTTGTGGGTTGTTGTACCAGTTGTTTGAGGCCGTCCCTACAGGAATCCACCATGTGTCTAGTTCTGGCAGATGTTCCTGCTGGTATTGATCAATCTGTATCCAGCATGTTGAAGTCTCCCATTATCAGAACCTCCCTTTAACTGTCATGTTTTGTATATCTTCTAACAGTAATGTGTCTATGCCCCCGGTCTGGGGCCTGAACAACCCCAGTTCTATAGCTTTCCCATTTCTGTTTCAGGGTGACCCACAGTTCTTCTGGCTCCTTACTTGTATTCTGAATTTCTGTAGCTTTGATATTTTCATTGACATACAGGGCCACTCCACCCCCATTTTGTACCTTGGTCTCTTCTGAACAGTACATAGCCAGGTACTGAAGTCTCCCAAGTGTGGTTACTGATAAACCATGTCTCACTTATTGCTTCTATGTTCAGTTTAGCCTCTGACATTATTGCCTGCAGGTCTGGGATCTTATTTCCCAGGCTGTGAGCATTCTGTACATGATTTTACATTGGCCAGATTTCAGTGTGTTAGTTGTTGGCTGAGGTCTAGCATTTCTCCTGTGTGTCGTGTGGGGATACAGACCTTTTTCATACCTGATGATACAAATGAACTGCAAACATGCTGAATCCCTGTTTGACCACTAGCTGAGGGGAAGGGGTGTTCTTCCCATTTGACGTATAAGGGTGCTGCACCCTCTCCCATTTGCTAGTTTAAATATTCTGCAAAGATGTCAAACTTCTGCCCCAAAGCACTGACTCCTCCTTAGTCAGATGCAGTCCATCAGATTTAAAGAACTTTCGCTCCCAAAACTGTTGCGGTTCCCTACAAATCCGTGTCCTTTTTCCGGGCACCAGGTCTTGAGCCACTTATTTAGCTCCCTATCTCCCCTTCTCTGAACTTCCGTCCATCTGCCCTCCTCTCCCAGACTGGCAAGATCGCAGAGAAGGAGATGCGGATGAAATGGATGATAGTTTGTCACCCAGCCTCGTCAGGTGTTCCTTGGTCTCCACAACTGACCAGATGGTGAGATCATTAGTCCCTATGTGTACCAGGACATCAATGTTTTCTCCTGCTTCCTGAACAATTTAGCAATGCAGTCAGTGTCGCTCCATGCTGGCCATACCTGGGAGACATCTGACCATTACCCCTGGCTGGAGATAGGTATCAACTCCCCAAATCATGGAGTCTCCATGATCAAGTTTTTGGATTTCCTTTTGCTTTTTTTTGTTTTGGTTCCTGATTTGGGTGAGTTTTGTTGTGTTACATCCTGTGCTGTAGTGTCCTGCTCACAGTGTCCTCTGCCCCTTTGTTTGTTTTCGGAGATAGAGACAGTTACCTGTTTGTAGTGTTTATATGGTTTTGGAGGTAATATGTTGAGAGCACCGGTGATGGGGCACTAATTTGCCCCTCCAACCACCTGCCAACATCCCAGACCAACTACCCTCTGTGGTTGAGGTTCTTCTGTTAGATGTTGGGGAAATGGCGGTGGTTCTTATAATGTATTTCCTCTTGAATATGAAATTTGAGGTGCGCAATCTCTGCCCATGCTTCCCGGAGCTGAGCCCTAAGATCTCCAATGGCCCAGCATGTAGAACAGTGTCCTAAATCCTGTAAGACTGTCCTTCTGAAAAGTGTTCCACAGTACCTGCAGTTAATGATATCCATTCCAGATAAGTTGCTGGGTTTATAACCTGGTCAGAGTAA